>CAWUFW010000984.1:2400000-3000000 GCA_963921515.1 Calotriton arnoldi
TGATTATTTTAATACTCACCAAACCCCCGCAATAATAATGATGGTCGATGCCGAGAAGACATTCGACCTTGTGAATTGGGGAGCGCTTTTTTATGGCCTTGAAAGGTTTGGATTTCCAGCGCAAACCATTACTATGCTCCAGAACATATATCAAGGAGCCCAGGCTCAGATTAGGATAAATTCAAAATCGGTAGGCACAATTGATATTAAACGCGGGACCCAGCAGAGTTGTCCCCTGTCGCCAGTTTTATTTACTTTCTTCATAGAGCCTTTAGCCGTGAGGATTCGGGATAATATAGGTATAAAAACTCCAATAGAGGGGATGTCGAAAATAAAATTATTTGCAGATGACATCATACTTTATCTTAAATCGGAAAAACAAAATATTGATGGGATTTTAAGGGAGTTCGCTCTGTTTGAGGCAATTGTAGGATATAAAATCAACCATAAAAAGTATTGGCGTTAAATGTCTCCTGTAATTTTCTTCCAGATAATTTAAAACAACAAGCATATTCTCCTGAGCCGATTCGCTATTTGGGAATCTATGTCTCAAACCAATATGCGGATCTATTTTGGCTAAATTATGAAGCAACACTGTATAAAAATTAAAGATCTATTGGAAAAATGGGTATTTCTTCCCCTTTCATTGATAGGGCGTGTTGCCCTAATTAAGATGTCAGTACTACCCTTATTAATTTTTCTTTTCGCAAATATTCTGATCATTGTTAATACAGCTTATTTTAGAGAATTGGAAAAATAATTTCGCCAGTTTATTTGGAATAAAAAAGCATCTAGGTTAAAATTATCAATTGTTCAATTGGATATAAGGTGGGGTGGGCTAGCACTCCCCCATATTCGCACTTATTATGAAGCCGCGTTTATGGATATTTTAGTTCGGTAGCTCGATAATAGGGGATCTTTGGATGGCTTTTTCTTTAGGAAGATGGCCCATGAAGCTGGAACTCAGCTTCCGGTCTTCTTAAAAACATCAAAACTGCCTAAAAAAGTAAGATACAAGACGCTTCAAGTATTTTCTAATAGACTTCAGAATTTTTTTTCTCAAAAGGCTCAGTCCTCGGGATTTGAATATCTGGGCTTGACAGAGGCCAGAAGTTTGGGCCTCTTAATTTGCAACAGTCATGTTAAACTTTGGGAATTAAAAGGTTTTAAAGAGCTAGGTCATTTCATAATAGGAGGTAGATGTGTTAACTGGGAGGAGGTTCAGGCTAGATGTGGCATGCAGAGCAGGTTACTCTTTTTTAGCTTCCTCCAGCTTAGATCCTTGATAAATAAATATATATCCCCAGGAAACATAGGTACCTCCTCGGTCCTCGCTGCTGTGTTTAGAACTAAATTGCGAGGGATAGGGAATTGGTATCGAGTCTTTCAAAATCAAGGGGAGCCCCTTGTTGTTACAAATTTTTGGGAAAAAATGAAAAATGAACTGTCTTGCAATTTTTCAATTAGAGAATGGCAAGTTATCGCCCAACACGGCAGCAAGGCACTCAGAGCCGCAAACTTCAAAAGGATGGCATTCCTGTCCCGTTGGACGGCTTATTATACCCCATATGCTTTGCATAAAATATATCCCGAGGTCGAAAATAAGTGTTTTCTTTGCCAGCAGGTTGGCAAAGGTGGCTGGTTACATGTTTCTTGCACATGTTCAAGGTTGAGTCAGTTTTGGGAGGAAATGTGTGCTGAGCTCAGTCGTACCCTCGGAAGAAATATACAACCTGAACCGGAGGGAGTATTGTTTGGTTTATTAAAACAGAGCCTAAACCAGGCTTTAACAAGAGGGGGCGAAATGTTTTTATCAATCTCCTTCCTGGTGGCACGTTCACTGATTCTCCAGAATTGGAAAACAACCAAAACCCCGACCTTTCTCGAATGGCATAAGAAAATGAAACGAGTAAGAGCTTTTGAAGAAGTATATGCGAGAAGGGTGGGAGCTACTAGGAAATTTGTTTCAGTCTGGAAATTCTTTGATCAAATGGAAAGGGATCTCCAGGGATAGTATTTTTGAAGGATGTATGGTATCTTGGTACTGCACTTCAGTCTATATGAAATGACCTTTTCTCTAATATATATTATCTGTGATGATTATATTTCTTTTTCTTTTTTTTTTTTGTACAAAAGGATAGCTTAGCACGAATTGTTTGATATGCATTGAATTTGGATCAAATGACAAAGGTGGTTTAGGGGTAATATATCCATTGGTCTTATTATATTTTAGTACTTGCATTTTAGTTTATCTGAAATGATCTTTTTCGAATACTTATCTTTTTTGTGATGTTTATATTTCCTTTTTAATCAAAAGGATGGCTTTGTAGGAATCATATTTTGGATCTAATGGAAAAGGATTTCTAGGGATATTATGTCTGTTTGATCTATCTTACTATTAGCACTTGCACCTTAGTTTATATGAAATGATCCTTTTTCTAATATATTTCATTTGAGATGTTTATACTTCTTTTTTAAAGAAAACAATTGTATAGTATGAACTGAATTTTGATCGAATTGAAAAGGACTTTTAGGGATAACATATCCCCTGGCTCTATCTTACTTTTGCACTTGCACTTTAGAAATTATATAATATCTGTGATGTTTTCTAATCCAATAGGACTGTATAGTATGTATTGTATTTTGTTTAAATGGAAAATGATGTCCAGGTAATATATTTACTGGATCGACGGCACTTTAGCGGCTGCACTTTAGTTCATATGATATGATATCTTTACAGTACATAAAAATTTGCGATGATTGTATAGTATTAACTGTATTAGCATATTGTTTATGTTTAACTGCCTTCTTCTATATTTTTATTCTGCTCAATAAAAAATTATTTAAAAAAAAAAAAATTCTGCACAGAGTGATTATGCATATGAGTGCTCGTTTAACGCATGTTGGCACTTGTGGCTTAACTGATGCAATGATTGGTAAAGCTAGTAACGACCGCAGGAAGTATGTAGGGAACTCCCTCACGATTGGCAGGATCCTGCAATGCTGTAATCCGGAGTGTGACTTCAGATGGAAATATGCTGCAGACAATTTAGCACTGAAGAGTGGAGAAAACACACAAGAGAAGCAAGAAAACAAAACAAACGGCCAACGAGCTAAACGAAATAGAACAATATCACCAAGCAGTTGTGAGACAAATTGTTTCAATTTCTGCTTCCTGAATTGCCCTAAATGCACGGTTTCCATTACGCTGATTGGTCTTTCGCTTCTGCGTGACCTGCAAGAGCCTTCTCTTCTGTCTGAGCCCCAGCTGTCACTGTCGGGTCTTCTGCAGCCCACAGGTCTTACATCTCGGGCTTTTCGCTCCTACCTTTGATGCTCTCTTACAATGCCAAGTCTTACGCTTCCGGCCTGAATCTGGTTTTTGTCAGGTTATGACAAAGTGCCACACATGATGTAAGTTGAAAGTGTGGATTATGCACTCCTGTTTTTATAAAGATTAATGTTGAAAATTAGCAAATTCAAACTGTGTTGCGTGCAACGTATGACTTATGTCTGCCAGACATGTGTAATAGAAACATGAAGCGGCCAGGTCCCTGATAGGCAACCTGGACTCAAACGTGCACAGCTGGAGGGTTAAATACAACAATATACAAGTTTTTACCATCAATTATACAATAAAACGACTGTTTTCTGTTGTTTTCAAAATGCAATTTACTGCTCATTGCATGGTTACTCAATACTTTTCAAAAAGTACACTTGATTTAATTGATCACTTCAGCTGATCATTTGAAATATACATATCATACTTGACAAACAGTACAAAAACACAAAGAAAATCCAGGCCAATCCATTTCGGGACTGCCTGTCCCTTCGTCATGGGCCAATGTGCAATATATATAACAATATATAATCATTTAGATGCACAATGATGGAACCAATATCGTCAATCATAATTTTGCAATCACTCTACATGTGAAACCAATGGCCAACTGAATTTGAAATTACTGTACATGCCAAAAGCCCAGCATCCGTGCTTTCCTGGTTGTTGCTTGTTCCCAGTCCCTCCTCCTGCATCAGTATGTGCACCACCACCCTAATACCTCCACCCTATTACCATCACACCACCCTTCCATCACTTTAACCACCACCACCCTAACCACTGCCACCATTCCAGCACCACCACCACCACCACTCTACCACTACCACCACTGCCATAAAAACCACCACTCTAAACACCACCACCCTGCCCTAACCACAACAACCACCACTTTACCCTAACCACCACCCTAACCACCACCACCACCACTAACCATCATCAATTTAACCACCACTCTACCACCACCATACCACCCAACTAGCTGCCACCGCAAACACCACCCTAACCACCGCCATCCTACTACAAACTTAACACCACCACAACCCTGCTCACCATCATAACCATCATAACCATCATAACTACCACTTCAACTACTACCAAAACCTCGACCATAGCCCCAAAAAAACCACCATCCTAACCACCACCACTCTAATCACTGCTGCCACCGTATCTACCAGCACCTTAACAGCCACCACCACCCTAACCACCACCTCCTTTACTACCACCACCCTATCCTAACCACCATTACAACCCTAAGTACTATCAGAACCAACCCCACAACCACCAACCTACCACTATCACCAACCAAACCACCACCCTAGCCACCACCACCGTAACCACCACCACCCATACCACCCCTCCACCCAACTACCAGCACCCCACCATGGTGCCCTCACACCAGCCTACAACCACCCCATACCCCCACTGTAACCACCACCCTTACCACTATCACCTTAACTATCACCACCCTAACCAAGACCACCATAACTACCACCACCACCACTCTAATCATCCTACCACAACCTTACCTCCACCACCCTACCCCTACCACTATGCGCCCATACCACTACCACCTACAAATCACACTAACACCCACCACTCTACCCTGCCATACACCACCACCATCCATCCCTAATTGCTACCACCCTAAAATCCACCAACACCCTCACTACCACCACCCTCACCATCACCACCACCACCATTCTAAATACCATCACCCTACCACCAATGCTAACCTCATCACCACTCCCTCATGACCTTCACAGCCCCCACCTTCACCATCAGCACCCTCACCACCACCATCATAACCTTCCTACCCTAACCAACATCACCATTTCACTAAACATGGTCATCAATTCCTGTAGAAGGTTTTTTAACAACCATTTTCTACTCATTACTTAATTGTTGTTTTCATCGAAGGTCATGTCCTAGGTTTACATGTATACTGTAGAGTATTTGTTTTTATCCTAACACTATGCATCTATGGGTCTAGTAAAGCTAGGTCATATGAAAGATTAAGAAACATTTACACATTGCACATAGCTATCTATTGACTTGTCAGCCTTATTTATGGAAATCAATATGTGAATGTTGAGAAGGAACAATATCATAGGTTGTTGCTGTAAATACTAGAGTAAGTGTTCTGGGGGGTGGGAGTGCAGATTCAAATTTGCGTAAACTTCATATTTGATTGCCTTGTACATCTAACTGCTGTGCAGTGGAAATAGGAAAATGTATTGTTCATTGCATTTAATGCTATGTTTTAATGTAGCAACCTACAATCGCAGTCAATCATTCTTCGAAGACCACTTGTGTGAGCTTTCCTTCATCTTCTCCAGGAGCATGGCTTCATTACTTGTGTCCTTCTGCTGCTTACTTTTCAGTCACTCTTTTTTTTCTTTTTGGTTAAGCATTCAATGAGAGTGCATGTGTTTTCCAGCTGTCTTCCTCGTGTACTTCTTTTCACCACTCCACCATGCTCCATGTTGCTCTTGCTGGTTTGCTTCTCCCCCACACTCTTCCGTTTTGTCCTTGCCCTTGTGTGCTTCTTCCTCCGCATTGCCATCTCGCCTATTTGCTGCTCCTTTGTTTCATGTTGCGATTTCTCTCTATTCCTCTGCGCTCCACATTTCTCTCTCTCTCTCTCTCGCTCTCTCTCATGTTGAATACTGTGTACTTCTCCTGCTGCCCACGGTGCTGCTTCTGAACCTGTCCTTCTTGTTCCTTCTCCACTTCTGCACCCTCCATGCAAGGCTTAATTGGAAAAAAAATAAGTGCCAGCGTTCTCGTCGGGAGGCCACTGTAGCTTACACCACACATTGCCCCTGCTATGTTGCCAATGGTAGTAATAACACAACTTCTAACCATCACGCTTCGACAATTCAGACTATTTTAGGCCCCCAAAGCTTTAAGAATGACTTGGGCAGCAGGCAATAGTCATTTTTAATGTATATTGAATTAGTAATTAACTGCTGATGTGGTTATCTCTAAATTAGCCAGGCAGTGCCACCTTGTGGCAGACTATCACAAGCACCAGTGTTGACAATTAAGTGCTGCTGCTGAGCACCGGACACCACCGGCTCAAATTAAGCACTGCCTCCATTTTGCTTCCACCCTTGTTCTCCTTATTGCTTCCCCCACCCACTTTTTAAAACAAAATGCTTTAAATTTACCAATTCAACTTGGATCAGTAAATGGAAAGCCCCCTCTCATTCTGTAGGCATGTGCAAACATGGCACCTTTATGTTTCCTCTTTAGCCATGCTGCACAGCATCAATAAAGTTCCCAAAGGCAAGACCTATTGGCTTTGCCAATGGTTGTTGTAACTGTTTTGGAAAGGTTGAAAGGGCCCGGCAGCTTCTCAGGCACTGCTATTCGGCCCTCACTGTCACTTGCAGTGCACCACTTCCTCTCTGGAGATGGCAAGTGAGGGCATCTTGAAAATGGCTTTCAAATTCATTCCAAGATGTCCACCGTTGCAGGAGGATGCACGTGCAGGCCTTTGGACGTACAGCGGCTGCAATTGAGTTGTTTTTCTTACACATTGCTAAAAACCATTCAAAGATGGACTCCAGTATATCAGTACACATGTGCATGCAAGGGTAGCCCTCTTCGTACGTTTTTTTCTTATACTTGATTACAAAATATTCAAAGATCCCCACATATATTTGCAAACGTACCTGTCCCCATTTTAGAATGTCCCATAATAAAGTATAACAAAAACAATTTAAAAATGGTCATCTGTGCATATACAAGCATGAGCATGTACAGGCCATCAACTTTGAATGTCTGATAAAGTACCTTACGAAAACCATTTGAGTAAAACATGCATTATTGGCAAAGCCAATGGCAGATCTATTTTTTAAAGAACTCGTTTTTGTTACATCCTCAACCTTGCACCATTTTCTAAAAAACAAATAACACAGCTATGATAGAAAATAATAAAAAATATATTACTTACTGAAAGTCTATTTTTCACTAGAACTTACGGAAAATGTAGGATGTCATTGATGTCATCAGAAGATCATAACATATTTCACTGTGCTATAGAATCTGATAAATTCCAACCTCCTCTGGACGGCCACAGTTGGCAAAAATAATGCAGTCCATTTAATTTAGTAATATTTGTTTTAATTACATTTTCACTTCGTTTCAGGAGCACGTGACAGAAAAATCCAATAACAGAGATGATTTGCAATACACACCCTTTCATATATAGCTGTATCTCTTCAAGGAATATAGATTAATATGTCGAGAAACAGGCATTCCACATGGTGGCCACAGGCTGCATATATTAACGTACAGTATCGGTTACATTCTCCGTCTTAGGTTTGGATTGGTTCTGCGCGGCTAGGAAATAAAAGTATGATATATATATGTTTCTTTTATCTTAAAGCAATAGCAAAATTGTTATTGACTTTGGTGCTTTATATTGCGTATGACCTCTGCCGTATACAAGGTCATAGAGAATGGAAGAATGGAATAGCATGCTATTTTTCTGATCTGCTTTAGGCACCTATGTGTTACATATTGCAGAACTGCTTGAAAATTTGTTTTTTTTTTCTATAAACAATGCCACATAGGAGGGCAGAAGCTGGACCGCTCACGAAATCCATCTCTTTGCCACAGAGACTTTGAAGTCGGCATTAACTAGTCTCTTCTCTTTATTATACAACGTTTTGTTGCTGAAACTGGGGCATGCTTTTATTCCGGGGATCATTTGTAGTGAAGTACAGCACGTGTTTATCTCCCTGTTATTGTTAGCGTGATATTCACTGTATTTCCTTACGAGTTACTAAGGAGCATGCTCGTTTTGTCTCAATGAAGCAGCTAAAAATAGAAATGGATTCTTGAAATAAAACAGAGGGGTCGATTCCGATTCGGGCCGGAAAAAGCACCGACCGACTCGGAGCCGGAAATTATACCGACCGACACGTACCTGTGGCGCCCGACACGCCAAGTACGATGCAAAGCGTGCAAAATCCGACTGACACGTACCGAACCCAAGCCGAACGACCGAGCCGCACGGAAAACAGCAATCCGGCCGGAAAAAGACGCGAATCGAACCGACCGACACGCACCCGGAACAAATCCGACCGAAACGTACACGCGAACTCCAAACCGCAAAGTACGATGCAAGGCGCGAAAACCACGACCGAGTCGGACGGAGGACAAGCCGCACGACCGACACGCATACAAAACCGAGCCGAAGCAACACTAAACACCGCGACCGACGCGTACGCAGCATAGAAAACTGCACAAACACAGCGCGAACGAAACGGAGAACACCGTACGAGACAAATGCAGGGTCCGACTCGGTCACAAGAACGTTTCCAACATGCACAGACAGTACAAAGGAAAAATCACACAAAAAAGGCCAAACAAGCAATTACAAAGCCAATAAATACTGGGGGGTGGGGACAGAGAACAAAGACACACCCACAACTCCACCCATATAAAGGACACAAATCACAACCATGATCCTTTGCAAATGCCATTCCACTGCCAGCACCCAAGAGACAGCAACCACACACCCACAGCTCATCCCTTACACAAGCCACACACCATCAGCACACCAACAAATACCTACCTCACATACACCCAGCAAAACACACACTCACACACCCTCACCTGCACACCAACACACACATCACTCACCATCACCACCCATCACCATGCCCCCCAAGAAGAATCACAAGTTCCTAGATTGTGAATTGGAAGTCCTGGTAGACGAGATCCTCAGGGTAGAGCCACAGCTGTTTGGCGCACTGGTCCAACAGACCCCCATCTCCCAGAAAACCAAGATGTGGGAGAGGATCATCAACAGGGTGAACGCACAATCACCATGTCTGCGCACAAAGACCGACATCCAGAACAGGTGGTATGACGTGCGCAGGAGGGTCCGGGAGCTGCTCAAGAAAGACTACCTCCTCAGCCAATACACCGGCAGTGCGCCCTCCTGCCAAGCCAGTATACCTCAGGCCCTGGGAGGAGAAGGTGCGGGCCATCCTTCCGCCAGTGAGCGTATATGGACTAGAGAACATCCCAGAGCCTGGTGAGTACACAACAAATGTACACAATATTCTGCCACAAAACACACACACATCACTGTCAAGGGGAGAGTCAAACCATGCACTCATAGCAATTACACAGCAACCAGAACAGAATCATCCCAAAATGTGTATGTCAGTCAGATAAACACAACACATGCCATCAAAAAAGTTACATCCAACCGTGCCATCACATGTACAAACACAACTACAACTACAGCTAGGCAGTGGCACAAATAGAACTAACAAACACATCCAGACATGTTGCCACCACAACAACACCAACACACAGTGAAGACCACTGAAAGGAAGGAATTCTGTGTATACTGGCCAAGTCAGTGTAGCCAATAGCATCATGGGAGTCGCAGTCACACATATTGCCCCCCCCACAACGGTCCCATCAACACCACCATGAACCATGCGCACATCACAGGGAGTGGAGAAGGACTCACAAGATGGCTGACACTGGCAACTGCTGTGGGGAGCACAAGGCCCTGCTGGGAACTGTGCACCAACAAACAGCAGGACACCACTGACTGACATCCTGAGAGACAACTTCCACTCCCTGCAATGCAAGCACGTTCCATGGTGGGAGATCTGGCTGGCTGGGTGAGAAGGAGGACTTGCAGCACTGACCATAGTCACAAGCACCTCCCCTCACACACCCCCTCAACACAAACTCCACAGAAACCACCTGGTAGAATGCAATGCCTCCCATCCTAACTCAAGATCCCACAAAGAACCACCACCCTGGGTTATGTTGTGTGAACTACAGGGACACTCTTGGGACTTTTAGCCAAACAACTGCCAGGACAACACTCCCAGCCATCCTGTCAGCACAGCCAGCCCACCCCACAGGGAAGCAGAGTCAAAAGGAAGGAAGCATGGGCATGCTGGGAAGGGGGGTGGAGGCAATAGCATGATGGGAGTCGTAGTCACAGCTCTACATCCCCCACCACATGGCCCAGCAAGCTCACACTCACGCATGCACATCCCACAGAGAGTGGAAAGGCCCATCAAAGATGTTTGACACTGTTGCTGTGTCGTGGGGAGCACAAGGGCATGCTGGGAACTGCACACCAACCAACAGCAGGACACCACTGTTAACCATCTTGCCATTGCTCTCACACCCACACATACTGAACTCCCCACAAAAGCAAGTAAGTATGGGAATGCTGGCAAGTGGGGTGGAGGCAATAGCATGATGGGAGTGGCAGTCACAGATATTGGTCACCCTCACAACTGGCCCATCAACACCACACTGAACCATGCTCACATCACAGGGAGTGGAGAAGGACTCACAAGATGGCTGACACTGGCTACTGCTGTGGGGAGCACAAGGGCATGCTGGGAACTGCACACCAACCAACAGCAGGACACCACTGTCAGCCATCTTGCCATTGCCCTCACACCCACACACACTGAACTCCCCACAAAAGCAAGTAAGTATGGGAATGCTGGCAAGTGGGGTGGAGGCAATAGCATGATGGGAGTGGCAGTCACAGATATTGGTCACCCCCACAACTGTGCCATCAACACCACCCTGAACCATGCTCACATCACAGGGAGTGGAGAAGGACTCACAAGATGGCTGACACTGGCTACTGCTGCGGGGAGCACAAGGCCCTGCTGGGAACTGTGCACCAACAAACAGCAGGACACCACTGACTGACATCCTGAGAGACAACTTCCACTCCCTGCAATGCAAGCACGTTCCATGGTGGGAGATCTGGCTGGCTGGGTGGGAAGGAGGACTTGCAGAACTGACCATAGTCACAAGCACCTCCCCTCACACACCCCCTCAACACAAACTCCACAGAACCCACCTGGTAGAATGCAATGCCTCCCATCCTAAATCAAGATCCCACAAAGAACCACCACCCTGGGTTATGTTGTGTGAAGCACAGGGACACTCTTGGGACTTTTAGCCAAACTGCCAGGACAACACTCCCAGCCATCCTGTCAGCACAGCCAGCCCACCCCACAGGGAAGCAGAGTCAAAAGGAAGGAAGCATGGGCATGCTGGGAAGGGGGGTGGAGGCAATAACATGATGGGAGTCGTAGTCACAGCTCTACATCCCCCACCACATGGCCCAGCAAGCTCACACTCACGCATGCACATCCCACAGAGAGTGGAAAGGCCCATCAAAGATGTCTGACACTGTTGCTGTGTCGTGGGGAGCACAAGGGCATGCTGGGAACTGTGCACCAACAAACAGCAGGACACCACTGACTGACATCCTGAGAGACAACTTCCACTCCCTGCAATGCAAGCACAGTCCATGGTGGGATAACTGACTGGCTGGGTGGGTGGGAAGGAGGGCCGGCTGTCAACCAAATACAACCAATGCAGACCATGTGCACACCCCAACAAATACATAGAAATGCCCAAATAATGCAGGACAATGTGCCACACCAAAATCAACCCCTGACTGTGACGACTTAGGACAATGCAATGTACAGGCCCGCACCCAGAGGCACAGTCACAACTGTCAGGTGTGTCAACCATTGATGCCTGCAGAAACATAACATACATTGTGTGTGTCTCCCAAAAACAGGTGATGATGGGGACACAGCAGCAGACGCTGAGGAGTCCCAGTCCCAGGCTCAAGAGGATCGTACAGCCTCTGCCCTCCTCGGACGAAGAAGACCAACCTGGCACATCCGGTGCAAGTCTACATGCAGCACCAGCAGGACCACCAGCTGCAGCACCAGCAGGACCACCAGCTGCACCCCCTGCACCCACCCCTCCAACGACTTTCACCACAAATACCATCCCTGCCGACATGGACAGAACAAGGAGCAACACCAGCACAGGGACCCTGGACCAACCTGGGGCCATGGACACCACCACCACCACCACCACCAACCCCCAAGGTGGACCAGGGTCATCTGTGCGTGCCACTGCACGCACTGCACATGTCAGCAGGGGTGGTGGGAGGGGTGGGAGACAGAGGTCGCTGCTTGCAGAGGTTGCTGGTGTGCATGATGACCCACAACTGGTACGCATAGCTGATGCGTACCAGTCCAGCACCAGAGACCTCAGCCAGGTAGTGGGGCTCCTCAGAGACATGAAACAGCAGCAGGCTGCCCATCATGCCCGCTTGGACTCTCACATGTCCCACGTGGAGTCACACATGTCCCGCGTGGACTCTCACATGTCCTGCGTGGACTCTCACATCTCCTGCGTGGAGTCCAAGTGGGATGCACTGCATGAGATGACGGCGGTGCACAGGGACATTTTACAATGCCTCCGCCAGATGAACAGCAACCAGTCCACACCTCCCTGTGTGCCAACAACATCTGGTGCTGCCCAAACTGCAACTGCCACAGGGAGGGAGGATGACTCTGGCGGAGAGTCCCCTGCACCGCAGCAGCCTGTACTTGAGGGGCCCCCCCAAGAAGAGGGGTCGTCCGAAGAGGGGCAAGTGAGAGGCCGATGGCCAAGCGCAACTCCCAGGAAGCCTGAACCTGTTCTGGATGTTCACCTTTGTGCACAGACTGTTCACCCTGTTGACGGCAACACTACTCCCACACATTGCATGGGGAGTACAAGTTGGACCAATGTCTCAGACAACTGTGGCCCCGATACTGGGGATTTTGTCTACCAGGACTTTCAATTCACCTAGGAACTTCTGATTGCAAGATTTATGTACAGCACTACCCATCCTATGCACAATTCACACAAATGTATCACAATAAACACACTAATACACCATACTTGCCTCTGTTGTGATTCCAAAGTGGGTGCTGTTATGGGGATGATGAACTGCAAAATTACACTGTGTATGCGAACTGCAACAGCAAGTACAACACAGGCATGTGAGTAAAGGCAACGTGACACATATGAGTGAGACACACCACCAGGGCTACACAACACATACACACCTAGGCCATCTGACTCATTGCCTACACTGATGTTGCCAGGGAAGACGGTGCAATGCACAGACACCACAACCATTCCCAGTTGTAGTCAAGTAGCCCACAGGTGCAGTAAGCAAATGGCAGTCAAATGTGTGACCACAGACAACGCACATCACAAAGTGAAGCACAGGTTTATTACACAGTTGCAACATGTCGTAACCACTACAGATGCAAGGTAATCCCACCTGGCAGCGGGCACACAGTCAACAACTGTAGACAGAAGGAAGTCCATGGGTGTGGCGCACATCACCTGTAGGGACACAACAGCTACCACCCTGGAAGTGCAATCACGTCGTCGGTGGACACAGTTGACCAAACGAATCTGAAAGTACCCTGTGAAGGACAGAAATGACACACAGTCAAAAGCAATGGAGAACAGGACAGAACAGCAAAACTCATGCACAATACATGTTAGAAGATACCCACCCAGAACCAAGTTAGCATGTCAACACTGTTGGGGAGTACAGCCCACCTGTAAGCACACATCGCAACACACATCCAGTCAAGTAGCCCATGGACACACTCCAACAGCACCAGAGCACCACCTACACATATCATGCCAACTCACATCATTGACATGACACCTCAGGATACTCACATTCAGCTAAAGAAGTTGTTGATGAGCTGTGTGCGGACATCACCCTCATCATCATCATCATCATCGTCACTGGCATCGTGGTCCAGGCCAGGATCCTCCACAGGTGGCGGATGTTGGTCATTGTCATCCTGGATGAGAGGCAACTCCTTCCGCACTGCCAGGTTGTGGAGCATGCAGCAGACGATGATAATCTTGCACACTTTCGCAGGGGCATATGGGAGGGACCCGCCGGTCTTGTCCAGGCAGCGGAAGCTGCTCTTCAGGAGACCAAATATCCGCTCAATCACTCTCCTGGTCCGACCATGTGCCTCATTGTAGCGCATCTGGGCTGGTGTCACAGGGTTCCTGAGGGGTGTCAGCAACCACGGCATGTTGGGGTATCCCGAGTCACCTACGGACAGACAAGTGCACATTAGCTGACTTGGAAAAGTGGGCGGAATACTACAGATCAGATCACACACAATGGCACAAAGTCAGTACACACCGACAAGCCAGGCACGCTGGTTCTGCATCTGTGCCATCATCCTGGGGATGCGACTACTCCTCATCACAAAGGCATCGTGTGCTGAACCAGGGAAACGGGCACACACGTGTGTGATGGTCATATCTGCAAGACACACCACCAGTGCATTGACCGAGTGGTAGTGCTTGCGGTTCCTGTAGGCCTGCTCCTGGGCCTGAGGTGGTACCAAAGCCACATGTGTCCCATCAATGGAGCCAATGACATGCGGCATCCTCCCCAGGGCATAAAAGTCACTCTTCACATCAGTGAGTCGTCGCAGTCTAGGGAAATAGATGTACCGGTTCAGGAATAGCAACATTGCCGCCAAAACATCGCGGAGCACACGGCTCAACATGGTCTGTGACATCCCACCAGCAGTCGCCACAGTATGTTGGAAGGTACCGGTGGCAAAGAAGTGTAGGGCTGCCATCACCTTCACCTTGGGGGTCAGCGCTGTAGGATACGGCCGGCCAGGCTGCAAATGTGGGGCCAACTGCACTGCCAAATCCTCAATCAGCTGCCTGGTGAAGCGGTACCGTCGGATGCTGTCCCATTCCACCATCGTTGCCAGGTCTGGGAATGGTCGATGGACAGCAGGAGCCCTGCAGTGCAGAGGAGAAGTAAGCAAGATTGTCAGTCAGCCCACATATGCGGCATTGAACACACTCAATATCCCAACATACATCATTATGAGGCACAACTACATGAAGTGTGCAGTTCCGTAAGGACATGTATGGTACATACATGGCCAACATCTGTCATCACGGTCCAACAAGTGGCTTCAATTAGTCCCAGGTTGGCCCATTGGATATCATGAGGCCGTGTCACAGTTCCCATCTCCTGCTGCCTTGTCACAATCACCCCCCACAGTGACATGTGAGGACAGATGTGCCCCAGGCATCACAGCTCAACGACAGGTACATTCCCAGGGACCCTGTATTGCCACATGGACACTGGCATTACATGGAGTATCATGTATACACCACAGCAAAACAACCATGACCCCCACAGGTAGTGGTCCCACTTGCCACGGCAGGACAGACATGGACGTCTGTGACACACACACGCACAACATCAAAGTCCATGCACACACAACGTGGATGTGGAGACTGTCTCCCATTGTGCACATGAAATCAGAGACATTGTAAACACTACATGCACACAGACTGTGGAGGACCATCACTATTGTGCCACTGGGACACCCTGGCTCAAACATACCATCCCACATGGGACTCACGGGGTATGTGACATGACATACACATACACCACCGTGAAATGTGACCATGGCACATGCACAGATATGAACAGTTGCACATCACAGTGGTCATGTACACGTAACACCCAGGATCCTGTCCCCATGAACACGTGCACAGCCTGGGGGTGGCTGCCCCCAGGTGACACCCACAGGACAACATGTACACCAACATACACACAATAGGAAATGCAGCCTTACATGCCTTATGATACAGCTTGGACAGGCTGTCGTGTTGTAGGTGTGCCCCTCACTCCCTGGGAGCTATCTGTGGCTGGCATATGTCCATCTGAGACAGGCATGGTGACATATGCCAGTCACTTGTACAGGGATGCGTTGATCAGCAATGGACCGATCGGTGCCCCCGGCCGGCCCATTGCATTCAATGTGTGCGGGTACGCGTTGTACCCCTGTACGCGTTGTACTGCAATGGACCGATCGGTGCCCCCGGCCGGCCCATTGCATTCAATGTGTGCGGGTACGCGTTGTACCCCTGTACGCGTTGAACTGCAATGGACCAATCGGTGCCCCCGGCCGGCCCATTGCATTCAATGTGTGCGGGTACGCGTTGTACCCCTGTACGCGTTGTACTGCAATGGACCGATCGGTGCCCCCGGCCGGCCCATTGCATTCAATGTGTGCGGGTACGCGTTGTACCCCTATGCAGCGTTGTACTGCAATGGACCGATCGGTGCCCCCGGCCGGCCCATTGCATTCAATGTGTGCGGGTACGCGTTGTACCCCTGTACAGCGTTGTACTGCAATGGACCGATCGGTGCCCCCGGCCGGCCCATTGCATTCGATGTGTGCGGGTACGCGTTGTACCTCTGTACGCGTTGATCAGCAATGGACCGATCGGTGCCCCCGGCCGGCCCATTGCATTCAATGTGTGCGGGTACGCGTTGTACCCCTGTACGCGTTGTACTGCAATGGACCGATCGGTGCCCCCGGCTGGCCCATTGCATTCAATGTGTGCAGTGCACGCGTTGTACCTCTGTACGCGTTGATCAGCAATGGACCGATCGGTGCCCCGGCCGGCCCATTGCATTCAATGTGTGCGGGTACGCGTTGTACCCCTGTACGCGTTGTACAGCAATGGACCGATCGGTGCGCACCCATTGACAATGGCCTTGCCTGGCAACGGACGCGTTTTCGAATTTCGAGCGAGTCGGTTGCTGGAAATTCAGTTGGTCACCCACAACAATGTTGCAAAATCATGTATGTCATGAAGTTGAAGATTTGAAGGATGCTGTGGGCGTGTATTGGTGCTGCTATTCCATGGATTGGCCAGATTCAGAAGATGCAAATGACTTGGACCTATCACTTTGGACACAAGGGACAGTATCTGCCTCTCCAGCACATATATATTGCTGGCTGTTCCCCTGAGAGCTCACTTGCCTGCACTACATGCTCCAGGACGACATCTGCCACTGCACTGCTGCTTTCTCTGCCCCTCTGGACCCTGCAATGGCACGTACTGTGGAGAGAGCCCCAGCCTTCAGCCTTGAGGAGAACCAGGCCCTGCTGGACAGCCTACTTCCACAGTACAGCAAGCTGTATGGGACACCAGGGGAGCAGGTGAGTGTTCTGTGCACTGCCTTTCTGAATGTGCATTTTGTCTGACTAGCAAGGCTGAAAGTCTGCACGCCACTGGCTAGCAGGCTCACTGAGTAGTTGTCACCCCCATAGTGTGTAGTGACATGCACTGGACAGGTATGGTGCAGTGACAGTGCATTTGAACAAGGTTTTACTTCCCATGCAATGATACCATGTAGTGACGTCTGGCAAACTGTCCATGGGCAGCTTTGCACTGCCTGTGTACATCATGTGCCCCTGTGATTGAGACATGTATATACAACTGTGTCATGCACGGATATGTTGCATGTGTAGTAATGGCCTTTTCACTTTGTCATCCTGACAGGTTAATGCCCATCGGAAGCAGGAGATCTGGAAGGACATCGTCCGGGCTGTCCGGTCCGTGGGGGTCTACAAGCGCCGGATCCGCAACTGCCAGAAGAGGTGGCAGGACCTTCGGGGCTGGACCCGGAGGATTGCACGGGTCCAGCTGAAGCTGTCGCCTCCTCGCAGGAGGGGCGGAACACGGACCCTGACCCCCACATGCTCCAGATCCTGGCGGTGGTGTTTCCAGACCTGGATGGGCAGCTGAAGGCCAGACAGCAGCAAGGAGGGGGTGAGTCAAAGACTGCACTGTGAACTCTGTATTACATGCTTTGTTCCCTCCTCTGGCCTGGTTCAACTGCCACAGTGCAGCAGTCATGTTGTCCAGGAGCCATGTCCCTCTATTGTGCACTGCCCACTCCTCATCTGATACCCAGGTGTGGCCCTTACATTCAGGGAATTGTGTCACTTGGGACTGTGTCCTTGCAGTTTGCTTCACTAAAGGTGGGGGACAGCATCTGTTTCCCTAACTCTGTTGTGGGCATCATGGGTGGGTCCATTGTTCACACAACGCCTGTGTTCGGACATGTAATCTGCGTGTTGCTTTGATATGCGGTCCACTTGCTGAGCTGAGCCACCACATGTGCCTGGGGTATGTGGCACACGCCCATGCAGCGGGTGGGAACAATGTTTGGGCCCCAGGAGTGTGCAGATTACGTGTGTCACACATACATAGCCAGCTATCCACTGTCCAGGGCTCATCCCTCATTCATGTGGGGCAGGACAGTCATGCCTACTCCAGGACATGCAATGCACCCTGTACTCCCACTCCCGTGTATCAGCTGACACATTGTGCGCAGTGATTTGACCCCTCAGGTGTCTGCCTCTGTGTCAGTGTGCTGTGGATTAGTTGCCAGGACTGCTGGGGTGTTTCTTGGTAGGGGCTCAGCATGCCACTGGAGATGTGACCATAGGAGACGATACTTGTGTGTCACATAGGTGTTTGATCAGCTGCCCGTGCAGACTGGGGTATGCAAATGTGAAGTTCAGGCAGCTGTTCCCCATTCACAGCAGATTGTGAGGGGCTCAGGTTCAGAGGGTAGTGTCACAGGTCTCCCATATGTCCAATCGGTATGACCTGGACAGATGAGGGTTAAGATGATGTGTTGTGTGGGGGATGTACATGTGCACTTGTGCAGCTCCAGGACTTGCATTCCCCATGACCTACTATTGTGACACAGTGCAGAGTGTTGTTGTCTGGCTGCCAAGTCATACATCACTGAGACAGTGATGTATGACTTAGCAGTCATGCCTCCGCCATGGCATGTGTCTACTTATTGGTGATCCTGCAGGGGAGTGACATGTGCTACATGCACACCATTGTGGCGATGGCTATCAGGACATGGGTGCATCATGGTGTCTGTCGCTGGTATGCATCACATGCATTTCCTATTTGACTCTGGGCATCCCTTTCATCCGGAAACCTGTACTGACTCAGTGGCAAGAGTTGTGATGTGTGCATGTCCACATGCTACACCGTGTCCTCTGCACTGTCCAACTACTGTGTAGTTGGTGCATGTGTCCACACTGGGGTGTTGCAATCCAACAGACACCAGACAGATGGGTGCAAGGCCATGTGGGATGTGAGTGCCATGGTTGGCATCAGACTGACAATTGGCTTCTCCTGTTCAGTTAGGGCACTTTTAGCAATGTACAACTAATGATGCCAGGGCTTGCTCTGTAATGTGCTGTGCTCACAGTGGTGTGTGCGTTTGGTGCAGGTGACTGATGTCTGTCTGTTTCCCCATTGTTTGCAGATACATCCACGGCCACGGAAGGGGACAGCTCCACGGACCAGGAGGAGCCGGAGAGCCAGACTGGGTCAGCAGCCGAGGAGTGGTCGGAGGGACCCAGTGGCACGGAGGGCGAGGGGAGCCACACCTAGGAGTCCTCAGCACCATCCACCTCAGCTGAGGACCAGAGCAACTTGGAGGATGACTCCCTTATGGAGGCGGGTGTCAGCAGCCACCACACCCCAGCTAGTGTTGCTGTCCCCGCCACCACCAGCACCACCACCGCCCTCCCATCGGCTCCCATTCCCCAGGTCCGTGGAGGCTCCCATGTTCGGGAGCGTGTCTCCTTTGGGCCAGGCACCGCACCCCCTGCCCCTGTGTCCCCTGCTGCCCTGAGTGAGGAGTCTGTGTACCTCCTTCGCCAGCTCCATGTAGGGCAGACAGCCATGCTGAGTGTCCTCCATGCGCACACCGCTCTGTTGACTCAGCTGGTGTCGTTCATGGAGGGCATCTCATCGGGCATGTCTGACCTACAGAGGGGCAATAGGTCCATGGACTCCTCCCTGACGGCAGCAGTGTCCCTCCTCAGACAGTCCCTCACCCCTCCTGCCTCTGCTCCATCCACACTCCCCAGCACCTTACCCGTCCCAAGCACACACACACCGGCACAGGCACACACCAGCACACACACATCCAGCACACAGACACACACGCCACAAACAAAACGCACACGCACGCACAGTCAGGGGACTGAAACCAGACTCACAGGGGATGGGGCCCTGGAACACACACACGCATCCACGAGCACTGCGCAGTCCTCAGTTGCCTCTCCCTCCAAAACACCCTCCCTTGCCTCACCTGCAACCCCAAAGACCCAGCGCCTCTTCCTCAGTGACCTCGGCCTCTTCCCCTCCGATCCAGCTGCTCCAGCATCCAGGGGGAAGAGGAAGCCCACCCACACGGAGCAGAGTGCCCCTCGCCCCCGGACACCCTCCCCAGGCGCAGACAGACTGAGGCCCCCACCCGCAAGTCCCCCGGAGTCGTAAGAGCAAGACCCCGCCGCCGCCCTGCAGCTCATGCACCTGGTCTCCTTCCTCCATCCCTCAGGCCCCCACTCCACAGGTGCCCCCACCACACCCTGCCCCAGGTTCCCCCACCCACAGATATACCATCCCCAAGAGGATCCGGCCTTCTCCGCCTGCCACTTGCTCTCCCGGCACCACACCCCCGCTGCGCTTGTCTGTGCCACTGATGTGGTGAGGGTGTCCTCCCCTCTGTCCAGCCCACCTTGCCTGTTCCCCATTCTCCTCCCCTGGTGGTAGGCACTGCAGTGGAGTCCACTACCACCCTGTCTGACTTGGGCACTGCAGTGGCGGACCTGTCCACTCCATCTGCAGGGTCCACTGCCAGTCGTGCCGGCACCCACAACATCTGAGTCATGCCCCCAGTTGTGCCGGCACACACCATGTCAGACACCTCCACTGCAGTTGTCAGTGGCTCTCCAGCACCCACCACCCCTTCCCTGCTTCCTCCTGGTGAGCCCTGATCCTGTCCCTGCGGTGCCTGGCCTGCCCCCCGGTTGCCCCTCCTAGTGTATTGTCCCTGGTTTTGTGCAGGCATGCGTAGGGTGACATCTGCCACTGTCACCAAGTTTGGACTTTGACAATGGACTGGCCATTGGCCTTTGTGTTTTTCCTGGACTTTGTTTTCATTCCACACATATGCTGAATAAAGCAACTTTCTGTTCTCTAGTGCTTATGCTTCTGATGTACATGTTGTTGATGATGCTAACCATGCCCTTGAGGCAGTGATGGTGATATTTGGTCTCATGATAATGAAGTGTTACTGTGCAGGAACCCATGTGGTCCAGGGGGAATGTGTCCTATCCTGTGGTGTATCCATGTCATCCATAGCAGCATCTGAGGGTGTCATGTGTTCAGTATTTGGCAATGGGATTTCTTACTTAGATTAGCTATTTCACATCTGTGGCTTCCACCCCTGCACATCTGTTGTGCCTGCCATTGTTCAATTCGTCTACTTCCCTGACCGTGTGGCCATCTCCACTGGACATGCAGGTTTGGGCATCAATGGGGAAGGACTCATCCGTGTAGTCAGTGCAACATTGCTATACAAGTGTGTTGGATCTGTGCTGATGATTCCGTTGGCACTTCCATGACCAGGCTGATGTGACGGGAGCCCTCATTTGGTGCTAATTGTTGATTGTGTGACCAAGTGCTCAGCTGACATGATGGGGCCCTACTGAGGCAACATATGGCACAGCTTTCCTCACACAGGAGTGGAGTCCCCTCATGGCAGTGTGTACTCCTGTGACATTGCCTGCGCCCAAGGTGTGTGTTGTATGTGCATGTCTGTGTGTTCACTTCCGTTTAGCTGTGCATGCTGTGTTCCCTAGTGTTGTACCTGTTTGTGATGCTTGCTGAGTTGACCTATGTTCCCCCAAAGTCTTCTCCCTGGGTTCTCTGTGATGTGGGTGCATGGCACATTACTGGTCATCAGGGTGTCACCCATAGGTGTGTTTGCTGTCAGGGCTGAGTTTGTGTGCAGACGCAGATGGGTCACAGTCAGGTTTCCCCTTGGCACTTGTTGTTTGTCCCTGTCATGTGATTTCCAGTTTGTGTTATCTTTCAGTGATTGTGACACATTGCGTGTGTGACTGCTGGCACTCCTCAGGGTCCGGGCTGCAATGTTGGTTGTTGTCTATGTGTGTTCTTTGTGGGTGACCTTGGCTTCTTCATTGGTGTGTGACTGTGGCTGGGATCCCATTGGTTGGTGTGGTATTGCCGTCATGTCCATGTACAGCGTAGTGTGCAGTGTGTCAGACATTCAGGAGTCTTGTTGAGTGGCCATGTGTGATGTGTTTCTGCACCTTGGTTCCCACCCACCACCCTGGAATAGTCATGGGTGCATGTGCAATGTCACCAGTGCATGTGTGCTTCACTGCTGCACATTGTTGGAGGTCGAGGGGTGTGGTGTTGAGTGTGTGCAGATGAGAGTTGTTGCCCGGCTAGGCCCCTGCCTCCATGTTGGCCTTGGCTTACTGGCCATGCTGATTGATTTGTGCTTGTGTAGGTGTGATGGTAGTTTGTTGCTCAGGACACATGACTGTGGTTCACAGTGTGAACCACATTTAGCTTTGTCATCACTGTGGGATTGTAATGCAGCCCAGGGTCACCACATTGTGGGGGCCCTGGGGGTGGTGCTGTGGTGTGTCTGTGTCTTGCTGTGTCAGTTGCTGTTCCTACGTGCCTGTGTGACATGTGTGATTTGTGCTCCCTCTCATCTGACAATGCCTGCTTGCCCACATAGGGGATTTGGATCCATGAGTTACCTTTGTGTGGCACTGTATGCACATCTGTATGATTGGTATTCAGGTCTCCTCATTTGTTGTGTGGTTGCCTGGGGACACTGGCACCCCCCCCCCCTCACCTGTTGTGTATGATGTGCAGTGTGGGTCTGCCTGTTTGTGCATCTGCACCACTGCATTGGCATATCTTGGGTGTGCCATTGGCTGTATGTAGTTTGGTGGGTTTCCCCTGCTGTCACTGGGACTCCTAGGTCATCGGTCAGCACAATGATCATGGTTTGTGTGTCCCATTGTTGCCATGGTATGGTATCTGTTCACCTCACATCTGCAGTCTCCACAGGGTATCTGCATTTGTGTGCCCATTGGTTCGAATATGTGGGTCTGCATTCTGATGGTCACTTCTGTCATTGTGTCATTGATGAATGTTGACAGTGTCAGCCCCCATGGGTGTTGTTTGTCTGCACATGGCCAAAGGTATGTCTTATTTGCACTGCAGTATTTGGCTCACCCAATTTATGTTGCAATGGGACACATACACTACTTTGCCACTGATGTGTTTTTTGTTCTGTGACCAGGAATCATCCATGCAGTTCGGCAGTTGCAGCTCTTTCTTTGTCAACACTTACCTTTTGGTCACTGTGATGATGGGGGTTTAGACCCCATTGCCACAATGTTCAAAAGGTGCTTCAGCTATGGACCCCACACTTACATTTTGGTCACTGTGATGATGGGGGTTTAGACCCCATTGCCACAATGTTCAAAAGGTGCTTCAGCTATGGACCCCACACTTACCTTTTGGTCACTGTGATGATGGGGGTTTAGACCCCATTGCCACAATGTTCAAAAGGTGCTTCAGCTATGGACCCCACACTTACATTTTGGTCACTGTGATGATGGGGGTTTGGACCCCATTGCCACAATGGTCATGGCCTGCTTGCATTGTGGGGGCCACACACATATATGTGTGGCACATGTGCTAGGGGGTCACATTGTATGTTCAAAGTCATGTTCGGTGTGTAGGCATTTGACACAGTCTACACACGCTTGTCATGGTGTTGGGGGGATGTCTTTTTCTTGCATTCCTTAGGTTGTGGTGTGCTGGTTGTGTCATGCATTGTCCATCCTATGAGTGGGGGTGGTAGTGGTGGTAGGCATCCAGCCCCCCCTGGCTAAGGGTGGTAGTAGTGGTAGGCATCCAGCCCCCCCTGGGTGAGGGTGGTAGTAGTGGTAGGCATCCAGCCCCCCCTGGCTAAGGGTGGTAGTAGTGGTAGGCATCCAGCCCCCCCTGGCTAAGGGTGGTAGTAGTGGTAGGCATCCAGCCCCCCCTGGCTAAGGGTGGTGGTAGGCATCCAGCCCCCCCTGGCTAAGGGTGGTAGTAGTGGTAGGCATCCAGCCCCCACTGGGTGAGGGTGGTAGTAGTGGTAGGCATCCAGCCCCCTGGCTAAGGGTGGTAGTAGTGGTAGGCATCCAGCCCCCCTGGGTAAGGGTGGTAGTAGTGGTAGGCATCCAGCCCCCTGGCTGAGGGTGGTAGTAGTGGTAGGCATCCAGCCCCCCTGGCTAAGGGTGGTAGTAGTGGTAGGCATCCAGCCCCCTGGGTGAGGGTGGTAGTAGTGGTAGGCATCCAGCCCCCTGGCTAAGGGTGGTAGTAGTGGTAGGCATCCAGCCCCCCGGGTAAGGGTGGTAGTAGTGGTAGGCATCCAGCCCCCTGGCTAAGGGTGGTAGTAGTGGTAGGCATCCAGCCCCCCTGGGTGAGGGTGGTAGTAGTGGTAGGCATCCAGCCCCCCTGGCTAAGGGTGGTAGTAGTGGTAGGCATCCAGCCCCCCTGGCTAAGGGTGGTAGTAGTGGTAGGCATCCAGCCCCCCTGGCTAAGGGTGGTAGTAGTGGTAGGCATCCAGCCCCCTGGGTGAGGGTGGTAGTAGTGGTAGGCATCCAGCCCCCCTGGGTGAGGGTGGTAGTAGTGGTAGGCATCCAGCCCCCTGGCTAAGGGTGGTAGTAGTGGTAGGCATCCAGCCCCCCGGGTAAGGGTGGTAGTAGTGGTAGGCATCCAGCCCCCCTGGCTAAGGGTGGTAGTAGTGGTAGGCATCCAGCCCCCTGGGTGAGGGTGGTAGTAGTGGTAGGCATCCAGCCCCCTGACTAAGGGTGGTAGTAGTGGTAGGCATCCAGCCCCCCTGGCTAAGGGTGGTAGTAGTGGTAGGCATCCAGCCCCCTGGCTAAGGGTGGTAGTAGTGGTAGGCATCCAGCCCCCTGGGTGAGGGTGGTAGTAGTGGTAGGCATCCAGCCCCCCTGGGTGAGGGTGGTAGTAGTGGTAGGCATCCAGCCCCCTGGCTAAGGGTGGTAGTAGTGGTAGGCATCCAGCCCCCTGGGTGAGGGTGGTAGTAGTGGTAGGCATCCAGCCCCCCTGGCTAAGGGTGGTAGTAGTGGTAGGCATCCAGCCCCCCTGGGTGAGGGTGGTAGTAGTGGTAGGCATCCAGCCCCCCTCGGTGAGGGTGGTAGTAGTGGTAGGCATCCAGCCCCCCCTGGGTGAGGGTGGTAGTAGTGGTAGGCATCCAGCCCCCCCTGGGTGAGGGTGGTAGTAGTGGTAGGCATCCAGCCCCCCCTGGGTAGGGGTGGTGGTGCGCATTCAGGCCCCTGTGTGCATATGTGGCATTGGTGATGGGCATCCCGCCCCTATGGTGCTGCTGTTGCTGGTGTAAGTATATTCTGCATCCCTCTGTGTGTGTGTGTGTGTGTACGTGTTGTATGTGTTTTGTGGTTGGTGTCTGACTTACCTTCTGCGCTGTACGCGTCCGTGCCTGTTCCGGTAGTAAATGTAGACTATTGGTATGATCGGGGCGCCACTGGCTAGCAGGCTCACTGAGTAGTTGTTCGTGTCGTTCGTCCTTCTCGTTGCTTCGTGTCGTCCTCGTCGCTTCGCCTCGTCCTCGTCGCTGGCGTGTTCGTCTCGTAGCCGTGGATTGTGTTGTGGCGCGAATCGGAGCTTATGTGCGCCTTTCCCGGATGCTTTGACGTGCCGTGCGTAGCGACGGGTTCGGCGCGTACGGGAAGCGCATCGTACTTGTTCGGCCGGACGGAGCTGCATTTTCCCTTCCGTGCGACTCGATTCTGCGTTTCCGGATTTGCCTCGGTCGGAGTACAGGACCTGGATTGGGTGAGTACGGCTCGGCCGGATTCTTTGCTGTTGTGCGCATCGTACTTACTCGTTCGGTGTGCTGTACGGATCGGTCGGGAAACAGGCATTCGCATGGCTTTTTTCCCGACCGAATGGTATTGGGTGCGCCTCCGACCGAGATCGGAATCGGCCCCAGAGTAGCTTGGGTGGGGGTTATACTCTAGCACTTGAAATCTGACTTTTCGGATTAAAAAGAACTATCCAATTATGTTCATTAAAACCAGAGGCTACAAAATACAATTCCTAATTTTGTATGCACCTAGGGCAATGTCACATGCTTCATTTGATTAAAAGGACTGTCTTTTGAAAAGTTGTTACAGAGGATCTGAATACTCAATATTGCTTGCAAAATCTTGCGTTGAGAGAATTATATCTACTTTTTAGTTGAGGTTTCTTGAGCTTTCCTGAGGATCCCGAGGCACAATGTGCCGCCGTAGCAGTGACGTAACGAAAGTTGAGGGGGGCCCCTGCCACGTACAGGGGGCCCTCACTTTGGATCTAATCCGAGCTCTTGGGCCTGAGTATTGTGCTGAGGGGGCACCCTGCAGCCTGGGGCCCCCCCGCACCGCGAGGGCTGCAGGGGCCTGTGTTACGCCCCTGCGCCGTAGTGCACCTGCCTGTGGCAGAACAAATGCAGCAGCAGCGGTTGGTGAAGTAACAGAGTTTGGCGTCTGTTAAAAAATTGGAGGTAGCGGAGTGCGCCCTGGTTTGCTATGGACCAGACAAAATGGCACCAGTGGAGGCTTGAGGCATCTTAGGACTCTTACAATGCTGGTAAGCGGGCAGGCAGAATCACCCGTGCCCTCTCCACCGAGTAGAAGGCAGATGAATGCCTCCTCTAGCTGCAGATATGAGCAGGGGCAGACCAGGGGCCCGTGCTGGGTTCCAAATCTGCCGAAACTGCGAAGAGGCGCTCCTTGGCAGGGCGGCGGACAAAAGATCCCTATGGGGGTCTGGTCTCCACATCAGAGTGAGGCAGCACTTGGGAGTCACACTACGTTGTTCAAATCACACAAATGCACCAAGAAGGATTCTTTTAGTCTCCCATATGGAAAATTAAAGGAAAAGCAATGGATGGTGAAGCTGATGCCTCACCAGAATACGTGGCTGAAGCCAGTGCTGGCTGGTGAAGTTTGAGAGTGGTGGGCTGGGCTCATCCTTTGGAGTTTGGAGCATGTAGGGGGGCATGTTACGCGGCGCGGCATGGCACTTTTTGGGAGGCCAGTCACCATTTTCTGTGCAAATCTTATTTTAAAAAATCCTATAAAATGATGCATTTTCCACTGCATCACAGTTACGGCTGTCTTCTACAGCCCACACAATACTAAGGCTCAATGTTTCTTGGTGGCATTGGCCCCATGACATCCATAGCTAAAAAAGCATTCACCATAAACAAGGGGACCACCTGTCCCATAGAATCTGCTCATTAGTGGCTGATTTACACAAAGTAAAACTAGAAAACACGGATAAATCAGGGCTTCCACAACTTAAATTGTGCGATTTTAGGCAAACATTTGATCTCATTAAAGCTCTTTTCCATCATTTTCACGTATAAAAGCACATTCGATCAAATATGTGTGTTCAGAATGCCAGTTGTTCAAAAACCATTAGGGCTGCCTTCAGGTAAGAGTTCTGCAGTCGCTATACAAAAACTATAGAGAACTCCACAAAGAGGTAAAAAACCAAAGCCTTAACACAAAGACTAATAGACGCTCAATAACTGGCTGATTTATAAGGTGAATCCAGAAAGCATGGATAAATCAGAGCTTCCTAACTTAAACTGTGCAATCTTAAGCACATTTTCATCTCGCCCAAACGCTTCCGAAAACAATCACGAGCGTATGAAAGCACTTTCAAATATGTGCATTCTGAAAACCAGTTGAACAAAAAACTTTATTGCGTTCGTATGAAAGTACTTTAAAATATGTGCGTGAATGCCAGTATTACAAAAATCATTATGGTAAATGAAAGCGCTTTCAAATGGGTGCATGAATGCCAGTTGTACAAAAACCATTAGCACTTCCTATGGGGCGAGTTCTCCCAGTCACTATATAAAAACTGCAAAGAAATGCAAAGCACACACAATTGCTGATCTAAAGTTTTCAGGAACAGATGGAGCTGTAAAATATAAAACTCTTAACTAGAGGTCCACTGGGTTAGGGCTGCTGGGCACCATCTGGAGTCACCAAGCTAGTGACACTGTCTGGAGTCACACACAACTGTACTGCGCATCGGCACCACCTTAGCTCCATGCCGACACGAGTCTGCTCCTAGCAGCCAGACAGTCAATCGTGCTGTATAGTGCCATATACGTGTGATGCGCCAGCACAAAATATTTACGAAATGCAGCATGGGTAGCATTCACCTCAAGTCTGTGCAGGGTGTCTTCAAAAAGTTTGATGACAAATTGCAGACTCACGTTCTCGACTTCCCGGCTGCCTGCAGTCTCTACCCCACCCTTTGCCAACTCGTCACAGGGTGGGACCACCCACCTGTGACGACTTTGGAAAGGGTGGGGGTGACCATGCTCGCCATTCCCTGAGTGGCATGAAGCCTCAGCACGACAGGGCTTCAATTTAAAATGCCCGGGGATAATTTTACCCCGAAGGCTATGTGTTTGCCGAGCTGATGACCTCACAGGTCTCAGGGCTGTGAAATCGTCAGCCCAGCAAATAGTATGGACTTTGGGTCCACCCAGGCCAGAAGTGTCACTCAGCATCATTGACTCACAATGAGTGGCAAATTGGTAGTGTGCTGCAGTCTCGGCTCCTGACCCCAGAAAAAAAAATAATGCTGTGTGTAAATGAAAGCAGCGTGGAAACCCAAAAAGTAAATTAACAACAACTTTAGTTTTATTTTAGAGATAGTGATGGGGGCGAAAGTAAAGGGAGCAGAGCCCCGACGCCCTGGACAAGTAACCGCCACTGGCTGAGGCCCAAAGAGACATACTGGCAGCCTTAGACTTTAATATCAAAAATCTGAGGAATGTAGAGAGGCTCTCTGTACAACTGGAAGCCTGTCTGGACCAGCTTGAAACCTAACTGACTACAATCGACTCCTCTGTGAAGGTGACAGGGTCTGCAGTGCTTTTGATGGATCCAAGGCTTGATCAGACAAGCAGTTACAAGGGCCATATCGAGAGAAGGTCACTGGGACATTGCTGTCACTTGATGGTCAGTTGGAATCGCTTGATAACTTATGGGACAGGGCCCACTTTCGGATACTAGGATAACCAACCGTTTCTGCAGGTTTGATAGTGTTTGGCATGATGGAATCATTTTGCTGCATCACCTGGATTTGGAGGGCATATAGACTTCCCTCTAGGAGGGCTCAGATCTGGTTACAAGAGGACCATTATTATGGTCACCTGCTCCAGTATGGATTCCTATTCAAGGCCCCTACTGAAACAGGCCCTGCAATGTGATGTAGAGAGAATTGCTCTGGTTCCTGATCTCAGAACAATGATTTAGGTATGGCAGAGGAAAATACAAGCAATTCCACAGGAACTGAAAATGATAGGGAGCTCTGCCCTCAACTACCCAGTCAGACTGAGGGTGGAACGAGATAGTAAAAGCTATGTTTTTGCACGAGCTGAGGGAGCTTGGTAGTGCCTTAGAAATCTCAGACTGGCTGTAATCCAGAAAGATGTGAAGTGAAGTGCAACCCTTCGCAATCAAGAATATTTGACCAGATGCCCACTTGAATCCTCCCTTGCATCCAGCTGGCCACTGGGTATATAGTATAAGTCCTTTGGTTGGTGTAATTCTTTAAGCTGTGAAGCTTTTCCTCTCCTGCGTGCCTTCATTCCCCTCCACACTTTTCTGGTTGCCTTCTGGAGTATCTCATTTCATTTTTGTTCTGGCAGAACCTACCTAACGAAAATAATATTCGGATCTTTTTCTGTGGCCATGAGCATTTGGGTCTGAGTCGTGCTGTAGTTTATGATTAAGTGTGAGGGATCTGCTGTAAGGCCACCTGGCCTGAGATCATTTTGAAAAATAATGATTGAAACAAAAAAACGAATTTGTTCTACAATCATGGTGATTGCTTGCACTCAGTCACAAAATATTGTTCACAATTGAATTGAGAAAGGATTTTCACCTTTGGAATGTATGCACAAAGTACTTCAAATTAGTGCAGTACGTCATTTGTAAATGCATTGGCCAAATACAACCATATGCCCTCTTCTATGCTTTGTAAACCATAACAGGTGCTCGTGCCAGGCCACATTGGCAACTCTGTCCTGTTCCATGATGGGAGGATGCTCGTCTAAGGCTTTCACCCTTGCAAGAGCATCACTGCACCACCCTTCAAAAAGGCTGTAGAGTTTTACCCCTTGAGGTATTAATCTTTGCCACGTGTCTCACAAGTTCTTAGTAAATAAAATGTAAGCACCTCTATATTGGCCCCATAAAAATCTTTATTAAAAAAAAAAAAACGATTATAATTTCTAGTGTTCGTGTGCAATGTAGAGTGAAAAGAGTGTTGGCATCCACTCATAAGGCAATGTTCCCCCTGTCTCTGTGGTCTTTCTCCCACATAGTGGCAGGCTTTGCAAGGGTGCAAAGTCGAATCACTATACATGCAAAAGACCTTACCACTCACGAAGAAAAGGGGTGTAGCAAAGAGGTATCTTGTCTTTCCTGCCATTCATAAGGAAATGCTTGTGATCACTCATGCGGTCACAAAGAATTGAAAGGTTACCAACTGCTTGTCATGCACACTGGAAAATGTCCATGAGGGACACTTCTACTGGGTGAATGAGAGCTGTGTGCATCAGAAGAAGCAGGCGCCAGTCCCATTTTCCTGTGCATGCTCCCATTATGCTCTTTTCAACATTTGAAACTTTTCCGGCATTTTAATACCGATCTCTTGAAGAGAGATGGGTCGCAATGATTATACTCTGTGATTGTGAATGAAGACCAAGGTCTGCTGTCATTTGCAGACATTCATCTCTACATTCACATCTGATCTCAAGGATTCAAGCATGAATCTTGCTTTAGGGATGTTCCATTTCTGCCATTTCTGATGTTTCATATACATGCTTTAATTTGTGGATGCATGACCGAACCAATGTATATCATAGAGGGAAAAACTTATCAGGGCAGTCACTGATTCATGCGTATCGCAAGAGCGCAACTACACCAGGGCATAAAAGAACTAGTGCGCAGACGGAAGAGGCAATGACATCACACTGCAGCACATGTACCATTTCTGCCACATTAGGCCCTTATGTCTCTTTACTAGTGCAGTCATTTGCACGAGTTACTGGGATAAACCTAAAACCTTGTCCTAAGCCAATACACCAGCTATTGTACATATGAGTTTCCACACACATGGCCAAAAGAAACTATCTTTTGAATGAAACACCTCTACATATGGTGTTCAGAGCAACCTATTGTTTCTCTAAGGTGGGCGTAATTTGCTGTGGCGCTATGCTAGAAAATTACATGAGATTACGCGGCATGATGAGAGGAGCAACCCTGCATTTAGCGCTATTTTTGTAGCTTAAAATGTACCCTCACGTTCAAAATGGACCTGAGGGATGCATTTTTCTCTCAGAAAATAGCACTAAAAGCAACAGAACATGAACAACAGCAGCCGCTCGCGCTCTGTTCCCGTGCTCTTGTGGTAGGTATTTTTGGCCCAACGTACTCTGAATCATAGAGATAGTTCAGACCTTGTTATAAATGCAAGAAGTTCAGCTGGAAAGGCCTCAGTTTAGATCCAGGTGAATGTGCGCTTGCCAGCTTGTGAGCAGGCAGGGGACCTTAGAAGTCTGAATGCCTAACAGAGGTTTTATTATGAGGCACAGATATGACCTTTGAGTAGCAAAAGCTCCGGAGATAAGGAAGCATCAGAACCTTCTGTTGCCTAAAGTGCACAACATCTGCCACCTAAAATGTAATCTCTGCATGCTGCATTATTCACAACTATGCAGATTGTTGATAAATGAGGGGTGTGAAAATCATGTCGGAAAATGTTGGCCTCGTTGCAAAGCAAAGTATGTGGCAAGCAGGCGGGGCACACAGAAATGGTACCTGATTGGCATGATACCATGGTATGCAAAACGAGCTCACTAACATACAAGCACTGAAAATCCAAGTTTAACACTTCTGCTACAAAATCACCTGCAAAATATAAACCTGCCGCCACCACCGCAGAACATGTCATCTCTCCTACAAAACTCTGCAATTAACTGCCACACACTAGCCACACTATAACCACTACTACACATGAACAGTCAATGTATTCCTATATGCCTTGTCTAAATAATCAGAAAAGTACTTTACTTGATATAATTTACATATGGTCCCCGAAAAGGTGGGTTGTGTGTAAATAAGCTAAAATTTAGACTTTATTAATTTTTCACCATTAATGTCATTCATCAAGTTAACAACAGGAACCTGGTGAATGTCCTTCTTGGCACAAGTTTCTAGAGGCAATTTTTCCCAGCTCGTGCAGGTTTCCTGCTGTCCCAAACCATCCACTCTCTTTTTTAAGGTGGTCCCCGATTATCCTCCATTTACACTCCCTCTTCCACCTCAGGTATACCAATGAGGCCCTTGCTTCTCCTCTCCTCCTTCGCTTCTTTGCATACACCTGCCCATTGCTGTTTTCTCCTCCTTTCACTTGTCTCTTGTATACTCACCTTATCTTCTTTATCCTCGTCTTCTTCTATGGTCGGCTTCTTATTTTCCCATCTTCTGCTCTATCCTTTACTGGTTGCGGTAGAAATAGAAGAAAGACCACAGCCAGGGGAGAGCGGGGGGCCGTCGGCCTCGGCGGCATGACTTTTGGGGGCGGCGGCCTCCCGCCTGCTCTTACTTACCTGCGGCCGGCACGGGGCGGCAAATGCAAGGACCGCCATGGGCAGCCAAAGGTCTAGCTGACCACAGCAGCAACCTGTTCTTTTCTTTTACCCTTTGCCTTCTTTCCCTTATTTTTTTAGAGAAATTATTCTTACATTTTGCCATTTATTTGGAATTACATGACCATTTAGTTTTTTGGAATATATGCAAACTGATGCCCATTATAATAATACTTAGAACCAGCAGAAATCTCCTGTGCTCAAGGCAAAACCGGGTGTTGGATCCTTAAATACATATATTCAGCTATAAAGTAATACTTTCTCTGAAAATATTCTTATCAACTTCAAGGACTGAGACTAGCAGTAAGAGGGAAAATATTATTTAGATACAGTTGATGCAGCTGCCCTAGGGTTGCAATAAAAATCTGAAATATATCAGATAACATAAAATCTAATATCCTTTTCTGCTTAGGGCTTTTAGGTAGCTTGTGTTTTATTGCACATCATTTTGTTTTTATAATCACTATTTTTCTTTATAGCTTTAGCAGCTCCGAAGTTCCAACTTCCAATATTTTTTACACCACTAGCAATGCCACTATTTATTGTACTTAATTGAAGTGGCTAAGATGCAACAATAAGAAATAAAACATCAAATTGCCTTTTTTAAGCTGGCTGGGTTGTGGATCAGATGTATACATAAACTCAGTATTGTAAATTAACTTTAAAAGAGGGCATGCACATCCAAAATTAAATATTTCAGGATGTGCCCCCCATGTTTTACTCAAACACAGATTACATTTGTTTTTAAGGAACGTGTTTTAGAACTTATTTTTAACTTTATTTAGGGTATTAGTTAAATGCAGATCGGTTCCATGGGTTCAGAGGACTGCACTCAGAGCAAGAGAAATACAGAGAAATGAGTTTAAGTACAATACATTTTCATAGTTTCCATATTTATGCTTTAGAGACTTGGTGTGTACTAATAATATAAATGTTAAAAATACTGATTGGTAAATAATTTCAAATATAATAGTGCGCGTGAATCACCATAGTGTGGTAATAAAAGGTGTACATTGGCACTCAGTGAGTGGTTCATATTACGTGTACTTCTAACCAAATACTTTGAAAAGCAACTTGTGAGAAAGATAATCAGTGCAGTAGGGTTAGTGTTACGGTTTTGGTAAGTTGTAGGGTTGGATTTTAATTTTGGCTTAGGTAAAAGACACGTTGAGCGTGGGGCTATAATTATGGAAGAGCGTAGAGCTGGGGTTACCCAATGTTTCAAAGTTAGAGACATAGGGCCAGATGTATCAAAGGGTTTTACCCATTCTGTGTCTATGGGAAAATACATTCATACATATGGCCCATAGTGCTTAATGTGGAGGTAGGTTTATGTTAATAGTAAGGACTAGGAACATTCTTCGGGTTAAAGATAAATGAAAATGAATTGGCGAGTTGAATTAAAGATAAAAATCTAACTAAATGTGAATTCAGGCAAAACTACTGTCCATTTTAATAGAAATGAACAGTAGGTAAGTGTTTGCAAATTTGCTCCTTCTGGATAATCTAATCTTCGTGTGTACCAGTTACACCAATGTAAATGAGAGTTGTAGTTTGATGATGAGATGAGTTGTATATAAATATGTGCCTTTAAGATATATCTTAAGTGAGCATAAGGATTGCACTTCCACCTTTCTGCACCCAGCTGTCACTGATTGAGGGATGGCACTAATAGCAAAACTGCGTTTGATGAAATTTTTTTTTTTTTTCTGTTTTCAAAAAATCAACAGTATTCTAAATATAAGCCAGATATAATGCTGTGCATGGCATATCCTTGAAGAGCGCAGGTGTATCAAGTTCAATTTTGCAGATCTTTAAAAACGGGCAACATCATATAGTTCGAAGCACTGAATAGTGCTGAGTCTGTTGCAGTGCACAATTATGGCATCTGGCACCGATAGCTATTGAAGTGCATTAAACGGTTATCCATGAGAGCAATAGTGAAAGCACCCGGCTTCTTTATGTTCCGCAGCAGGCAGTCGCTGTGATTATGTGGGGACAATAAAATCTCAACGTGGAGGAAGAGTCCTAATTCTTAGGCTGTGTACCCCTTACATGAAACCTCAGCCCCTCCTGCAAGGTTCAGTGGGCTTGAGTACATGTATAAAACAACAATACATAAGTCACGGTCCTTCTTACCCAACAGCTGATGTTGTATCAACAAAGACCTCATAATGTAAATGCTGAAATACACCTTAGAGTACACAGGGCTCATCCTGTCAGTTTCAACACGCACTTTATCCCACAGCCTCATCACGTGATCTTAATTCATGTGTGCACTGATGAAATACAGCTGCAGTTGAACAATTCTGTTCTTTTTTAGAAACGTTTTTACACTTGCATTTAACACCTTGATGTAATGAAGCAATTTACAACAAGTAAAACAGTAACATATATTAGAACATTGGAATTTGGAGCACTCCATTGAAGACAATGGAGTGCTCCGTGCTTCTACGGGCCGGTAAAGACCCGCAAAGCAACATTCCAATGTTGTTTTCACAAAGGCCTCTCGGAGCCCGAGTGGATTTAAACCCCCTCGAACTCCCAGAGGCCTTTGTTTTATTTGTTAGAACATTCTGCCCTCTAGTGGCAGAATGTTCTAATAGCCTTATAGCCCTTTGTAGCTGGGCTATACCGGCTATTAAAGTCCCGCTCCCTCGTTAAAGTCCCTCGCCTTCGGCTCGGGCCTTTAACGCTGGAGCGGGCCTTTAATAGCCGGTATAGCCCGCTACGGCAGGCTATAAGATGAAATACAAAACAAACTGAGCAATCTGCGACCCCTTTGTGACAAAAATGCACAAATCCAAAGAGCATTATCCAGAGTGCTATTTCAAAAGACACCAGAAGAAAGGCTTCACTTTATCAAACTAAGACCCTCATTACAGGTGGTCCTTATAAATGCTGATACCCTGGGGTCGGTATTTATTTGGGCCAACAATTGCCTCTTATTACAGGTTTTGCCTTTCTAAATGGGGAGTAAACTGCAGATTTTTATGCAGTTGCACCAAAATCTGCATGTCATGGAGTTTACAAAGCATGTTTAACCCATTAAATTTCATCATGTTTCATCTGCCGAATCTGGGAATACATGCTAGTAGTGCTCCGATGCATTGTTTTCGGCTACTGGGTGATTAAATGGGTCCAACTTCTGTACGTCCAACCTAAGGCTATGGTCAGGACTGGACGTTCTATCTGAGAGGCTTACCCAATTGCCCGTGGCACCCGGCAGGGTTGTCTCCCTCCTCCCTTATATTTTTCATGCCAATGGTACCGGTTGCTTTTAGGTTGAGTATGGTTGGAGACATTGTGTGATACTCCTGGGAGACACGTCACACACACTTTCTCTGTATGCGGGTGACATGCTGCTCTATACCAAGACAGTCCCCCTGAATCTCAAGCATCTTGCCTGCTTACTGGCTGAGGTTTATGCTCGGTCTGAGCTTAAGGTGAACCCAACAAAAACCTTTATTTTCCAACTAAGATGAGCGGTAGCACCGCACCCACTTTTGCTTGGGGTGGATCCCATGCTGTAGACTGGTTTAAATACTTGGGTATCGAAATGTTTCATGCCCCATGGGACATATTGGAGGGCAACCTGGGTGGTTCAACTCGAGCGATTCGTGCCCAGGTCACGTTCTGGACCACCCTTCCACTTATTGTTGCGGGGAAGGTGGCACTTTCTAAAATAGTGGTTCTGCCACTTTTACTCTATTATTTCTCAACCTCCCATAGCTTAACCCAAGGAAAATCTTCAGCAATCTTAACATTATATATGGGGTACCGGATGGTGATGGATCTCTTTGTCTAAATTATTCCTCCCCAGTGACCAAGGTGCACTAAATGCGCCAGACTTTTGGGCATAATATTATGCAGTACATCTACAGTGGCCAACACTCTGGCTAACCAGGCACCATATGGCTGAAACCGGGTTCAGACAAGAACAACTACAAGCTGGGGTGCTTCATAATTTACTTTTCCCATGTACTAAGGCCTCCTGGAAGTGTTTCCTACTGGAATGTACATGCTTGCACAATACTCTGCTATATACAAAAGAAACGCTTTCATATTTCCCAGCTATCCCATTGAATTGCATGCCGACTTGCCCAGCTTTGCTCTCAACAGGTGACCTGGCTTGCTGGAAGGCTGTTAGCTTGTCCACAGTGGGAAATATTTTCGAGGAGGGCCTCCTCGTGGACTTTGGAGCTCTGACAGGACATTCTGAGCTTTCAGCTGGAGAGTTCCTAATGTACGGCAGAATAGTTGACATTGAATTGGACATGGGGGGCGGCTCGAGAGGGGCTGCCTACACATGCTACCCTCCAAGCATTCTACATAATGGGACACGGGAGGAGGTTAGTGACCTGGCTGTACAAAGGGATTCAGACACTCACGAATATCTCTCTACACACACTTAGGGCTGGCTGGGAGGATGAACTCGGTACAGTTTCAATAATAAGGAATGGCAAGCTGCCCTCCAATACCCCTAGCAGATTTCCTGGAATGCTTGATTTAAACTTATACAAATGAGTTTTTTGGAAAGAGCCTATTTGACTCCCCTGAAACTTTGGACAGTCTTCTCCACGGCCTCCCCAAACTGCCCCTACTGCCAGCAGTATCCAGTACACCTAACTCATATGATGTGGGACTGTCCGAAATTACAACCCATTTGGTCCTGGAGTGTCTCACGGACAGGCCACTCCAGCATACACCAAGATCGATTCTCTTGAGAGTTTACCCCAGACCGAAAGGAGCTAAACTCACCTCCAGGTTTCTTAACCTTACTCTTCTCCTTACACGCTGTCCATCACTCACCAGTGGAAGGCGGCGAATCCTCCAACCCTATCCTCCTGGCATCAGGACCTTAAACATTGGGCACAGGCTGACGCACATTGCTTCGTAAGGAAGAGAAGAGAGGGCTTCTGAGATTACCCATCTCAGACTTATGGGACGCCATGGTACAGGCTTAATAAGATCTGGTATCCATCAATGACCTCCCACCATGAAAGGCAGCATCCCCTCCCCCCCATGGAGGGATGCGGGGTCACACTGATGGTTCCCACTACCATGTCCCCCATGCATAAAGACTGCCCCGCAGACTTCAGGGCCAGTCCTGCCCACATAACCCCCATTTTCTTTGACCATGCGGCGGCTCCTCAGCTAAGGCGGAGGAGCATCGCCCCACTGCTTTAAAGCAGTGCAAAGGAAAAATAAAATGATAATAACAGAATGTTATTATCATTGTATTTTTAGTGTTGCAGTTGCCCTGCAGCCAGGTTAAGTTAGAGCGGGGCTGGGTTCCTGTGACATCAAGGGAGGAGGAGCGGTGGCTGCACCTTAAGTGCCCATGATGGTTTGGCCAGCCATCTCGAGCTGGCCAAACCGTCATGCGCACTTTGCATGTTCTCCACAGTCTGTATTGCACAGCCTGGGTGGAGAAAATGCCCAGCCTTCCAGTGGCTCTCTGAGCGCCGAACCACGGCGCTCAGACCAATCACAACGCTGCTATAAGGCAGTGTTGTGATTGGTCAGGGGAGTCTGGGAGCCTGGGTACTTCCTGTTATCTGCTTCGGAGGACAGGCAGCAGCTGTTGGCGACGGTGACCACCAGGTAAGTTTTCTTTTCTTTTTTTTTTCCTAGCCCACCACCACCGTTACCTACTAGCCACCACTACCATACGTACCTATAGCTGAGTCCGAACCCGCTGGTGTATTAGTGTATGCCACTGAGACCTCACCCACCTTCCCTTTCCCACCATCCCTGTCCTCTTCCCTGTCCTTTTTATGATAATAAGATCAGCTTATCAGCCAATTCCCCCAAGGAAATTTTCCGCATTGCCAAAACCCTCATGAAATTGCCTGTGAAACTGCCTTCATCTGAGGATGCATTCACATGTTGCAATAATTTGGCAGAATTCTTTCTACGGAAAATCCAAAACATATACGTGTCCTTTCCTTCCTCACATAATATTCATAGTATGTCACCCGTGCTAGAACCACAACTTGAAATCCTACCCTCTCTGAATCATTTCCCCCTCCTTGATTCGGCACTGATGAGCCCAATCTTGACCAAACTGAAATCAGGCTCCCCATAGACCCGGCTCCCCACAGACCCTCACGTTAGCCACGGACATTATATGTCCGGTCATTCTTGACCTTGTTAATTCTTCCATTTCATTAGGCATAGTCCCTCCGGCATGGAAATGTGCTATGGTCAAAGCCCTTTTAAAGAAACCCAATCTTAATCAGGATGACTTCTCTAACTACCGCCCTATCTCCCTCCTGCCATGGGTGAGTAAGATCTTGGAGAAGCACATTAATAATATCCTGGTGAACTTCTTGGAAACCAATGATCTACTTCACCCCTCTCAGACCGGCTTCCGTCCCCAGTTCGGGACGGAAACCGCCCTCCTCGCAGCAACCGAGGAAGCGAGGACAATCATGGATCAGGGGGGTAATGTAGCGATTATCCTCCTTGACCTCAGTGCCGCTTTCGACACTGTCAATCATAAAACTCTGATTGTCCGACTTAGTAATCTTGGAGTTTCTGGTAGCGCTCTTACCTGGCTACAATCCTTTTTGAGTGAGCGATCCTTTAAAGTTTTTGAAGGAGAAGTTGTCTCCAACCAGTTGCCCCTCAGTTGTGGGGTTCCTCAGGGCTCCTCCCTGAGCCCCACACTATTTAACATTTATATGAGACCCTTGGCTGAGATTGTCCATCCATTTGGCATAAAAATCATTACCTACGCAGATGACACGCAGCTCGTGGTGACATTAAACCACCCCGAGAGATCATCTTGCACCTTGGGCCGCTGCCTAGAGGAGGTTGCCAAGTGGATGGAACTCTCATGCCTTAAACTTAATGGGGACAAGACGGAGCTTATGCTTTTGGGCAACGCCCCCTCTTTCAACTCTGCCTCACTCTGGCCTAACTGCCTCGGACCTGCCCCAGTTCCGAAAGACCAGATAAAAAGTCTCGGCATCTGGATGGACCGCTCCCTCACCTTTAACTACCAAGTAGTTAAACTTGCGGCCACCTGTTTTGGACTACTCAGGATGCTGCAAAAGATCCTTTCCCTTCTCCCCTTCCCAGCGAGACGGATCATGGTCCAGGCTTTAATCCTCTCCCGCCTGGACTATGGCAACGTCCTCTATCTGGGTGCCCCCCAATATACCATCAACAAGCTTCAGACCATCCAAAATTGCGCTGCTCGCCTGCTTTTACAGCTCCCCCGCTGACAGTCCGCCAAACCTGCCCTTGTGTCCTTCAACTGGCTGCCAATAAGAGAAAGGATTCAGTTTAAGGCCATGTGCGTGGCCCACAAAGCCTACTGGAATAAGGGTCCAGCCATAATTCAATCCTTGATTACCCCCCACCAGCCTAGAAGAAACCTTCGCTCATCTACCGCCTTTCTTTCCTCACCCCCTAAAATTTTTAGAGCCAGATGTGGTGGACGGTCCTTCGCCCACAATGCTGCCATACTTTGGAATGCCCTCCCACTTCAAGTTCGCAGTCAGCCCAATTTGCAGGCTTTTTGAAAATTTCTAAAAACATACCTCTTCAAGAATGATGTCTAACTGTGCCTGCCTGGTCTTTTGCTGTTACCGCCCGTAGCGCTGGGAGGCCTCAGGGTAGCCATCGCGCTTTATAAATATAATTTCATTCATTCATTCATTCATTCTGACCCCCAAAGTCAGTTTACATTGTTTTGTTCCTGACAACACATGCCACGTGCAAGATTATATAGGGCTCCCGGTTCACATGTATACATTGCTATCTTTATTGTTTCTGTATGCTATTTTGGAAGGCTGAGACTCACAAAGAGATGCCGGGTACCAGGCAGTATGTTTGGAATTACTGTACTAAACTAAATAAAGTTTATTTAAAAAAAAAATGTTTGACTTGCCGAATTTTAACTTTAGGCATCAGATAACTCGATGTAATTTATAACTGCGGTATGTAGAAAAAATGTGCATTGGCCACAATTTACCAAGCCACTCATAGTGAGGTTCCACGTGCGTTAAATCTGCCCAACGAATAAATTATTATAACAAAGAAAGTTCCCATCAAAAGCACCAAAATCCAATATGGGAAATGGAGAAAAAACAGGTTTTCCATTGCCTTTTAAACTGAAGCTGAAAATGAGCTACTCTCAAAATATGTGGAAGGCTATCCCGGAGCTAGTTTTCTTTGCAGGGGGCTTTATCAAGAGAAGCAAAGCCTACTTTGAGTTTTTTACTTCTCCCTCAGGTAGGAACGAGAAATAAGAATAAACATAATTGTACACCAGGCTGAAATTTTTTAATTCAGGTCTGGTAAAAGTGACAGCCAACGACACTCTCTGGAAGTTGGGAAAGATCTGATCAATTTACAAAACAATTGTAGTAAATCGTGCTGCTCTCAGAGAGTGCTGACTAGACTGAGCAACCCAAATAAAAGATTGCACTGAAACACGAAAGTCATTCTCAGCGTTGATATATTTCCAATGAGCCGTCAGATGAAGTTTATAGGCAGCAGACTTGATTTGTTTAAAAAGGTTTTCTCGAAATGATAGACTTGTTTATAAATAATCTGACTGATTTAGTGCAGCTCAGACTGCAAACACTTCACTTGCTACCGGAGGGAATAACCAAAGGGGTCGAAACAGTTACAGAATGTTACAGAAAGACAATATTTTTTGTCACAAAGTGAAATGTATTTTGGATTATTAGACACACCATTAAACATAAGGATTATAAGCACAGTGGTACAATTTAAGTATTTTTGTTAAAATACTATCAACATTTCCCTCCTGTAAATATCAGAACATTTCAGATACCACATGTGATGCTGCAAAGTGATTTCACTTTAACCACAAAACTGACTATGCTAATATAATCTTCATGATACCATTGATCAGAGTACAATAGGTCTGCAAAAACCCCTTTTGTTAGTTCATTTTGTAAATAGTCCACAGATCGCCCTATCTAATTTAGTTGGCCACAACTCAGAACAAGGATATTCCTTTCACAAATACACAATAAACACAGTTCCACTGGGACTTGTATCTAAACGCTGGAAATAGAGAGGAAAGGAAATTGGCCAAGTAACTGCACCATAAACTCGCTTCTTTTGCCAAGAGGAAGATTTTCATAAAACATTTATCGATTAGGGCTACATCTATGGGCATTCGAGAGTTTAGGATATAGTATATTATCCAATTATCATAGAATTTATATGTGCATGGATAATTTTTCTGTGGTAAGGGCATTTTCACATTGCAGTGTCATTCTAATGGTAGCATTTAGTGAGGATACACGTATCCCAATGAGTGTCCCCTGGGTGCACTGGTCTCTGAAATCAGTACTGAAATTAAACAGGTCAAGTTTCCTCAAGAAATGAAACCAGTAGCCCTCATTCTATTAGGAAAATAACTCAAACGTCACTCTGAAATACGCAAACACCTGCCAGAAAAAGAGGATCACAAGAGAGATAAAATTGAAGGGTCTTTTCAATGAGAAAATATTGTAATATTGGTGCCTATGTAGCTTTCAGTTACATCGCTTCCGAAATGGGTATAGCGTGGTACATGTAGTGTACTTATTTATAATAAAATGTAATAAAATAAAGTGCAAACGTGTGCTAGAGCAAAAGAAACACTGTGTGAGGTAATATAAATAATTGCTCTAGAGACAACATTCGATAAAGAATATGCTTCACAAATAAATCTTAAACTGTGGTTGGTTTCCGTTAGCAGAAGACCCATTAAAAATGATGTGTTCGCCATGCAGACATTTTCTGCCTAAATTCATCGACATTGGTTCAATCAGAATCAGCTCATGGAAACTAGAAGTGCTCTATGAAATTTCATGGGAACATATTTGAAATGTAAGCATTTGCTTCGAGACATCAACAATGAAAATTGCTAAAAAAAATCTGGGAGGATTTTATTTAATTTCACAATTTTATAGTTTAATGGCCACATTTAATTGTAGTCTATAAACAGGTGTCACTTGTGCATGCATTTCACGATCAGCTGCTTCAAATTATTCCATTAAGCCTTTGTTGCAATTCAGACCTCTCAGCAACTGATATTCTTAGTCCATATGGTATTTCGATTCCATCCATTGCAGGTTTGTAAATAGATGTTCTCCACAAGGGTATCTGCCAGCTCAGTGAATCCCAAAAAATCTGTAGTTCAAGATACCACATCTTAAGGTTACAGGTAGTTTTGCCCACAGGTAACTTGCTGTATGGGCACTCCAGCATATCATAAATTCTGAATTGGAGTTTACCATGTTAGTTTCATGCACTTGTAGCTCGATTTAGAGTATGTGTTTAAATTTCTGATGAATTTGCAAGCTTTGCACTTTGAGCATTTCTCAAAAACATGCCCAGTTTACAACCTTGTTATTTTTACTAATTTTATGCATTGTAACTTTTCACCAAAGTGTGCTTGAGGCACCTGTTCTTGTGACAACTAATCCTGGTCCCATGATCATGTTCATCTGAGATATCAGATTTGTCAGTGTATTGGGCATTGCTTATGCAGGATCCAACAAACCTCTGTTCTGTGATTAAATGCATCGGCTTCTAAAGATTCAACTCTGCGCTTGATGTCTATTTCTGTTCTGTTTTAATCGGCAGTTAAGTCCTCTCCTTTAGGAAATCAAAGCTGCTCCACCCTTTAAGGTTGCGCCCAATGAATCCGCAAAAATGGGAGAGGCCAGAACTGTGCTTAACATAGTAACTGCCTGCCATACAGATTTGTGAAACTATGGCAAGTTTAGTAGCAAAGGAAAGATTTCTAACTTTGCCACTTAACGGATCTACGCCACTCTTTATAAACCAAGAGCCATCTAAACATATGTTCGCCAAATGTTGTGCATATTTGTCCAAATGCAGTAAAGTTATAGTTAGAAAACATCCTTTCAAAGACATCCACAACTTTTTGTTTTGTAAATATCAGTAATGGTATTAAACATATTCTCTCCATACCACAAAAAACCCTTTACATAAAATAACGTTCTGTATTTATGCTAAGATTTGTATAATTCCATTGAGCAGATTTGCTGTAACTGGAAGCACAAGTTCCATTGGACTTGAAAGCGAAAACATATATTTTTTACCCCAGCGTACTCTTTCATTTTTCCTCAGACAGACATGCACAAAACGTTAAATACCAATACTTATCTGAACCTGCTAATTGTGTTAAGAATGTGCGCAAATTGCTCAAAATGCACCACAAATTATTTATAAAGAAATAAATGTATCTTCAAACATTTGCTTCGTGGGAGAAGTGAAGAAAGTAAAAAGTGTATTTCACCTGATTCAATTTTAATATTGTCATTTTCTACCTTATCCTACAAAGCCCTTTTTTTCAAGAATTTCAATTTGCAGCACTCCTTGCTATAGTTTTTCATCTTTATTTGTACTCCATACAGTGACTGAAATAAACTAGTTTTTCAGAGGTTGCACCAAGATTCTACCACCTGTCGGCAGCCTTAGACACGTTTGATCACAAGCGCTTTGTAGAACATCTTCAGGCTGTCGGGATCGAGGGGACACCCCGAAGCTGCTGGATTCTTTTTTATCAGATAGAATACAGAAGATTGCTTAGGACCCTTTTATATCTAAACCATTCATCTTGCCATGCGATGTTCCACATGGTCCTGCCCTCAGCCCAACCCTCTTTAATATTTACGTTAAACCACCAGCATCTCTCATCAGATCCTCTGGATTTGACCTTACATCCTACACAGATGACACCCAGATCGTGGTGGCATTATCCTCCCCTAACAGCAGCAAAGCCTCAAGGTTTTGTGACTGTATGTCAGCCATAGGCAACTGGATGGAGCTGAATTGTCTAAGGATGAACTCACCTAAAATGGAGGTCATTATGTTTGGAAACATGCCCTCCTTGTGGTCATCTCAGTGCTGGCCTGCAGAACTCGGCCATCTCCCCACACCAGTATGCAAAGCAAGAAATCTTGGTGTTATTATGGACAACAAACTTACCTTTGGACCTCAGGTTAATACAATCACCTCTTCCACTCTTTATGTCCTTAGGATGATAAAACAGATTCTCCCCTACGTCCCATTATCAGAGAAAAAGATAGTGACCACAGTGCTTATTCTTTCCGAGATAGATTATTACAATGCCTTATATTTCAACATGCAGCAACAACATCTAAACAAACTACAGGTGTTGCAAAATGCTGCAGCCAAAATGATCATTTGGACTCCCAAATGGCAATCTGCAGCTCCAGCCATTAAATATCTGCATTGGCTGCCTGTCAGGCAACAAGTCAAGTTTAAGGCTCTGTGCATTGCCCACAAAGCCTTGCATGGAGCTGGCCCGGATTTCTTTAAGCACTCTTTTAAGTGGTATGTTTCGGATAGATGCCTACGCTCTTCCGGATCTCAAAAACTTGTAATAAAAAGGTTCAGAAAAACCAACTGGGGTGGACGAAGTTTTCTCATTTCCACAGCCAAGGTATGGAATGCACTCCCTCCTTGCATTAGAACTATCCCAGATCTTTTTCAGTAGGCTGTTTCCATAAACATTCACATTCCGCTTTCTCCTGTTCATCATAGCGCCTTTACACCACCGGGTAGCTGTTTGCACTGAATCAATCCTAATAACATAACATAACCTGGTGCCTGTTAAAATTTCTGTATTGGTTTATTTTCTAAACATATGAAGTTTACAAAGGTTGTGAAGAATTTGCATTTGTATTTGCAGGGTTAAAATGTTAATCAGTAGAAAGACAAACTTGCCATGTACTAAAATTTAGGATGTGCAATGTTTTTTTCCCCACAATTAATGGAAAATGTCTGAAAAAGTATGGGAAATTATATTTTAATTATCCAAGAAGCACTTTGCGGTATCTTGAGCGAAAATTGAATGCAAAAGCATACCTTGCGTTAAAAAGTCACTTGTAAAAATGTAAGCACCAGATCCACAGACTAAGCGTTATTACTCACCTCAATAAGAGATTTGTAGGAATTGAAGATCTTTTATAACCCTAAAAAAGCTCTTTTGCTAAACAGGGTCTCTTGGCTCCTTGTTTGGCAATTTTGATCTGTTCTTTTTATGTTTTGCAGTATTTCATATATTTGTCCTTTAGAATGGGATCATAAGATTTTCACCATTTGCATTGAATTTGGCAGACTTGAAGATTCATCAAGCTGAGTTCTGGGAAATGAAGGGCTTGTGCTTAGAAGACGTCTTCATTTTCCATTTTTGTGGACAAATACTGGAGTCCAATATCTTTGACAAGTATACATTAATCCAGTTAAAAATATTATCAGGATTAGAACATCGATTCTGGCTGCACCAGGGATACAATTTGTGATACTTGGGAGTCCAAATTTCAGGAGAACATCAACTCCACCTTTTTTTTTTTACATTTAGCTGTACAATGGCAAGTTGAGTGGTACAGACAAGAGAATTGAAAAAACAATTACAAACTGATCACTTCATGTAGGCAGAATTGACCGTTGAACTTCAATAGACTCAATCATAGACAAATTGGGTTCTAATAAACTTACCCCTATATGTGATGAATGCAAATTATTTAGATCGAGATTAATGACCTCCAAGATTTGTTTAAATTGTAACATTGAATCATTGGTGTGCCTAATCAATGGATTCAGATCTCCTAGAAGACAAATATTTTTTTCTTAAGAATACAAAAGTCAATCTCATTCTAATTTAGAAAGTCTGGAATTTGGAATATTTAGTGGTTCGTAAATTAGGATGAAGTGATAGGAGGTACTGTTGTTTTTATAGGAAAATAAAAAGCAGTCAAAAGTTGGGCCTTTGCAAAAAAAGTTAAATATAGCTGGCTAAGTGGGGATGGGTGATAATAGCTACCCTACCTCCTTGTTCGTTTAGAGGTTTGGACTTATAAGTATTAAAATTCTTTGGGACTAGCTTGTTGATAAGATGGTTGTGGTGTTTAGAAAGCCATATTTCTGTAATACAGAATAAATTAATTCAAGTTGTTGGAATAGATTGACATTCAGGTGTTGATGTGCTAAGGATGATCTCACAATTACATATTACAATCTTTAATTTATGTTGTTTAGATGGGCTAAATATTGAGTAATAAGAGACCTAACAGACCCTGGTCGGAAGGCCACAGGTAGACAGGGGTCACTGGCCCCACCCATGGTTGTTAAGGTTGTTTACAACTGGTGTCCTTAAGTTCTTCCTTCTGTGGGTCTGCAAAGAAGACCAAGTGCACCTTTTCTGCACTTGACCCTAAAAGTAGCGAGGGCAAGCTGTCAATGGCTTCTCAGGGAGGTTGTATGGGGGCAAGATCTCAGAACTCAAAATTCATTTAACAGGCACAATAATATGTTGTCCAGCCCACACCTTATCTTTTAGTGAAAGGTATGTATTAGAATTACAGAATTAAGTAATATATCACTTAATGTAATAGATGATCCAGATACCGGAATGTCACCTTGTCTATAATTCTATGTGATGCACCACACCTCAGATCTTCCTATCCTGGTTATAGAAGCACAAATGCACTTCACTCTGGACCACCCTGTTGTCGAGATGAGTAAATTATTTAATTGACTTTTGTCATTTTGTGTTCTTTTACACCCAGGCAGCACAATTCTTCAGTTAATCTTTTTTATATTTCTTCACACACTCAGCTTTTGCGACAATCAGACTAGGCCTCACTTTCACTGTCTTGGTGGAGATATAGTTGTGGTAGCGCTGGTGGCCTCAGTCAACATCCTAGTAAATGCAAGCCTCTGGGTGGAATCAATGTGGAAGGTCCACACTGAGACACTTGTCTTCTGCAGCTGTGGCCTTCCCAAGCCAGATGTAAAGGTCAAGGTAGTTGAACCCTCCTGGCCAGATCTTCTGTGGATGTACATCTTTGGGGTTGTAACCTCAGGGCTGATCAAGGCTTTTGCTTTGGCAGCAATGGTGGAGTTTCTGTTTTAAGATAGGCCAGTGACAGCACTAGTTTCTTGATCATGATGCCAGATAACATACTAAAGCTTTTGAAAGTCTTGGGGCAGTTTATAGGAAATGGTCGGAAGATGCCTCACAGCAAAGGTTGCTCCTGGCTTCTCTCATTTGGCATTCTTTAAAGCTTCTATATACTGGGAAAATTCTAGGCTTCTCCCTCTGCAGTTTCTCCTCCTGTAGGGCCGGGCATTCTTCTTCACTCTCTGGGCAGGCAGGCAAGCTTGTAGACAGGCCTTCATCTCCTCCAGCAAGAAGAGCAGACTTCAGGTGATGACCCCTCACCTCTGAGAGGCCGTCATGCAGACACCAATGCTGGTCACACAGTAGTACTTTGCAGAGCACTCCATTCCTTAGCCATGTAAAACTTGGAACTGTAACAAAGCGTGGGTGGTGTTAATCCTACTTTTATACTCATTTTCCCGACAGAGGATGTGGATTCATTATATAAAGTCTCAGAACTATGTTTCCAAGCCCTTTTCTCCAACACAGACTTTGAGCATACCAGTCAGCGGCGGCTGGTGCCTTTTGAATGTGGTGAAAGGTTAGACTAAGTCATGAATATGGAGGTGTAGGCAAATTTAGCAAGCAAGCACAACTGTCCCAAGGGGGGCATCAGAGGGTTCTACTGCAGAGAATGTTGTGTAAAAATATTGAGTAAAATGGCACCCAAGAAGTGCAGTTAGATCAAAGCATATATTGGATGCTATTTTAGAGTTCTGCAGCAGATCATGAATGTCTTGCATGAATTATTTTTACTTCAGTTTCACTGAAACGGTTGAAAAAGTCCCTCACCCCCAAAATCCCTAATGTTGTTTCAAGCTTCAAAGAGGATTAGAGAAAACAATATGATTTCTATTAGATTTCACACCAGCGCAGATGCATTTTTGTGTTGGTGGGCTGAATTAATTTTGTCTTACAAAAGTGGAAGGCAACTGGTGAGGGGGGAGTGTTCAATAGGTTTTACTGTTATGTCCCATTCAGGCCAAAGTTTGCGTGATGTAATTTCATTGATGTCACCATAATGAAAATCAGTGGTTTCAAATTACAAATCTTTGATCATAGAAAGCAATGCTGGCAAGTAGGCTGAGGATATATGGAACTCATGCAATGCCATATATGCCATTCCATACATTTATTTACTTGTACAAACACATTGCATCCTATTATAGCTGTACAACATCATAAGCTGAGACAGCCAGCTAACTCATAAAAACACCTTGAAACACCAATTGACTTTTTCCCCCAAAAAATCTGGTCCTCTCCTACACTGGGCAAGTGTTTTCTGTCCACGCAGGCTATGTCCAGGGTGGCAGTGCCTTCACCTCAACTACAAACTTTTAAAAAGTTTTTATGAACTGTAACACATGATTCATAAAACTTAAAATTGAGTTGAAGCAATCAGGCTTTCACATTCTGCACACTTTTGAGTAGCCTTTTTGTATCTCTGCATAAATTGTCCTATTACCCAACCATGCTAAATGTGAGTGACATGCACGCATTTTTATGCCATCATTGGCACTGATACCTCGGCAGGCCTTTCCAATACCTCAGCAAATCACAAGGCGCGTCGTCAAGCTTCCACCTCAACTTCAAACAAAGAGAGCCGCTGGCTTGCCATACATTTTGCACTCTGTTGGCTTATTTGAGCCAGGGAGATCTAGACCAGCATTATCTTGCACAACTCTTGCAGAATCATTCAGTGGTGGGTGACCTGCTGACTGGTCCAGAATCGAGGTGGCCAAATTTAGAAACCTTTCCAAAACTAATAGGAACTGTCCAGTTAGCCCATGCTGTCATGCCTTTACTTTAAATTATGTTGCCCGTAGTTTATTTTATTATAAATGTTGAACTACAAGTACCAGAATGCAATCGAAAATCAGACAGGCTACTTAAACAAAACATGGTACAACTCCATCACTGAAACAAATTACACATTATAATGCACACACTGATAATTTATACATTGCTTCGCCGGTAGCTCAGTATGGGATCACCGTACGTTGAACTATGCTTAAGAAAGGGTCAGAGAATAGGATAGCATTGTGGTAAGAAGAGGGCAGCACTGGCCTGTAGCAACCTACTATTTATGTCCGTGCGCTCATTTATTTTGTGTTAACACAAATTAAATACATAGTTCCCCTTCGTTCATCTCAAGCAAACACCTTCGAAGCTCAGCTACCTACACTACAATGTCTTAATAAATGTGGAAATAAGTTTGCACACTCCCAAACCTCAAAATCCTGATGCACGCACATATTGTTTGCCACTTTTCTTGTGTACATCAGTGCGCTACACTTGATGTTGATTGAATGTTAAGGGAGGTTCCACTTCGGTTGTAAGTAGTTTAGCCCCAAATAAGTAAGGCATTTTACCTTACATTTTGTTTGTGTACCCTTGGTGGATATGAACCAGAACTCTCCCAGGGCAACTCTGGCTGCTTACTTCAGATTGCTCTCCCTCTCTCCCTCTCTCCTTCTCTCTCCCCCCCTCTCTCTCTCCCACGTCCTCCTTGTTACTCCACAACGTCAGCAAACTGGGCATCTCTGGAGCCTGCCTCATGCTGTCTTTGCCACTACATTTAAAATTGAAAAAATAAGTACAGAGGATCACATGTTTCTGCTGTCAGTCAGGATCTTCTGGGATTTAAGCACAGCACAATGCGTACGATAAGGGGCCACACATGCAGCCTAGAAGATGCAGTATTCTATCGCCCTATGAAGCCACAGCTGCAAACTAGTCCTTCCTCGTTGGAAAATAACTCAGAAGCAAATCGAGGTGCATGTGCTGCGTCTGGTTAGTTTTTAGATTATGAATAACAATTAAGTAGTGCTTGCTCCCACGCTAATTGTTCTTCATAGCAGTGTAGATAAATCTTTCTACTAATATGACCTTCAAGTTATTTTTCTTGGATAGGTGCAAGGCTAAGGTGTTCAGACTGATTTCATACTTCCATACTTTCCCCCTGCAACTCGCAAAATGTGCTTTGCAGCAGTTGCCTCTAACATTCAAACTGAGCTATGTTATTTTATATTAACTATTTGCATAGCGTGCACCTCAAATGAACTATATCACTTGTGCTTTCCAGTAGCGGACGGCAGGGGGGTGAGAGGGCAGGGAGGGGTAAGGGGATATTTAAATAAATGGAAAAACACTTAACCTTACCGCCGCGTCTTTCTGTCGTCTCTCCTTGCGTCAGGAATGAAACAGGAAGCAGGCAGCCAGGCTCCCCTGACCAATCACAATGCAGCATTGTGATTGGTAAGCATTCAGGCTCCCCTGACCAATCACAACGCTGCAATGCAGCGTTATAATTGGTCTAAGTGCCGTGGTTCGGCGCTCAGCCAGTGACTGGGGGCCTGGGCATGTTCTCCATGCAGGCTGTAATGCAGCCTGCATGGAGAACAGGGAAAGTGCGCATGACTGTTTGGCCTGCCCCAGAGGGCCAGGCAAACAGTCATCACTCACTTAGGAGGGTGCTACCATTCCACCTCTGCTCTGCGGCTGTCCGAGGCCCCCGCAGGGGGCCACTAAAGAGGGCAGCCCTCTAGTGCCAGCTGGGCACCCCACACCCCCCTTAGGGGCAGGGACTCAGGGAGGAGTCCCCCAAGCCTGGTCGCAGCGCGACAGGCGAGAATCACGTCCGGGGCGCGAGGACAGGGGGAGGGGTATATAGGCCTCCCCCCACCATCTTGTCGTCCTCTTTCGCGCGCCCGGACACGCCGTCTGCCAGCCACGCCGTCTGGTCTTGCGTCGGTCGGCGTTGTTGCGGTCTCCTTTGCCCCCGCTGGACACGCTGGGTCTGCGGCGCGCCTCGGGTGTCGTGTCCCCGGGACCAGGTGGTGGTCGTCATGCACGGTGAGTTTGGGGGGCAGGGAGGACCGTTGGGGCCTTTCTTGCCAATTTGGAGTGGTTATGGAGAGGTGGTGCCCGCAATTGGGAGCGCCCAAGCCGCTGTGGTGCGGAGTGGGTGCTTGCGCCTGGGGATTCTCCTCCGTTACATGGGACGCAGGTAATTTGCCTTGACTGCCCCGTTGGAAGGGGCTCATTCAGTGGTCTTTTCCCCGGGCTGGAGGTTGTGACTTTCCGGCCCCGATTTGAGTGGCAGGGGTTCAGAGGCTGCGTCTTTTCCCCGCGGGGGACAGGTGGACTTCCGCGGGGGTGGTGCGGAGGCAGCGTTGGGGTTCCTGTGGTGAGCGGGTGCGTGGTTGGCACGCATAAGTGATTGTGGGGGGTCAAGTCCGGGTTTCGCTGGTCGTGGTCCCTGAGTTACGGATTGCAGCCGCTGTTGCGGGGTGGAGGGCTTCTCCACCCGCTTTGTCGACGTTGAGGCGGCCTGGGTTCCCGTGTTCGTGTGCACGGAGGGGGGAGCCGGCGGCCACTGGAGTGCCGCCTGTCTTTCCCTGCTTGCCAGGGGCAGGAGGCCGCGGGCAGCCTCGGAGTGCCCTGTGGGCCAGTCCAGCCGGCATGGATTTGCAGGTTTTCGGTGTTATGAGTGGCATTTCACTGCCTTGTGTGCAAACTTTGGGCGAGGTCGGGAGAGCAGTTGTTGCATTGGATAGGGTGATGTTTGTATGCAATTTTGTGAGGTGTGACGAACTTCACTCGCATTAAAGGCAGATGCCATGCCCATGAGCTTTGTGATCATTGACTATGCCTGTCCTTGCTGGGCGTGGGGCGCTTGGTGCCTGTGCTGCACGGATGTTCTTTTCACGGTGTGGATTCGTGCCCGGTGCCGTTGAAAGATTTATTGGACCGTAACTGATGATTAGCAATGCTATGTCGGCGGTGGATACACACAGCAGCCGTTGATGGCGGCCTGCAGAGACAGGCCTCAACATTTGGAGATGTGAATAGTTTTGCGTGTACTTTGGATGCCTCCTTGTTTTGGCATCTCAGGCGCCTTGGGTGTTTCATCCTTGCAGATGTGAGCCAAGTAGGTGTGGGGCCTTTTTGTTGTGGCTGTGACAGGCCTAGGGCTTCATTTCAGGTTGGGCGCTGATAGAAAATCATGGGAAATCTTTTTTCAGGCAAGTTTCTTTTCCATGACTGCTTCTTTCAATAATTGTTTTGCAAGGGGCGAAGAGTGTGCCTCGGAGCAAATGCACAGCGCTGCTCTTTGGCACATGATTCAACTTTGCAGACCTCTTTATTGTAGCGGCTCCAATTTTTGGGAGCTTCTTGTTGTTCTAGTGGGTGTAATTTCTGATGTTGCGATTCCCTCGTCTTTATTGCTTGATTTTCTTTGCGAGGGACGGTTGCTCATGGCCGTTAAATGCCACTCATGGTTGCACTGAAGTTATGGAGGTGTCACACGTGGGCAGTCCACCCTGAGATCGGGGCAGTCCGATGTGTTTCACTATGGCTGTCCTCCCAGGGCGGTACCCACGGTCCATGGGACGCGTAGTGGGCAAGCGGTTTAAATGGCAGTGCCCTCATGGTCTTAGGGGGCGGTGCGTGCTTACCATGCAAATCAGGGGTGCACTGGGCGCCCGCGTTAACAAGGGCCCGAGGCCTGGGTGTCCGGCAAGTGAATAGTGCATCCCTGCTGCACTTTCCATTATAGGATGCAGTGTTTCTGCAGGGCGCGGTGATGATTCATTGTCACAGCAGGTAGCGCTGCTCGATCCCCTGCGTGGAGCTCTTTGCCCACGCTCCAGTGTGTCCTCTGCGTCCGGTACTGGTGCGGCTCCCCCAGCTGCATGCAAAGTTTTCCTTGTGCAGCTCCCTTCCTAGGAATTGTTTATGAAGGGATTTGTGAGGGCTATTTGTGTTTCCTTCGTCGATTTGGGTGCGGTGGCTGCGGCCTCCGGAGTGCCGCCCTACCTGCTGATGTACCCAACATACATCTGAACCCTTCCACGCCTTGAGTAGGGTGCATGGGAGCAGAGGCGCGCATGCAACCAGGTTGATCCCATCGCGTCATGGTTCGTTCGGACGGGTATCTCCCATTCCTCTCAGCGGGGGACTTGAGCAGTTTAGCATGTTTTCTTGTTTCGCTGCCTACTTGTTCCCGATGCCCGATACTTTTTGCGGGGTTGGTGGGGGCGTTTTGTTTCGTTGCTCGTGGTTGCGGGTGAGAACGTAGCCCCACGGTGAGAGCTGCTGACTCTGGGGAACGAGGTTTCTGCCTCGTGTAACGCATATGTGCTCGGGAAGCGCTCCGATAACCTTGTTTTTTTTTTTTGCGCAACTTAAGTCGACTAAATTGGACTATAATGCTCCCTCGGCCACCCCGCTATACCTGGCCGCAATGTGGGTTTGTGCTTTGAAGGTTGTGTTTGGGGTGGGCCTAAGAGTCCCGGCCCGGTAGGGCTTGGGAGAGTCGCGCCCTGGCCTGGGCATGCGGGGATGGTTGTGGGTTCTGGGGGCAGGACTGGTGATTTCAACAAGCGGTCCTCAGCGCCGGTACGGGGGTTGCGTGCGCTGCGGGTATCTGCTCACCGGCCCGCATGTCTTCCAGGATTAGGCTCGGCCAATACGCGTTGCGGGAGGATGCAGCGATGTGGGCGGGGGAGGCGGCTGATGCGCAGCCGGATTGCCGGACATTCCGCGGGACGGGTCCCGGTGGCCGCCCTGGTGCCTCCCCACTGAGCGTGACGGTGGCCTAGCGGTAACGGTACGAGCAGCGCCATGCGTGGGAGGGTTGGGTCTTGGCTTGTGGCTGAGCCCGCGGCCTACCTCGCTGGGAACGCTATGTCCCGTGGGCCAACGTCGTTGTGGGAGCATCGTCTCCAAAATGGGGCTCATTGGTGGTGATGGAGCACCGCGGGCTGGACTATTGGCGCGTCCTTGAAAGTCAGCCACCCCAATTAGCATGGGCGCTGTATTAGCTTAGGCAGAACGTGTAGCCCCCCACCTCCCCCCTTTTATGCCAGACTTTTCAAGCAGAGCCTAGTGCCGCCTGCACGAGAGAGCTTTAGGGTGGGGATGGATGCACGGTACACTGTCTCGGAGGCGCTACACACCTAGCACAACCTCTCTCCGGTATCCATGTCTGCGCCAACCACCGCGAGAACTCCAGCCCACTGCCTGCGGTCACGTTGCTGTGCATTAGTGAGGGGGCCTTCGGCCAGGGGGTAGATCTGGAGGCCTCTTTGCTACGCGCCTAGGAAGGGGCAGGCAGGTTGTTGGGTGGCTGTTTGGGGAAGCTGGTGCTTGACGCTGTGTGTATAGCAGCGCCCCTTTCTGCGTGGGAGTTGCAACTCCGAGGCGGTGTTGTGGGGCAGTGGTCTGGTGGTGTCGCGTTCATGTTTGAACAAACAGCGAATACCGCTCAGAAACGTAGTACCCATTTTGGAGCGGGGGAAAAGCAAGTTAGGAGTCTCGGCATTTGGCTCACCATTCCGTGATGCGGGGCGAGTCACAAAAGCCTGGGTCTATCTAAACTGATGTGACCAATGCCGTGGTGTGTTGTAACAGTTGCCCATGTAGAGCGCTCCAATGCCTGCTGGTGGAGGCTGCGCAAGATAGAACGGCAGTATAACGGCATGATTTCGAGCGAGCGCCTAGTTCAGGATTGAACGGGTGCTATATTCATTCATGCCCAAAAATTCAGGCGCTGCTGAGGGTGAGATCTTTTGTCGATGCGGGGATGTTTTGAAATCGAGTTTCCTAGCCGAGAGTGCGTGATTATTGCTGGGTGAAAACTTTAGCGGTCTGTGTGTGAGACCTAGTAGCCCGCGTGGCTCCTGCCTCCAGGTACCGTGGGGGTGTGCCTCACCATGCGCTAAGGGGATGGAAGATGAGGCGCACCTCAGCCGCAGTAATTTTAAGCATAGTGAATGCGGGCCAGGAGGGGCCTTTGCTTGGGCCGACTAGCCGCCTGGAGAGTGGGTCGGGTGTTGAGGCTGCCTGGGTTTTTGACTCGTTTGTGTAGTGTTGGGCCGGGTCGGCGGCTGCGGTATCAGGGGCCCGGGTTCAATTCCCAGCATCTACATAAGTTGTGCCATGTTACCTAGCGAATCATATGCCTGTGGTTGATTTGGTGACGGCAGTCATGATTGGAGTAGTTTGTGTAACTGCAAATGTCTCACCCTCCAGGGTGGCAGCGCGATCAGCCCAAAGCACCGCGGAAGGTGCTGGATCGCAGATGGCCCTGTTCGGGTGGGAGGTAGCGGATTGCGCGTCCTTCGCCGGCCGGGCTGGGAGGGGCTAGTCAGTTAATTAATTGCGGCACACTAGCGCGCGGTACCGACACTAACTGAGGCGTCGTCACTCCGAGGGCTGCAGGTCCAGACTGAGCCTCCTCCGGGCCCTGGTCAGGTGTGTGCTCGCCTCATAGACGGGTGGCTACGCTGGGGCAGCGCTGTAGAAGCGGGTGAATTTGCGCATCCTGCATGACCGGGCGGTTGGTCAGGTCAGGGCCCGCTTGCATGTAGGCACGACGGGGCACTGTGGGCCATTATTATTGTATCTGGGAAATGTGCAAGATGAGCTTGGGCGCGGTGGGGAGACCTGAGTGCGTGGAGCAAGGGTGCGATTCTTGGACTGGGAAAGTACCAGCATTTGTGAGTATTGAACTGGTATGTACCGCCGTCGGGAGTCGCATCTGGAGCTGCGCCGGGCATATGTAACATTTGGGGAGGTGAGCCTGCCTGTGCAGCGTCCACCCCTGAACCGCTTCACGTCCCCTGCCTGGGGCATTAGACGGATCCTCTGCAACAACTTTGCAGCAGTTGTGGGCGCTGGGGCTGCGTAGAAGTGGCATCGCCAGCCTAAGTATGTCAGCCGGTATAATCCCAAACCCTACCCTCCGCATACCCGCTTGGTCCCATGTCTGGGGTACGCAGTATGTGTCCCCGCTACAGCTCTGCAGCTGTCGCGTGCGGAGGGGCCGCGAGAAAGTGGCCTTGCGGCCCAGGGCAGGAGATGCGGGGGAGGGTTCGCATTCGAGGCTGATTAGCTCTGTTGGCGGGAGCGTGGTGCTGGTTACACCCAGGTCTCGGGTGCGATCCCCGTATGGGCCAATGTTAACTTATCTGGGCTTTTAGGCAGGCCCCCGTAATTGAATCATTTGATTTTAAAATTAACACAGTTGCGCGACGATCGCCAGGGTGACTCGCACTAGATTGGCGAGGTCCCAAGCGCTGCGCCGGTCCCCTGTTGGACCTGTCCCCTGACCTGCGAGGTCCCATGCGGCATGCCCTACTCTCGGCATTGAGGCGAGAATAGCCATTGTTGGTGCCCATGATCGCGTTTCTCGACGCCTGCCGTCTCGCTGAAGTTGTGCGTGACAGTGATGGGTTTTGCCCGGGGGCTTGGGCTGCGTCGGGTGGATTACCGGATCACTCAATCCTGAGCATGGGACATGCAGGCTAAGTAGCGGACACGTGCTGTACCATGGCAAATACGCAGACAGGTCTTTAAGGTTAAGAAAGGCCACACCACACAGGAAGGAACAAGTTAACTATGCTAACTTGCCAGGGCAGAGAATTATTATTCCGCACGATTGAGCGTGGACTTAATGCCATGTTAGTCTCAGCTCTGTAGGTATGTCCCCATAAAACCTGGGGGCATGGTGCCCGACCACTGAAGGTGTACTGCAGCCAAAATGAAACTGGGAATCTGGGATTCCGACACTTGCGGGTTTAAGCATCCAGGGTCGGAGATGGTTAGCAGGTACTGGCATCTGGGATCCGACGGCAGTTAAGCAGGCGGGGTGCGCTGCGTAGGCGTCAGTACACGAAAGGGTGAGGCGTCGCCAATAGTGGGCACAATACATATATTGTTTCAAACCAGATCTGACGCCAATAAGTGTTCACCAGGGTTTAGCAATCAAAGGGGCTTGTGCAAATTGTCTTGTCAACGGGGCGAAGTAAGTGAACCCCCGTACCTAGGAAGGTGACATGTTGCTGCAGTTAAGCTCGAATGCTGCGCCCGGTTAGCTATACTAGCAACGCTGGGTGGGGACGCTGTCAGCCAACATAGGTGCTCCTGTCCCGATAACAGGGTGTCAAGCACAAAAGGCGACTAGGTCAAAGAACTTTTGGCATGTCCAGGATTCAAAAAATTACATTTAATGGGGCAGGACATTTTTCCGCTGCACAGGGTGGGCAGCGTGACCCCCCTCCTACCGGGGAACAATGGGGCGAAGGTAGGACTTAGTCAATACGGAAAGTTAGGCACCAGATTGCAGACAGGGCACAACTGTATTGAAGCCGACAGGTTAACTAGCCGGTATGCCTAGGGGTTTTCACCTCAGAGGGAGCTGAGCAGGCGAAATTCCCATAAGGAATAAGGGATGCAGGGCACAGGTTAGGCTGAACTTGCTACCAGCGGGTCTAGTGTGTGAGCGGGTTAACTGAACAGGTAATTTTCCACCGCTGGGGTTGCCCTGGGGTGGGCAGTGTGAACACCCCTGCCCCCCTATCCGGGGGCTCTCGCAGGGAGGGTTCTAGCCTGTCGACTTTTCCTGCAGTTAAGGTCAAATGCCCTGCCCGGGTAGCTATATTAGCCTAACTGGGCAGGGGTGCTGTCAGCTAACACATTGTGCTGCGTCCCCAAGAAAGGGGGAACAAGGTGCCAAGCACAAAAGGCAAGGAGAGCAGTGTGAACCCCCCCTCCTATTCGGGAATATTCTGGGAGGAAGGGCAAAGTAGGACTTAGCCAATCCTTAAAGTTAGGCACCATATGGCAGCCAGTGCGCACTGCATCAATCACACGGATTCTCTAGCTGGTATCCCTAGGGGTCCACCACGAAGGGAGCTGAGCTGGCGAAATTCCCATAAGAAATAAGGGATGCACGGCAAGGGCAGGAGGGCACCCTGGCTCATCGTCACACACGTCTAGTTATGGACATTCCTGTGCATCATGAGTTAGAAAGCAAATGGACGGTGCAAAGGTTAAAGTATAATCCTTCTCGCCCGAATAGCCAGAAGTAGGCAGGTGGGTGTGGGAGCGGTCTCCCAACAAGCGGGCAGCTGTCCCTTAAGTGGGGACACAGGTGCGCTAGACACACTGTCCTAGTAGGACGGCAGCTAGGTGAGCTCAGCAAATCCATGGGGCAATGTGAGCCAGGGAATCTGATCTGCCCCGCCCAGAGTTGGCATGGGGCTGAGTTATGTATGTGAAGTAGTGGAATTTTCCCACAGGAGGGTGGATAGTTGGCACAAATTCACAGGGCAGAAGGGCCTTTGTGTTGCATTAGACACTAGCTGATCCAGGCTATCGGCAAGGTCTAGGGTGATACAGATGGGGTTCATCTATCACCAGGGGGAGGGATCTCTTCCCTAGCTTTGCAGGAGGCCTGGAAATGAGAGGTTGCAGGTAAGAAAGGAGCTTTTGGTGGGGGCTCTGGCGGCGACGGTGGCCACCTCCAGAGCTGTGGCGGAGTTACAGGGCGATCTGGAAGCAGAGGGGTACAGAAGGGTACCTCTGCGCGGCACCATGGTGGGTGCCAGAGCCAAATCCTAGGAGCCTCATGGGAGGTTCCTAGAAAACCGTGTCGGCGCCCCGTTAGTCCTTCGGGCGGTTGTGGGCCTGAACAACCGGGGGTTTGCTATGCTACGCTCCGCCCTGAAAGGGGCGTGAGTAATAAGGAACCATGTGTCACGTGATCCGGGAAGAGGATCACCAGAAGTGGCAGCACAGATGGGGTTCGCCCCAGTGCTGCTTGGCTCATCAGGCGGGCAGGCGGCCCAGACGGTTGCCTGCCCTTGGATCGCCCGTAAGATAACCCACCATATTACATAACGGTGTATGTAATAAACCTGCAGCAATTTTTACCCAAACAAGAAATGTGTTGTGTGATTATTTATGAGCATGCATGTTATGTTGGAGGGGTGGGGTAGGTTGCCAATGCTGGTACTATGCGGCTGTCCGAGGCCCCCGCAGGGGGCCACTAAAGAGGGCAGCCCTCTAGTGCCAGCTGGGCACCCCACACCCCTTAGGGGCAGGGACTCAGGGAGGAGTCCCCCAAGCCTGGTCGCAGCGCGACAGGCGAGAATCACGTCCGGGGCGCGAGGACAGGGGAGGGGTATATAGGCCTCCCCCACCATCTTGTCGTCCTCTTTCGCGCGCCCGGACACGCCGTCTCCCACCCTACCGCTTACCCGGCGTGGTTCGTGGCAGGCAGGAGGCAGAGAATGTTGTAATGTTGTCTTTTTCGTTGCAGGCGGAGTTACAGGGCGATCTGGAAGCAGAGGGGTACAGAAGGGTACCTCTGCGCGGCACCATGGTGGGTGCCAGAGCCAAATCCTAGGAGCCTCATGGGAGGTTCCTAGAAAACCGTGTCGGCGCCCCGTTAGTCCTTCGGGCGGTTGTGGGCCTGAACAACCGGGGGGTTTGCTATGCTACGCTCCGCCCTGAAAGGGGCGTGAGTAATAAGGAACCATGTGTCACGTGATCCGGGAAGAGGATCACCAGAAGTGGCAGCACAGATGGGGTTCGCCCCAGTGCTGCTTGGCTCATCAGGCGGGCAGGCGGCCCAGACGGTTGCCTGCCCTTGGATCGCCCGTAAGATAACCCACCATATTACATAACGGTGTATGTAATAAACCTGCAGCAATTTTTACCCAAACAAGAAATGTGTTGTGTGATTATTTATGAGCATGCATGTTATGTTGGAGGGGTGGGGTAGGTTGCCAATGCTGGTACTATGCAGCCCTGCTTATCAGGCGCAGCAGGAGGACAAAATAAAGTGATAATAACATTATGTTTTTATCATTTTTTTTCCCTTTCTTTTACTGCTTCAAGGCAGTGGGGCGACGCTCCTCCACCTTAGCGGATGAGCCCCCACTGGTGGTTTCAATTTGACTGCTATTACGAAACTAAATGCAACACAGTTTACTGCGCCTAAGGTCTAAATGAGCAACCACGCACTTCGGGAATCCAGCCAGACATGGCACGAGCACACTAAACTATCTTACAGAATTTACAGTTAAATACTGCTAGTCGCTTCTTTAGCTTCCTGAGAGATGAAACAGCCGCATGCATTTTGAGCAGTGTTTTTTTCTGGTAGAATTATGTATGTTTTCATTACCCTTACCTCGGGTGAGAGGAAGCATGGTACAGCTTCTTTCTTTTAACTTTAACTCTGCCCTTGTTTGGTTCTCACAGGACAGGGTAGGGTGGGGTTAGCAGTGAGGCTTGCTGAACTGTGATTGATGTGTAGCCCCAGCCGCTGCAGAGCCAAAGCCCATAGTGGCCGGGGCTAACTTTATTGGTGGGGCAGGTCCTTCAGGAAGGAATGCAAGGGCTTTTTCTGGCCACAAACCTCAGGGCTGTGAGGTCGTCATCCTAGCAAATCTTATCTTGCTGGCGCAAGCTCAGAGTGCATGTATTGTGCCTGCCTGAACTCAAGGTATGAGTGCCAGACACCCGGAGGCAGTATACCAACAGAATTTTTGGGGGCAGATAAAGAACCAGGGTGTGGCCCCCTCACCCATATCAATGAACGCCACTGATACCAGGTATCAATGATACTGGCTCAAAGCAGGAGTACCCAAAACAAGGCATGGCACAGTGAAATATGAGATCTCTGCACCTGACTGTGATCAGCCTGTCTGAAGCAGTAATTGGGACTGAGAAAAGAGCGGCCAAGCCGTGAACTCCTCATCTTCAACAACAGATACTGCAGTCCCACCCCTCGCCTTTACCATCCATCAAATGGCCCTCCTCAGGAAGAACTAATCAGTGGCCTTCAGCAAACAAGGACCTTATTGACTTTCTATGGGTAGCCATGTCTCCATACTCCTTCACTTCAGTGCCTGAGTCTCCAACCTCCAGCCACAGTAATGCAGTCACTACATGTGCACTGTCTTGGTTAGCTATATCTACCCTCCAGTATGTGCCAGGCTAAACCAGGGACTATCCAAACTGGTGCCTACTAGACCCAGTACTCAGTCTTTTATTGCACAGAGTCCTACTACCATGTATGTGATACATATCCACTGCACATATAGGCACTCAACGTGAATGCAGAATGTCAGCGCAAGGGACTGGAATTAAAAATAAAGCCAAACTTTTTATAAGAGCGTTCAGTATACAACGATCTCCTTTAAAACAGGAAAATGGTCTAGACATACTATTGATTCACAAAAACGTGGTCTGCCGCCGCAAACACTTTATATAACTAACCCCAGGTCCAGTAATGATGAGTGCCTGGTGCGCCCTACCAGATCACTGAATCAGTTCTGGAGCTCACATTACCAAAGGCCGATGTGCACACTCTACATGTGGTGGTGGCGCCAAACAAAAAATCCGAATACCAGTTTCACTTGCAGTTGGGCACTCAGGACTTGTGTACATGCCGGGGATGTTCCGGTCTCAAAAAGACTGAAGATAGTGGACTTAGGTTTTATAAGAATTCACTTTTTCAGTTTGATTTTTATCACCTCAAGCCTGGCACTGTTAGAGAATAGGGAGAGAAGCCATTGTGGGAAGTGAACAGAGGATGCCTTACACAGAGAGTGAGGTACATAGCTTTTTAAATGTAAGAAAAATATTTTATTCATAAATATTCAAAATACAGTATGATAAAACACAAGATAAAATCATATATTACAAAAATTGTCAATTCAATAAAATATGCAAGATAGAGAGAAAAAGAGAGAAAAAAATGACATTCACCAAACTGCAAACATCAATATAATCACAGCATAATAGCTATTACCAAAGTCGAGAGCAAGAAAAACATAGGTCGACTAATAATTACTTATACTTATATTATAGAAGAAACTATTCATGGTGGTTTAGGAACGTCCTCAATTCGGGAATTATGAGAGCATGTAGATTTAGCAGAACTATCTAGAAAAGTAGTTATGGGTAGCAAAAGGAGGTCTCGTTTAATAGCGAGGGAAATTGGGGAGACATAAGCTCTGTCTAATCTATGGTTGTAACAAACCGCATACCACCAGGCCCGGTAAGATACCTTAGTAGAGTTCTTCCATTCCCTAGTGATTTGTTGGAAGGCAACGGCAAGGAGTAAATCTATTATGTAAAAATTTCTCGATTGGGAATTCCAATCTTCAGAAACACTCCCTAAGAAAATATTTATAAAAGTAAGAGGAATTTGCATATGAAAGATGTCATTTATCTGTTGTCAAACCTGTGTCCAAAAATTGTGAATATGTTGGCAATCAAATAACATATGTTTTAAATCAGCTGTGTTTGTTGCACAAGACCAACAAGAAGGGGGAAGAGTTGGGTTTATCTTATGTAGTGAAACAGGGGTAAACATAAGTCTGTTGTAAATACAGAACAATGTTTGTGTAGTGTTAGCTGCTCTGGAAGACCTCCTTATTTTCAACCAAATCTTGTTCCAAATAGAGATGGGAAAAGAAACCTGAAAATCTGCTTCCCAAGCTAATTCCACTTTCGTTTTGTCTCGATTAACTGAATGAGAAAAGAGTTGTTTATATAATTGAGTAGCAGAAGGAACAGAATCCAAGATTGAAAGTATAGTAGGTGGAGGAGAAGAAGATGTATAATTAGATAAGAGATCCTTGTAAGTGAATTGAATCACCGCGATTAAGGAATTATATTTAGATTCATAGGAAGAAGGTAAAGAAAATTTTGTCTGAGCATTTATAAAAGAAATACACGTATCACTCTGAAAGAGTTGAGAGATCCAATGAAGACCTTTAGCGTGCCAATCTTTCCAAAAAATTGTTTTGTTATTAATTCGAATGTGATTATTGTACCAAATAGAAGATTGTAAGAATTAGTCTTTAGCATTTTTATAAGAAAGGAAAATAGGTTGAAAAATCCTTGAAAGATTGTTAAAAATAGGAGGAGATAGTGACAAAGGTCTATGTGAGAGAATTCCTTGAAGGAAAAGGGTTGAAGAAAAAGCTTCTCAATATTAGTCCATAGTGGTAAATTTGACACTTTGTCTTCCTCTAATAACAGAGAGGATTGCTTGAGGAAAAATGCAGTATGATAGGAATAGAAATCTGGGAAATTAACGCCTCCCATAAGTTTGGGTCTTTTGAGTTTATGAAGAGACATGTGTTTTTTTTTATTGTTGATATATCATCTTGTATTGGGAATGAGGTATGTTTATAGGAAGATTGGAGATATAAAAAAAATATTATGGGGACTAGCATAATTTTTATTACGTCCAAACGACCCCACCAAGGTAAAAACAAGGGATTCCAGCTGGAAGTATGAGATTTCAAAGATGATTGCAACTCTTTAAAATTAAGTGATACAGTTTCTTTAATAGTAGGCATAAACCATAAATCAAGGTATTTGATCTTATCTGGTATCCAGCGAAAATCAGAAGAGATATAATCTGCATGGAAGCATAATTTATTTAGGGGAAGGATTTCACACTTGTCCGTATTTAATTTATAATCTGACACTGAAGCAAAAAACTGCACCTCCGATAGGAAATCTGGTAGTGAGGTTTGCAGTTATGAAAGGAAAAGCAAAATATCATCAGCATAGACAGAAACCTTTAATTGATTTACACCATACTGAAAGCATGTAATATGAGGGTTTGTACCAAATTTTATCAAAAAGTGTTCAAGAACGAGAATGAAAAGGAGGGGAGAGAGAGGGCAACCTTGTCTAACTCCACGATATAGGGGAAATGGAGAAGAAAGAAGGCCGTTAACTAAAATAGAAGATGTTGGGGCTGAATATAAAAGGGAGACATAATTAATGAAAGTGGTACCAAAGCCAAACCAGGAAAGAGTAGAAAAAATAAAAGGCCAACTTACGCAATCAAACACCTTCGCGGCGTCTAAAGAAATAGCCGCTAGAGACTGTAAGATTTGGATTTGCTAAGGACATTAAAAAATAGTCTGTTGTCTGCAATATGACGGCCCTTAATAAAACCACATTGTTCTCGCCTGATTAATTGAGGCATTAAGGATTCTAGACGGAGGGCTAAGATTTTTGCAAACATTTTGTAATTCAAATTGATCAAAGAAATGGGTCTATAATTTTTACATAGTGTGGGATCTTTATTTTCTTTGGGAAGAAGACAAATTAAAGCAGCTTGAAAAGAACCACAAGAAGATTGAGAATTTATAAAGAAAAAAAATAAACGATGTAATTTGGGAAGAAGGAGATGAGAAAAATGAGAATAAAACTCAATAGTGAAGCCATCAGGACCTGGCGCTTTACCACATTTAATAACATGGATCGCATTAAGAATATCCTGAGTTTGAATCTCTTTATCCTGTGATGAAAAACCTAAATTAAGCTGAGAGGGAGGATTGATAGAAGATAGATACTGCAAGATATCAGTTTGGAATGTTAGAGAATCAGGAGTATAGAGAGTCTGGCAAAAATGAGTAAATTCTGCCAGTATGTCTTCATTTTTGTAAATCATATGATTAGATGAATTAAGAATCGAACTAATCTTGGTACGTTCCTTTTTATCTTAAGATAATCAGCCAAGAGTCTCACAGATTTATTCTGACCTTTATTGTACTTAGCTGAAGCCTTAAGTAAAAATGAGTTGCCATCATCCGTGGATAGCTTATTAAAAGTGAATTTTAATTTAATAAGTTCTTCGAGACAGGATTTAGAGTTCGTGTGATAGTAGGAATGTTCTAATTGTTTGATACGTGTTGTGAGGGAGTTCAAAAAGATAAAGAGGATTTCTTTTTACGGGATACAAAGGAGATGATAAAAGCTCTAGATGCAGCTTTAAAGGCATCCCATATAATTTGTGGGGAGATATGTGTCTGTTCATTTTCAAGAAAAAAGTTAGTAGCAAAAGATTCAAAGCTTTTGGTAAACTCCTGATCTAACAGAAGAGAATTATTAAATCTCCATCTTCTAGTACCGTGAGTTGGGGGGAGGAGATCTAAGTTTAAAGATACTGGGGCATGGTCTGAAATTAATATAGGGCCTATATCTGAATGAGTGATGTGTTGTGCAAGGGATTGAGAAAGAAACAGGTAATCTAATCTAGATTGAGAACAATGTATAGGAAAGAAAAAGTATATTCTAAAAGTGTGGGATTACATAGCCTCCACGCATCTATTAAGGATCGTTGTTTGATAGTAGAAGTAAATTGAGAATGCATAAGAGAAGGATTAAACTTGGATTTAGACTAGCGGTCAATTATAGGGCCAACAATCATATTACAATCACCCCCTACCAGTAGATAATCATCTTTATAAGTCATCAATTTAGAAAATATTTCAGGTCAGAAGGAATTGTTAGGGAGGTAGGTGTGTAAAGATTAAATATAGTAATAGGAATTTTATTAATTAATAGCGAAACAGATACCCATCTGCCTAAGTCATCTTTGTCTTGTGATAGTAGCTGTACATCTAGGTGCTTATGATCATAAATGGCAACACCATTGCGTTTCCCATCACCTGGGGAAGCAAACACATGGCCTACCCATTGTCGTTTAGGTTTAGCTATTTCTTTATCCAAAATATGAATTTCCTGCAATAAAGCAATGTCGCATTTTGAATTAGAAAGATAGGTTAGTACTCTCTGACATTTTATAGGAGAACCTAAACCTTTAACATTCCAAGAAAGAATTCGTCAAGCCACCTATATTAAAATGAAATACAATAAATAGACAAAATAACTATTAATAATAATCAAATAGAACAGAATCATATACATAGCATAAAAACCAAAAAACAAGAATAAAAATGCTTGCAAAAATTGAATAACATATTGAGTAAAAACTGTGATTATGAAAAAGGAGCATATAAGGAAAAATGATATGAAATGGAGAATGAATAGAAAATGAAAAGAGAAGAATGAAACAAAGACAGTGATATAATGAAGAAGAGAGTGTCAGAACAGAGATAGATAAAGAAGAAGAAAGGAAAAAGGAAGGCGAAGAAGTAAAGACCATACACAGAAAAGACAAACAAATACACCAAAAAAAGACATACCAAAAATGAGGGTGGGGAGACCACATAAGGAAGATGACACCACTGACCAGATCACTCCGGGCATGTCGGGGGGGGGGGGGACACTCCAACCAAACGGACCAGGAATCACAAGGGTCAAAACATGGGAAGCCGCACCTAACATAGGAAAAAATATGGGAAACATGAAAAGTGAACAATCCAAATTTAACTGCAAGCAAAACATGTGCTTATACTAAGGGGTCGATTCCGATTCGGGCCGGAAAAAGCACCGACCGACTCGGATCCGGAAATTATACCGACCGACACGTACCTGTGGCGCCCGACACGCCAAGTACGATGCAAGGCGTGCAAAATCCGACCGACACGTACCGAACCCAAGTCGAACGACCGAGCCGCACGGAAAACAGCAATCCGGTCGGAAAAACACGCGAATCCAACCGACCGACACGCACCCGGAACAAATCCGACCGAAACGTACACGCGAACTCCAAACCGCAAAGTACGATGCAAGGCGCGAAAACCACGAGCGAGTCGGACGGAGGCCAAGCCGTACGACCGACACGCATACAAAACCGAGCCGAAGCAACACAAAACACCGCGACCGACGCGTACGCAGCATAGAAAACTGCACAAACACAGCGTGAACGAAGCGGAGAATACCGTATGAGACAAATGCAGGGTCCGACTCGGTCACAAGAACGTTTCCAACATACACAGACAGTACAAAGGAAAAATCACACAAAAAAGGCCAAACAAGCAATTACTAAGCCAATAAATACTGGAGGGGTGGGGACAGAGAACAAAGACACACCCACAACTCCACCCATATAAAGGACACAAATCACAACCATGATCCTTTGCAAATGCCATTCCACTGCCAGCACCCAAGAGAAAGCAACCACACACCCACAGCTCATCCCTCACACAAGCCACACACCATCAGCACACCAACAAATACCTACCTCACATACACCCAGCAAAACACACACTCACACACCCTCACCTGCACACCAAAACACACATCACTCACCATCACCACCCATCACCATGCCCCCAAGAAGAATCCCAAGTTCCTAGATTGTGAATTGGAAGTCATGGTGAGACGAGATCCTCAGGGTAGAGCCACAGCTGTTTGGCACACTGGTCCAACAGACCCCCATCTCCCAGAAAACCAAGATGTGGGAGAGGATCATCAACAGGGTGAACGCACAATCACCATGTCGGCGCACAAAGAGCGACATCCAGAACAGGTGGTATGACGTGCGCAGGAGGGTATGGGACCTGCTCAAGAAAGACTACATCAACAGCCAATACACCGGCAGTGGCCCTCCTGCCAAGCCAATATACCTCAGGCCCTGGGAGGAGAAGGTGCGGGCCATCCTTCCGCCAGTGAGCGTATATGGACTAGAGGACATCCCAGAGCCTGGTGAGTACACAACAAATGTACACAATATACTGCCACAAAACACACACACATCACTGTCAAGGGAGAGTCAAACCATGCACTCATAGCAATTACACAGCAACCAGAACAGAATCATCCCAAAATGTGTATGTCAGTCAGATAAACACAACACATGCCATCAAAAAAGTCACATCCAACTGTGCCATCACATGTACAAACACAACTACAACTACAGCTAGGCAGTGGCACAAATAGAACTAACAAACACATCCAGACATGTAGCCACCACAACAACACCAACACACAGTGAAGACCACTCAAAGGAAGGAATTCTGTGTATGCTGGCCAAGTCAGTGTAGCCAATAGCATCATGGGAGTCGCAGTCACACATATTGCCCCCCACAACTGTCCCATCAACACCACCATGAACCATGCGCACATCACAGGGAGTGGAGAAGGACTCACAAGATGGCTGACACTGGCAACTGCTGTGGGGAGCACAAGGCCCTGCTGGCAACTGTGCACCAACAAACAGCAGGACACCACTGACTGACATCCTGAGAGACAACTTCCACTCCCTGCAATGCAAGCACGTTCCATGGTGGGATATCTGGCTGGCTGGGTGGGTGGGAAGGAGGACTTGCAGCACTGACCATAGTCACAAGCACCTCCCCTCACACACCCCCCAACACAAACTCCACAGAACCCACCTGGTAGAATGCAATGCCCCCCATCCTAACACAAGATCCCACAAAGAACCACCACCCTGGGTTATGTTGTGTGAAGCACAGGGACACTCTTGGGACTTTTAGCCAAACAACTGCCAGGACAACACTCCCAGCCATCCTGTCAGCACAGCCAGCCCACCCCACAGGGAAGCAGAGTCAAAAGGAAGGAAGCATGGGCATGCTGGGAAGGGGGGTGGAGGCAATAGCATGATGGGAGTCGTAGTCACTGATATTGGTCACCCCCACAACTGTCCCATCAACACCACCCTGAACCATGCTCACATCACAGGGAGTGGAGAAGGACTCACAAGATGGCTGACACTGGCTACTGCTGTGGGGAGCACAAGGCCCTGCTGGCAACTGTGCACCAACAAACAGCAGGACACCACTGACTGACATCCTGAGAGACAACTTCCACTTCCTGCAATGCAAGCACGTTCCATGGTGGGATAACTGGCTGGCTGGGTGGGTGGGAGGAAGGAGGACTTGCAGCACTGACCATAGTCACAAGCACCTCCCTCACACACCCCCAACACAAACTCCACAGAACCCACCTGGTAGAATGCAATGCCCCCCATCCTAACACAAGATCCCACAAAGAACCACCACCCTGGGTTATGTTGTGTGAAGCACAGGGACACTCTTGGGACTTTTAGCCAAACAACTGCCAGGACAACACTCCCAGCCATCCTGTCAGCACAGCCAGCCCACCCCACAGGGAAGCAGAGTCAAAAGGAAGGAAGCATGGGCATGCTGGGAAGGGGGGTGGAGGCAATAGCATGATGGGAGTCGTAGTCACTGATATTGGTCACCCCCACAACTGTCCCATCAACACCACCCTGAACCATGCTCACATCACAGGGAGTGGAGAAGGACTCACAAGATGGCTGACACTGGCTACTGCTGTGGGGAGCACAAGGCCCTGCTGGCAACTGTGCACCAACAAACAGCAGGACACCACTGACTGACATCCTGAGAGACAACTTCCACTCCCTGCAATGCAAGCACGTTCCATGGTGGGATAACTGGCTGGCTGGGTGGGTGGGAAGGAGGACTTGCAGCACTGACCATAGTCACAAGCACCTCCCCTCACACACCCCCAACACAAACTCCACAGAACCCACCTGGTAGAATGCAATGCCCCCCATCCTAACACAAGATCCCACAAAGAACCACCACCCTGGGTTATGTTGTGTGAAGCACAGGGACACTCTTGGGACTCTTAGCCAAACAACTGCCAGGACAACACTCCCAGCCATCCTGTCAGCACAGCCAGCCCACCCCACAGGGAAGCAGAGTCAAAAGGAAGGAAGCATGGGCATGCTGGGAAGGGGGGTGGAGGCAATAGCATGATGGGAGTCGTAGTCACTGATATTGGTCACCCCCACAACTGTCCCATCAACACCACCCTGAACCATGCTCACATCACAGGGAGTGGAGAAGGACTCACAAGATGGCTGACACTGGCTACTGCTGTGGGGAGCACAAGGCCCTGCTGGCAACTGTGCACCAACAAACAGCAGGACACCACTGACTGACATCCTGAGAGACAACTTCCACTCCCTGCAATGCAAGCACGTTCCATGGTGGGATAACTGGCTGGCTGGGTGGGTGGGAAGGAGGACTTGCAGCACTGACCATAGTCACAAGCACCTCCCCTCACACACCCCCAACACAAACTCCACAGAACCCACCTGGTAGAATGCAATGCCCCCATCCTAACACAAGATCCCACAAAGAACCACCACCCTGGGTTATGTTGTGTGAAGCACAGGGACACTCTTGGGACTTTTAGCCAAACAACTGCCAGGACAACACTCCCAGCCATCCTGTCAGCACAGCCAGCCCACCCCACAGGGAAGCAGAGTCAAAAGGAAGGAAGCATGGGCATGCTGGGAAGGGGGTGGAGGCAATAGCATGATGGGAGTCGTAGTCACAGCTCTACATCCCCACCACATGGCCCAGCAAGCTCACACTCACGCATGCACATCCCACAGAGAGTGGAAAGGCCCATCAAAGATGTCTGACACTGTTGCTGTGTCGTGGGGAGCACAAGGGCATGCTGGGAACTGCACACCAACCAACAGCAGGACACCACTGTCAGCCATCTTGCCATTGCTCTCACACCCACACACACTGAACTCCCCACAAAAGCAAGTAAGTATGGGAATGCTGGGAAGTGGGGTGGAGGCAATAGCATGATGGGAGTCGTAGTCACAGACATAGCTCACCCCCACAACTGTCCCATCAACACCACCCTGAACCATGCTCACATCACAGGGAGTGGAGAAGGACTCACAAGATGGCTGACACTGGCTACTGCTGTGGGGAGCACAAGGCCCTGCTGGCAACTGTGCACCAACAAACAGCAGGACACCACTGACTGACATCCTGAGAGACAACTTCCACTCCCTGCAATGCAAGCACGTTCCATGGTGGGATAACTGGCTGGCTGGGTGGGTGGGAAGGAGGACTTGCAGCACTGACCATAGTCACAAGCACCTCCCCTCACACACCCCCAACACAAACTCCACAGAACCCACCTGGTAGAATGCAATGCCCCCATCCTAACACAAGATCCCACAAAGAACCACCACCCTGGGTTATGTTGTGTGAAGCACAGGGACACTCTTGGGACTTTTAGCCAAACAACTGCCAGGACAACACTCCCAGCCATCCTGTCAGCACAGCCAGCCCACCCCACAGGGAAGCAGAGTCAAAAGGAAGGAAGCATGGGCATGCTGGGAAGGGAGGTGGAGGCAATAGCATGATGGGAGTCGTAGTCACTGATATTGGTCACCCCCACAACTGTCCCATCAACACCACCCTGAACCATGCTCACATCACAGGGAGTGGAGAAGGACTCACAAGATGGCTGACACTGGCTACTGCTGTGGGGAGCACAAGGCCCTGCTGGCAACTGTGCACCAACAAACAGCAGGACACCACTGACTGACATCCTGAGAGACAACTTCCACTCCCTGCAATGCAAGCACGTTCCATGGTGGGATAACTGGCTGGCTGGGTGGGTGGGAAGGAGGACTTGCAGCACTGACCATAGTCACAAGCACCTCCCCTCACACACCCCCCAACACAAACTCCACAGAACCCACCTGGTAGAATGCAATGCCCCCCATCCTAACACAAGATCCCACAAAGAACCACCACCCTGGGTTATGTTGTGTGAAGCACAGGGACACTCTTGGGACTTTTAGCCAAACAACTGCCAGGACAACACTCCCAGCCATCCTGTCAGCACAGCCAGCCCACCCCACAGGGAAGCAGAGTCAAAAGGAAGGAAGCATGGGCATGCTGGGAAGGGGGTGGAGGCAATAGCATGATGGGAGTCGTAGTCACAGCTCTACATCCCCCACCACATGGCCCAGCAAGCTCACACTCACGCATGCACATCCCACAGAGAGTGGAAAGGCCCATCAAAGATGTCTGACACTGTTGCTGTGTCGTGGGGAGCACAAGGGCATGCTGGGAACTGCACACCAACCAACAGCAGGACACCACTGTCAGCCATCTTGCCATTGCTCTCACACCCACACACACTGAACTCCCCACAAAAGCAAGTAAGTATGGGAATGCTGGGAAGTGGGGTGGAGGCAATAGCATGATGGGAGTCGTAGTCACAGACATAGCTCACCCCCACAACTGTCCCATCAACACCACCCTGAACCATGCTCACATCACAGGGAGTGGAGAAGGACTCACAAGATGGCTGACACTGGCTACTGCTGTGGGGAGCACAAGGCCCTGCTGGCAACTGTGCACCAACAAACAGCAGGACACCACTGACTGACATCCTGAGAGACAACTTCCACTCCCTGCAATGCAAGCACGTTCCATGGTGGGATAACTGGCTGGCTGGGTGGGTGGGAAGGAGGACTTGCAGCACTGACCATAGTCACAAGCACCTCCCCTCACACACCCCCAACACAAACTCCACAGAACCCACCTGGTAGAATGCAATGCCCCCATCCTAACACAAGATCCCACAAAGAACCACCACCCTGGGTTATGTTGTGTGAAGCACAGGGACACTCTTGGGACTTTTAGCCAAACAACTGCCAGGACAACACTCCCAGCCATCCTGTCAGCACAGCCAGCCCACCCCACAGGGAAGCAGAGTCAAAAGGAAGGAAGCATGGGCATGCTGGGAAGGGGGTGGAGGCAATAGCATGATGGGAGTCGTAGTCACTGATATTGGTCACCCCCACAACTGTCCCATCAACACCACCCTGAACCATGCTCACATCACAGGGAGTGGAGAAGGACTCACAAGATGGCTGACACTGGCTACTGCTGTGGGGAGCACAAGGCCCTGCTGGCAACTGTGCACCAACAAACAGCAGGACACCACTGACTGACATCCTGAGAGACAACTTCCACTCCCTGCAATGCAAGCACAGTCCATGGTGGGATAACTGACTGGCTGGGTGGGTGGGAAGGAGGGCCGGCTGTCAACCAAACACAACCAATGCAGACCATGTTCACACCCCAAAAAATACATAGAAATGCCCAAATAATGCAGGACAATGTGCCACACCAATATCAACCCCTGACTGTGACGACTTAGGACAATGCAATGTACAGGCCCGCACCCAGAGGCACAGTCACAACTGTCATGTGTGTCAACCATTGATGCCTGCAGAAACATAACATACATTGTGTGTGTCTCCCAAAAACAGGTGATGATGGGGACACAGCAGCAGGCAGCTGAGGAGTCCCAGTCCCAGGCTCAAGAGGATGCGGAGCTCACTGGCGTCGTGCAGCCTCTGCCCTCCTCGGACGAAGAAGACCAACCTGGCACATCCGGTGCAAGTCTACATGCAGCACCAGCAGGACCACCAGCTGCAGCACCAGCAGGACCACCAGCTGCACCCCTGCACCCACCCCTCCAACGACTGTCACCACAAATACCATCCCTGCCGACATGGACAGAACAAGGAGCAACACCAGCACAGGGACCCTGGACCAACCTGGGGCCATGGACACCACCACCACCACCAACCCCAAGGTGGACCAGGGTCATCTGTGCGTGCCACTGCACGCACTGCACATGTCAGCAGGGGTGGTGGGAGGGTGGGAGACAGAGGTCGCTGCTTGCAGAGGTTGCTGGTGTGCATGATGACCCACAACTGGTACGCATAGCTGATGCGTACCAGTCCAGCACCGGAGACCTCAGCCAGGTAGTGGGGCTCCTCAGAGACATGAAACAGCAGCAGGCTGCCCATCATGCCCGCTTGGACTCTCACATGTCCCACGTGGAGTCACACATGTCCCGCGTGGACTCACACATGTCGCGTGGACTCACATGTCCGTGGAGTCCAAGTGGGATGCACTGCATGAGATGACGGCGGTGCACAGGGACATTTTACAATGCCTCCGCCAGATGAACAGCAACCAGTCCACACCTCCCTGTGTGCCAACAACATCTGGTGCCGAACAAACTGCAACTGCCACAGGGAGGGAGGATGACTCTGGCGGAGAGTCCCCTGCACCGCAGCAGCCTGTACTTGAGGCCCCCCCCAAGAAGAGGGGTCGTCCGAGGAGGGGCAAGTGAGAGGCCGATGGCCAAGCGCAACTCCCAGGAAGCCTGAACCTGTTCTGGATGTTCACCTTTGTGCACAGACTGTTCACCCTGTTGACGGCAACACTACTCCCACACATTGCATGGGGAGTACAAGTTGGACCAATGTGTCAGACAACTGTGGCCCCGATACTGGGGATTCTGTCTACCAGGACTTTCAATTCACCTAGGAACTTCTGATTGCAAGATTTATGTACAGCACTACCCATCCTATGCACTATTCACACAAATGTATCACAATAAACACACTAATACACCATACTTGCCTCTGTTGTGATTCCAACGTGGGTGCTGTTATGGGGATGATGAACTGCAAAATTACACTGTGTATGCGAACTGCAACAGCAAGGACAACACAGGCATGTGAGTAAAGGCAACGTGACACATATGAGGGAGACACACCACCAGGGCTACACAACACATACACACCTAGGCCATCTGACTCATTGCCTACACTGATGTTGCCAGGGAAGACGGTGCAATGCACAGACACCACACCCATTCCCAGTTGTAGTCAAGTAGCCCACAGGTGCAGTAAGCAAATGGCAGTCAAATGTGTGACCACAGACAACGCACATCACAAAGTGAAGCACAGGTTTATTACACAGTTGCAACATGTCGTAACCACTACAGATGCAAGGTAATCCCACCTGGCAGCGGGCACACAGTCAACAACTGTAGACGGAAGGAAGTCCATGGGTGTGGCGCACATCACCTGTAGGGACACAACAGCTACCAGCCTGGAAGTGCAATCACGTCGTCGGTGGACACAGTTGACCAAACGAATCTGAAAGTACCCTGTGAAGGACAGAAATGACACACAGTCAAAAGCAATGGAGTACAGGACAGAACAGCAAAACTCATGCACAATACATGTTACAAGATACCCACCCAGAACCAAGTTAGCATGTCAACACTGTTGGGGAGTACAGCCCACCTGTAAGCACACATCGCAACACACATCCAGTCAAGTAGCCCATGGACACACTCCAACAGCACCAGAGCACCACCTACACATCATGCCAACTCACATCATTGACATGACACCTCAGGATACTCACATTCAGCTAAAGAAGTTGGTGATGAGCTGTGTGCGGACATCACCCTCATCATCATCATCATCATCGTCACTGGCATCGTGGTCCAGGCCAGGATCCTCCACAGGTGGCGGATGTTGGTCATTGTCATCCTGGATGAGAGGCAACTCCTTCCGCACTGCCAGGTTGTGGAGCATGCAGCAGACGATGATAATCTTGCACACTTTCGCAGGGGCATATGGGAGGGACCCTCCGGTCTTGTCCAGGCAGCGGAAGCGGCTCTTCAGGAGACCAAATGTCCGCTCAATCACTCTCCTGGTCCGACCATGTGCCTCATTGTAGCGCATCTGGGCTGGTGTCACAGGGTTCCTGAGGGGTGTCAGCAACCACGGCATGTTGGGGTATCCCGAGTCACCTACGGACAGACAAGTGCACATTAGCTGACTTGGAAAAGTGGGCGGAATACTACAGATCAGATCACACACAATGGCACAAAGTCAGTACACACCGACAAGCCAGGCACGCTGGTTCTGCATCTGTGCCATCATCCTGGGGATGCGACTACTCCTCATCACAAAGGCATCGTGTGCTGAACCAGGGAAACGGGCACACACGTGTGTGATGGTCATGTCTGCAAGACACACCACCAGTGCATTGACCGAGTGGTAGTGCTTGCGGTTCCTGTAGGCCTGCTCCTGGGCCTGTGGTGGTACCAAAGCCACATGTGTCCCATCAATGGAGCCAATGACATGCGGCATCCTCCCCAGGGCATAAAAGTCACTCTTCACGTCAGTGAGTCGTCGCAGTCTAGGGAAATAGATGTACCGGTTCAGGAATAGCAACATTGCCGCCAAAACATCGCGGAGCACACGGCTCAACATGGTCTGTGACATCCCACCAGCAGTCGCCACAGTATGTTGGAAGGTACCGGTGGCAAAGAAGTGTAGGGCTGCCATCACCTTCACCTTGGGGGTCAGCGCTGTAGGATACGGCCGGCCAGGCTGCAAATGTGGGGACAACTGCACTGCCAAATCCTCAATCAGCTGCCTGGTGAAGCGGTACCGTCGGATGCTGTCCCGTTCCACCATCGTTGCCAGGTCTGGGAATGGTCGATGGACAGCAGGAGCCCTGCAGTGCAGAGGAGAAGTAAGCAAGATTGTCAGTCACCCCACATATGCGGCATTGAACACACTCAATATCCCAACATACATCATTATGAGGCACAACTACATGAAGTGTGCAGTTCCGTAAGGACATGTATGGTACATACATGGCCAACATCTGTCAACACGGTCCAACAGGTGGCATCAATTAGTCCCAGGTTGGCCCATTGGATATCATGAGGCCGTGTCACAGTTCCCATCTCCTGCTGCCGTGTCACAATCACCCCCCACAGTGACATGTGAGGACAGATGTGCCCCAGGCACCACAGCTCAACGACAGGTACATTCCCAGGGACCCTGTATTGCCACATGGACACTGGCATTACATGGAGTATCATGTATACACCACAGCAAAACAACCATGACCCCCACAGGTAGTGGTCCCACTTGCCACGGCAGGACAGACATGGACGTCTGTGACACACACACGCACAACATCAAAGTCCATGCACACACAACGTGGATGTGGAGACTGTCTCCCATTGTGCACATGAAATCAGAGACATTGTAAACACTACATGCACAAAGACTGTGGAGGACCATCACTATTGTGCCACTGGGACACCCTGGCTCAAACATACCGTCCCACATGGGACTCACGGGGTATGTGACATGACATACACATACACCACCGTGAAATGTGACCATGGCACATGCACAGATATGAACAGTTGCACATCACAGTGGTCATGTACACGTAACACCCAGGATCCTGTCCCCATTAACACGTGCACAGCCTGGGGGTGGCTGCCCACAGGTGACACCCACAGGACAACATGTACACCAACATACACACAATAGGAAATGCAGCCTTACATGCCTTATGATAAAGTTTGGACAGGCTGTCGTGATGTAGGTGTGCCCCTCACTCCCTGGGAGCTATCTGTGGCTGGCATATGTCCATCTGAGACAGGCATGCTGACATATGCCAGTCACATGTACAGTGATGCGTTGAACAGCAATGGACCGATCGGTGCCCCCGGCCGGCCCATTGCATTCAATGTGTGCGGGTACGCGTTGTACCCCTGTACGCGTTGTACTGCAATGGACCGATCGGTGCCCCGGCCGGCCCATTGCATTCAATGTGTGCGTGAGTACGCGTTGTACCCCTGTACGAGTTGTACCGCAATGGACCGATCGGTGCCCCCGGCCGGCCCATTGCATTCAATGTGTGTGGGTGCAGCGTTGTACCCCTGTACGCGTTGTACCCCTGTACGCGTTGAACTGCAATGGACCGATCGGTGCCCCGGCCGGCCCATTGCATTCAATGTGTGCGAGTGCAGCGTTGTACCCCTGTACGCGTTGTACTGCAATGGACCGATCGGTGCCCCGGCCGGCCCATTGCATTCAATGTGTGCGGGTACGCGTTGTACCCCTGTACGCGTTGTACCGCAATGGACCGATCGGTGCCCCGGCCGGCCCATTGCATTCAATGTGTGCGGGTACGCGTTGTACCCCTGTGCACGCGTTGTACCCCTGTACGCGTTGAACTGCAATGGACCGATCGGTGCCCCGGCTGGCCCATTGCATTCAATGTGTGCGGATGCAGCGTTATACCCTATGCGCGTTGTACCCCTGTACGCGTTGAACTGCAATGGACCGATCGGTGCCCCGGCCGGCCCATTGCATTCAATGTGTGCGGGTACGCGTTGTACCCCTGTACGCGTTGTACCGCAATGGACCGATCGGTGCGCACCCATTGACAATGGCCTTGCCTGGCAACGGACGCGTTTTCGAATTTCGAGCGAGTCGGTTGCTGGAAAATCAGTTGGTCACCCACAACAATGTTGCAAAATCATGTATGTCATGAAGTTGAAGATTTGAAGGATGCTGTGGGCGTGTTTTGGTGCTGCTATTCCATGGATTGGCCAGATTCAGAAGATGCAAACGACTTGGACCTATCACTTTGGACACAAGGGACAGTATCTGCCTCTCCAGCACATATATATTGCTGGCTGTTCCCCTGAGAGCTCACTTGCCTGCACTACATGCTCCAGGACGACATCTGCCACTGCACTGCTGCTGTCTCTGCCCCTCTGGACCCTGCAATGGCACGTACTGTGGAGAGAGCCCCAGCCTTCAGCCTTGAGGAGAACCAGGCCCTGCTGGACAGCCTACTTCCACAGTACAGCAAGCTGTATGGGACACCAGGGGAGCAGGTGAGTGTTCTGTGCACTGCCTTTCTGAATGTGCATATTGTCTGACTAGCAAGGCTGAAAGTCTGCACGCCACTGGCTAGCAGGCTCACTGAGTAGTTGTCACCCCCATAGTGTGTAGTGACATGCACTGGACAGGTATGGTGCAGTGACAGTGCATTTGAACAAGGTTTTACTTCCCATGCAATGATACCATGTAGTGACGTCTGGCAAACTGTCCATGGGCAGCTTTGCACTGCCTGTGTACATCATGTGCCCCTGTGATTGAGACATGTATATACAACTGTGTCATGCACGGATATGTTGCATGTGTAGTAATGGCCTTTTCACTTTGTCATCCTGACAGGTTAATGCCCATCGGAAGCAGGAGATCTGGAAGGACATCGTCCGGGCTGTCCGGTCCGTGGGGGTCTACAAGCGCCGGATCCGCAACTGCCAGAAGAGGTGGCAGGACCTTCGGGGCTGGACCCGGAGGATTGCACGGGTCCAGCTGAAGCTGTCGCCTCCTCGCAGGAGGGGCGGAACACGGACCCTGACCCCCACATGCTCCAGATCCTGGCGGTGGTGTTTCCAGACCTGGATGGGCAGCTGAAGGCCAGACAGCAGCAAGGAGGGGTGAGTCAAAGACTGCACTGTGAACTCTGTATTACATGCTGTGTGCCCTCCTCTGGCCTGGTTCAACTGCCACAGTGCAGCAGTCATGTTGTCCAGGAGCCATGTCCCTCTATTGTGCACTGCCCACTGCTCATCTGATACCCAGGTGTGGCCCTTACATTCAGGGAATTGTGTCACTTGGGACTGTGTCCTTGCAGTTTGCTTCACTAAAGGTGGGGGACAGCATCTGTTTCCCTAACTCTGTTGTGGGCATCATGGGTGGGTCCATTGTTCACACTACGCCTGTGTTCGGACATGTAATCTGCGTGTTGCTTTGATATGCGGTCCACTTGCTGTGCTGAGCCACCACATGTGCCTGGGGTATGTGGCACACGCCCATGCAGCGGGTGGGAACAATGTTTGGGCCCCAGGAGTGTGCAGATTACGTGTGTCACACATACATAGCCAGCTATCCACTGTCCAGGGCTCATCCCTCATTCATGTGGAGCAGGACAGTCATGCCTACTCCAGGCCATGCAATGCACTCTGTACTCCCACTCCCGTGTATCAGCTGACACATTGTGCGCAGTGATTTGACCCCTCAGGTGTCTGCCTCTGTGTCAGTGTGCTGTGGATTACTTGCCAGGACTGCTGGGGTGTTTCTTGGTAGGGGCTCAGCATGCCCCTGGAGATGTGACCATAGGAGACGATACTTGTGTGTCACATAGGTGTTTGATCAGCTGCCCGTGCAGACTGGGGTATGCGAATGTGAAGTTCAGGCAGCTGTTCCCCATTCACAGCAGATTGTGAGGGGCTCAGGTTCAGAGGGTAGTGTCACAGGTCTCCCATATGTCCAATAGGTATGACCTGGACAGATGAGGGTTAAGATGATGTGTTGTGTGGGGGATGTACATGTGCACTTGTGCAGCTCCAGGACTTGCATTCCCCATGACCTACTATTGTGACACAGTGCATAGTGTTGTTGTCTGGCTGCCAAGTCATACATCACTGAGACAGTGATGTATGACTTAGCAGTCATGCCTCTGCCATGGCATGTGTCAACTTATTGGTGGTCCTGCAGGGGAGTGACATGTGCTACATGCACACCATTGTGGCGATGGCTATCAGGACATGGGTGCATCATGGTGTCTGTCGCTGGTATGCATCACATGCATTTCCTATTTGACTCTGGGCATCCCTTTCATCCGGAAACCTGTACTGACTCAGTGGCAAGAGCTGTGATGTGTGCATGTCCACATGCCACACCGTGTCCTCTGCACTGTCCAACTACTGTGTACTTGGTGCATGTGTCCACACTGGGGTGTTGCAATCCAACAGACACCAGACAGATGGGTGCAAGGCCATGTGGGATGTGAGTGCCATGCTTGGCATCAGACTGACAATTGGCTTCTCCTGTTCAGTTAGGGCACTTTTAGCAATGTACAACTAATGATGCCAGGGCTTGCTCTGTAATGTGCTGTGCTCACAGTGGTGTGTGCGTTTGGTGCAGGTGACTGATGTCTGTCTGTTTCCCCATTGTTTGCAGATACATCCACGGCCACGGAAGGGGACAGCTCCACGGACCAGGAGGAGCCAGAGAGCCAGACTGGGTCAGCAGCCGAGGAGTGGTCGGAGGGACCCAGTGGCACGGAGGGCGAGGTGAGCCACACCGAGGAGTCCTCAGCACCATCCACCTCAGCTGAGGACCAGAGCAACTCGGAGGATGACTCCCTTATGGAGGCGGGTGTCAGCAGCCACCACACCCCAGCTAGTGTTGCTGTCCCCGCCACCACCAGCACCACCACCGCCCTCCCATCGGCTCCCATTCCCCAGGTCCGTGGAGGCTCCCATGTTCGGGAGCGTGTCTCCTTTGGGCCAGGCACCGCACCCCCTGCCCCTGTGTCCCCTGCTGCCCTGAGTGAGGAGTCTGTGTACCTCCTTCGCCAGCTCCATGTAGGGCAGACAGCCATGCTGAGTGTCCTCCATGCGCACACCGCTCTGTTGACTCAGCTGGTGTCGTTCATGGAGGGCATCTCATCGGGCATGTCTGACCTACAGAGGGCAATAGGTCCATGGACTCCTCCCTGACGGCAGCAGTGTCCCTCCTCAGACAGTCCCTCACCCCTCCTGCCTCTGCTCCATCCACACTCCCCAGCACCTTACCCGTCCCAAGCACACACACACCGGCACAGGCACACACCAGCACACACACGTCCAGCACACAGACACACACGCCACAAACAAAACGCACACGCACGCACAGTCAGGGGACTGAAACCAGACTCACAGGGGATGGGGCCCTGGTACACACACACGCATCCACGGGCACTGCGCAGTCCTCAGTTGCCTCTCCCTCCAAAACACCCTCCCTTGCCTCACCTGCAACCCCAAAGACCCAGCGCCTCTTCCTCAGTGACCTCGGCCTCTTCCCCTCCCGATCCAGCTGCTCCAGCATCCAGGGGAAGAGGAAGCCCCCACACGGAGCAGAGTGCCCCTCGCCCCCGGACACCCTCCCCCAGGCGCAGACAGACTGAGGCCCCCACCCGCAAGTCCCCCGGAGTGGTAAGAGCAAGACCCCGCCGCCGCCCTGCAGCTCAAGCACCAGGTCTCCTTCCTCCATCCCTCAGGCCCCCACTCCACAGGTGCCCCCACCACACCCTGCCCCAGGTTCCCCCACCCACAGATATACCATCCCCAAGAGGATCCGGCCTTCTCCCCTGCCACTTGCTCTCCCGGCACCACACCCCCGCTGCGCTTGTCTGTGCCACTGATGTGGTGAGGGTGTCCTCCCCTCTGTCCAGCCCACCTTGCCTGTTCCCCATTCTCCTCCCCTGGTGGTAGGCACTGCAGTGGAGTCCACTACCACCCTGTCTGACTTGGGCACTGCAGTGGCGGACCTGTCCACTCCATCTGCAGGGTCCACTGCAGTCGTGCCGGCACCCACAACATCTGAGTCATGCCCCCAGTTGTGCCGGCACACACCATGTCAGACACCTCCACTGCAGTTGTCAGTGGCTCTCCAGCACCCACCACCCCTTCCCTGCTTCCTCCTGGTGAGCCCTGATCCTGTCCCTGCGGTGCCTGGCCTACCCCCGGTTGCCCCTCCTAGTGGATTGTCCCTGGTTTTGTGCAGGCATGTGTAGGGTGGCATCTGCCACTGTCACCCACTTGTGACTTTGTTGATGGACTGGCCATTGGCCTTTGTTTATTTTCTACCGGACTTCTACTTTTAATGCCACATATGCTGAATAAAGCAACTTTCTGTTCTCTAGTGCTTTTGCTTCTGATGTACATGATGTTGATGATGCTAACCATGCCCTTGCTGCAGTGATGGTGATATTTGGTCTCATGATAATGAAGTGTTACTGTGCAGGAACCCATGTGGTCCAGGGGAATGTGTCCTATCCTGTGGTGTATCCATGTCATCCATAGCAGCATCTGAGGGTGTCATGTGTTCAGTATTTGGCAATGGGATTTCCTACTTAGATTGCCTATTTCACATCTGTGGCTTCCACCCCTGCACATCTGTTGTGCCTGCCATTGTTCAATTCGTCTACTTCCCTGACCGTGTGGCCATCTCCAGTGGACATGCAGGTTTGGGCATCAATGGGGAAGGACTCATCTGTGTTGTCAGTGCAACATTGCTATACAAGTGTGTTGGATCTGTGCTGATGATTCCGTTGGCACTTCCATGACCAGGCTGATGTTACGGGAGCCCTCATTTGGTGCTAATTGTTGATTGTGTGACCAAGTGCTCAGCTGACATGATGGGGCCCTACTGAGGCAACATATGGCACAGCTTTCCTCACACAGGAGTGGAGTCCCCTCATGGCAGTGTGTACTCCTGTGACATTGCCTGCGCCCAAGGTGTGTGTTGTATGTGCATGTCTGTGTGTTCACTTCCGTTTAGCTGTGCATGCTGTGATCCCTAGTGTTGTACCTGTTTGTGATGCTAGCTGAGTTGACCTATGTTCCCCCAAAGTCTTCGCCCTGGGTTCTCTGTGATGTGGGTGCATGGCACATTACTGGTCATCAGGGTGTCACCCATAGGTGTGTTTGCTGTCAGGGCTGAGTTTGTGTGCAGACGCAGATGGGTCACAGTCAGGTTTCCCCTTGGCACTTGTTGTTTGCCCCTGTCATGTGATTTCCAGTTTGTGTTATCTTTCAGTGATTGTGACACGTTGTGTGTGTGACTGCTGGCACTCCTCAGGGTCCGGGCTGCAATGTTGGTTGTTGTCTATGTGTGTTCTTTGTGGGTGACCTTGGCTTCTTCATTGGTGTGTGACTGTGGATGGGATCCCATTGGTTGGTGTGGTATTGCCGTCATGTCCATGTACAGCGTAGTGTGCAGTGTGTCAGACATTCAGGAGTCTTGTTGAGTGGCCATGTGTGATGTGTTTCTGCACCTTGGTTCCCACCCACCACCCTGGAATAGTCATGGGTGCATGTGCAATGTCACCAGTGCATGTGTGCTTCACTGCTGCACATTGTTGGAGGTCGAGGGGTGTGGTGTTGAGTGTGTGCAGATGAGAGTTGTTGCCCGGCTAGGCCCCTGCCTCCATGTTGGCCTTGGCTTACTGGCCATGCTGTTTGATTTGTGCTTGTGTAGGTGTGATGGTAGTTAGTTGCTCAGGACACATGACTGTGGTTCACAGTGTGAACCACATTTAGCTTTGTCATCACAGTGGGATTGTAATGCAGCCCAGGGTCACCACATTGTGGGGGCCCTGGGGGTGGTGCTGTGGTGTGTCTGTGTCTTGCTGTGTCAGTTGCTGTCCCTACGTGCCTGTGTGACATGTGTGATTTGTGCTCCCTCTCATCTGACAATGCCTGCTTGCCCACATAGGGGATTTGGATCCATGAGTTACCTTTGTGTGGCACTGTATGCACATCTGTATGATTGGTATTCAGGTCTCCTCATGTGTTGTGTGGTTGCCTGGGGACACTGGCACCCCCCTCACCTGTTGTGTATGATGTGCAGTGTGGGTCTGCCTGTTTGTGTTTGTGCATCTGCACCACTGCATTGGCATATCTTGGGTGTGCCATTGGCTGTATGTAGTTTGGTGGGTTTCCCCTGCTGTCCCTGGGACTCCTAGGTCATCGGTCAGCACAATGATCATGGTTTGTGTGTCCCATTGCTGCCATGGTATGGTATCTGTTCACCTCACATCTGCAGTCTCCACAGGGTATCTGCATTTGTGTGCCCATTGGTGCAAATATGTGGGTCTGCATTCTGATGGTCACTTCTGTCATTGTGTCATTGATGATTGTTGACGGTGTCAGCCCCCATGGGTGTTGTTTGTCTGCACATGGCCAAAGGTATGTCTTATTTGCACTGCAGTATTTGGCTCCCCCAATTTATGTTGCAATGGGACACATACACTACTTTGCCACTGATGTGTTTGTTGTTCTGTGACCAGGAATCATCCATGCAGTTTGGCAGTTGCACCTCTTTCTTTGTCAACACTTACCTTTTGGTCAATGTGGTGATGGGGGTTTGGACCCCATTGCCACAATGTTCAAAATGTGCTTCAGCTATGGACCCCACACTTACATTTTGGTCACTGTGATGATGGTGGTTTGGACCCCATTGCCACAATGTTCAAAATGTGCTTCAGCTATGGACCCCACACTTACATTTTGGTCACTGTGATGATGGGGGTTTGGACCCCATTGCCACAATGTTCAAAATGTGCTTCAGCTATGGACCCCACACTTACATTTTGGTCACTGTGATGATGGGGGTTTGGACCCCATTGCCACAATGTTCAAAATGTGCTTCAGCTATGGACCCCACACTTACCTTTTGGTCACTGTGGTGATGGGGGTTTAGACCCCATTGCCACAATGTTCAAAATGTGCTTCAGCTATGGACCCCACACTTACATTTTGGTCACTGTGGTGATGGGGGTTTGGACCCCATTGCCACAATGTTCAAAATGTGCTTCAGCTATGGACCCCACACTTACATTTTGGTCACTGTGATGATGGGGGTTTGGACCCCATTGCCACAATGTTCAAAATGTGCTTCAGCTATGGACCCCACACTTACCTTTTGGTCACTGTGGTGATGGGGGTTTAGACCCCATTGCCACAATGTTCAAAATGTGCTTCAGCTATGGACCCCACACTTACATTTTGGTCACTGTGATGATGGGGGTTTGGACCCCATTGCCACAATGGTCATGGCCTGCTTGCATTGTGGGTGCCACACACATATATGTGTGGCACATGTGCTAGGGGGTCACATTGTATGTTCAAAGTCATGTTCGGTGTTGTAGGCATTTGACACAGTCTACACACGCTTGTCATGGTGTTTGGGGGATGTCTTCTTCTTGCATTCCCTAGGTTGTGGTGTGCTGGTTGTGTCATGCATTGTCCATCCTATGAGTGGGGGTGGTAGTAGTGGTTGGCATCCAGCCCCCTGGCTAAGGGTGGTAGTAGTGGTAGGCATCCAGCCCCCTGGCTGAGGGTGGTAGTAGTGGTAGGCATCCAGCCCCCTGGGTGAGGGTGGTAGTAGTGGTAGGCATCCAGCCCCCCTGGCTAAGGGTGGTAGTAGTGGTAGGCATCCAGCCCCCTGGGTGAGGGTGGTAGTAGTGGTGGGCATCCAGCCCCCTGGCTCAGGGTGGTGGTAGGCATCCTGCCCCCTGGGTAGGGGTGGTGGTGCGCATTCAGGCCCCTGTGTGCATATGTGGCATTGGTGATGGGCATCCCGCCCCTATGGTGCTGCTGTTGCTGGTGTAAGTATATTCTGCATCCCTCTGTGTGTGTGTGATGTGTCGTGTACGTGTTGTATGTGTTTTGTGGTTGGTGTCTGACTTACCTTCTGCGCCGTACGCGTCCGTGCCTGTTCCGGTAGTAAATGTAGAATATTGGTATGATCGGGACGAAGGGATTCATGGTTGGTTCGTGTCATTCGTCCTTCTCGTTGCTTCGCGTCGTCCTCGTCGCTTTGCGTCGTCCTCGTCGCTTCGCCTCGTCGCTGGCGTGTTCGTCTCATAGCCGTGGATCGTGTTGTGCCGCGAATCGGAGCTTATGTGCGCCTCTCCCGGATGCTTTGACGTGCCGTGCGTAGCGACGGGTTCGGCGCGTACGGAAAGCGCATCGTACTCGTTCGGCCGGACGGAGCTGCATTTTTCCTTCCGTGCGACTCGATTCGGCGTTTCCGGATTCGCCTCGGTCGGGGAACAGGACCTGGTTTGGGTGAGTATGGCTCGGCCGGATTCTGTGCTGTTGTGCGCATCGTACTTACTCGTTCGGTGTGCTGTACGGATCGGTCGGGAAACAGGCTTTCGCACGGCTTTTTTCCCGACCAAATGGTATTGGGTGCGCCTCCGACCGAGATCGGAATCGGCCCCTAAATGTCTGAAAGAGAAAAAACACATTATAACTTCAAAGAGTAGGAAGTCTGGTAACATCCATGGCCTCTTCTCTACAATTGTCTATAAAGTGCTGTAGCAACACAGGATCTTCATAGTTGGTTGTCTTGTTCTTATATGTTACTTTAAACATATATGGATAAAAACAGGCCAAATCTGGCATTAAGATTCCGGAGTGCTGGTCTCATATCCAAAAACTTCTTTCTCCTATCCGCCGTTTCTTTAGCATAGTCCTGTGAAAAGAAATGTTTAGAGCCCTGCCAGGATATTCGCCCTTTGTTTTTGGCTGCTTGCAGAACTTTCAGTGAGTCAGTATATTCAAGGAAGTAAATGATAACACCTCTTGGTTTGGTAGATGAAGTTGTAGAGCGTGGGATATGACCCAAGCGATGTGCTCTCTGAATATTGAGCAGAGGAGTGTCAGGAATGCCAAGAAGTTTTGGAAGAAATGACTTAAAGAATGAAATAGGGTCTGAACCTTTCAGACCTTCTATCAGCCCATATATACGTACGTTGTTACGCCTGTTGCGGTTTTCAAGATTTTCAATTTGCTTTTTAAGTGTTGTAATTTCTGATTGCATAGTGGGAACCTGGTTTGCCACAACTTGTATAGAGTCGACACGTTGTTCCACCTGCACAACCTTATTTTCCATATTGGACCATCTATCATCTAAGTATTGCAGACGATTATTGGTTTCTTCCATGTACGGGCGAAGAGCTCGAATCTCCTCAAGAAGCAAATCCAAAGAAATGGCTGGAGGAGAAGTGACAGGAGATGGGGGATCATTTTAAATACGTTTGCCAGATGACAGAACAGAGGAGACCATTGGTTTGGGTATGAGCTTAGTAGTTGGAAGTGGAATATTAGACGGTGATGTCGTTGTACCCACTGCAGGGGGCATGGTACTGCTAGGTCCCTCCTCCATGTTAGGGCAAAGGATATTAAACGGATTATAATCTTCCACTGGAGATGTCGAAGTGCGTCTTACTAACTTTGTTCTCCCCATAAACAGAACAGAAAGAAAACATGGCACTTCAACAAGCTTGCGTGAAGTAATAGAAATCCGCCCACACTTAAACTGATGTGGAGTTTGCAAACTGTATTTCAATTGTATGCAAAGTAGCAGAATATTTGACAATTCCCATAAAGAGGTTATCCTGTAATTAATTGCCTTGGAGAAAGTTCACTGAAAGAAGATGCCATTTGAGACCCTGTCAGAAAAATGGTGCCAATAAACATATCTGCTCAAAAACTGCTTTCCAGTACCTTCCTTCCACTAGCAATGCCCATTGGAAACCAAAAACATGTCAAAGTATTGCGAGGCAACAGAAATGCCCTCAAAATTGGATGCTCATGAGGGAAAATCAAGTTCGGTCTGTTGAGAGAGTCAAAATGGCGGTCGCGAGCTCCGTGAGGAAAACGCGCCGCACGTAGATATGAAACAAAGAGCTCCAAGCACAGTTCCCAGTGTACGACGCAAAGGTGCGGTCTATGCAACACCTGTAGGGACATAGTCACATAGAATCGCAAACGCACAAGCTATTGCAGGTTCTGTTGACTTTCAGTAAGTAAGAAATCCTTTGCAAGCATGTATCTCATAGAATATGTTCAAGACAACAGTTTAAAATGGAACATGAACCACTGTGAAAAACTCATTAAAATAAGCCCCCGGGCTCCCGAGAGAGTTGGTTAAGACCTTAAATGATGCAAAAGTGCACGACAGATGATTTGCTATAGGCAGAAACTTAGCAGCAGAGCAGGAGAAGCAATCCTTATTAGTCAGATACCTAGCAGCAGAATAGATGATCGAGCAAAGTGCCAAAGACTGCAAGAGAAAGTGCAAAGTGCAGAAACAATATTTTAGCCTCTGCAAAATTTGTTATAATTGGCCTGCGTGTTCCCCATAGCATTAATCGTTAGACAACAGAGCAAATATAAAAAGTGCTGAGTGTGAAGCAGCAAACAGTTAACCCAAGTTTGCTTCAGATGTTGGCTCTGCGCGTTCCTCAAACTATCATTATGATGGTCAGAGTAGATATGGAAAGTGTAGATGCGAATGCAGCACAAGTTGTCCCAAGGTTGCTGCACGTTTAGTAGCAGCTGTGCAACAATGTTGCGCATAGCATTCCTCTTGTGGGCTTGAGCAAGTAGAAAGTGCAAGGGGCATTGGAGCAATGAATCATCCTTGGGATGCTTCAAATGTTCAATAGCAGCTGTGTAATGAGGACAATAGTTTTAAGGGCCGAGTTCTGCAACTAGGGTGGTGTTTAGCAGAGCCCAGTTTTGCTAAGGCCATCTGAAGGAATTTAACTGCTTTGACATCTAGTGTGGTATTCTCTGGGGTCAGGCTGGCAATTACAGCCTGACGGCAGGTTTAGACTCACAAGCGAACAAAGTCTCTGCCAAGTAGATATTTTCTTAGTTGTAGCAAAGAAGGGCAGATGCAAAAAAAATGTGAGTTGACTTTCAGTACCAGACATAGGCTGGTCTCATGATTGTGTTAAACATTCTTTTTAACGATCACCAACAGGATACTGACATGATGTACCAGATGGGAGGAAGCAGAAGGCAGACAGTTTTGAGAGAAATAGTGGGAGCAGGCATTGGATCATCTGCACAACGTATCCAGAAACACCTGATACAAAATATACACAGTTCAACTACATGCACACCACATACCTCACTTCACATAGACTAAATATCATGAAGCAAAGAGACATGTACTTTCCCCGATGTGATCTTGCTGACCCTGGTTTCATCCACAGGGTCTGGAGCTGCCCTGTGCTGGCACAGTTTTGGACAAAGGCCATAGGTGACATGGAGTGCACATCAAATAGTAGGGTGCTGCACACATTATAAATATGTTTATTGGGTTATATGTCTGACTGCGGCAGAAGAAAGCAGCCAATAGATATTTATACTGGGCCTTAGTTCTTGCCAATGGAGACATAGCATTGCACTCTTGATTGCCAGATGGATCGCTGCATAGTAGGTGGAAGAGAGCTGTTCAGAAATTGTCAATGGTGGAAGGTGCTGCTCTGAGCTCAGAAGAGCATTGTGGTATGCATAAAACACCTGTAGCAGACCAATTGATGAAAATAGTTATGTTCTTTATGGATGCTTAGGAGCGAATCATATCTCAATAAGGTTTGAGACTTGACATGGGGGAACCCTACACATATCTCTTGGGACGATACTGAAAATAACATGCTGCCATGTACCTTTGTCACTCTTGCTGTGCATTAAAACAAATAGGTGTGAAGAGAACCAATTGATAAATATGTGGGCAATATGTGGGGACGATGGTACCTCAAGACAAAAGGGCTATTGCAGTGCTGTTAAATGTTCTCGGCGTTTGTTTAGTTATGAGCGATTCTGAAACAAGTAAAAAGAAAGTATAAATGTTTCTTCTTGTACTTTCCTGTGTATTAGCCAAAGCATGATCACATACAAATTCAATGTAACACATGTATCAAATTTGAAATAAAAAAAACTGACAAAAGACATTAAAAAGATGCAGTAATATAGGATGTTCGTTTCATGATAGATTGACACACCGGGAGATCATCTGTAGATGATAGTTGAGAAATGTTGAATGTCCTTTGCTTGTAACTACAGGCTGCAATCCTGAATTCTGGGAATTCCAAAATCTGCACCTTCAATGGCTTTTCCATGGTGTTCCTTTCTCACGACTGGAATAATATTGATTAACCAGAAGAAGGATAGCTATCATATTCCTTCATGAACAATTCAACATATGTTCTGTTAATCCTGCAAAATCCACTATTTCCCCCATCAATCCTAGATTCTTGTGGCTCTGTCAAGTATTATGTGAGGTGTTGAAACCCTGCAGGTGGTTTGTTTCACTTGTGTCGGACTTGGCCCTTTTTGCAGGGTCATCCCAGAACTTTTTGCCCTCCTCCTGTATTTTTTCTGACCTGTTGTTGGTGGTTTTATGAGTCTAGGCACTTTATCACTGCTGATCAGTATTAAAGTGCATGTGCTCTCTATGGTAAACTTGGTAAGATTGGTCTACACCTGTTTGACATATTTAATTTACCTATCAGTCCCTTGTACAGTGGTATCCCATATACCCAGGGCCAGTAAATTAAGTGCTACTGTTGGGCTTTCAGCGCTGCTTGCGCCACCCACCAAAGTAGCCTTTCAAACCTGTCTCAGGCCTCTGCCACTGCAGGGCCTGTGCATACAGTTTACTGCCGCTGTGACGTGGCATATAAAGTGGTTGCCACTCCTGCAACTCCCCTTTTACTACATATCAGTCACCCCTAAGGTAGGTCCTAGCTAGCCCTTTGGGCATGGTGCGGTGTAGGTAAAAGGTAGGACATGTGCCTTAACTGTGTGGCATGTCCTGGTAGTGACAAACAGCCTATTTGGTTTCTCACTGCTATGAGGCTGCCCTCTCATAGGGATGAATTCGGGATTCCCTGATATGTGCTTCAGTGGTAATTTCTGACATGAGAGGGCTAGCGTGACCATGTTTGGTATGTTTAGAATAGTAGTGATAAATCCTGCTTATTGGTGAAAGCAGATTTATTATTACTATTCTAGAAATGCCACTTTTAGAAGTGGGCATTTCTGTGTGCTATGTGTCTTTGTGCCTGCCTGGATGTGTATTGACCGTCTGGTTCAGACTGATAGGGGAGAAGGGATGTGCATCCACGCCCGCCAGTCCCTGGGGGGGTTTGAGGTGTGTTTTGCCCTGCCTGGATGACTCAGCACTAGGCTGAATAGACCTGGTCTGCATCTGGAGTGGTGGGAGGAGTGGCACCTGCACCTGCACCTGAATAGGGTTGGCTCGGCCCCCCTGTGGTGTGTCTGGAGCCAAGCCTTACACTGTGAATGGCGGGTGTTGTGCACTTGCAAATTTAATTTTAAGGTGCCCCCAGGACTGGTTTGGACTGGGCTCAGAACCCTGTGCCAGGGGAGAACAAAGACTTTGGGACTTTAAGTACTGGGGCTGTGAGCCCATGTTTTTGGGCTTGGACAAGAAGAAGACACTGCGTGGGACTTGTAGCCAGCCGCTGTTGGCTCTACAGACTGCACCAGAGGAGAAGCTTTTAGGCTACCAGGAGGAGCCGCCAGTTTGACTTTGCCCTGTGTGCTGGCCTGCTGCCTGCTTTCCTGTATCTGCATGCCCCCAGTGCTCTCAAAGGAGCTCAGCGCGGAGTGAGCGCTGTGGACTGCTCCTAGTTGTTTCCCTACAGCTGGGAATTAATTTCCTTGCCGGTAAAAGGAGCAGCGCAGGGAGAGGGTCTCCAACCTTGTCCACAATCAGTGCGTGGGAGCGCGTTATTGCCGGCATTGAGGGTGGGGAGTGTGCCTTGTCCTCCCCTGTGGTAGCCGGGAGAATTCCCCTCAGTGAGCATTTGACAGGGGAGTGCTCCTGAGTGCAGGCAGCACTCCCGCTTTGGCCACCTTTGTGCCGCAAGCTGTGCGGCTGGGGAATCGCCCGCTCTTGTACCCTAGCCAACCAGAAACCCCATTTCTAACAACTTGCCTAGAACTGATGCTGTCCTCCCGTCAGACGAATACATAGGTACTTCATCTCTGCAAATACTGTCACTTTACAGGTGACTCAAACACCAATAATGAAATTCCAGAAATATGCTGTGTTTTACTAGTCAAAAAAGAATTTGCCCTGCTTGCCACATAACGCAGCATCTTTTTTGTGGTCCAAACCAATAAAAGGTAAAAAAAAACAAATGAGCATATAAGGTGTGACATAGAACACCTTGGTGCCTTTATTCATTGAAAGGAGTATCAGTTTTGCCTAGATGGTGTCCATATCCCCAATTGATAAATGGAAACATTATTTTTATATGCCACTAGAAAAAAACCCTACAAAATGAAATGTAATGTAATTCAAACTGGATGAAAAGTAATGAAAATTATTTTTTTACTATTCCTGAAAACTGATGGTTACATCAACAAACTGTTATCAAATAAGCTGTCATTTTAAAAGAAGTTAAGTTAAAAGTTAAGCCCAGAAGAATCACAATTTATATTATATATAAGGGGTAACTGTGTAATATGGGCATGCATTGCCATTGATGGGGTTTTGATGACAGCTGAGGGGTCAATTAAGGCTGAGTGGTTTATAAATATTATCTGAGCCCTGAGATGGCAATATAGGACCTTATTACACGTTATTTGTTATGTAGTTTTAAATTGAATGATTTATTGATCCTATTACTTTTTAGAAACATTTAGAGCATTTGAGCATCATCTATTTAGTGTTCATTGTTTGTCGGAGCCTGCAGATGTCTGTTAATATTTTGAGGAATGTGTGTTTTTGGTTATGAATAAGGTGCTATTATTTAAAATGTGTTTTATGCACCAATGTGTATTATTTTAAATCAGTTTTGAACTGAAAACCGCATTGTAAGTAAATTAAAAAACATGCGTTCTAAAATGTGCTTTTGTTAGTAGTACATTGACACTATAGATGAGGTTTCAGAAGACCTACATAAAAAAAATAAAGTGCATTGTGGGACAGTGTAAATTTTTGCTGACAAGGTTCTGCATTTACAATGTTTATCTTCACACACTGGGGAATATCCATTGGTAGTTCTTGCAGGAATGATAGGCCTGCGGGGCGAGCTTGTCAAGTGTGCTTAATAAGGGCCTAAGAGCAGCCTTATTGCAATATCATTATAAAAGCATGTTTTAACCAATGAAATGCTGTGTTTAACTTTTTAGGGAATCTAGATACCCCACAAATGATTTAAACACTGTCAATTATGGTTAATGAACAAGATTGTATTATAGACAAAACTAAATATTTCTACTCATCTCTGGTAGTTGAAACAAGTGATTCTCAAACATTTTCTCAAGCTATTTGCCTTAGTCCTCCTTGCTGGCTGAAAGCCAGAGACTCTGAAACGCAGCAGGTTGATAAATATGGGTCACAGATTCGAATCAATAATCTATTGACAGACATTTGAGATTGAAATCGCAAATATGGGACGATGCTTACTGTTGGAACTTGTTGGAATCATATTTTTTTTGTAAATGGGGATATATAATGTGAAATACTTGTTTACAGGTTGGTATACATTGTGAGTAATTCGCTAGTAGGACAGAGGCGAGCCACATATTAATTACAAAAGGCCCTTTATAAAGGTATGTCCAAAATTTCAGATCTTACATTTCACAATCCACAATCGGGAACCATGAAGAATGGGGCGATAGGGGCACGTGACTGTCATTTCTGTGAATTACATGCATTCGCCTTATTTAAAGATAGGAATGAAGTTGAATTTTAGTGAGTGAATAACTTCAACGAAAAGTGAAATTGGGAATATACACTATATATACACTGTCCACCCAGCCAAATTTTTATTTCAAAACCACCAAAATGAGCTCTGCAGATGGACATAGTGCCATTATTGGCAACACACCCCACCCACACAATGACAGAGCATGCATGATGAATAAATAAATACACAACACACTTTTGTTTGGGAAAATATTGCTGCAGGTTTATTCCATACAAAGTATGCAATATGGTGGGTTATCTTACGGGTGATCCAAGGGCAGGCAGCTGTAACCAACTTATGCTGCCCTGCCCACCTGATGAGCCAAGCACTGTGGAGAACCCAATCAGTGCTACCCATTATGGGGTGATCCCCTTTCCGGATCACGTGACACATTGGTCCCTTATTACTCACGACCCTTTCAGGGCAGAGCGTAGCAAGGCAAGCCCCCGGTTGTTCAGGCCCACAACCGCCCGAAGGACTAGCGGGGCGCCGACGCGGTTTTCCAGGAACCTGCCATGAGGCTCCTGGTATTTGGCTCTGGCACCCCTATTGTGCCGCGCAGAGGTACCCTTCTGTACCCATCTGCTTCCAGATTGCCCTGTAACTCCGCCACAGCTCCGGAGGCGGCACCCGTCGTCGCCAGAGCCCCCCACCAAAACAGCTCATTTCTCACCTGCAACCTGCTATTTCCCGGGCCTCCTTACTTTCCAGTAGGAACATGTCTATTCCCACCTGTGACAAGTGCACCCCCAACTTTCCACAATCACCTTTGGTGTTCTTCTGGATTAGCCCATGCCTGAGGAAGCAAAGCCCCAAGGCTCTGTGAACTTGCGCATGGCGCTGTTCATCCTTCTCCGGGACTGTTCGACTGCCTCACAGGACCTGTAGGAATGTGATGACCACCCAGGAGGGATTTCTACGCTTAGCCATAGCTTTGTTACCCTTCAAGCTAATGTAGGCTCCCACCTCCTGCAACCTGTGGTTGCTATCCCTCTAGCACTTTTGTGCCTAACACCTGTTTCCCTAATTTCTGGAACAGCAGCACACTTGTTTACATGGCCGCTTCCACAACCAGCCTGTCTACTATGGCGGGGAATTTTATGCATAACTGAAGCAACCCGTAACCTGCCCAGGGAGCAGTGCGCACATACTTCGTAGAAGTTGACCGGACATTTGTACAGGCATTTTCAATTGCTCAACCATGGCGACCAAGGCTGCTCGTATTGCACACTTTAGTGCAGCCACAGCACCCTGGGCGGAGTGACAACTTCTAGGAGTAAGTGACAATAAGAAAGTGTGTCCTCTTGCACTTGCCATGAATCCCTTGTTTCTTACAGAAATTACACCTGTACGGTGGGAAAGGGAGGTCTAACCTTAACCACGGCTATATTACCCTTCAGGCTAATGTAGGCTCCAACCTTCTGCAACCTGTAGTTGCCAACCTTCTAGCACCGTGTGTGCCCGAACACCTGTGTCCCCAATCTATGGGACAGCAGCCCACTTGTTGGGTGACCTCTCCCACAACCCGCCTGTCTACTTTGGCTATCAGGGCGAGAAGTTTTGCTTAACTGAAGCAACCCGTAACCTGCCCATGGAGCAGAGTGCCCATATTCTGTTGCGGTTGACCCGACATTTGCACAGTCCTTTTTTTATTGCTAAATCATGGCGCACAGGAATGTTCATAACTAGAAATATGTGACCATGAGCAAGTGTGTCCTCATGCACTTGCCATGTATCCCTTATTCCTTGTGGGAATTCCGCCTGCTCAGTTCCCTCTGAGGTGAAACCCCCTAGGCTTACCAGGTTTGTGATTCTCTCTGATTTAATCCAGCGTGCACTGTCTGCAATATAGTGCCTAACATTCAGGATTGCCTAAGCCCTTGTTTACCCCCATACTAGATTATTCCCAAATTTGGGGGTTCACAAGCCTTGTTGGAATCCTGCCATCCCCTCAGCTTGGCGTCGTGGCTCACAGCCGCCAAGTGGCCACAGACCCATGAATTCTAAGATTCCTAGTATCAAGTATCGCTGCAGCCCCCTTCTGTGGGTCTGATGGGATCACACTGCCTCACTGCACGTTATCTCGCTACCTTATGCCACTCCATTAATGCCCTAGTGTGTCCCTGATCCGCACCCGGCGGGCTAAATTATCTGATGAACTAGGAATAAGTGACAATAAGAAAGTGTGTCCTCATGTACTTGTCATGAATCCCTTATTTTTTACAGAAATTATAACAGGGAACTAATGCATATGTATCCCTAAAGCAGGGAATGTCCAAGTGTGCTGCGCTCCAACCTACCGAATAAGAATTATCTGCACTGGCAGGTTGAGGAGGAAGTACAGGTGAGAGACAAGTTTAGGTAGAGGCATCCATCTTCCTAAAGGTGATCTGTTCTGCCATAGTAAGTGGGACAACTGTCCCATAATTATTGCGCATTATTAGATCAATGTGTCTGCTTACCCAGGTGCTAAGACTTTTTGTGGATGAGGAGCACCGTGCTAATGGGAAATGTAGTGCTCATTCCCGGTTCTTTGGTATCAGTGCAGTGCTTCATTTGCAACAACGAGAAAAACACAAACCACGGAATGGAAGAGAAAGACGAAAATAGTGACATAAAGAACCGGCAAGATTGAGACAATGAGCAGGGAGGGACTGGTGGTGAATAAAAGAGGCATGAGGCGGAATCAAGACTACGCAGCCTTGGTATTCTGCACCCAAATACTGCTAGAGCAGGCCAGGGGGCTTTGGGCCCCAGGTGTATTGTTTTACAAATTGCCCACGGCCCTGGCACTTATTGTTTTACACATTAAGCACTGTGCCAGCGGGACAAAATTTAACTTGCCCTAGCTAATGGTAATGCCAGAGAAATAACAATATTTAGAAACTCTTTAACTCTCAAAGCGTTAAAACTCTTTGCAACACAATTCGGGCCCTTACCGCAACAGCCTGGCACATGTTTGGCTCCACACTCATTTAAACTGTTGAGGAATGAAGCTACGCAAAGGTATAGAAATGCTACACATGAGCGACAGTTACATTACATATTCAGCAAACTATCCTCATGCTCACAGCAAATGAAAAGCATGGCCATCAGTGGAAATGCGCTACGCTCACCGATCCAGGTGTGTCCTTCCAAACGCAAATGTTTTGCAGCATGTACGGAATCATGGGCTGAGTGGTCACAGCACCCTAACTGGCTCATAGCTTAATAATGACCAGGCTTCCCTCCGTGTCTGGTTGCTGCCACACAGTTCTTACCCCAGACCACCGGCCTGGAAGTATCAGGACGGACAACCCCTATGGGCAATGTGGTTTTCCACTATCTTGATGGAACGGGAGGAAAATACCGGGACTCCGTCCCTACCCCAGCCACATTCACCAAACCGAACTCAGCCTAACCACATTCTTTACTGAATCAAAACTGTAACCTTGTGGCCCGCGATGACAATCTGCCGCACCCGAACGCCGCAATACAACCTGTGCTGCAACGAACCAACGCTTGCATCAACAGGGCCCAAGGCCAGACTGACTTTGGGCGAAAGGAACCTGCATTTGTATGCCCTAAAAGTGGCTAACCGGCGTCGGGACTCGAACATGGTTCCCACCCATCATGACAGCTCAAACCGCGGGCCACTCACACACCTCCTGAGAGGTCAAGCTCATGACGCCGTTCTCTCCACCACGCTCGCAAAAACACGGCCATTCCTCTTCAGTTCAGGGAGACTCCGGTTCGCCAAGCAACACCGGATGTCCAGCCGGTGCCGGGACTGGCTCCCCAGGCGGCTGAGAGACCCCCAAGCCGCATCCTCTCCCTTGCAACCCACAGTCAAGCAAGCTCGGCACAACACATGGAGGTTCCATTCTTGCTGATGGCACACCATCAACCTCTACGGAGCAGCCAGCTTGACGGACTGTACTTTCAATCAAACCATTGTCAGTCTAGAATAAGTTTACTCCCCAAGAATGCACCACTTTCAAAATACACACACGCCATATCACCTAAGGGCTCCTAGAATGGAAAGTCGGACAACCGGGGGAATGGTTCCCAACCGCGAATGAAAACCTGCATCCAAAATGCACTGCTGAAAACCGAGCCGCGCAAAGAGCGCCCCTCCCCTAATTGTGCCTATTGCCCCGACGACGATGCCGGCCCCATCCGGGTAAACAGGGGGGGGTGGAGCCTGCCTAAGCCCGCATGCGTGAAGGCGACCATGGCACCACCATGCCCCACCAGCTCAGAATGCGCCCTAGGCACCAGGGCCCGACAACTCAGATCCAACTCTGTTCTACTGCTCCAAATACCCAAACGAGAGGCGCAGCACACTGCAATGTTCAGCCCCGTCTCCGGTAGAAATCAAGAAAGGCACTCAGAGACCTACACTGGTGTGCCAGCTCACCGGCCGCTGCTGTTGGGCTGCCCGATCTATCGTGCACTAGCCATGCCATGGCCGGTCATTCAGGAGTCGGTGATGAGAGAAGTTCCGCCCGCTCCGCCACCCAGCCTGGCTCAAATGCCTGGCCCACATCTTCTCCTTAAAATACCAGTTGGTGCCTGGGCCCCCGACCGAGCTGCAAGCCACCCAACAAGCGTACACTGTCTCAACCACCTCCCAGCTGTTTGTGCAAGCTGTAACGTACCTTCCGGCCCCGGTGTCTGCCCCCACACATGAGGGAAACGTGCAGATTAACCAAAGGCATGAAGGGCATGAGCAATCAGGCCAACAGGGCACTGCCCGGGGCAAAACATATGCCCCCTAGGGCCCAGAGTCAGCGCCGTCTACCCCACAACTCGATATCACTCATTTTAAATACACCGAGAACGGCATCAGGTTTCTTATTACAGTCGTAGTGATAGAAGTTTTAATTATGAAAGAGCCTTTGAAGCTATTTGCGGAAATACCTCAGCTGAAATGCACTCCGTGAAACTCAATGTCCTTCCATGCCACAAATCAATCTCACTTTACAATTCCTTGCCGTGTCTAGCGGTCCTACGGTAGGGCAAAGGAAGCATATTGAAATGTATACAACAAAGAGCAAAAGAAAATCGGCCCACAAGAAACTGGAAAATTACACTTGCCTATTAAGTCGGTTTTACTTTTGACAGCTATGTGCTGTTTTCAACAGGTTTTAGATTTCCGGCAGAAAGTTTTATTACACGTTTCTCTCTAAACGTTTAGGGTGCGACTATTTGACAGTGCATGTGAACTCATACTGTGCAAGAGGGCTGTAGAGATTGCTGCCATGTAGACCGGCATGTTGGATTACAGCCCTAGCTTGTGAGACTTATAACAGCTTTTGGCGATCCTTACGTCAAACAACATAATTACCTGTAGCATTTGCCTGCCACCTGCTGGGCATTCAAATTAATTTATTTGAATTTCCATTTCATTTCGGCGAAGGCACATACTAGGGGATCCCGGAGGAGCCACCGATCACATAATTAGTCACACAACAGCCATAGACTAATTCAGTCACCGAGCGTTCGAAGAGTTGCCTGCTCTAGTCCTACATTCTTCAATACAGCCGACGAAGGGACACAGGCCCGGCCCCGCAACCCAAGGCAGTGGCGCTGGTTACCACCAACCATGCTGCCCGGGACAGCAGCTCTTTCTCTCTGCCCAACGGCCTCGGTGTAACCTGTGACAGCTTCGTGCCCTGAACCACGATGGGAGCCTGCGCACCCGACAGACTGTGGGCAACCGACTCACGCTCAATTGTTCCCCCTGGACACAAAATGGATGCCAAGCAGCCGGACCCAAATAGGAGGACCGCGGCCAGCGGCAACATCAGGCCCCCGAGGCACACAAAACTCACCGCAATACAACGACGATCAGACTGACCGCGACAATGAGCCAGCCACCTGACATCGTGTCCAGCGGGGGGAACAAGAGACGACCTCCCAAGATGGCGTGCCCGATGCAACAGAGGACGCCAGGGTGGCCGGGGGAGGCATAAATACCCTCCCCACCTCCTCGGCGCACCGGAAGTGACGCGCCTAGCGCGCCTAAGGCAAGGGGGACTCCTCCCTGAGTCCCAACAGCATTAGAGGGGGTGGGTTAGTGCCCAAATGGCAGTAAAGGGCCGCCCTCTTAGGTGGCCCCATGCGTGGGCCGCGGGCAGCCGCAGAGACAAGGGTAGATTTTGGCTGATTGACTTAAACCCACGTTTACTCGGCGCTCCTGCCTCCCTAGAACATGCAATTGTGTCTTGGATGGTGTTCAAGGTCGGACTGGCCGTAGCAGGCACCGGGCATTTCCCCGGTGGGCAGCCAGGGTGGGGGTTTTGGGCCCCTGGGGGCCGTTTTGGTTACCAGGGGCCTGCAATATCGGCCACCTCTAACAAAATCGGCCGAAACCGGCCCTTGGAAACAGCTCGGTTGCACCCCCTACCGCCCCCAGGGGCTGGCCGAGCAGTTTGCCAGGGCCGGTTTCGGTTCCCAGTCCGGCCCTGAAGGTGTTGCTTACCAGTGCCAATGGTTCATACAAGGAGACATACCATGACTGTTTGAAAAGATGGCCAATCACATTGCTGTCATTTCACCAATTGAATTGACGACCATTTCACCCATTCAGGACTAGTCCCTGTGTTATGGCCCCAGGACAGGGCCCTGTGCTAGGGCCTCAGCCAATCCGAATTGCCTTGGGACAAACTACCCCATCTGGAGTACTGACTGAAATTTTTCAATGTCCCCTCTACTGTTGCACGATTACCGCCTGATGTTTGTGTTCTATCTATTTCAGAGTGCGGAGATGCATATCCAAAAAAAGGCATATTTGTCTTTGGATTTGATTCTGATTACAGCAGACTATAAAAAATGTGCCCACTCTTAGAATTTTCCACACCAGTGCTCACACCTCACAGAGCAGTGAAATAACAGGACCGCAATGAATCCGTGGATATTGCAGTCCGCTCTCAGCATTGTGCAGCCCAGTGCCGGGTGAGGGTTGTTGTGAAGGAATACGGTATGCACTGGGCACAGATATGACCACATCCCTCTCTGATTAAAGGAAGCTGTGCCGTCTGCGCCAGACTCCTACTGGCCCACCTATAAGGACACAGATGTGTGCACAGAAGTATTTACACAAACACTGCACATACTTGCATATGAACATTTGTTTCGCAATTAAGCACATATGGAAAATGAGCACTTTCATGATGAACTCTTACACAGATTGGGTAAACAACTTTGCGAATCTTGCTCATTTTGTAGGCATTGTTTCTACACAGGTTTACCGAAACAGTTATGCAAAATGCTTGGCTAAGACTAACAGGAGGAGAGCTAACGGATTCCTTAGAGAGACACTGACCCACCTCTGTGTGGGACTATCTGCATATGGGTGTTTTGGAAGGTTGGCAGGAGCACTTTAAGGCTTCTCTGCCTTGCCAGCTGTTTCGTCACACACTGTATGTCTCTTTTTCAAAATACGACATTTAAACCAGTATTTTTAATTATGAAATCACTTTATTGCTTGACGTGATGCAATGATTTTAATATTCCAAGTCTTTTAATGGGTTTCACTTACTTATCTTAGGAGGGAATCTTTTATGAGTCTAGTGTAATATCTGCATTGTGATCACAGTTTTTCTAAAGCAAAGTTTAAGACCACAACTTGAGTGCTAAGGGAACAATGAGGATGTATTCTTGATTTCTATTTAAAATGACATTTGAAGACTTTTTGGGAGGATAGTTGACAAGATAATTAATTTGAGAATCTGCATGCAAGCTTCTAATTATCTTCATGGAGAGGTAATTGAATTTCTGGAAAGCACTGCTGAACAAGAAACTTGTAGCACTTGTATTAATTTAAGCGCACTGTGTTTCTTAACAAGATGTTGACATGTAGTTTATTTGAATACTTTTAAAGGCTTTACAAAAAGAAGCAAACACATCTGCAAAAGATTCCCAGTCCATAAGAGTACTCGAATGTGTATACAAGATTGAGTGGGTGAGCTCAGAGGATAAGCAGATGATAAAGATTCATCAAAATCAGAGACGAGGAGTAAGAATAACAAGGTAGTTTCCAGGGAACGTAACATAAAAATAAATTCAGGAAACAACCCAAAAAAACACCGTGTGCAAGGATGTTGTAGCAAGGCGTTTTTTTCAGATAATATAGATATTTTCCCTATTTCAGTAAATAAATAACATGTAATCAATTTGTTTTTCAAAAACATAAGGATTATCAGCTATAAAAATTGGAAAATCATTTTCATGAAGAATAAAATGTGTCTCTTACCAAAAAGGCCAAGCAGCAGAGACATCAGTGTACTCGTTTTTCTGTTGAGCATATAAAATGTGGGATTTCATACCCTTCTTCTTTTGGTAGCTTCCGATGTAAATGGTTTATTCCACCAAATCGCAATGGCTTCCTTTAATGTTTGGGACAGCAAACGGATGCTTAATAAACGGTCCAGTAGGATTTCTCAAAACGGATATGTATTTAATGTTCCATTTGTCAAATTCCTGTACCATTTCCAGGAAACAGAAGGGTCCTAACAGTCTTAATTTTAAGTGTTGGGGTAATGTAGAAACGGAGCATGCATTGTTTGCAGAGGATTTTCAAGTACAGCCTAAGCTCCAGTTGCATAGTGCCATTATTGGCAACACACCCCACCCGCACAATAACAGAGCATGCATGAATAAATAAATACACAACACAACTTTTGTTTCGGAAAATATTGCTGCAGGTTTATTCCATACAAAAGTATGCAATATGGTGGGTTATCTTACGGGCGATCCAAGGGCAGGCAGCTGTAACCAACCTATGCTGCCCCGCCCGCCTGATGAGCCGAGCACTGTGGAGAACCCAATCAGTGCTACCTTATCGGGTGATCCTTTTTACCAGATCACGTGACACATTGGTCCCTTATTACTCACACCCCTTTCAGGGCGGAGCGTAGCAAGGCAAGCCCCCGGTTGCTTAGGCCCACAACCGCCCGAAGGACTAGCGGGGCACCGACGCGGTTTTCCAGGAACCTGCCATGAGGCTCCTGGTCTTTGGCTCTGGCACCCCTATTGTGCCCCACAGAGGTACCCTTCTGTACCCATCTGCTTCCAGATCGCCCTGTAACTCCACCTGCAACACAAAAGAAAACATTACAACATTCTATGTACCTTGCCTGCCACCCCCACGCCGGGTAAGCGGTAGGGTGGGAGACGGCATGCCCGGCGCGACATAGGACGCCAGGATGGCCGGGGGAGGCTTAAATACCCTCCCCAACTCCTCGGTGCGCCGGAAGTGACGTGCCTAGCGCGCCTAAGGTAAGGGGGACTCCTCCCTGAGTCCCGGCATTGGAAGGGGTGGGTTAGTGCCCAAATGGCACTAAAGGGCCGCCCTCTTAGGGTGGCCCCCTGCGTGGGCCGCGGGCAGCCGCATAGTGCCATTATTGGCAACACACCCCACCCGCACAATAACAGAGCATGCATGAATAAATAAATACACAACACACCTTTTGTTTGGGAAAATATTGCTGCAGGTTTATTCCATACAAAAGTATGCAATATGGTGGGTTATCTTACGGGCGATCCAAGGGCAGGCAGCTGTAACCAACCTATGCTGCCCCGCCCGCCTGATGAGCCGAGCACTGTGGAGAACCCAATCAGTGCTACCTTATGGGGTGAACCTCTTTACCGGATCACGTGACACATTGGTCCCTTATTACTCACGCCCCTTCAGGGCGGAGCGTAGCAAGGCAAGCCCCCGGTTGCTCAGGCCCACAACCGCCCGAAGGACTAGCGGGGCGCCGACGTGGTTTTCCAGGAACCTGCCATGAGGCTCCTGGTCTTTGGCTCTGGCACTCCTATTGTGTCCCACAGAGGTACCCTTCTGTACCCATCTGCTTCCAGATCACCCTGTAACTCCGCCACAGCTCTGGAGGCGCCCCCCGTCGTCGCCAGAGCCCCCCACCAAAACAGCTCATTGCTCACCTACAACCTGCTTTCTAGGGCCTCCTGCATGTCCAGTGGAACATGTCCATGGCCACCTGTGACAAATGCATCCCATGTTTGTCAACTTAACCTTATGCGTACGCCTGGATGGCAAATCCATACCCACTGGTGACAAATGGACCCCATCTTTGTCAAACTCGCCTTTCACATTGGCCTGAATCAGCTCATGTCTGATGAACCCAGACCCCTCTGATCTGCGAACTTACGCTTTGAACTGCTCACTCTCTTTCGGGAATGTTCAACGGCCTCCTCTGACTTAGCCCCGTGGCACACTCTGCGGGGGATAATCTCAAACCACCAGAGCTCACATTGACCCATGTATTTGCTGATCTCACCTAAGTCAGCCTTCATTGCTTGCAACAATAACCCCCTACCCATGGCAGTGAGGTCGTTGCCTCCTAAGTGGATCACCAAAATGTTAGGGAGACCTTCCCCCCCAGCCAGTCTCTGCTCCAATCTGTTCGGAGCTGCTCCAACTCATTCCGGGGGACCCCATCCAGACAAACTGCGTCTGTGAAAACCGACGGAGCTATTTATCCTTCTCCGGGAAGTACAACTGCCTCACATTACCTGTAGGAATGTAATGGCCTCCCCGGAGGGAGCTCTACTCTTACCATAGCTATATTACCCTTGAGGCTTGTGCATTGACTATTCACCCCCTGCGGGCATGTTCCTCTGCCTTACATGACTTAGCCCCGTGCCTCTCTGCGCGGGACGATTTCAGACAACCATAGCTCACATTGCCCCATGTATGTGTTGCCGTCCTTCTAGCACTGTATGTGCCTGAACACCTGTGTCCCCATTCCATGGGACAGCAGCCCACTTGTTAGGAGACCACTCCCACAACCCGCCTGCCTACTTAGGCTATCAGGGCAACAATTGATATGCTTATCTGAAGCAACCCGTAACCTGCCCATGGAGCAGAGTGCACATATTTTCTGAGGTTGACCCAACAATTGCACCGTCCCTTTGATTGCTAAATCATGGCGCACAGGAATGTTCATGACTAGAAGTATGTGACAATGAACAATTGTGTCCTCCTGCACTTGCCATGTATCCCTTATTCCTCATGGGAATTTAGCCTGCTCAGTTCCCTCTGTGGTGAAACCCCCTAGGCTTTCCAGCTTAGTGATTCTGTTTGCTATCAGGGCAAGGAATATTGTGCTTAACTGAAGCAACCCGAAACCTGCCCATAGAGCAGGGAGCACATACTCCGTTGCAGTTGACCAGACATTTGCACCGGACCTTTTTTGATTGTTAAACCATGGCGACCAAGAATGCTCGTATTGCGCACCCCACTGCAGTTACACCACCCTGTTCGGAGTGACAACTTCCTCCGTCTGCCAGGCTTGCTTAACTAAAGCTCGATCACGTGACCCTTGGAGCTCAATCCAGCTAGAGACCTAGTTCACTCTGTTGTCCCTGGAATGGTTGCCCTCCACAAATTCAAATCCGCATTAAGCTTACCTTCTAGTCACCTTAAAATTCAGGGTAGGACATACATACCCCACATGACCAGGGAGTTGCATGTATATTGCCAATGATACTGTTAGAATCTAAGGTTCCCAGTGTCAATTATTGCCGCAGCCTCCTTTTGTTGGTCTGCTGGGACCACACTGCCTCACAGCACGTTACCTCGCTACTTCATGCTGCTCCATTAATGCCCGAGTGTGTCCCTGAAAAACACCCGACCGGCTGAACTATCTGATGAACCAGGAATAAGTGATAATAAGCAAGTGTGTCCTCGTGTACTTGACATGAATCTCTTCTGTCTTACAGAAATTACGCCTGTTAAGCAAGGCATAACCAATAGCCTGTCCCACCTTGGTGACTATCCCGCCATGGAATATGTGACAGTGAGACAGGGAGTTCCCGTGTACTTGCCATTTATCCCTCCTTTCGTACAGGAATTTTGCTTTTACAGTTTAATCTGTGGTATTCACCCCCAGGTTTCCCAGACTGCGTACTGCTGGCCATGTGCGCAGCTGCTGACGTTAATGAGGGAATCTCCCAGTTGCAACTTGCAATAAAACACCGCCCGCCTTAGTGTGCTATGTTGTAAGCGATTAAGTGCCTAAATTATATCTCTTCCCCTTGAAAAGATACCACAAACCGCCTTGGCCATGAGAACCTTCAGAAGCACATAATTTCACCTGGTTGTACCTTTAAATGAGAATGGCTCTACACAGCCGTAAGGCCAGAAACCACATATAATAAATCTATTTAATGGTTTTTTGCCACTTGGCAACCTTCTGGTTGGTGATGCAGAACCTCCTACCCAGCACAAGCTGACAGTCTAGAGTTGCTGTCACATCACCCGTGTCCCTTGAATCAACCTCCATCATCCTGTGCAATAGTCATACTGTTAAGTTGGCAATTAATTCAACATCCCTTCATTGCTGCCGGACTGTTGCCTGTTCATTTTAATCTGTGGTGACTGCACCCAGACTTCCCAGGCGGCTACATTGCTGACAATGTGGGCAGTTGCTGACATTGAGGGAATCTCCCGCTTGCAACTTGCAACTACAGTGATTTAAATGAAAATGATCCTGTGTATCCGAATGAACTATGCACAGGTAATTGAAACTCCCAGTGTGCAGTTGCTGTGAACAACAAGGTGGATGGCCAAGATGTTTTGGGAGACTTCCCCCCTACCAGTCTCTGCTGTAATTTGTGGAGTAGTCTAAAATGTTCCCGTGGAACCTCAAGATTTAATGCGTGAAGCCATAGGGCGTTATATGGGGACCCAGAAGCTCAGGCAAATGGAGGACCCTTGCGCCTAAACTATGCCCCTACGAGCTTTTGCAGTGTAGGCCAGCGTGATCCACCTCGTTATGGAGCCCCCCAACGGAACAGCCCGCTGTAGCCCAACAGACCGGTGAAATTGCATCCAAGCCTTCTAATGTGTTGGTCACATGGTGAAATTGGGGCTACTTTTAATACCACTGGTGGGGGAGAACTGGTGGAGTGCTGTGGACCCACTGCCACCATCTCCCATGCTTTGTCAGGGTTTCCTAAGCACCAGTCCCATACTCTCCTAGTCCTCCCTAGGATTTAACAGAGTTGACCCCCCCAACCTGGGGTGCGTTGGCCTGCTAGCCACTAGACCAACATGTGAGTACTATCAGGGACCTAAAGCTTCCATCTATCTCAAGCAAGGAATGGCCACCTGCAGCGCTCAATCGCTCCCGAATAAAATTGTTTGGCTGTGTTAAACTTGTTGCCTGCGGCACCCTTCCGGCATATGGAAATTGCGCTAAACTCTCGCTTACTACACTGCTGAGTGAGCCCAATGCATTCACAAAATTCCTTTACAATTTCCGTTTCTGACTGAAATTAGACATATTCCATCCGGGGCCATGGCCTTGTCTTTGCCCTCCGTGGTGGGATCCGAACTGCCAACACTAGCGTCAATGAGGCCCGACATTCACGTGCACCCGTTCATCTTGTGCTACACAACCTGCTGTGAGACTAATCTGCACTGGCAAGATAAGAGGGAAGTACAGGTGTGTATCGCCTGCCAGATGCTGTTGCTCTGTGCTGTGTTAGGCTACTCTCAGTATGACGTGTGGAGTGCTCTATTCAGAGTTCCCCTACCCCCTCCTGACTCTGCCCCAAGGCTGTGCAGTATGCCCGGTGTGAGAGGGCCCCTCTAATGTAGTGGAAGATGCAGCGTGAAGTAGCAAAACATGTCACGCATGAAAGTTGCGACTGTCTTGTACTAAGTTCTGGAAGCTACATATGCAAAACCTGTGCGCGCTGTCATGCTAGGAGAAATTGTCCCATTACCGGATCCCAACTTTCATGCCTGAGAATAATAACACCAAGTCCCAGGGCTTGTCGCTGCCTCTGTCAACCTCGCAACATTCAATTGCATATAAGGAACATAGCGCAATCCCCAATTGACTTGCAGCCAAAAGACAGGCTTATCTTGGGACGATTTTGCGCTCATGTTATGCAGAAGGAAAGATAAAATTCATGAACCTGCATTGCGAATGGCCGGCCGGAGTTGCCAATAATTCATAAGACGTGTAACCGGACCTATGGCTAGAACTAGGCATTTGCCCTTGGGCCCCAGTGAGATTAAATGGAGGGGGATGGCTTATCCCGGAATAAAGGGGTAAAATTGTACACATGACCCCAGCAGTATTCAGACTTTTTACGTAAAGCTAGCGAGTGCCTGAACGGCGCCAAGGAGGCCTTTCCTGGTGAGCGTGTCCTTTACAAAAACACCTGCTATGCCCTGTTAAGTTATAGTAACCGGAGGGCTGTAGGCTCATAGCCTGTATAAATGCAGTGCGTAGGCTTGTTGGCTGCCTTATTCCGGCTTCGGGTAAATGTTCCTTCCAAATATCTCATTCGTACCAATTGTCCACCCGCTACCTGATTATCCGTTAATTTGCACATGAGCTGGTCAAGCTGCGCAATTGGCCTCGCCTTTCACCTAGTGTGAGTTCCGTGCATATGCATGCTGCTTTTATGTGCTGTGCAACTCTAAGTGCTAACTTAGTAATATTACCCTATGTGTCTTTGCTGCTTCCATAAAGGTTGCTACCTGCGTTTGGGGAAAGCAGAGGTGATTAACTTTACAACCACGACATTTGCTTCTGGTCGTGTGACACTTTTACGACAATGAGCTGACCATTGCATTCTGCATCAACAAAGTGTTGCTGGGCCATAATCTTTTGACCATATATTGTAATCCTGCCCATCCAAAATTAAATAAACAAATCGCCCTCTCCTTATACTAATAAAACACAAAACAGAGGGACAGTGCCACCCGGTGGCCCAAACACCTCATTGTGTTATATGTTCACATTCGTGACCCTCCCGGTGTCAGCCTGATGGCTTAAAGGCTGTAACCACATCTTCCGGCCCTATTCCATGAACGGTCGCCAGTTATGCCAGCCAGTTACCAGACAACCCTGGAGTAGAGTTTTACACACTAGATCACATATTGGCTACCCGAAAGGAAAAACTACAGAACCGTAAAGAAAGCGGTTATACTGGTGCTGCCATAACAGACAAAGAAAACCTTGCACCAGTTCCCCACAATGACCTCAAATCTTGATTTATCTGTTCAAATGAACGAAGAGACCCAAAACCAAAGTACACAACCCTCCTCATGCACGATGGGAAACCGCGTCCCTGAAACACACAAGAACTGTGGTTCCATTAAACATTGGCATCAGAGAACTCATCATGCGCGTCGACCACCGCAGCCAACCCTCCCACTCGGGATATGCGGTTGGCCAGTGATACAGCGCTAATCGCTTATAACGTAACGCTGCGTGCTCTGCACTACCTTTTACATAAGCAAGGGAAGTACCTCCGTCCAGCTAAAATCGGCATGCTGGACAACATATGATCATCGTCCTTCCAACCACGCGCTACGACTCATTCAAGCAGCGGTCGGCAGTGATAACACATTATTCAATACTCAGTGCCCTAAGTACATCAAGATAAGCAATTGGCCTTGAGAACACGCTACTCAATTCGTCGCTCCCATGATACATCAAAAGAAGTGCCCAAAATACCAGGCGCTGCGGACAGCCTTGCGAAAAAAACATTGTAATTGAACTGTAAGACTTGTACAATAATCACTGCCTTGCTTTACCACGGTTCACAACTAAAACATCACGGCATTTGCTATGGCTTTAGAGACTCATTCTCCGGTTTACACATAGCGAGACTTGGAGCGTTTTACATGGGCACCAGCTACATCGTACAAGGACGTAACACTTTTTGTAATCACAGGATGTTAGGCTCGAACCTGCCTCCTCACTCGAAGGTCGGCTGCTTTAACTTGGTGCCCACGGGCAGACCTCCGGGCATTTGCACCGCCCCCAAGGGTTGGGCCACCTCCCTCATTAGGACTCGCCGCTTCTTCCATCTCCGACTCCAACGAGGGCTGCACCCGGACAGAAACCCCCGTCGGGTGCGCCGCCTGCCTGCCGTTTAAGGACAGGGGCGAGCACTCTGTCCATTCCGGTCAACGCCAGTACGCCCTGGTCCTTGGTCGGGAGCCCAGTGCATCACAGCACTGCTGGGAAGCAGAGGCACGCACGCGGCCCCTTTGGCACAAACCCAGAGGCCCAGAGACCTTAAACAGCAGCCCGGTGAGCCACCGCCATCGTGTCGGTGCCCCCCCACTATGACAAGCAGCGGTAAGCCCGCAGCTCTTAGCAAGCCCCCCCCCCATTTAAAAACTAGGCGGCCGCGAAGATATATTGCGGTCAGTGCTGGGACTATGCCTCTCAGAGGCGCTTTCCTCTTTGAATTTGCATCTAGCTCAGAAACAATAGCAGACTGTCTATCGCTCTCTGTACCTCTATGAGCACCATATGGGCCACTGCTCAGAATGCTTAAATAAACCGAGGTGGCCGCCCCTTCACACCATACAAGGCGCTGCATATTTGCGCCCTACCCGCAGCAGACCAAAATCGGATCTGCTGGCAGTCAACATATGCCGGGAGGTGTGATGCGTAAGGGAGGCTCAAAAAGGGTGGCCCACGCAGGGATAGCGGCACCCCAGAGAGGGGGGGGGGTGACTCACAGCGACAACGCTGACGCATCTCCGTACCCGACACGACACGAGGACAGCGCAACCCAAATTCTTCTGCTGCCTACAGACGGCGCTACGCTCTCACCCAAAGGGATCCCACTCGCCTCCTAGAGCCAGGCCTGCATCGACTGATGAGAGCCCCGCATGGACTCCATAGCGGTCGGGCTCGACACTCCCCTCGCTGCCCCAAGGTAACCTGACCACTGCTGCCAGGGCCCACATGGCGCGGGAGCAGAGGGGGGGGGGAGAAAGGCCGTGCTGGAGAAGGAAGGTGAGAGGAACAAGCGCTCCTCTGCCTGCGGCTGGCAGGTACCCCCGACAGGCCTGCGCGGCTGCTGCTCAGGACGTGGTCACCCCCCACTGCCCTGCCCCCGTCCCACTCCCTCGCCCCAACCACCAAAAGTACCGACATAAGCGGACCTCCCGCGGGGGCCGGACCAGAAACTTGCAACTGGAACGGGGTCCCACAGGGGCCATGGCCCGCGTGGTGGGACCCCTGGGGGGGGGGAGAATGGGGTTTGGTGAAAACTAACCTCGCCTTCCCCATCGATCGACCTCAGCAGCAGTCCCCAGCATGACCAACACGACGGCGTGCCCGGCGCGACAGAGGACGCCAGGATTGTCGGGTGAGGCATAAATACCCTCCCAAACTCCTCGGCACGCTGGAAGTGACGCGCCTAGCGCGCCTAAGGTAAGGGGGACTCCTCCTTGAGTCCCGGCATTGGAAGGGGTGGGTTAGTGCCCAAATGGCACTAAAGGGCCCCCCTGCGTGGGCCGCGGGCAGCCGCATTCTGCTCTTGGGTTTTTTGCCAGCAAATTCGTCCTGGCGTTACCTAGTAGGCATCCCTTGGCTTTTTACGTATGCGCACGTTCCTTTGTTTGTAAAGCCTTTCAAAGGTTCGCAGCCTATACATGTGCATGCACATACATATGCAGGCAGGTTTTGCTCTCTTAACATGAAAGAGGGCTGCCCTTGCATTCGCACGTGTGCATGCATACACATACGTGTGTGGCTATGTTAGATTTTGTTTTGGGCCCAAATGATGAATTAGGCGCACAATGAGCATACACTTTAAGACACACGAGCGACCAGGTTGCAGTTTTGGGGGAGCTGCCAGGCTTTTCCACGTAAAAGAAACTTTGGCTAAGAAGATTTTTTAAATAAAAAAGCACACATTGGTTAAGTAGTCCCTGGTGATGAAAGAGACTATCTTTTGTAGGGATCGGATGCGGACATTGTGATGGAGCCGAACAACTTCATACAATGGTTGAAGTGTTCTTATCCTGTGCCCCATGCTTTATGCAGTGGCGGGAGGAACAAAATCAATCTCTATCTATCTATCTATCTATCTATCTATCTATCTATCTATCTATGAGTTACTAGGATTATGGGACATTGGGCATGGAGGATCAAATTATGCAGCTAGGTTATCTAAATACGTGGCAATAAAGCCAAATTATTCAGCAATTTTTCTGGTGTTATAATTTTCATCCGAAGACAACATTTTTATGAAATCTGCAAATTAAGTTGCACATTTTGTGGCAAATGCAGGAAATCAATATTCATTTCTGTAAAAAAATGCAGCCACAGAATCACATAAATTGACTGGTCCTCATTAAACTCCTTTGTTTTATCAACAAGTTATTCAGGAAAGGTGAATGAAACCTAAGGAGTAAATTAATGTTAGTAACAGTTTAAAAAAACGGTAATATTTAAAACATGTAATATTACAAATATAAACAGCTGTATTGCACCAAGCTCCACTGAGTATGGCCTATTTTAGGTTAATGTTTGCTGACCTATTCACCCAAAGGTACCTTCCAAAAGTTTTGTGAACCTGGTACCAGGATCCAGTGGAATGAAAAGCAAGGTTCCAAGAGCCCTTTTAAATGAAATCACAAGCTGAGGGCTGAGTGAATAATGTGGAAATATATATATATTTTTTACTTAAGGTGGGGCACTTTTGCCGACCCCCATCTCGGCCAGGAGCATCTAACTCCTGCCCACTTACAACTCTTTTCAATGATTTTCAGACGGTGGGGACTGAGTTCCGAAGTCCTGTAATGGCAGCCTCTACTGTTTTTCAAGTGCCGCCAACCAATCAAAGAGCTTCAGGTCCATAAACCCAACTTCGGTTTTGCGGATCTGAAATAGACAACAAGACGAAAAGCCCTCTTGTCCAATGTTATTTGAATATTTTTTGCATTTGTGTCCATGAAAGGATCACAAAGCATCTGCGGACTAATGGTCCAGATGTCGCTATCTGTTTAACACTCTCGAGACCACCTTATTTTTTTTCAAAATATTAATTTCTCAAAAACTTTGAACGCGTCTACAACAAATTAAGTAGAAGCACTACCTTGCAAGTTTAGTGTAATTCTGTTCAGTTATTTTTATCTGCAAGGAATCCTATGAGAGTTAAAATGGGAAATGCCACTTTTTTGTCAAAACTTGTCATGCTGAACCTAAATTGGATGGATTTTCTTTATTAGACAGTTGTGTGCTTATTTGCCATATGGCACCAAAGGTATCAAGGAACCAAAATGCCTATCAAATGGAAACTGTGATCTAACCATAACCACACAGGCTGTAGGTGCGTGCGTGCGAGCTCGCGCGTGCGTGAGTGCGAGCTCGCGCGTGCGTGCCTATGTGTGTGTGTGTGTGTGTGTGAGCTCGCGCGTGTGTGTGTAGGTGGGTGTGTGTGTGTGTGTCGGGAATATAATGTTTATGCTTTGTTTATCTTGTTTACATGATTATGGCTTTAATGCATTTGGCACATAATTTGCCAAATTTGCTGACTGGACCAGAAATGGTGTTTCTGTCTTAAGTGGATAAAAGTTATACTTCCAGTGCATAAATACTTACAGGCATTTATGGCATGTAATCGAAAAAGCCTCGAAAGTCCCCAGTTTTGGTGTGCAATGCATACCATACCTCAAATCCCTGCTTTGAAGGCTGCATTGTATTGCGCATTATATCGGATATGGCTTCTGCCATGTGCCCATTCTTCTGCAACGTATCCATTCTGCAAAGTTCACAGCCTTCAAAAAGGCCATGTGCCCTAACCCCTTTTGCCATGTGCATCGCTTGTCAGTTGCAAGCCCTGCTCAAAGGCCAGGACCCCTACTGTGTTATGATAGGGTCTATGAACATTTATTTGTTTTTAAAATATAGGCCCTGGCCAAAGACGGTGCACAGTGAGTGTTTGCCCCCTATGTAGGTTTGGCACAGGACCTGACTGAACTATGTGGAAAGTCCAAAATGGGTCCACTTGTCAGCAGGGATTCATGAACCCTAAGGCAAGCTTCAGAAACCCTTACATTCTTTAAAAAACAGGCATAGCCAAAGGCCAGAGCCTGGGTCTACCTTCATCTAGCACAGCTGATAGCCATGCTCTTGGATGTTCACCATCTAAAAGGAGTTGAATGCAGGTCCCAGGATGCCATCTGTGCACAGATAGAGCCTTTGTGCACCAGGGGCTGTCTGCCCACACTGGGTTGGATGCATGAACTGGTCAAACGTTGAGGAAGTTTCAATATGAGGAGTCACAGTAGGAAGAATTTGAAGGACTATTCATATATTAGTTTGAGCTGGTACTAACGTATGTTGTTAGATATGGAGCAGCAGATGTAATATAATTAGTCAGAAGATGGCAGATTCAAAGTCAGCATAATCAGTCTCCTATATATTGTTTGTTGCATTTACACCATACATTTTAAGTAAAGACCTTTGCTTTGGCTCCTCCTTTTGTGCCAATCTGGGCCGGCCTCTCTTGCTAAGCCACTTCCCATTTCACCCCTCAAAATGATTGCTCTGGCACTATCAATAATCTTGCACCTCCAGGTCTGTCTGTCTAACCTCTCTGACATCAGTTTTACCAAATGGAACCTCTTGCCCTTTGGTTCCCCTCTCCCATTACTCCCAGGTGATGTTTCCTAGGCCCTTTAAGAGTGCATCTATCCTCCTTCCTTGTCTATTCCCTTTGCCCCTAGCTGAATCGTGCTTCCTTGCTTGACATTCTACTATGTCTTGAACTACCTTCTCGCCCAGATTGCTGAACTCACCAGCGTCCTTCCCTATTCTTGCCCTACATACACCATGTCATCAGGCTGAACCTCCTAGCATGCTTTTCAATCTCCATGTATTTGACAAGGTGGTACTTTTACCAGCATTCTAGCACCCTATGTTCTATTTATTTGTAAGTAAATTAAAGCCTGTGGCCATTCTCAAATCCTCCCTACACCACACCAACATAGATCCTAGAATCAGTCAGACAAAGATAGCTTAAAATATACTACATGCTTACACATACAACAGTGCATAACTATTTATCTAGCTAACAATGCTCTTTAGAAACAATCTGCATGGGACTGTCTATGGCCAACTGACCACGCAGCTTAACAGAAAATGCCAGATTTCTTAGTTGCACCCACCCACATGCATAACACACTACAAAGATCTTAGCAGGATCTAACTCCTTTACCTTTCATATTAGCAAACAAGAACTTTTCCTAAACTACACAACAAATCTCTACCTATCGTACACAACCAAATAGCAATACATAAGCAATCAATAGAAATCCCAGACCCAAACGGATACGGCACCAGATTAGGAAACTGTTACAATCTCATCCTAATGGTGGATAGAACAATGGACACTGTACAATGATATCACATGGGATAACACATTGTTACCTATCATGAGCCAGATATGGTTGTGTTAGAACACATAAACAATCAATAGAACTCCCAGAACCGAACGAATAAGGCACCACATTAGGAAAGTGTTAGGATCGCAATCTAATAGTGGAAGGAACTATGGACAATGCACAATGATATTGTACAGCTCCATAAGATCAATGTACAGCCCTCAGCAGCCTTAATTAACATCTGCTCTTTTCACATGGCAATTCTGAATGGCTATTCTTTTGTCCACTTTGACAGGACTAACAAGTGAGACGAGGGAGGGGTGGGGATTGTTTTTAACCAGAGGTTTAAATGCACAACCTTCTTGCTGCCTCAACTAGTAGGAACAGAGGAGTAGAGGGCTTAGGTTTCTGTTTCTCGATATCGGTTCAGGTATCATTAGCTGGGGCCCTGATTTATTTTCCTCTGGACAGTCCACACCCACTCAAGAACTTTTGCAATCAGCTCGCAATTGTCTTCTAGGACAACATTTTTTAAATCCAGTCAAATTTGCTCAAGCTCCTAATAAGCCTTGCACCACAGCCGAATGCTGGTGCCTTCACTTACAAACTGGTTACTCTTTCACATTTCAGCCCAATAACCTTGGAGGAGTCGGACAAGTCCATACTCAAATCAGGCTCCCGGGTTGACCCTTGTCCAACTTCTATCCTGCCTCTTGCAGCCAACTTGTTCAATCTGGTCTTTAATCAGGTATTTAACACGTGCTTGACCTCAGTCCAAGTACCGCTTCTAAGGAAGAGGCTAAGGTGGTCCCATTATTAAAAATTCTTCTGCGGACCACTCTGTTCTTTCCAACTTCAGACCCATCTCTTCATTGCCTGCTGTCTCCATAGATACTTGAAAAGATTGTCAACACTCCATCGGCTTGTAGACTACCTGGAGCAGCACGGGCTATTGCACTCCAGCCAGCCCAGTTTTCGTCCCCATCATAGCACTGCCAGAGGCGGGAGATTACAGCAAGCTAACATTTGACCAGGGGAAGATTGCTGCCTTGATTTAGTTTGATCTCTTGGCGGCATTCCCACTCTATTCTCCTGCAGCGCCTTGCTGGTTTTGGGGTCGTGGGTCAGGCACTGAGCTGAGTTGGGTATTTATTTTTTTAATGCCAGGGGGCAAGCGGTCTGGCTATCCCCTTATGCATCTGCTATAAAATCTGTTAACCTTGCAGTGCCTCTGGGCTCTTCGCTGATATCCACTCTTATTAATGTGAATATGGTCAAAATGGCTCCACAGGTTGAATCTTTTGGATCTAAAACCATCTCATATGCAGGTGATTCTCAGCTCTTTTTCTCAGTGGAGAGGGTTCGTCAGATGTGGAAGAATCTTTCAGAGCCTGCCTAGAAGTGGTCGTCAACTGGATACAGATGAGGCAGCTAAAGTGCAATTCACACAAGAACAACATTCTGCTGTTCGGTTCATTTAGCTCCATGTAGTGGGAGTTGAGTTGGCTAGAAACACCTCTTTCTCCTCCTTAACTTGACAGGGTGACAAAGAACCTAGTTTTAAATTTGACAACCAACTATCTTTTCAACCCCAGGTGTCGGCAGTGTTTGGTTCCTGCTTCGGGCTTCTCCAGGCCCTCAAGAAATGTCTCTATCTTTTACCATTGCACCATAGGAAGATGGTGGTACAAGCATTGATTATATTGTGACTGGACTATACTAATGCTCTCTATCTTGCTCCTGCCAGGAGGCTGCACGTGGTTCAGACGCTGCAGCCTGCCTGATTCTTAGATTACCTCAGCAGGTGTCTATATCTGCTTATCTAATGTCTCTTCAGTGGCTTCCAGTGAAGAAGAGGATTCTATTTAAGTCTTTGGTTCTGGTCATCGGACCCTTTTCTTATAGGGTCCTCATTTCCTCAATGACAGATTTCAGTTTTACCGTCCAAATAGAGCTTTCTGATAAACATCTTCCACCCTGGCAGTGGTGCCTTGGGTCAGGGGCATGAGAAATGGGGGCAGCTCTTCTTCTTATCTATCTGCAAAGGCTTGACACCAGCTTCCTTTGGACCTCCAAATTTTTGATGTCTGAACCTCTGTTTCGTAAAAAAACTCAATTGCCTGAACCCCCTTTTTGTTTCTTGACCTGAAAACCGTCAGCGCCGGGACACTCCAAAGAGTAGCTGCACGTAGCTGAACGCTACACAAAACCTGACATTTACGTAACACATTATTACTTATCATGAAGTAGCTATGGTTGTGCTAGTAAACCCACCATACCTCAGAAACGACTGTCTGATTTCCCTCATAAGAATGCAAAATGGAATTTGGTAAATAAAGGTGCACAACTAACCTCTGACAAGTACTGCTTGTGTTCTCTAGTTCTAGGTTGGGGCATTGTGGTAAGTTTTCCTTAAACAAGGAATACATGTGTACAGGACATAACAATTGTATTGGTTCTGCCAAGATCGCCAAAACCGCAGATACCGTTTATGTTGTCTCTGCATTCTGAAATGTGTCATCTAAAGTTCTCCCTTGGTGCTTTTCCCTCTCGCCTCACAACCTAATAACGTTTCAATCTAATGTTACAAGTGTTATGGTATCGAATTTACTGTGAATGCTCTCAAAGCGCGGCAAGTGGCAAAGCTGCATTCATCCACTGATTTGCTGTGGGCGCTCCTAAATGACGGAGAAGCACTTAGGAAATGAGGCTCGTTTGCTATTCTGAGTTCATACGTCTGGTATTTAAGTCAAACATTATTACCACCACAGTATCAATAATTACGTCCTGCTGTTGAATTAACTATGGCTAATTGTAAGTTATGCCTTACTTTCGACAAAAGATGTCTTCTTTAATCCAAGATGTCTATGTTTTGGAATTAATTTACCCATGGCACAGCTGCTCTTAGCAAGATCAGTTATCATTACCGTTAATTTCTCTTTCACAAAGAGCCGCCTGTCGTGGAAAGCGCGGGAGGACTGCACTATAAGCAAACTGGAAAAGAAATCAGAGGCGCGGGACTCTGACAATGAGTTCATGCAGATTGATGATATTTTTGATTATGCAAATATTTGAGCTGTGTGTTAAATACAAGCCGCTAATCATGATTACACCGCGTCACAGAACGGCTCCACTGGAGAGCGCGAGATTGATGCCTGTGTTGGTAAATAGAGCTCTGCAGTCATTATGTTGTGCAGAATGCCCCAAGTACTCCCTCGTGGCGTGAAGAATAACGAATACAAATGATGGTAGCATGGTCACTGGGTTTTTCATGGCAAGGTGGGGGCAATGGTGGAATGTGGTATCTATATGTTAGCTGTACGTGTTCTCAAATTAGAGCATTTGAAAACTCTTTGAAGACCAGCAGTGGGGGTGGGAGCACTGCTAGAGGTGGTGAAACAGGTGCAGTGTTTTCGTAGGTTTGAGAGGTGCACTGTACTGCAATTTTAGGAGTTTTTACCACTCAGCTGAGGCCCAGGGTGGTCAATGTCGCTTGCTTAGGACCCCAGCACCCTCTCTACGTCACAGCGAGCTGTACGTTTCAGATTTCATCATAAGCCCACTTTCCCTTTTTACTTTTTCATTTGTAAGAACTTTACATATTTAAAAATGAGTATAACATGAGCCTAAAGAGAAGGCAGTGAAGCACTTCACAAATGCTATATGTTGATAATGAGCTACAGTATACTCTGAGGAAAAAGAAGTACGTCTACATGCCTGCCAAGTATCACACATTAGGTGTGACGCTCACGCATTTCAGTGTGGTGTTCCGCATCACCGCACTGAAATGCAATGTCACGCATTTAATGCCACTCGCCAGCGCGCGCCACCGGCGGCGCCTGGGCACCTGTGCGCCAGCTCTGCTCCTCCGAGACGTGCTGCCAGCAGCTGCTTGCTGGGCTCAGTAAGTTCACAAATAGTTAAGAATTGTCTGCTCTCAGCTCTGGAGTGGCTGAGAGCTACAATGTAACAAATGTCTGCCCAGCCAGGCTGCCGCAAGTTAATTCCTGCGGCGCCGCACTCTGCTGCCAATTACCGACGGGGGGTGGGGGTGCCTGCCCTCAGCACAGGTTGCTACTGGTGCACACCATGGGGGCCCATAATCCGGATGGGACCTGTACTAGTGCCCTCACATCCGGAGGAAGAGGAAGTCAAGTGAGGCAGAAGCGGCCGGGGACTCAATGTGAGTCGACGAGCCTCGGGTGCACTGCTGTCACTGTCTGCGGTGCGCAGCGCCGAAATAAAACCCCCGGCGTGCCGCGTGCGCATGCCAGACCGGCGGGGAGCCGAGACCCAGAGTGAATAATTTAATTTCACTCACCGATATGCATCCCGAGGTCGCAGGCCGCTTTGGATCGTGACAGTCATCGCCCTCGGCCTCCTCGCTCATTTGTGGGAAACCAGAGCCCAGTCACTAGCTGTGGTCAGCAGCCCGACTCTAGAAACCCGGAGGCGGCAGAGACCCAGTCAGTCCCGGGAGGCCCTGGAGGGTGCGGGTGGCAGTGAAACATAGCACCGACCGGGCCTGCATGGACAGAGTCGGACCCTGGGGAGAAGTCTAGAGAGGACACTGGGATTTTAAGCGAGGAACTGCCTGCTAGGTACACTACACTGGCCTAAACCATGTGCCAAGGACGCACAGACAGTGTCATTAGCCGTTTGAACGCCAGTTTCCAGTCAGGTAAGCCAGAAATCTGAGTGCAATAAGATTTACTATTCTCTTTACAAAGTTTTGGGTTATGTCGTTAGTAAACTATCACTTTTTGTGACTTTCTGTACAATTGACTGGTGACTTTGAGTAAACAGTAGGCTACGGAGTGCCTCGTGATGATTCACGTGTTATTGGGCCTGTGCAATCAAAAGTCATGCAACTGGTTTTGTCATGTCGTCACTTTTCACTACCACCATTGTGTGAATTTACATGAAAACATCTTACTTCGCATTTTTCCGTTGTCCTCATGCATGACGCTTACATTGGTGTGCTGTGATGTTGAGTTTCTGTTGGTCGGCTTGGCGAAGGATGTTTTACATAATTGTAACCGCCCCCTTCAGCCCATCTGGACATAATCAGCAGGTCACACGGGTCTGAACTTCACCCTTACCAGTGAAGCCCTCCAGTCATGTACGTTTGTCACAGTCTGGAGAAGAGGCCCTGATTGCATCCCTCACATGTCCCATGTGAGAGAGACACTACTACAGAAAGGCTGCCTGTCACTAGACAGCGCCATCACCATTAAGCAGCACTGCAAGACCTTCAGAGAGCAGAGCTAGCCTGAGAGGAGCAGAGAGCTGTACTGTGTGAGTTACTGCTCAGCTGCATGGCTGTCCCTGCAATGTCAGTGTGCAGCGGTCCAGGGTCTGTAGCTGTGGTGCACTTCTTCACGGGCTCTTTTACTTCAATATCAAACCAGTTACATCATACTGCCAATTTTGCATTCATTTATCACTATAGGCCATCCTCCGAAGTTAGTGCCTTTCCATTTCTGGTGCTTTGCAGAAGTTTTAATATCTTCTTAGAGTTTCTCGTTGCTCAAATGAGTGTAATTTATAATATTTATATGTTTCCATCGTCTTCACTACTTGGATTTGCTCACAAGAAAGTGTCACTCATAGTTGTTGAATGTCACTCATAATTACACCGAATTTATGAAAATGTCACACATAAGCAATCTGAAACCTTGGCAGCTATGCGTCTATGAATAAAAATATGTTGACCCCCCCACCCTCCTTCTGAAGAAAACAAAACTGACAACAGTCTCTGATAGTTGTGTGTAAGTCTTCTTCTGAAGTGGGGAGCAACCTTTTTATTTAAAAATCCATTGGCATTTGCCATCTATTAACTTTGCCAATGCTTTTTCACAAATCTGCACTGTGAAACAAAAAGAATGAAAAAACAGCGAATGTGTAAATGTCATGATCCTTAGTGGCGTAGCGTGATGACGTATGTGTATGCTTGCATCACTTTTTTTTCAAGTGAATCTTTATAAAGTTTACAGCTTAATGACATAGGAGAAAGCATTGGTATCATGAACAGAATGCAGGCATAAAATATCTCCTTCCCAAAAGTACGCACAGATAAGTTTATGACCTTTACCATACCCATAAACAGGGCTTTATGAGCCCAAACCAATAGGTGATATCTGCGTGTAAATAAAGTGGCATCAGTCTTACGCTTTTTGGCCTGCCCTTCCAGGTTCTCCAACATTATTCAGAGAAGTTTGGGGGACTATATTTGGGAAGGAGGAGGGTGTGACCAGCCATCTATTAAGTGGGGTGAATTCAGGTGTGTTCTGCCCCTAGCCATGTGAAATGTGGAGTGAGGCATCTTTCTAGCATTTTCTTATTTTATGTTACTAACATTTATAAAGCGCACATACGCTGAACGGTTTCTTGGCGCTGAGGTAACCTAATCCAGACAGCAGCTCGAGATGTTAATTGTTAGCTTGCTTAAAGAGCCATGTTTTTAAACGTTGACTGAATTTCGTGTAATTGGGGGTCTTCCTGATTTCCAAGGGAATGGAGTTTTAGGTGTGAGGGGCAATGACTGAAAATCTGGATCTGCCTGTCCTCTGGTTTTTAAATTGAAGGATCGATAGGTAGGGCATATGGGTGGATCTCAAATTTCAATTACTAATGTACTTCTGGATTTGGGTTTTTATGAAGGCTGTTTTTTTCATTTTAAGAGATTTAAATATGATGCAGCAGGTTTTAAAATTAGACCTCTGTGTGACCGGAAGCCAGTGGAGTTTTTTCATTGCTGGGGAGATGTGACAATGTCTGTGAAGGTGGAAAATCAGCCGTGCTGCCTGGTTCTGGACAATTTGGGGCCTGATAATGAGGCAATTGAGGAGGCCCCAGTAGAGAGAGATGGCATAATCTCTCTATATTATGGCAATTATGACTTCAGCCAGAGCCTCCACTGTAAGACCCCGGAGCTCTTTACCAACATCTTGGGGGGGGGGGGGAGACGCACCCATTAAAGAAGGCCAGAAACAGGGGCTTCATGGCTTAAACTTATTTTTGGTAATGACTATCTCTGTTTTATCAGAGTTTCGTTTGAAGTGGTTGCTGTACATCCAGTCACGGATGAACAGCATTGTGTCTTGGAAGAACTTCTTAGATTCCGGTGTGTCTATAGACATTGCATATCGTCTGCGTAGTTGTATATTTTAACCTTCATTTTTTTGAGAGAGTGCATCAGGGGGCGGATGTAGAGGTTGAAAAGGTGTGGAGAGAGGGATGAACCTTGCAGCGCCCCAAAGTTCTGTTAAACTTTAGATCAACTAAAAGGGTTAAATCGGACTGATTGTAATCTATCTTTAAATAGATTATGCATATCTCCTCTTGAATTGGCACATGCTCGCCACTCCCCCTCCACCCAAATCATCTTCCCTGCCTCAGCTGCAGGCGCTCTACTGTCCACCGAGGGGAGAAAGTTCAGGGTGGCCTCTCGTCCAACTTCACAGCTAGGGCATCCATATATCTATGTCCAATGCAAAACTCAAGGGCCCTTTATCATCCATTGATGAAAACCCTACTCATGCAACAGTCACAATCCTTGTCCGGGTGATCCTCAAAAGTCATTAAATTAACCTGTGCTTAACCCTCTGGTAGCTTGGCACAAAACAAGTCAGGCTTAATTTAGAGGCATTGTGTTAAGTATTTATGCAGCACACAAACAGTAACAAAGTGAACACACAACACCAAAATAAAATTCCAAACCATCTTAGAAAAATAGACTAATTCTCAATAAATAAAATAGGGCCATACCAACATAAATCCAATCAGTTAAACCAGAGATAGGCACTTTTAAGATTTTAGGTAGGTATAGTTCCTAAAAGCACAAATTACAACTCATAGTCATATGGTTGTGCGAGACCAGTGGAAAGTCACAAGTTGAGGTCGACAACGATGGAGCAGGGCCAGATACAGGGACCAGGTTAGTCCACTGAAAATGTTATCTTCTCATAATCTGGTGCCAATAGTCCAGAACATCAGGATTTCTTCTTTTCTGTTAGATGAGTGCCCTCGGATGCCTGTTGACGGTCCAGACCTTCGGAGGCAGCTCTTGGGGATCACGGACTCACTCTAGCAGAGGCCAGCATGGTTCGGGCAAGTTCAGTTGCTTATCTAGTTGCAGCAGGTCAGCTGTGCAGTTTCAAAGAGGCCTCTGGAGCTTATTGTGCCCCTGTACCTCAGAACAGGATGTCCGCCAACTGACCCTTGGGGGCACTCAAGTAGCCTGGGATGAAGGGAGCTGGTCCATTTTTCCTTCGCAGAGAGCTGCAGGGAAACCCTCAAGCAGCAGGGCAGTCTTTTGAGGAACAAGGAAAGCCTCGAGCAGCAGGGCAGTCCCCTGCTAGCAGCAGGGTAGTCCTCTGAGGAGTAAGGTAGGCCTCAAGCAACAGGGCAGTCTCCTGGGGACAAGGCAGGCCTCAAGCAGCAGGTAAATCCTCTGAGGGACAAGGCAGTTCATCTTCTCTAATATCCGCAGGTCCAGGAGAGTACTGAAGAGTGGCTCAAGGGGTCAAATATTTTTACCCGGTATCATCTTTTGGAAGTGGGGACATTTTCTAGGCTACACTGTTTCTTAAAAGTTCTTCCCTTCCCCTGGAAAGGTTCAAAGATGTCTAGGGTCACAAAAGACTACTGTTAAGTTTCTTTGTGTGTACTGGAGGCAAGCCCTGAAACGTAAGTGGGGCAGAGAACAGCTTCGCCCCAAACCATCCTGGCAGGATGGCCCATCCTGCCTACAACTTGTCCCCTATTGTTCACTGTCAGGGCCCAATAAGCATTGTTCATGGGGAAGCCATTAACATGCCCAGGCACCTCGAAACACTTCAAGGGCCTTAGAAGTTTTTGGGCAACAAAATGGCAACTTTTTAAAAGTAGCATTTTCAAAATTGCAATCTAAAATTTGACTTTACCATTATAAAGGCTTTAAATTACAATTCATTTGCGCTGAAACATGACATTTCCACCTGTTCCCAATTGAAAGTTAGTACTTATTAAATTTAATAAGGTAACCCAATGTTATCCAGTGGGGGAGAGAGGCCTTACAGTAGTAAAAAATTAATTTAGGAGGTTTCTTTTTACTAGCATAACATGTTTATCTTAAAAACAGGTCCTATTTTTAAATATAGTGCACCCAGAACTATGGGCTTGTTTAGGGCCTCCTAGGGTTGGCATATATGTATTAAAAAGGAAGGTGTAGGCCTGGGAAAAGGTTTATTTTCCCAGGTTGAAATGGCAGTGTAAAACTGCAATCGAGGCTACAATGGTAGGCCTGAGACATGTTTAAAGTGCTACTTTAGTGGGTGGCACAATGAGTGCTACAGGCCCATTAGTAGGATTTCATTTATAGGCCCTGGGTACATGTAGTACTATATACTAGGGACTTATAAGTAAATTAAATGGGTCAATCAGGCGTAGGGCAAATTTACTTTGATGTAGGGATAGAGCCCAAGCACTTTACCATTGGTTAGCAGTGGTAAAGTGCACAGAGTCCTAATGACAACAAAAACAAATTCGGAGAACCAGAGCAGTGAAGGCAAACAAGTTTGGGGTGACCCTGCAGAGAGGACCAAGTCCAACAATAACATAATAATAAATATGCCTGCAATCACTAAAATCACTATGACAGACGTAAATTATCTATGATGAAGCTACATAAAATGTTGCTGCTCTGTTGGTAAATATGCCTTTTTCATGGTCGAGAATAGTTAAAAATTACCACAACAAATACGCCAGAAACATGCAACACAGTAGACTTGATTGCTTTATTATACAAATAAATGCCGACTGAACAGTGTTCAAACAGGTCCCTTAATTCTGGAGGATGGAGGTTGAGGACAAATCATTTCACCTACAGCAAAAATGGGGTGCAGTGACACATCCAATGCTTAACAACATTGAATGAATATACAAAATATGGGATTTGTAGCCTCCCTAACAGTTGCAAAAACTGTTAAAAAACTATTGCCTGAATAAGATATTGAGAATATAGTCCATGTGCTATGCTTACCTCCTCGTTTCATACGATTTTATACATTTTATGTTATATATTTTGGTGTTAGTTATCATTCTGCATGGCTCTGTGATGACATTTCAGGACAGTGTCTTCACCACATTCCATATTCTTAAAGTAATATTATATTTGATCTTCATGTTACACATACACAGGCTGAGCTTGTCACCACACCAAACAAGTCCCATATAATATTCAGAATGACCAGCACACATGCAAACCCTTAGTTAAATTATTTATATGTTAATAGACCTCATAAATATACATTGTTGATATCTGAAAACCTAGCTAGATTTTTCAGTTTCGGGGCTTGAAGAGTCCAGCTTTGACAAAATGCGTTCAAGTTGCTTACTAAAAATGTCTATAATTAGCAACATCTGAACTACAGAAAGTGGAAATAGCTCTCCATGCTTACTGTTATTCATTGCATTAAAGTAAATACATTTGCCCAAAGTTTGCAATTTGTACAATGTTGAACTCGGTAGAATACAAAAGTAGGCATGCAGCTTGGCCTAAGGCGGTCGCTGTGAGTCTAAATGGTTTACATATGCACCTGGCACTTTAATGTCAAGTTCCTTGTCTTTCTCATGTTTGTTAATTATGAGTAAATTAGCATATATATATAATGTAATGCATGGCAGCATTTAACACGTCTTTTCCATTCTTGTGATATTATTTACAATATCAACTGGAGGATAGGATATGTTAATTGCATTTTAGGGTTTCCATTTAAGTTTATTTTTTTAATATTCTATACCTGTATTCACATGAAACTAGCTTATAGAGAAAACGGCTTTGCCCATGGTGGCAATCTTACATGGAATGGTATGTACACAATAGTTGTAATAAGCGTAAAAAAAAGGTCCGGGTTATAAGAAATAGCAGAATGAGCAAAATTGGCACCTTTGGCACCTCTAATCAGCAGATGCGAAGGTGAAGACAAGGGGATCATATTTGGGAGAGCATGTTACATTGTATTAAGAATAATGATTTTAGAAATTTGATTAGTTTAATGATTTTAAGATTTCATGGAATGTAATCTTATTTTATAATTGTAATGGTTTTAATTAAACTAACAATGCATTTATTTAGAACTTTTAACTTTTTGCTTGCTGGTGAAGTGTGAAACTGTATCCTAATAATACAAAGTATAGTTGATTTTTATATCGGATGATTTGTAAGCCGCAAGTACCATGAATGCACAACATACCTTGTTTGTCACGACTGTTTTATTTTCAAAAAAGTAATTATATCTCGTGAGAGCTTTTGAATTGGGAAGAAACAATAGATATGGGGCCTATTAGCAATAACCGGCGATAATTATCGCTAAGCGCAGTTAGCGCTTGGATAATTATCGCCGGCTATCGCAGGTTTCTATCGCGGAGATAGCGTGCTATCAGCAACGCTTATCTCCTAAGCGATAGAAACCCTGGAGAACAGTGTGAATATCGCTTGAAAACAAGCGATATTCACACTGTGACCAGTGTTAGCTAGGTGATAGGGCGAGTGGGATTTAGCCATGTAATCCACCTCCCATTGGATTACATGGCTAAGTCAGGTCTGGACCAGGCGTTAACAAACCAGCGCTAAACGTGTTTAGCGCTGGTTCGTTAATCACCTCCCCTGCCTCGCTAATAGGCGATAGCGAGCTTAGCGACTGTTTCCAGTCGCTTTTAGGTTGGGAACGCCTACTTTGCATGCCATTAGCGATAAATATCGCTGGCATGCAAAGCGGCACCCAACCCGGTCGCTATCGCCTAGAAGCTGTCGCTAACAGCAGTTAGCGACAGCTTTCTAATAGGGCGTTAGAATTATCGCCGCTTTAGCGGGAAAAAGTCCAGCTAAAGCGGCGATAGAGCCCTTGATAATATGCCCCATACTTTTTTGTGGCTGTTGTTTTATCATTGTCACCATAAAATATGACTGGCCTTATGATTGTGTTAACACATGGCACATTGTACGAATGTAGTATTAAGATGAAAAAAAAAATCGTTTTCAACCAAAGTCGCTCTAAGTATTATCCAAGAAAGAATTTCGGGACGGTAGGGTGGCCATTATGCAATGAGAAAAATGTTTGAGAAAAAAATATACACTGTAATTTCGTAATTATTACGTGCAGTACTGATATGGAGACATCCGGCCCTACTGTAGTTCGTGATTGCACATATTTAAGGACTAATTAAATTCAAAACTTATAAAAAAGTACACCACACTGCCACATCATTTCTGTAATTATAGGAAAACGTTGTGAAATCGTATTTTTAGCCAAAAATGTAATTAAAAAATCAAGGCTCATAATTGACAGTGTTCCTATTTCGGTAAAAACCAAACATATTCTCTTGCCCACATATAATTAAGACTTAAATATTTCTGGTTGTAAATGGTACTTTCCCCGAATCACTTGTCTGTTTAACTATAAAAAAATTTCGCATGAATGCTGCTGTCAGCTCAAGAAACGGATTGCATTATTTCTGTATATAGTGGTGCCACTGCGTGCTCGTTGTCCTGAGATGCAGGAGATTTTTCGGTTTCAGAAAAATGCAGTTTAAGAAACATAGATGAAGGGGAGTACCAACAAATATCTTTGCATTAAATAATATGAATAAAATGTAATTCATTGGGACAAGATACAGATGTTCACTATTTATCCTGCACCTGAACTTTTCTGTTGGAGCTTTATGAGAGAACTATAGAAAAACTCACGTTTGGGGCATGGCTTAGGGAGCTAACGTGGCAGTCGCCATCGGAGAGCGTTCCTTTCAGCCCTTATGAATCTGTCGTAATCCTGTTGCTGGCTGAGGGAGGGGGGGGATTGAGGGGGTGGGAGTTAGGTGTTGTGGGAGGTGTGGCGGCAGCAAAATGGTGGATACCCACCACCTAGTACATCAGCTTGTCAACCCTAAGGCTGCTGTCAAAAGGCCAGGGGCGAGGAACTGAGAGGCATATTTACAAGCCCCTGTCGCCACCAGAACGGCACTTTTAGTGATGTTGTGGTGGCGATACGGGATTCGCCTTATTTACAAGGCAGCGTTAAGCCACTTAATGTGGCTTAACGCTGCCTTGTAAATAAGGCACCCTTTCACGCTATACTTAGCATGAAAGGGGAGGGCAATGGGTATTACGGTGGATGTTCCACCAGAACACCCAAACATTTTGACTCTGCCCTATATTTACAGGGGTGGCATAAATATGGGGCAGTGCCAAAATGAAGACCAAAAAGAACCTGCTCTTACCCTGGTGAAACGAGGAGAAATGCTTTATTTCTCCTCGTTTCTGCTGTTTCTGTGTGTGCAAAACAGCAAAACGCCATTCATTGTTTATGTGCAGGAAAGTGTCCCTTCCTGCACATAACCAATCTTTTAAAAAAATGACATGTTGCAACTTCTATGTGTGCTGCTTTCTGCAGCACACATAGAAGATACAAAACGCCATTGGGGCACCGTCCTGCACATAAACAACCTTTCCCTGCAATGCAGTCACCCTTGCACAATGGTGCAAGAGTGACCGGATTGGTGCTAGGCAGCTGCAATTAGTGCCAGCACAGGTAGAAACGCAGGGCTGCACCATATTCTTGTAAATACGGTGCAGCCCTGCATTTCAGAAGTGGTGGAGCGCGGTGTTAAGCCAAGAAGGCTAACACAGCGCTACATCACTTCATTGTGAACATGCCCCTGAGTGGCTTGACCCTACCCTAACCTGAGCTACAGGGGCTAAATAATGAACTACAATACCATCCTCGGGGACCTCGAGGCTGTATCATTCATCCACCCAGCCTCGATTTTCTTGCCGTGCAGTAAGGTAGAAGAAACTAGGCTGGTCTAAGTCACGGGATCTGTCTGCATGTGAGGACTCGCCCACATCCTTGCGCTTCTGTTAGACATGGCATGCATGGCAGGCATTCCCCAAGACGTTCTTTTGCTCACCATGCCACCCGAGTTTAGACCCAGCCATATGCAAATTCGTCTTGACTCTGTTCCCATGCCCGAACTGCCAAGCCAAGTCCTCCCTTGACCGGAAACAAGCATCCTAGGACCGGTTTTTAGGTTTCACCCCTCATCAGCAAGGCTAGCTTGAATCCAGTGGCACAGTGAGCCCGGGACCCATGTCTAGGCATACCCAGCGCCCTGAAGGCAAGAAAGCAAAAGGCACACAAATGAATGATGGAATGCAGAACAAATCAAAACATTCATCCTCAGTCAAGAGATCTGGGTGAAATTCATTGTTCTATTGCTCACCATGCCACCGGAGTTTAGACCCAGCCATATGCAAATCAATCTTGACCCTGTTCCTCTTGGGAACAGTCCAGCCCGAACTGCTAAGCCAAGTCATCCCTGGACCGGAAACAAGCATCCTAGGGCCAGTTTCGGGATTTCAACCCTCATCAGCCAGGCTAGCTTGAATCCAGTGGCACAGTGAGCCCAGGACCCACGTCTGGGCATACCCGTCGCACTTAGGGCGATGAAGCAAAGGACTAACAAATGATGGACGGGATCCAGAACAAATCAAAACATTCACCCCCAGTCAAGTGATCTGGGTTAAATCCATTGTTCATTTGCTCCCCCAGTCACTCCAGCTTAGACCCAGCCATATGCAAATCAGTCTTGACCCTGTTCCTCATAGGAGCATTCCAGCCCGAACTGCCAAGCCAAGTGCTCCAACCAGCCAACCACTAAAGTAGCACTTTAAAACCTAGTGGGCCTGCAGCACACCTTGTGCCAACCACTAAAGTAGCACTTTAAAACATAGTGTTTTAAACTGCCATTTCGACCTGGCAAAATAACTTGTTCTGGTAGTCAAAAACTCCTAAATTCGATTTTCACTGGGTAAGCCCTATCTCTTCCATTGACTAACTGTGGGTTATCTTATTACATTTAATAAGTGCTAACTTTGAGTTGGGAACAGATAGAGATATGCTGTTTAGACTCACACGAATTCTATTCAAAATCTTCTTTGAAGGTAATGTCGGGTTTTAAGTCACAATTCTGAAAATGGCACTTTTAGAAAATTTGCATTTTCTTGCTTAAAACCATTTGTGCCTTCTGCCAGTATCCTGGGTCATATGACTGTGAATAGCTCTGCTTTTGAGGTTTCTGTAATCTTCCCAGACAATGACAGAAAGGGGACTAAGAGTGGGCAGGTTGGACCATCCTGCCAGGATGACAGGGAGTGGAGCTATGCCCTGCCCCACTAACACTGCAAACGGCTGTGCCTCTATCACAGAAAAAGGAACATAAGACAAACTTTTATCACCCCCAGACTGTTTAGAGGCTTGACAGTGGAACTTTCCAGAAGCAGGTGTCTGAGCGGGTGTCCCACTACACACAAGGACTGGCAACAGATATAAATATTGGACCTCCAGCACCACTCTTTAGAACACTTCTAGACCTGTGGAAGTTACAAAAGAAGGACTGCCCTGCTGCCAGAGGACTGCTATGCTACTGAAGGACTGCCTTGCTATCTGACACAGAAGACTAGACCTTCTTGCCTTCACACCAGGTTACCCAGAGTAGCTCCAAGGGTCAGTTGGCTGACCTGCTGTGTGATCTACATGGACACATCAAGCTTCAGAGGCCTCCCTGCAACTGCCCAGCTGAGCTGCTGCACTGATCCTCACTGGATCTGCAACTGGGCCTGCCTGAGCCCTGCTGTTGGCCTCTGCCTGGAGTGAATCCTGGTCACTGTGAGGTGCCCCGTCCAGGTCCTGGACCCTTGACTGCTGTCAGTGTGTATTCCTCTCTGCTTACCGGGAGCTCCATTAAATCCGATGCAGATCAACTCAGGACCTCGCTCTGCAGCCCCTCACTGCTGCTGATCTGCAGGCTCTTTGGAACAGATACAGTGCGATGCAGCTCAATGCAGGACCTCACCTCACAGCCCTCGTAGCTCTTCCTCAAAACCAGTGCAGCATGACACAATGCGACACAGGACCCCGCATCACAGCTCTCATAGCTCTTGATTGGAGCGGACACCAAGCTATGGGAAGTCTTGCATCAAGGACATAAGGTACAAATGTTAGTGGGACTAATATGGCTCCGGTATCCGGCCTGCGCTCCCTCGTGGTCAGACTGAATTTTCCCCCAGTCCAGCGAGACCATAAAACCAAAACTGGTTTGGGTTTTTTCTTGTGTTGTGTTTCACTTTATTACTGATTGTGTGCTGCATAAATACTTTACACATTGGCTCCAAGTTAAGCCTGACTGCTTTGTGGCAAGCTTCCAGAGGGTTAAGCATAAGTTAATTTAGTGACTATTGTGGTTCACTCTGACGAGTATTATGGTTGTTGCCTGAATAGGGCTTCCACCCCCTCAACCAATAACCCAATTTGTTACAGCTACCTTATGGAATGCTGTACTTTTGGGGCCCTGGAGCATTCTCATCAGTCGGCTGCTCATGCTGCCCATGACACTATGCAGCAACAATGGTGCAAGCGCACCTCTGGTGGGTTGCCTACCTGACTGTTTCCCTACTTTTCCCTCTTGAGTCAGAGTCTAGCGGTGCTTTGTCTAGTCCTCCAATTAGGTCTGAGAGCTGCCTCTTCTCTTCCTTCCATAACCATTTGGTGCTGCAGGTGCAGTCATGTGGCATATATACAACTGGTTTTAACACCGGGACACAGAGTCTCCATCCTTAGGTCAAACCTGGTCAGTTCGATCTCCTCTAATGCATCCAGGTATGCAGTGATCCATATTGAGTCTCCCTTCGATTGGGACAACAAGTGACAGCATCTGCTCCACATGACTGCGTCAATAATCAGATGTAATTTTTCATAAATGCTGGCATCTTGGAGCCCTCCCAGGAAGTCTAGACTGGAAAAGTATGATTGACTGTGAATCAAAATCTTATCCTTGTGTTCCTTGATTACATCAGGGCAGTTAAGAAAGAAAGAAAATCCTTTCATGCAGTCAAACTGAAGCTTTGAGTGATGAATCTAAGTATATCATGTTCCCTGCCAAGCAAAAAGTTATCTTTAACTTCAGTTCCCTCTTCTTCAACTCTCTAGAGGTGGCGTGGGACTAGGTCATTGAGAAAAAGATCTTGCCTCAGCATCCCAATCAACTAACTGAAGATGGTGCCTGAGCTGGATACAGGAGGCAGGCAGTGGGTAGTTGCAGAGGAGGGGGCTCATTTGACAGGAGGTCAGACAAACTCTGACATCGCTGGAGTCCTCTGACACAGAGTTGTTTCCTTCATCAAGCTCTTTGATACCTGGATCTGATCCAGAGCCCCTGCCACAGGTCACCCCCCAGGGTATGGGACCTGGCTGTGTCCAGAAATACAGCAGCCTGGCAAGTAGAACTGATCGCATTCCACTCATCAGGTGCCCAGGCTGCAAACTGGTTGTACATGATGAGAGATCTTGCTCCTAAGCTTCTCCGCTTCTGCTCTTAAACAGTAGCCACCAATACACAATTCTACACAATATAGGGAAAGTTCTGGACCTACTGTTTCAGTACCTGTAGTTCAATTAATGAGACCAGCTGGGGTGATAGAGGATTCTGAGGTTGGGTTGATTTAGTGGGATTTAGAACTTACAGTTTGGGTGTTCAGTTTTTAACACTGTTTTTTGTTTTTAGGCTACAGGCTATCTGTAGTTGTAGTCAAATGAATCTCACTGCAATGCACTGTACTCATCAACCGTGGTCCTGCTTTGGTGGGACACCCCAACTCCCTTGGCGAAGACAGCCTCTAGGGCCTCTTTTAATGTCATGTCTTGAAATGTGAATGGTCCAAATGACTGAATCAAAAGGGGTGCTTTTTCTTAGGTTTCTTAAATGGCATGACCCAACTGCCCATTTCTGGGCACACTTTGCTCTTTCCTGTGTAGATTTGGATATGAGAGAGTATTTCATGGAAAAGGGCTCCATAGGTGTGGCCATACTACTCCACAGGTCCTTCCCACTGTCTGTATCTCAGATCATCACTGATGTCCTGGGCAGGTTTGCCACCCCCTCTGCTCTCTAAACAGACTCTGTCTCTGATGGCTCTTGGAACGTTATTAATGGTTTTGCCACTTGGTTCCACCCTTATAGGCATGACTTCAATGCAGTCATGTGCCCAGTGCTAGATACAACCGGAACCCAGGGAACTACTGCACTTGCAGATTGGGTACACTCCTTGGGCTCATGTGAAGTGTGGAGGGTCTGGAACTCTCCAGGCCAAGGAATATATCCACATATCAGCTGCCCACAAAACAATGACCAGAATCGATATCCTCTTTCTTACAGCCACCGGTGTTCCAGTTACTTCAATGGCATATGCGTCCGTTTGCATAGCAGGACGGGAACGATCGGAGACGCTGGCGGGAAGCAAAAGCATCTGTACCAAGATACTGATCCTGAAAATATCTACTAGCAGACACTGAAAAACAGTAAAAGACTCAGCCATGTTTCAGTGTGGCATAGCGAACTAAAACTTCTGGAACCATTCATCTTTCTTGTTACCAGGCCCTACTCATCATCTAAATAAACCAAAAAAAAGTTACGGTGACAGACAACCAGATAGGCCACTGAAGGGACGACGAAGTTCCATCCTTGGTGGAAAAGGGTTTTCTCTAACAATGTACCAGCCCACAGTTGTGATCATGAATACAGTTTAACTGTTCTGGATTCCCCATTACCCTCCGGTTTAAATTTTATCTATAAGGAGAGGTCCTGAAGAAGGTGGATGCAAATCGTTTTTACCCACCGAAACGTACGTCGACCTAATGGATCCCCAGCTGGCAACATAACCATGGGCACTAAATGAAGGATTCTCTCCATGATTTGAGTTGTGTACGTGTTGGACTTGGCCCTTTTTGCAGGGTCATCCCAGAACTTTTTGCCTTCCTCCTGTATTTTTTCTGACCTGTTCTTGTTGGTTTTATGACTCTGGGCACTCTTTCACTGCTGATCAGTGCTAAAGTGCATATGCTCCCTATTGTAAATTGTGTAATGGATTAGTGACTCCAGGATTGGCTTATTTGATTTACTTGCCAGACCCTAGTACAGTGCACCATGTGTGCTCAGGGCCTGTAAGTCAAATGCTGCTGGTGGGCTTGCAGCACTGATTGTGCCACCCACAGAAGCAGCTTGTAAAGTATGGCTCAGGCCTGCCATTGCAGACCCTGTGTGCAGTCTGGGACTGCCATGTCGACTTGGCAAGTGCACCCACTTGCCAGTCCCTAAACCTTCCCTTTTCTACATATTAGTCACCCCTAAGGTAGGCCCAAGGGCAGGGTGCATTGTATGTAAAAGGTAGGACATGCCCTGATATGTGTAGCATGTCCTAATAATGAATTACAGCCAATTTCGTTTTTCACTATTGCAAGGCTATCTGTTCCCATAGGCCAGAATGGGCAGTTTGATTATAACATCTTATAATCCTAACTGACCCTAGGAACAAGATAAGAAAATAAAGTTTAGTATGCCTGAACTCAGAATATTAAATACATCTTTTAGTGTTGGTGATTTTTACATTCTGTGTTTGAAAATACCATTTTTAGAAAGTAGGTTTTTTCTTGCCTAACCATCCAGCATGGCTCTGCTAGGTTTGTGTATTCCATGTCTGGTTTGTGAGTGACAGGGGGCTGGAGAGGGCCTTGGCTCCAGCAGTCTAATGGGTCAGGGCTGGGCTGAATAGGACCTGCATTGAATAGAGAGTAGGGGGAGGAGATTTCCTTTCACCAACCTGAGCCCTCATAGAATAGAGAGTAGGGGGCGGAGATTTCCTTTCACTGACCTGAGCCCTCATAGAATAGAGAGTAGGAGATTTCCTTTCAGCTACCTGGGCCAGGTCTGCTTTCAACAATGCTGTCTCCACCTCCTGCCAGGAAGCTGCACCAGGGAGGACAGAACTGGTTTTGGCTGGGCACAGACACACTCTGCCTTCAGAGAACAAAGGATTTACTGGTATAAATATTGGGGCCCAGACCCCAGAACTTTAGATCACTTCTGGGAATCAAGACGGACCTTTGTCAAGGAGAGAAACCAAGGAAGCTGAAGGAGGAGACTGCCCCAGTGCTGGTTGCTGTCTGGGGTTGGCCTGCAGTGGTTACTCATTTCCAAGGAAAGGGAAAAAGGAACTTTGTGTACTTTATCATCTTGAGGAAGATCTCCAAGGGCTTGAAGCTGAGCTTGCCTCCTGTCTGAAGTCACAGGGACACCAAGACTTCACCACCAGCTCCCCCTGAATTTCCTTGCTTGGAATTCTACCTGCAGAGAGGTGCCTGCTGTTGTTCTGGGTACCTCTAGTGTCTGCGTGTTGCTGGGAGCTGGAAGCGCGACGCAATGAGGAAGAAGCGTGACGCCGCCGCAGCAGTTGCCGTCGCATCGCCGAAGAAGCGTGTCGCCGCCGCAGCTGTTCGCCATCGCATCGCCGAAGAAGAGTGTCGCATCACCGGAGAAGCGTGCTGCCACCGCAGAGGTTGCCGTCGCATCACCGGAGAAGCGTGTCGCAGGGCCTGTCGCGGCTCCAAAGTACATCGATTTCGCCCCACGGCCGTCAGGCATGCACGCATCGCATCTACGTTGTCGCATCGCATCAAAGACACCATTTTGTCGCATCGCACCAGATCGTCACATCTCATCGAGGCGCCATCTTGTTGCATCATCACCGGGCCACATTAAGAAACGACGCATCAACTCCCCACACAGTAAGGAAGCGACGCATCACCTCCCCTGCGCTGCAGTAAGGAACCAACACATCCACTCCCCTGAGTGTAAGGAATGGCGCATCAACTTCCCTGCGACCCTTTTGTTTGCATTGCGTGATGCATCCCAGGTACTTTGAGAGTAAAGTGACACATTTACCATCTAATTTGAACTAAGCTATTTCTACCATCTGGAAGTCATATTTTTGAGTATTGTATTGTGGATTTTTGTCGTTTGGTCTTGTGTTAAATCTAGATAAAGATTACTTATTTTTCTAAACTGGTATGGTGTCCATTTGAAGTGTTTTCACTGTATTACTGTATGTGTTCACAAATGCTTTACACACTTCCTCTGAGATAAGCCTGCCTGCTCGTGCCAAGCTACCAAGGGGGTGAGCAGGGGTTATTTAGGAGTGTAGCCCCCTTACCCGGACTAGAAGCAAGGGTCCCTACTTGGTCAAAGGTACCTACCTCTGCCAACTAGAGACACCCATTTCTAACAGTATGCCTTCGAAGCTGGATGTGGGATGTGTGTGAGGTGTAAATGTGTGAGTATGGCATATAAGGCTGTGATGTGATGTGAGGTAGGTGTGGTGCGAGGTTGATCACAGTATGTGGATTTTGTACAAATTATGTTTATAATGTACATCAATATGAAATGTTGAATCACATACAAAGAATATTGTACACAAAAGACAAAAAAAGAAAGGTTTTTTGTATTTAAAAAAATCTTTTTACCTTTTGAAAAAAATGAATTTAATAAACAAGTATGTATATGAATAAAACATTGTTGTATTCACTGTATTAACACAGAAAAGGGCAGCCCAGTGAGCTCTTTTAGCCATTGTTGAATAGATACAGGTCGAGTGGGAGTGCTCTTGTCTTTTTCCCCCTTCTCCCAGACCTATAAATTACCTCCAGGGGGTACCTTTTGGATATTGCACATAGCCTCCCACATATCATACGATTCTTCAGTAGTGTTACATTTGGGCCTCCCAGAGAGGGCAAGGGCCCGATCTGTTGGTTGCATGCCTGTCATCTGGTGGGTGCCCAGTTCTCACAATATGTTCAACAGGAATTATTGTCATATTTTGGATTTCGCATAGAATCAGTGACTTCACTGGCAATGGTATATCCTGCAGGGAATGCCACTTTGCGAGGCAGGGCCAAAGCCTAATTGTTATGGGGGAAGAAAGGGAAAGCAACAAGGTCATCTCTGACTTAGAAATTGAGGGCCAGATGTACGACCCTTTCATTTCGCGCCTCGCAATTTGCGACTCATTGCGAGTCGCAAATTGCGAGGCGCTAAATGAAATTTACAACAGTGTTATTACACTGTTTTGCAATACCCAATGGGGTCGCAAATTGTGAGGCTCATTAATATTAATGAGCCTCTCGCAATTTGCGAGCCCATTGGGAATGCCAGCCCTCCCAGGGATGGTGGCCTGCTGGGCTCAGAAGACCACCATGTCTGGGACTGCTTTTTAGGTCTCGCCTAGCGTTGCTGCGCACATGCGTAGCTCGCTCGGCGAGATTTATTGCAGATGAGTACTTTCTGTAAAGGGCTTGAAGCCCCGCCCCTTATTCCCATTGGCTTGCGTCACCGTTTATGTTAAATGGTGCGCTGCCATTGGAAATAAGGTTTCCAGGGTGCCTCCTTTTCCCTTTTTTGGCCGGACCACCCGGACTGGCTCGCCTGCTTTGCAGCTGTCGTGAAGACTTTTCTTATCTGCTTGTTTATTTTAACAAGCAGATAATAAAAGTCTTCACATCAGCCGTGAAGCACACGAGCCAATGCTCCGGGCTTCCTGCAACCAAGCTGCCTTCACGCCTGGAGCATGAAGGCAGCGTGGTTGCAGTCGGCTCTGTGATTGGTTGGAGACTCGTCCTTTGAGCAGTTTTTTCTTTAATCTCTGAGTAGTGTTTGCTGGGTTATTTTTGTTTGTGACCCGGAGTGTTTGCTGGGTTATTTTTGTTTGTGACCCGGTGCTTTTCCGAGCCCCGTCATGGTCAGTGAGGCCACGTGCACTGCGCTTGTGGTGGGGACGGCGGTGACGGAGGCCGGCAGGAGTGACATTGCTGTGTTCTCAGGAGCTGAGTAAGCAGTGTCCTGTAGTGTTCACTTCCCGTTTACTTGGGAGGCGTCCTGCTCTGGCACCAAGGAGAGGCGAGGCGACCGAAGGGTGCATGACTGAGAGACCAGCCTCTTCGGGTTCACGTCCCCACCAATACCATGCGTGCCCTCAATGTATATCATGTGAAGACAACCGTGGGTCCAGTCTTACCTTCATCTTTTATGTTTTCCATTGGTGTGCTATCGTTTTCTAATATCACTCTTGTAGGGTCTCTTGACAGCCCGAACCGCCCCTCGCCCGTTTAATGGAAATTATGTGAATATCTTGAAAGTATAACCAAGGCACTTATTAAGATGAAATAAAAGGAAAAGCCATAACCACGAATTTATGAAGTGGAAATGAGTATAGAAAATACTTTCTTCATAGGAGAAATGTAAATGTCTAGGCAGTGAAGCAATGAAGGACGACTTGCATTAATGCACTTTATATATTAAATCCGATGCTGAGTGTTATAAATAAATGTGTAGAGTAAAATGCTTAAAATAATACGAATAGGTATAATTACAAAACTAGTAAACATTCCCAAATAAACAGGACAACAAATCTCGATTAGCATAAAATCTGTTTATTGAACATTTTGAAACGAATTTAAAATAAGTAAAGTGGAAATAAAACGAATGCAAATAATAGTTAACTATCGCGACATAATATATGTAACATTTCAGAGTTTACCATTTAAACAATTAAAGAGGCAGCCCCTCTACTCATTTCCCCGCTGAGAAAAATTAACACATTCTGGCAAAAACAATAAATCACCTCAATAATTCAAGAAGGACAATATGTGTACTGTTTATTGTGATTTTTATTTTGGATTCGTGATTTAGACAATAATACAGAGAAAAAAATCGTGCTCATGGTTTCGTTATTCTGGGCTCGTGTCCTGATGCCCAGTAGCTCCACTCGCTGTAGATTGGATGTTGTCTGTGCTGAAAGTAGTCTGGGGCTCGCTCCTGTTTGTGTCGCAGAGTTGCTGCCAGCTTGCCAGACCATGGTTCACGCACCCTTCATACAATAACGCCTCGCGTGTTAATGGGTTTAAATCCATCAGGTGATAGGAACACGCCTGATAATAAGTTTAAAGGTTGCAAAACATGCATTGACAAAGATTATCTGAAACTTATGTAGGACGCGCAGACTGGTACCACGTGAGTGTGCGCAGTGCAAGCTTCCAGGGGCGGCTGGTGACATTTGAAAGTGGTAGGGAATTAAATACTGCACTGTGGTGAGCGAGCGTAGCGAGCGAGCCGAACCTCCTACGGGGGGCTCAAGGGGGGTCTCCCCCCAGAAAATTTTGAAAAAAGAGTGGGCAAATGTTGCATTCTCAAGCAAATTTGAGAAAGAGGTGGCTTGGCGAACACATCTCTGGGAGTAGCCAGACAAGTCTCTTTGCACTTGCACAGATACATCACTCTCCCTGCATTCACATAGGCACACTACTCACCCTGCACTCATAGACCCATTACTCACCCTTCCCTGACACATCACTAAGCCTGCATTCACCCATCCACATCACTCACCCTGGACTCACACAGGCACACTGGTCAACCTGCACTCACACAGACATCACTCACCCTTCGCTGCACTGCACTCAATAGGTTTAATTTATTACAGCCTGTCTAGGTATTTGTGATACTATTTTAAAAAATTTAAATAATCCATTTTAACAATAATATACAGAGAATTCCTTCAATTACATTGCTCACGGTGACCATAATGTGCCATATAGACAAAGCATTAAACAACAGTGGAAATGATAACACCCTTATAGCATTCGGATTCGGTCCTGCAAAAATTCAGTCATTGCAATGTTTGTTTTATGGAAAATAATTATTAAAAAAATAACAAACTTATGTGAAACAGGAAACAGACACAAATTCATTTACATGTGCAACATCATAAAAGCGAATAGAGATATCCTGCTTGGATCATAGCTATGATGCAGCAGTCAGCTGCAGCGCTTCATGACTTCCAGCCATGTGCATTGCTTAACTATTTATGCTTTTAAAGTGCCCGCCGCCAGTAGCACCAACAGGATTATATAAAGCAGAGCAAATCTCAGAAGGCTTTGTTTAAACACAAACACAATACCGCAGTCCATCTGCCTCTCCAGGTGCGTGCACTCCTGATATAGCGCTGTCATTTATAACAAAGTATGAGGCGCTGAGCAGGAGAGATGTTTAATATCCTGATTAATAAGTAATTGTTACCACAGGTGTGTGTACCCAGCGCTGTGCACCGGCAGCGTGTAAAGGGCTGACCTGTGCGTACCCAGAAGAACGTTATACCCAGCAAGGACTATTAAGTAGTATAGGCACAGAATTGTATGTCTAGCGCCGTCTGCACTCCATGGTGTGTAGAGTTGTGTATCGGGCTGCCTATTACAAACTGTTTATACCTGGCAGTTATATACGGCAGTGTGCCATTAACTGAACATACTCTCGCATATGTGCTATCAGTATAGATTTTCATATACCTCCAACATTTACTCACAAGTGGGAATCAGCAGAGCGCAGTGACAGCGTGCATCTTTTTGCATTTAGGAAGCGCTTAGAACATAAGTATTCTCTCCGGAGTTTTTACTTAAACGCATTATATTTTACTAATATGTATTTCCTGGTTTAGTTTAACTGTCTCAATCAACACTGTCTAAGATGTCCCTTGGCATGAACTTAGTGCATTTAAAAAAATATATATCAAATTAATCACATCTAAGCAGTGCGAGCGCTGCTGGTGGTGTTTGTCCTGTTATTTGTACCCGCAGTGTGTAACTCGCAACGTGCACCCAGAACGGTTTATAGGCAAAGTGCACCCAGAAAAGCGTGTGAGCATCGTGTACCTATTGGTAGAATACGAGGCATGAGAAGGAATCAAGTCCAGCTAGCTTTGATATTTTAAACCACATGCATCCAGCACCGCCGAGGGGGGGGAGGGGTGGGGAATGGGGGGGTGGGGACTCATACAGATAAAGTTGCGCCACTGCGCTTATATGTTTGTTTGCAAACTAAACACTGGCTCTGCCAAAATAGCGCGGACCGAGGCCTGGTGGATGCATTCAAAACTAACATTTCTTTCTCCCTAATTGCTGGGTCTCTCTCAGCAGTACCCCAGTCTGTGAAGTCCACTAGCACACTTGACAGGACAGCTCAGTGGGTTAAGACCCGCTAGCAGCCGCGGCAGGCATGCTCACCGGAGGGAGGGAGGAGGGAGTGCGGGGGGGGAATAAAAATAAACAAATAAATAAAATACTTACCAATCAGACCGGGGGTCCCCGCTGGTGCCCGCCCGGCCGCTGCTGCAGGTTAAGCCGATTCCCGTCACCCGTGGTGGTAGCAGTGAACACGAGGTGTGTCTGCCTCGACGAGGAGGCTCTTACATCACACTCGCTCCTGGCTGGCTGGCAAGTACCGCCTACGTCTCAGCCAATCCAGACGCTGCTCCAGCAGCAGCGCCAGGATTGGCTTGAGCAGTAGTGCCCATGTTCTATTTGGGGCTTAAAAAATTTTGCAACCAATATTATTGTCGAATCGATGCATTTGCACTGAACTCCTGCTGCCCTGCCCCCTTCTGAGCTGACTGGCTCCGACGGCCTGTGTATGTGATTGTGTAATTTGCAAATGTGAGTGAGAAACGGCAACGGCACACATGCTTCTTACTCAACTCGACTCGTGCCTCAAATTAATTAGTGGAGCAACGCCCAAGCGCCCTAATGGACACACCGCCCCTGCAAGCTTCTTTCTCAGACAGAACATGTTGAGTATAGACGGTACTTGTGCGTGCTCCTCTTTCAATACTTCTGCTAGTGTTGCAAGGGATGGGGGACTCGCCTTTCGACATAGTTCACACACCGGTGCATGGGCAAAGAGATGAAAGGGGTACACAGGCAGGAAGGTGCAGGTGGCATAGGTAAGGTAAGGCGGAATATAGGGACAAGGGAAAAAGGTGTTGGGGGACATGGAAAAGGCGGTGCAAGGTGCACACGGACAAGGAGGTACACTGGGAGCACACAGACACAGTGGTACATAGGGGGCATACCGACAAGGTGGTGCATGGGGGCACACAGACAAGATGGTGCATAGAGGGCACACAGACAAGGTGGTGCATAGGGGGCAGATAAGGGGCACGCGGCCAAGGTGGTGCACAGGGAGCATGCGGGCAAGGTGGTGCACAGGGAGCACGCGGGCAAGGTGGTGCACAGGGGCGCACGCGGGCAAGGTGGTGCACAGGGGGCACACAGTGAAGGAGCTGCAAAGGGGCATGGAAAAAATGTGCACTGGGGCATTGCAAGGAGGTGCACGTCTGCATGGGCAAGGCTTTGCAAGGGGCATGGACAAGTGGTGTAAGGGGTAAGGAGGTGAAAGAGGCCATGGGCAAGGCAATGGCACCTCAGAATGAAAGGCACTGGCGCCGACTCTGCCAGGGTTCAGTGTCTTGAACACAGGTCACCGCAGTGCACTCATCCCACTGAGCAGTTACCATCTCTGCCCCTCTCACAGGCTGTACTGATACTGCCTCCCTCGCTCCAACTATCTATTCGGATGTGGCCTCAGTGCTTATTTCCTCGGGGTCTGGCTAGGGGAGTTCGCATCACTGCCGGTGGGCAGCTAGTTCCCAGGCTGGTGCACCCTCAGCTGTCAGCAGCTCAGCAGTGTTAATCTCTCGCAGATCTTAGGCGCTAATGATAGTACGGCTTGTAACTATTATGAAGTCTATAACAGGGCACTGACCAGCGTGGAAGACGTACTCACGGGCTCTCAGATGTGGTTTGACGCAGCTGTGCCGCCGAGCTTCTGTGAGACGGATCCCACAGGTGAGCAGTAACGCATGGCCGCCATCCTGCCTACACTTCCTCTCTCATGATGCATACTGCATCGTGCAGGAATGGAAAAATCCCCTCACATGAACATATAGCGCAGCTCCGTATGTATTGGTACTCTCAACAAGTGCCGCTACCGTCGACCCTATAATGGGAAGAGTGACTGGGCCGCAGTACATGCCCTTTGCACAGGTGCACTGCAGATAGCAGCACTTGCGGAGCAGTGTGCACTAAATGTAATTTAAAAGATGGATCAAATATTAGTACACAGCCGGCATTTGCCTTGAGCGATTTACAATCAGCTATTTCATTTTCACAACAGCACCTATTTTTTAACTGGTAAGTTAACGCAATTGACTTTTTTCAAAGGCTAGTCAGTGCAAGTGCTGATTTTGCACTCGCCTCTCAGTGTAAATGCCAGTGTGGAAGTGCACTGTTGATGTAAATATAAAATACACAGAAAGAGGCCCAGAGCGACTATTCACGATGACGTGTCTCTGCGTACTGTGAAGGAGAACGTCTGTCTTACGTGGCGCTGAAATCCTGTAATACGGCTCCTCATACAGTGGATGTGAAGCAGCTCTGCCGTCGAATGGAGGGTTTTCACTTCGCGCTGTTTTACCGTATAAAGCACTTCTATACCGTGGAGCAGACCATTTCCCAAATATAAAACACATTTCCATTTTTAAGGGGGGGGGGAGGGCATCAGCACTATCGGGTGCATCCCATCTCCACTCCCCAACATGTAGAGGAACTTCAAACACTAATTATCTCTCCGTAAACACCCCGCCCCCACCTCCCTCCACGCAGCGCAGTTTTACACAATACAAATACTTTCAGCTATGGGGGACGCTGTACTGTTGGAGCTGGTGGGTGGGAGGCCTTTACAATGTTGATTACCACATCACTCGTATTGATTACGAGGCGAGCTCAGCGGGGACACCAGGGGCTTTCCCTTAAGTCGCGTCCATCCTACAGAAATTGTAAATGCAAGAACAGCTGCAGAAATGAGAAGGGGCGATTTTATATGTTGTATTTTATGTATTTATGTGACTTATGTACTTTTTGCCCCAGGTGGGCGCCCGTCCATGATGGGGCACATCCCTAAACGGTTAAAGAGGTAACGAGTTCCTCATTTCCGCACGCGCGCACTGGGCTGGCAGTGTCAATAGGCCAGTCTCTCCTCAGGCAGGGTTGGGCCCTGTCGGCGTGGGATCGGCGACGGTGCCGCTGACAGGACTTCACGCGCGCCTTCAAAAGGACTCGTGGGGCACGAGCTGCTTTCCTCCCATTCGGCGCCCAAATATCGTGACCTTCATTAGTGACAGTCCGGGGTAGACAGTGTTATCCTGACCAGCCCTTTGGCATCCCAGGCACTGACTTTGTCCCATCCCAGGAGCCACTAAGGCAAGACTAGATCGTAAACAAAACTCTTTGCCCTCACCATATCCCTTAGCAGAAGATAGGAGTTCTGATGAGGAGCCAAGGGGTCAAATGGGTTAATTGTCAACTACCTTGGGATATCACTTCCGATACCCCTAAATAAACAAGCATTAAAAATGCAATAGGTCTCGCCTTTGATTAAGTTAAAGCCATTTGCTTTGCTATACAATACCATTAGCAAAGCAAATGGCTTTAACTTAATCAAAGGCGAGACCTATTGCATTTTCAATGCTTGTTAATAAAGCAGCTTTTTTTTCTTAAATGCAGCCCGTTTTCCTTAAAGGAAAACGGGTTGCATTTAAAAAAAAAAGATGAAACATTTTCGTTTAATTTTTTAAGGGCAGGCAGTGGTCCCTGTAACCACTGCCTGCCCTTAAAAAATATTTTTAGAGACAGTCACAAAGTGGAAGGGGTCCCTTAGGGACCCCTTCCAAATTGCGACTGCATTACTACCCTCTTAAAGAGGGTGGTAATTTGCGAGTGTTTTGCGACCGTAATTGTGGTCACAAAACATTCACACATAGCATTGCGGACGCAATTAGGAAGCGAATGCCCCTTCCTAATTGCGACTCGCAATTCCTAAATAGCAAGTCGCAAATAAATTGCGACTCGCTATTTCGGAATTGCACATGGCCAACGGTGATTTTGCATGCACAAATGGGTTTGCAAACCCGTTTGCGCATGCAAAATCACATCGTACATCTGGCCCTGAGTTCTTAAACTGGAGAAGAAATCTCTTAGTGAGTCATGGTGAGGAGTTGCAGCATCATTTAAGTGCCAGCAGAGCCTCTGTGCAACAATTACACCTTACCAAAGCCAAGTAGAGCTAGATTGCCTCTACCAGGCACTATAATGGTTGGCTACAAAGGATATAACCTGTAGGGTGATCCCGCATATCACACATCCCAGTGGTAATATAATTGAATCTGCCATCGAGATCACACTTACATTTGCAGCATTCTACATGATTCATTATGCACCTGAGACCACTCTACTCAGGAGTGCTCCACGCCACTCATCATTAATTTCCCTCTGGCAGTTCTTGGGCATCAGGAGATAGAACTGCTGGAACATGCCATAACAGTGGAAGAAATTGAGGAGGCCACAAGCAGTATGTCCCAGGCAAGCCTCCCCTCTCAGATGGCTTTCCACTGGAAGTACTTGTATGAATGTAAATCAAAACTCGCCCCCATCTACTATGTTTCAGGAGGGAATGATGAAGGGTGTTTTTCCACCTGGACTGGCACCCACTGGAGCTATGATCTTCTTATCTCCCAATATCCTTCTTAAACACTGAAACCAAGATAATCACAAACATCTTAGCTACGAGTCTGAAGTAGGTCATTATATCTCTGTTCCTTTTGATAAATGTATTTTTATTCTCCAAAGCAGTACCCAGCATTGTATCCATACAATACAAATTGCTCTTTTACAAAATCATGCTTCCAGGGAGGATGGTGCTCTAAGGGACTTTGAAAAAGCATTCAATACCCTTGATTTGTCCTTGTTTTTTGAGGAGCTCCTCCATATGGGATTTGGACCGCTTTTCATATTCTGTGTGAAAGTGCTGAATGCCCAGCCACAATCACAAATTAAAGTCAGTGGGATCCTATTGCCTCCAATTTAAATATGTACTGGGACTAGACTAGGGTTGCCCTCTGTCCCTGCTTCTCTTTGCCCTGTCAATGAAACCTCTGGCAATCAAGGTCAAGGGTGAGGCCTAGGTGTAGGCATTTGAAACTGGGGATGATATAGAGTATCATATTGCATTTTATACTGAAGCAGTACTCTTATTTGTTGGCTGTCCTCAGATATCAGGCTTCAGACTTGTCACTATGTTAGTTTTATACGGAAAGGCCTCTGCCTTGCAAGTGAACTGGACTAAGTCGACTTTTGCCCCAATTAAAGACAATATGGAGGCAGTCATTTGTCAGTCCTCTTTCTGTATTTGCAAACTTAACTTTAAAAACCTCACAATATATTTCACACTGCTGACTGAACTCACCTATAGTCCGTATCTATCCCCATTAGAAGATAACGCTCAAAGGGATCTTGAGAGGTGGTTGAAACTCCCACTAAATATTGTAGAGAGGATTGCCTTCTATAAGATGGTGGTCCTTTCAAGATTCCTATACACCTTTCAAAATTTGGTTTGCCGCCCTATGCTCCAGAATATAAGCCACACAGATTGCATATGACAAATGTATACAACTGACATATTATAGGGGTTGGGTGTGCCTGATCTTCAGTTGTATTACTGGGCCTCACAAATACTGTTACTAAATGACTAGTGTTAGATCTGGCAGCCTTGGCGTGGGTTTCCCATGCATTTTTTGCCTTTGCCTCCTGTGTTTTTGCTGTGTGTTGGACTTCGTTTTGCTGGCACTTTGCTACTGCTGTTCAGTGCCAAAGTGCAAGTGCTCCCTGTAAATTGTTGTTATGGATCGGTGATTCCATAATTGGCATATTTGATTTACTAGTCAGTCCCTTGTACAGTGCACTGTGTGTGCCCAGGGCCTGTAAATCAAATGCTGTTAGTGGGCCTGCCATTAGCGATAATGGGGTAACCCTGTGTCCCTCAGAACCTGGGTATTTATGATATACAAAACAAGTGGTTCTGTCGGGGAATAACAATTACTTTGCTCAATGTATGTAATACATCTAGAACTCTCAAATTCCACAGACATAAATTACAATTTCAATTTAGAAGTTGGTTCAACAGCAATTTTCAAGAACCAAAAGGGGATAGAAGGGAACACACCACAGAGGCAAGGTAATTTAGTCAAAAGTAAAATTGTTTACTAGAATATTATATACAACGGACAATGAATATGCCTGTCAATAAGGTAAGCCTTATTTGACGTTGCTGTCACACTAGTCCATGCAGTATCCCTGACCCGAACATAAAATAACATTTGGGTCACGTATTCATGCATTAAGGAATGGACAGAAGAATAAGATTGTTATTTTCATTGTTTTCTGTGTTACCCATGTGTATAATACGTGTATTGCACTTTTTGACTTCACATATCACCACAAGTCACTTATCCTGCACTTTAGTCACCTTTACATCGCTGTCTATGTAATGTTTCATTGACAGCCATATTCATTGTCCGTTGTATATAATATTCTAGTAAACAATTTTACTTTTGACTAAATTACCTTGCCTCTGTGATGTGTTCCTTTCTATCCCCTTTTGGTTCTTGAAAATAGCTAGTGGGCCTGCAGCACTAATTGTACTACCCACATAAGCATCCTGCAAATGTAACTCAGACCTGCCACTGCAGTGTCTGTGCACAGTTTGATACTGCCATATCGAGTGTATAGGGGTGAGGGTAATCCTGAGAGAGTGGGTTCTTTTGATACTGAGGATATCCAAGTTTTTCGGGCGTTGGGCCCAAATTACTATTCAAATCATAAGGAACTGAGGTTTACCTTAGAGGAAGTGGAGCGGGCCCTAGACGCAAGTCAAGGGGGCAAGGCGCCTGGCCCAGATGGGGTCCCCGTGGACATTTTTAAATCAAATGTCCCTCTATGGGGGCCCCTACTGGTGCAGGTGCTTAATGCTAGCTGTTCCACTAATTTCTTACCCACATGGGTTGAGTCTACTATTGTGATTATATTTAAAAAGGGCGATAGGCACGATCCAGGATGCTATCGACCTATTTCCCTGCTGGATGCCATAACAAAGGTTGTGGGCAGAATCATTTTGGAACGCCTCCAGGACTGGGCTGAGGAGAATTCGATTCTCTCTGACCTTCAGTATGGCTTTCAGATTGGTGTGGGGACTATTGAACAAGGCATAAACCTTTCTCTTTTAGTGGGGAAGTATACGAGAGCAAGGAAAGGGAACCTTTTTTTAGCATTTGTTGACCTTACAGCCGCATTTGATTGCGTGCGTCACACTAAGCTTTGGTCAATATTAGAAGGTATGGGGGTTGATGTAAATATTATTTATTTTCTTAAACGTTTTTATAGTGATGCCAAGGCTCGCGTCCGTTGTGGGCTGAGGGGCGAGCGTACGGCCACATTTCCAATTAAGAGTGGAGTTCGGCAGGGCTGTGTCCTGGCCCCATTTCTTTTTAATATGTATATAAATGGACTAGGGGAGGCTCTTATTAAAAACAATCAGGACTTCCCTCAGGTGGCTGGCCGCCCTATTCCAGCCCTTTTGTACGCAGACGACGCAGTGCTCATGTCCCGCACACAACTGGGTTTACAGCGTGTTTTGGATAGTTTTTCCCTTTTTATGAAAGATCTAGGTTTGCGGGTAAACTCCTCCAAAACCTTTGTTATGCGGTGCGGCATCAGAATAAAGAGATATAAAGATATGTATGTGGCAGGACAAAAGATTGGGGTTTCAAAGTCCTTTTCTTATCTGGGCATTCTTTTTTCCCATAACGACACTTGGGTGCAAGCCACTGCAGCAAAAAAATTGGCTCTCTTGCGCACTACTTCCGCTCTTACTACTTTTGCAAGAAAATTAGGTAAAAAACCCCCAGAGGAGCTTATTAAAATCTACAAGGCCAAGTGTGTCTCAGCTGCAGTGTACGGGAGCGGGGTCTGGGGGCACGCAGATCCGTTACCAATCCAGAAGGTAGAGAATTCCTTCCTAAGGTATATTTTGTCTGTTCTGAGCAGTACCTCAGCATGTATATGTCATGCTGAGCTAGGATTATCTTTTATCTCAGATTTAATAAGGCTTGAGCCTGTTCTGTTATGGCACAGGCTCTGGACCAAAGAAGAGGCCAAACTGAATAGAGATATCCTTACTGACATCCTGAAATTGGAAGGCGTAATGAGGATTCCTTGGATAAAATATGTCCATAATTTTCTAAAGGACCTCGGTCACTTGGATTATTTTACCAATCCCATTACAATCAGGGCAATAACAAGGAAGGAATTAAAACAGGAGGGTATCCTACATCTGGATATGATTAGAATGTCTTCTGAGATTTTAAAACCCACAGTCCTGCGTAATCAGTTGGTTTTAACTACTTTTAATATTCAACCCTACCTAATCTATGTACCTAGTGTTTATGATAGGTTTTTATTAACTCGTTTTAGGCTGGGTATTTTTTATAGACTCGTCGCTTTTCCTATAGAGAATGACTGGTCTCAAAATCTCCAACCATGTCCTTGTGACAATATTTCCCCACAATCTATGATACATGTCACTTTATTTTGTAGGTTTTACTTTGTCCCCAGGAGTGCTCTTCTTGTTCCTGTTCTGAAATGTTGGAGGTTACGCCAATGTCGTCCTGCTTTTCTGGCTCTTCAACTTTTGGAAGATGAGCACAGTGTTCTTAGAATAATAAACTTTCTGAAAAAGGTTTTGATTATAAGGAAACAAAGACGTATATCACTGTCTTAATGAGTAATGCATTTTATACTGATTGTCTGAAGGTTTTTTAAATTTAACATTTTTAATTTCTAATTTCATGTATATAATTAATAATGAAATCTGCTTGCATGAAATATAAGACTGTTTTTAACATTGTGTGCTTTTATGATTGTTGTTTATTCAATCGAATAAAGCTTTCTTTGAACTTGAACTTTGACTTCACATATCACCACAAGTCACTTATCCTGCACTTTAGTCACCTTTACATCGCTGTCTATGTAATGTTTCATTGACAGCCATATTCATTGTCCGTTGTATATAATATTCTAGTAAACAATTTTACTTTTAACTAAATTACCTTGCCTCTGTGGTGTGTTCCCTTCTATCCCCTTTTGGTTCTTGAAAATAGCTAGTGGGCCTGCAGCACTGATTGTACTACCCACATAAGCAGCCTGCAAATGTAACTCAGACCTGCCACTGCAGTGTCTGTGCGCAGTTTGATACTGCCATATCGACCTGGCAAGTGCACCCACTTGCCAGGCCCTAACCTTCATTTTTCTTACATGCGAGTCACCCCTAAGGTAGGCCCAAGGTACCCCTGTGGGCAGGGTGCAGTGTATGTAAAAGGTAGGACAAGCTCTGATGTGTGTGGCATGTCCTGATAGTGAAATACTGCCAATTTCGTTTTTTGCTATTGTAAGGCTATCTGTCCTATAGGATAGAATGGGGAGTTTGCTCATAACATCTTATGAGTATTACTGCCTATGGGAACAAGATAGGAAAATAAAGTTTGATATGCCTGAACTCAGAATGTTGAGATGCATCTTTTAGTGAAGGTGATTTTTACATTCTGGGTTTGAAAATACCATTTTTAGAAAGTAGGTATTTTCTTGCCTAACCATCCAGTGTGCCTCTGCTAGGTTGTGTATTGACTGTCTGGATTCGGAGTGACAGGGGCTGGGGATGTGCATTCTGTTCAGACAGCCCCTTGGGGGGTGGAGGTGTGTCCGGCCTTTCCAGGGTGAGTCAGGGCTGGGCTGAATAGACCTGGGCTGCATTTAGAGTAGGGGTAGGAGATTTCTTTCACACCTGAATGGGCCTGTTTTGCCTAAGACAATACTGTCTCCACCTCCTGCCAGGAACCTGCACCAGAGATGACAGAACTGGTTTTGGCTGGGCAAAGAGCTTCTCTGCCACAGAGAACAAAGGATTTTGTATTATGAAAAGAGGGGCCCAGACCCCAGATTTTTAGATCACTTCTGGGAATCAAGAGGAACTTTTGCCAAGGAGAAGAGCTGGGGAAACTGAGGAGGAATACTTCCCCTGTGCTGTTTGCTGTCTGGGGTTGGCCTGCAGTGGCTACTTTCTGCCAAGGAAAGGAGAAGGACTTTGCTGTGTGTGGTATCCCCTATTTGTGGAAGATCTCTAAGGGCTTGAAATAGAGCTTGCTTCCTGTTCTGATGTCTCAGGGACACAAAGACTTCACCGCCAGTCCCCCCTGAACTCCTTTACTGGGAGTTCTGACCTGCTTAGAGGTGCCTAACAGTGTTCTTGACCTCTGGAGGTTGTTTTGGGACTGGAAGCTGCAAGAACTGTGAAAATCGACGCATCGCCTGTTTCTTACGCATCGCAGCGGTGAGAGAAGAATTTTCCGACGCATCGCCACCGCTGAAGAATCGACGCAGCGCCTGCTCGCAGATGAAGTGTCTACCGTGCGATGAATCCCGTGCACCAATCTCCGACGTCCAAGATCATCGCACCGATTCCGACACACACCCAGTTGGAGAAGAACTGATGTATCGAGGGGACGCAGCTGAAGTCATCGCAGCGCATCCTAGATCTTCACGCATCGTACCGAATCGTCACTCATCGCATCGAAGTGTTAAGTCTGTTGCATCGTTGGGAGACCCAGTAAGAAACTGACACATCACCTCCCCATGCAGTAAGAACCCGACACATCACCTCCTCTCTGGTAAAGCACCGACACTTCACCTCCCCTGCACAGCAGTCAGGAACCGATGCATCACCTGCCCCGGAGCAAGGAACCAACGCATCACGTTTCCTGAGTGTAAGGAACCGACGCATCACCTTCCTTGCGACCCTTTTTGCTTGCCTTTTTCTACGCATCCCAGGTACTTTGTGTAAAAGTGTCGCAACCACATTTTCTTGAAACAGAACTGTTTCTACCTTTTAAGAATCATATTTTTAATACTATATTGTGGATTTTTGTTGTTTGGTCTTGTTTTGGTTTAGATAAAGAGTACTTATTTTTAGGTCTCGCCTAGCGACGCAGCGCGAAGCGCTGTCGCTAGCGAGACTTATTGTCGTCGACTTGCTTCGGAAGGGAGACAGGAGATGTGCACACGCAGGCACGCGCAGGACGGACTGCAATTATGAACGCGCCCGTGAACGTGATCACGCACGTACAGACACGCGATCTGCACATCTCCTGTCCCCCTTCCGTCCTTGCCAGCCGCAAAACATGAGGCTGCCCCGCTCCTTCTCCGTGCAGCTTCACCAGGAGCCTAGTGTCCCAAAGACCGGAGGAGCCCAGGCCGGTGCCAGCCTTGCCTCTTGAACCTCCAGGTAACGCTCGCAGCTGTGTACGCGCTGGTGCCTCTTGCTGTCATTCTGGCTGCGAAGCGTGATCGCACTCCGTTGTCCATGCATTTTCGCCCCACCCTCCCCCCGCCTGCACTCCGTTGTCCGTTGATGTATGCATCCCCTCCCCCCGCCCGCCCGCACTCCGCTGTCCGTGAATTTTCGCACCCCCTCTCCCGCACTCTGGACTTCGCACCCCCTCACCCCGCTGCCCGTGCATTGTGGTTTCTTGGTGCGTGTCTTTTCAGTGTTGGTGTTTTTTTTTTAAATGTATTTATTTTAAGCCAGCTCGTACAGTAGCGTGATGCTTGTTTAATTTGTTGTAAAAGGATGTCCGTGTTGCGCAGAATGCTTTGAGGGTGTGCTTGCGCCTCTTTGTTTCGTACACCATTGGGGCCTTCACCTTTATTGTGTGCGTGGGCTGTGAAAAACAAATGTACGAACATGCCCTCTAATGAAGCATTGTGAGTGTGCGAATGTAATTGCCTGCCTGATACAAATAGCAGCACTTACTGTGATAAATACGTAGTGTGATGACACGTCACCAGTTGTGTGGGTGGTGGATGTGTGCGTGGTGCCTGCTGCCCTTATTTTCCAGTCTGGCGGTCTTTTACATTCGGGCGCATTTTAAAATGCCAAGAGCTCTCCAAGAGCAACCGTGGGCGCTTCTACTATTTCAAAATCTGCTTGTTCTGTTGCTACGAATGACAAAAAAATATAACTGGGAACATCTGCTGGGGGCAGGTTCGTTTGTGAATTAATTGCATCTGAGATTGTGACTTTATTTCAGGGTCTCTCCTTTTAACATCTGCTCAAGATCCAGCAAGTCTTTTTTAATGCAGTATGTTCATTCTCTTTTGGAACAAGCTTGGTAAATTCTGGACACACGTTGTTTTACTATAAAATCTCCTTTACATGTGGTGTTATGTCACCTTTGTGTTTAAATAGCCATTAATATCATTCTAAAGCTATAGATGATTTGGGGCTCTTTCATTGTTACCCACAGGATTACTGACAGGTTGCATGCAGTGTTTAATTTGTGTCCATGGTTTCATGTAATGCGCATCGGCACTCATTTTTGGGACAAGGATTTACTTTACATCATCAGACTACACCAAGAGAACCACAAGCATTGACAAAACCAAACGTCTCACCTTTGCTGTGCAGCATGGCTAACGTTTTAAAAAAGCTACTAAAGCTTTTGACGCTGCCTCACACACACCACAAATGCGCACATCTTCAAAATTCGGATCATTAAATTAAAAGAATGTAAAACGTGCAAAAGTGTTAGTTAATTATTTCGTTTTTTTTTTTTTAAAGTGATCGAGCTGAGAAACCAGAAGCAACTTGGTTAGGCATGTGGGAAAGCAAAGCAAAACATGGGTGGGTTGGGGTGCATGATGAAGCAAAACAGAGAGAATTAGGGGACGCCGAAGCAACGCGGGACGAGATGCACAAGCAACCATGGGAGGAGAGCTGGAAGCAAAAACAACAGAAGAGTTGGTGTAAAGCAACATGGGGGGCTTGGGTGGAGCATTGTACACAAGCGAGTGCAAGAGGGAGGAACGGAGAGAAACAGTCGGGCAACAGAGACCAACACGGAGTCCAGGGGAGAGATATACATAAGAGATGGCCCAACACACACCTTTTTAAGAAACGCTTCATACAAAAGAAACAAGCATTTGCAATGCAATAGGTCTCGCATTTACACGAGTTTAAGCTATTGACATTGTAAATGACAAAGCCTTTATTTATGTTTTAAAAACGAAAACAAAAATAAAAGACATTGTTATTTGCAATGTGAATAGCTCAAACTTGCGTAAATGCGAGACCTATTGCATTGCAAATGCTTGTTCTAAACTGGTGTGGTGTCCATTTGTAGTGTTGTCACTGTATTACTGTAGGTGTTAACACATTCTTTACACACTACCTCTGAGATAAGCCTGTCTGCTCGTGCCAAGCTACCAAGGGGGTGAGAAGGGGTAATTTTAGAAGTGTATCTCCTTACCCTGACTAGGAAGAAGGGTCCCTACTTGGACAAAGGTACCTACCTCTGCCAACTAGAGACCCCCATTTCTAACAACTAGCTTTATGAAAGGTTTGAAGACCCTGCTTTTTGATCTGAAATATTTTATTGGCCATAACAATATTATTGAGTTGCTGTATGGCAGTAGGAATCTTGGTAATTTCCAAGAGGTAACTAAAGCAACCATCCTTTTTTGGCGAGCTGAAATGCACTGGATCCGATGGCATAATAAACCCATGCTTGAGACCCCTTGAGGTATGTTTCCTGACTCCTAGATAGCGCTTGACTATCAGGCTTTGAGAAATGGGACTTTATTGGGAAAGATAAAATAGGAATGTCTTGCATAATATACACATGTTTCCAAATCGTAAATGGAGTATGACCTACACGAAACCCTATTTTACAAGTATCTGCTGCTCCGACATGCAGTAGCCTCCACCAGGCCTCCTTTACTGATCCACCAGAATTTAATCCTCTAGAAGCTAAGCAAACCTCTGGTCCAACCCGGAATGGAGGGGTCTTGTGATTATACAAATCACTTACTATTAATGCACCAGACCGATTCTCGGCCCTCACGGAGCAGTGGGAGACGGGGGTGGATCCCATGGAGAAGCATAAATGGAGGGATGCAAAAATGGCCCCATGTGTGCTGGTGATTTCCTCTTGTCTGCACCTCACACAGCTTAACTGTCTATGTATTTAACTCCCCCGGAGGCACCCTTCACCCTCCTGCTTCCGGCGTGGTGACAGCAACTCCCATATGGACTGGAGCTTCCCCATCATAGCAAAGTACTGGACCAGGGTGCTCACCACCCTCTCCCAACAATATGCAGAGTGGTCCCTTCCCCAACTTGCCCACTTAGGTATCGTGATGATCTAAGGTAAGCTAGAAGTGAGTGTGCTCTAATGGGAATTGGTTTTGTAATTGATAAAAGAGATATTGTCTATCATTGGAACTCAACAAAAGCCCCGCCTATCGCAGAGTGGAGAACCAACATGAACTTTTGAGGAAAAATGGAGGAGTTATTATTATATGTCAAGACTAATAAGGCTTGGTTCATTAAAAAAAAAAAAAGGCAGATTCATCCTCCAACATTACATGGCAGTTCTACATGGTGAAAATAGAAAGTGGTTTGTTGCATTCACTTGGAAAAAAAAAAACAATTCTCAGAGTACAAGAAACTTTAGCTTTGCAAGCCTTTGCTTCTTAATACTGGACTGACTATCTCAGCACTTGGTACCTACCCAAGTTCACCCCTCTCAGCATTGCTATTTCTCAGACTTATGGTATATAAAGTGGCCTGTCCCATGATCAATAAAACTGTTAATAAATCAAGAAAAAGTATGACAATGTTTGAGAGCTGAAAAACATCCTTTCATGGCCCATCCTTGCTTGTAGTTATCTGTGACCTATTCCTGCTTGTAGATATCTGCTTCTATGGGAAAGTAACACTGGGTGGCATAATGTCAATGATTCTGTTTGGTTCTGTTAGACCTGGCATCCCTGGTGTGGTTTCCCTGTAACATTTTGCCTGCTAACCAGTGCTAAAGTGCTTGTGCTCTCTACTCAGAACATGGTAACATTGGCTTGTACCCATATGGCATATTTTATTTACTTATAAGTCCCCAATAAAATGTACTACATGTGCCCAAAGACTGTGCATTACATGATACTAGTGGGCCTGCTGCACTGATTGTGCCACCCATTTGAGTAGCTATTTAAACATGTCTCAGTCCTGCCATTGCAGATTCTGTGTGTGCAGTTTTAACCTGCCATGTCAACCTGGCACAATAAATCTGTTGCCAGGTCCAAACCTTCCCTTATAATACATATAAGTCACCCCTAATGAAGGCCCTGGACATCCCCAAGGGCAGAGTGCAACGTATTTAAAATGTTGAACATATTCTTTAAAGTTTTACATTTCCTTGTATTGAAAAACTCTCACATTTGTTTTTTACTACTCCAAGGCCTATCTCTTCCATAGGATAACATTGGAGTTTCCTGATTAAATATCATAAGTTTAATTTCCAAATGGGAAGAGGCAACTTGTTCATGTTTGGGTCTCTGGAATACTAATTTAAATTCTTAACTTGTGGTGAAGTCAGATTTTAAATTACAATCCTGAAAATGCCACTTTTACAAAGTTGGCAGTTTCTTGCCTGCAGCTTGTCTTTGGTCACATGACTGGGTAGAGTTGGCAGATGGGCTTGGTGCATTCCTCTTAGCCACGCACAACGGGAGCTTAGGTGTGACTTGATGGGCAATCACTGGCAGGTTGGGAGGAAGAAGCTGAGCCCAGCCTCACTTACACCTGAATAGGCTGTGTCCTGTCTCCACACAAAGAGCTGCATACCCCCTTTAGTTAATTGGGAGCCAAGGTAGGGAAGGCAGGGCATCTATGCACTTCTAAGGCATTCCCACAGAATGTTCTACCTACTTCAGAGGCACAACTGTGTATAAAAGAAGGTCCTCAGACACCACCACTTCAGTACACTTCTGGACCTGTGGATACTCTACCAGGAAGAAGGACTGTTGTGCTGCTTCAAGGACTGCTATGCTGCTGGATTGCTGCTCTGAAGGAACTGCTGACTTGCTGTGCTGACCTGCTGCCTGCTGCCCTCTTGCCTGGGGAAGAAGGACCTGCATCTCTTGAAGTTGCCACCCCAGTCCTGGACCCTTGGAAGCGTCTTACGGTGCTTTGCCAGCCTCTATGGTACCAGCGGAACTGATGCATCTCCTCTGCTGCGTGGCGCAACCCCATGCAGAACCGATGCATCTCCACTGGTTCGTGGTTTCGATCCGTCGGAAAGACTTGCATCAGTGCCGCAGCCTGCATCGCCTTCGGAACCGCCACTGCACAACGCACCCACGGTGCAGACCCTTGCATCTCTCGAGAATGGCAGCCTCTACGACAGACTCCTTATCGCAGCCTTGCAGCTCTTCGGAACTGACTCATCACCCTGACTGCGTGCCATATCCTCAATGCCAGACTTTGCATCACAAGCCCCATTGACAGGTTGCTCGACGACAAAGCAGACACTTGCACTGCAGCCTCGATGCATTGGTGCTATTTTCTCTATAAAATTCAATACCTCCGGTACTAGAAATTGGATTTTTGTCACTTTGGTCTTGTTTTATTTACTAAATTAGGCTCTATTTTTCTAACCTGGTGTGGGATCTTTTTGTGTGGTGTTTTCACTGTTTTACTGTTTGAGGTGTTGCATAAATACTTTACACATTGCCTCTAAGTTAAGCCTGACTTTTCTGTGCCAAGCTACCAGGGGGTTGAGCACAAGTTAATTTGGGATTTCCTTGTGCCTTAGCCTGAGTTGATTGTGGTTGCTGCTTGACCGGGGCTCACGCCCCAGTTAACCATTAACCCAATTTCTATAAAGGGTTTAGGTTAGGGTCTTTGGATCCCTTGACAGCACTGCCACCATCCACTATTTAGGCATTCAGACATTTTGGTTAAATTGCATACAGTTATAGTGGTAGGTGTAGAACTGGATGACATCTTCAAACTTCTTCCATAAATTAAGCATATGTATCACACATTTAAACAAAAAAAGACACATTTATTTTGTCACAATAAAAATGTTATAAAAATGAAAGTGCAGATGAAAAAGTTTCAGCATCCATAAAAAATAAAATGTACACCAGTTTGGAAGAAAATTGTTTCTATCAGCCCAATACGAAAGAGGAGACTATGGGTAGGGAATGGAAGGAGTGCAGTAATCGAGTTAACAGAGGAACATAGGCTTTTCTCTATTATTACTCTGTAAGGGCCTTGTACTGTGGATGCTTGATGTAGTTCTGTTGGTACCACACTTTAGGGGCTGAAAATTGTAATCCCGAATTTATAGTGCCCATCAAAGGTCTCCTTTCTGAAACACATCTTATCAGCAAATTTTGGCACCTTTTATATGCATTTTCTATTGTATTATTTATGCATCCTGAAAATTAAGTCGTACATTTTTACCAAAGTGCATTCTAAATTACTCAGCAGTTTTTAAATGTCATAAAAACATATCCATAATCCATGATTTGTGCCTGCAGAATACACACAATAAAACATAAAATACAATGGGACAAGGGTTCTGTGCCCAAGGCATGGCCCAAGACCATGTGAAGTGCCCAGTGCTTGCATAGGAAGGTGCAAATGAAACTTTAAGTATATCCCTTGGTTCTCTTCATATACTTTTATGACACTTACATTTACCAGCATGATGCAGGTGTTCCTCAGACAGTCACTTTTTCTTAACCATATAATGTCTGGTATTCCTAGTTGTTTAACTTGTGCTAGGCCATCAGGGAAGCACTTTCCACACTGCAAAATTACCACTTTTCATTTACTTGGGAACTTTTTAGCTTTCCCAAAATTTTTCCAGAATTGGAGTTAGGCTAGTAAATACACCTGTTTCAATATTTTGGAGAATGTTGCACTTTCCCCAAATAATCTGCAACTGGAGTGAGAATAGTAAATTTAACTTCTCAGTGTCCGGCATGCCCAGTGCTGCCCAGGGGGCACAGTTCATGGTAAGTCATTTTAGAGCTTGCTAATTTCAAAGATGTTTCCTATGGTTATACGTAATTCTGGGCAAAATGCCCTGGGGAAAACTGTTATGGAGAAACGTTCTCCACAAAAGTGTTTCCTGGATGTTTTTAAAGAGTACAATCTCCAGGATTTCAAATCTGCTGTGGTGAGTGCCCGTCATGTAAAAAAAATCTGTTTATTCCAGGATCATGCACATTCCTTGTTTCAGTTTTAAAGGATGAATCCTTTACACCTCATCTCCTCCTGTGTCTCCCCTCTTTCTTCCCCTTTCTGTCTTTTTCTCTCTTCTTCTCTTCATTGCTCTTCATATACTCTAGCCTTCTTCTCTCTTCTTCCTTAATTATTTGTTTTGTGAACACCCTAGTAAGAATACAACTACCAGAGCCCTTTAATCTCTACCCTTACCCAGTCACTAGTTTCTCTACCGCTAGCTATAGAATTCATTGCACCTTAACACCTACCTTCATCCTTCTACTTCTGCTTTTGTCTCCTGATGCCATTTTTATCTTCCCATAACAATACCCTAATTTCTCTATTCCCTTCTTATTACATTGTACCTCTACCTCACCTATATTCCACAAACTGTACCTCTACACCTACCCTAGCATCTCTACCTCTATTTATATCTTAGTACATTTACACCTAGGTATATCATTTTGCTATATCCTTAATTATGCCAATGGTAGGGGTTCCCCAGCAGCTCTACTCTTGTCTATACAGTAATACGCTACCCTACCTATATCCTTTTACCACTGCCACTTACTGCACCCTAGCACCTCTACCCTGCCTATAGCAAAGCACCCCTTCTTCATCCAGATCCTAGTATATTTAACTTTACCTATGCTCTATTACACGTACACTTAATATACCAAATTACCTCTTACCCTACTCATATTAGCACATATTCCCCTGTTCATACACTGTCCCTCTTCATTAACTTAAGCCCTATCACTCTATCTAGTACTTCTACTCCTACCTAAGCCCTAATATCTCTTCCACTTCGCCTTTTCTTTATTCATACCCCTTTTACTGCTTGCATAATTTCATGTCTTTTTTTCTGATAAATGTCTTTACATTTCTGGAGTCATTTTTTTCCTCCATTTGGAAATTCACTCAAATTGAGTTTCAACAGCCTTGGGACATCAGGCTGTTGTTTTTTTCCGATGTTCATCGCAATGAAATATATCCTTTTGCTATAGAATGCACACAAAAAAACAAATCCCATTATTGTTTATCTTTTTTATGTCTGTGGGTATATTTCATTCTTTCGTTTAGCAAGTGTTTCTACATCCTTTGGTGTCTACATTATTGTGAGTGGCCCTTTCAATTGCACAAACTCAGATTCTGGTCTCATTGTTTTTTTTTACTTTGTTGATTGATTTTAAGTCTGCTGTCCATGAGCATGATTCTTAAGCAAGTAGTATATACTGCGATTTAACCTCTTGGATGCTATTTATGTGACCTCTATGTAAACAGTTCACCAAGTCAGAAGCTATTGACATGGAAGTCACGTTAAAGAGCCAAGGTCAGGGACCAAAGGGTTACCCTTTTTCATTTTAAGAGATTTCCCAGCAGCTCGGGGATGCGACAGAGAAAACCAGACCATGCCAAGTCAGTATGGTTTTTGCATTGTCCCTGGTTTGATCTGTACTTGTAGTGGGCTACTTTTTTGAGAAATGTTTGGGTTTGGTTTGGTAGTTTCTAGGCCTGGGCGGTAAATTCCGTTCCGCTCGCGGAATTTGCGGAATTTGGGTAATTTCGCGTTCCGCGGAGAACGCGAAATTGCCAAAAATTCCGCGATCCGCGACTTCGCGGAGTTTTTGCTTGTTCGCGCTTTCAAAATGCGTGTTCGCGAGATATTTCTCCCCGAGCACGCAAACAGCGTTCGCGAACAGGAAAAAAGCATCGCCAACGGGCGGAACAAGCAATTCCGCGTGTTCGCGGAACTTTTGCGTGCTCGCGGAGATTTTTTACCATTTCGCGGAGCTTTGCGTAACGCGACTACGCAAATTCCGCCCACCCCTAGTAGTTTCTCCTGATGACAGCCCAATCCAGGGCCAAAATCCACAGCTAACCACATTGCAAAAAAGAGATGGTTGTAAGTGGAAAAATGTAATCTGTCTATGTTGCGGGTTGGGGCTTTTCTTCTCAGAGGCGGTAGGCCTTACCATACTAGTGGGGTACTGTTTTTATTGGACAAGTATGGGAACGCTGGGTGGTCGGAACTTTGTGTATCCCTGCAAATTCCGGAACTTTCTCCTCAAAGAAATTTGAGGAAATTGTGGGTTTTAGGCAAACTTTGAGGTTTGAAAGGACTTCTCTGTAAAAAAAAGAAAAACAACTTTTTGAGATTTATTCAACTCACACCATTCTTGACTTCCTTTGGTGTCTAGTTTTCAGAAATGTCTGTAATTGGTAGGTTACCTGTGTTGCGGCCGAGGCAGGGCTCAAATCCTGAAGGTATTCACCTTGCAAAAAAATAATAATTTCAATCGGTGAAATAGGGTAATCAACACGTTTTGTTTTGGGGTGTTTTCTGTTACAGGCACAAGGCCCAACCACATAAATGTGGTACTGTTTTTATTGGGAGATGTGTGGGAATGCTGGGTAGTAGGAATTCTGTGGATCCTTGTAATTTCCCAAACTATTCCATACAGAAATATGAGGAAAATGCATGTTTTAGCCAATGTTTGAGTTTTTCAAGTACCTTCTGGGTAAAAACACTTCATAGGATCCATGCATGTCACAATATCCTGAATTCCCTAAGTGTCTAGTGTTTGGAACTGTCTGTATTTGGTTGATTTCCATGGGTGGCGAGAGAGTCAGGACCCAAAATCTCAGTTAACTGCATCACCAAAGTGGGTCATTTTGCTCTGAGATTTGGCACCTTTAAACGTACTGCTTCCACAGAAGGGTGTTTCTGTTACTTTACCTCATATCACGAGCATTAGCATGATGCTGTAATCGTTATTTTAAGAACCTCGAGGTTGGCCAAATGTCCAGCAAAAAGTAGGGGAAAGGCTTAGTACAAATGGTTGGGAATGTACTGACTTTACCACCTCGTCAACTAAAGCCAACACAACTTTTATTCTGCTCCACACAATCACCTTACATCTACAGTACCAACAGCCTGCACCTTAGATTACTCATTAAACTATGACCTGTTTACCCCAGCAAGATCTACATCCTACACCTCAAGTCTGCAACCCACACCAGTCTATGGGGCATATTTTCAAAGGCATTGCACCACAGAAACATCACTTTTAATGACGTTCCTGTGATGCAATGCCCTGCTCCATATTTACAAGGTAGCATTAAGTCACTCAATTTGGCTTAACGCCACCTTGTAAATATGTACCTTAATGCAACAGTCTACTGCGGCAGAGGGGCGGACAATGAGTGTTGCTGTGGGCATTCCATTGCTTTTTGACGCTGCCTCCTATTTACAAGGGTGGCGTAAATATGGGGCAGCGCCAAGAACAAGAAAACCTGGTCTAAAACAGGTGGGACGATAAAAAATGAATAATGTCTCCTAATCTTTATTGTTTCTATGTGTGCTGCAATTTGCAGCACACATAGAAACAGCAAATCACCATTAGTTATTGTTCATAAGCAGGAAGGTGTCCCTTCCTGCACATAAACAATCATTAAATAATAACGAGTTGCACACATAGAAGTTACAAATCGCCAATAGTGATTGTTTATGTGCAGGAAGGGACACCTTCCTGCACATGAACAATCATTCCCTGCAACGCAGGACCCCTTGCACTATGGTGCAAGGGGGCCTGCGTTGGAGCTAGGCAGCTAAATTTAGCTCCAGCACTAAGGGAAATACAGGGGATCGCCGCATTCTTGCAAATACGGTGCATCCCTGCGTTTTGAAACTGTCGGAGCTCGGTGTTAGCAATTTTGGTTTAACACAGCGCAGACAGTACACATGTCTATGGATCACCGAACATTCACCAAACATTCACCCTTTTCTTCTGATGCCCGTCTCACTATCTAGGTCCCTGCCAACATGCGGCCCAACACATAGTCTCTATTGTATAAGACTCTCATTATATAATACAATAGACACCAATGGAGGCTGAATTTTTTAGGCCATACATTCTTTATCAAAGCAACCTTCAGATGCGATCTTCACTCTGGGGTTATAGAATATGGCAGAATTGTCAATTGTAATTACCCCGAAAAAATCCATATACACTACATTGGCCAACACCAAGTGTTGAAGTTCCTGAATCGTTCAAATAACACTTGAAACTAGAATGTCTCTAACCGGTCTCTGGATAACTTGTTCATGACTCACTCAATTACCCTAATCCAACTGAGTAGTGTCACTTCATTTAGATACTATTTTGTTCATGCCTACATCCCGTCCTGGTGTCACGCATAACCACACATGAGTTTGATCTTGACTAGAATGTAAAAGGGGTTGACATTCAGTATAATGTTATATTTGTTCCTGTGAGGGAGCCGACATTTTCTTGTAATCGCCACGTCTTTTGCTGTTCTACTTGGGGGAGGGGTGGGAGGGTGGGGAGGGGAAGTGGGTGGAGGGGGAGGAGGGAGGGGTTTGATGTTGTTTATATTTGTTCTTGCAATCCTATATTCTTGCACGAGTTATGTTTCTTTCATCCTCATTTTCTTTCTCTCTTTCATTTCCTTCTTCCTTTCTCTGCTCGGTGGTCAAAGGGGCACCAGGTTCATACATGCCTTTAAATTTCAATCACACCAAGGGGGCCTCATGCATTTTATCAACCATTGCTCTCCTAAGGCTTGCAATATCTTAGTAATCACTGTGAATGCTTCTGGATCCCGTAGACCGAGACTTAGAATTAGCCCGGGACGTAAACTGAGACTTAATCAAGTCACCCTGTGCGCTACTATTGATACTCAGGAGCTAGACATCAATATTTTATAGAAATAATAATGAATTCTTCACTCAAACATATTAAAATTATATCTTTAAACGTTAAGGGCCTGAACCACCCTGTCAAAAGGAGGAAAATCATGGATTATATCTATAAACAGAAAGCGGACATCATTCTCCTGCAGGATACAAAACTCGACAATAAACTTGCAGAATCACTGAAATGCAACCAATACACGGAGGTTATATGCTCTAGTGCCATGGGGAAAAAGAATGGGGTAGTAACCATGATCTCAAAGAGATCTAGAATAGACTTAATTTCACACTCAACAGATAAACAAGGGAGCTGGATTATCTCTAAACTACAGAAAAAGAACTCGGTCCTTTTCGTAACTAATATTTATGCTCCTACTGTTGATGACAGAGTTTTCTGGGAGGACCTAGAGGAGAATATTAACACGATTCCAGATTCTGCCCCCTCTATTATTGCAGGTGACTTCAACCTCCCACTCGATCCATGTTTAGACAGGAACTCTTCCCACGAATTCCAGGTGAACAAATCACACAAAGCACTCATACACCTCTGTAAGAGATTCAATATGCTTGATCCTTGGAGGCTACAGAACCCGACTGAAAAGGATTACACCTTTTACTCTTTTCCCCATAACTCATACTCACGTATAGATTACTTTTTAATTTCAGGGAACGACATAAGTAGGGTCGACCAATCAACCATAGAACCAAGAGTGGTATCTGACCACTCCTGTATCACGCTTACTCTCACAGACACAACCACACAGAACAAGGAATCTCTCTGGAGATTCAATGATGAGGTATTAGCCTCTCCTGAGAACAAAAAGGTATTCGAAGATACAATCAAAAACCACCTAATTGATAACAAAGAGAATGACACGTCTCACCTTACAAGATGGGAGGCATTAAATTCCACTGTTAGAGGAGTAATTATAAAAATCAAAGCCAAAATGAATAAAGAGGCAAACTCACAATTGCAGAAATTAGAGGAAGATATCTCAAGACTGGAAAAACTCATATCTATAATAATGATCCTGGGACTCTAACGGAAATCCTAAATAAGAAATACGAATACAACAAGTTAATTAGCACGAGAGCGGGTATCTGGATAAATAAACAAAAAAGTCTTCGCCTGTGTGAAGCGAATAAAGCTGGCAAATCGCTGGCCTCTTATTTAAAATTCAAATGCCAGAGATACGTGATTAATGCGATCAAGGATAATAAAGGAAACATCCATACAACCCCAAACAAAATTGCAGACACATTTAAAGAATTTTATCAAAAACTTTATAGCCCCAACCCCGATGTAAAAACACACAAGATACAGAAATATCTTGAACAGGCCTCTATTAACTCTCTGAATGACCAGGAAAGGGATTCCATCAATGGCACAATTACGATGGAAGAACTTAGGGCAGCTATTAGGAAACTTAAAACAGGTAAAGCTCCGGACCCAGACGGGTATAATGCATCCTTTTAAAAACATTTGAAGAGCACCTGTGTGATCCACTACTACTCCTCTATCACCAATTCGCATCTTCTGGGCAAATAACGGGTACCCCAGCGGAAGCAATAATTACTGTCATCCCAAAAGAGGGTAAAAACTCATCGCTAACAAAGAATTATAGACCAATTTCACTCATTAACCTGGACTGTAAAATATATGCCATGATCTTATCCAATCGAATTCAAAAAAACATTGCTAAACTCATACATACCTCACAAACAGGATTCCTAAAGCATAGGTTGTCCAGTGACAACACCAGAATTTTTGCCATGCAATCGAAAAAGCAAAATTACTTAACTCCCCTACTGTTGCCATAACGCTTGACGCAGAGAAAGGGTTTGATAAAGTTGATTGGTCATTTTTAAATGCGTCACTCAGGAAATACAAAATAGGAGATAATCTGATTCAGATGATCATGGCACTATATCATAGTCCGAGGGCTAGAGTGAGGGCGGGGGGAGCAACTATCTGATTCCTTCCCGTTAAAACAAGGTACCAGGCAAGGTTGCCCACTATCACCATCTCTTTCTCTTGGCCATTGAACCATTCCTCCAAAACCTACGGGCAAATCAAGATATTCAGGGCATAGACTTTGGCATAAACTCATTCAAGGTCGCGGCCTATGCAGACGATATACTGGTGGTATCCAAAGAAGCGGCCCTAGCTATCCCGGCCCTTATGAAATCAATTCATGACTATGCAGAAGTATTGGGCTACACACTCAATAAAGATAAGGCCGAGGTTAAATTACTTAATTTATGCGGGTCCAGGGAGATCCTGGGAGAGTCAGGTCTGACTTGGCAGCCAGGCACAATTAAATACTTAGGCTTAGAATTCTCGAGCGATCTTATCGCCACACTTGAGGAAAACGAAACGATTACTTATAAAAAAATCACGGACCTCTTAGAGAGATGGTCTCCCAAATTCTTATCATGGTGGGGGAGAATAGAAACGGTCAAGATGATTATATCGCCTCTCATAAACTATCTCGTTGGTATACTCCCTATGATGCTCTCAGATAATTTCTTAAAGAAGATAGATAAAGCTATCAGTAAAATTTTAGGGCAAGTGAAAAAAGCGAGGATTTCTTTAAGTAAACTTAGACTCGCCAAAAACAATGGAGGGGTAGGCTTACCAAACTTTAGGAACTACCAAATAGCATACCTTTGCAAACAAGGGGCAGCTTGGTTTATGGATAAACTGGATTACAGACCCCAATGGTTAGACGTAGACCTAAAGCTCATTGAGGAAATCCCCCTTCCGGCGATTATGACAATGCAGGTCTCTCATTTAGAGCATTCTAAATACATCATTTTAAACACTAAAAAAGGCCTAGCACGGCTGGACACATTATCCAAAATAAAAATGGGTGCTTCTAATACACTGGCGATCAGGATTAATCCCGCAATTAAAATAAATAAGGGAACAACATTCTTGAAAGAGTGGTTTAGTAAAGGTATTAACTTTATCAAGGACCTTTATAATAATACCTCACCCATCCCCTTCTCTGCCCTTAAAAAAGAGAAAGGTTTAACTAAACTAGACTTTTATGACTTTCTGAAGCTTGAAGTACAGATCTCTAAACTAAACTCTAACTTACTTACCCCCTCGCTCCCTTCCAAACTACACCAATTACTCCAAGCTGGTCACACGGTCTCAAGGATCTATAAATTACTACTTCCCACACCGGGTAAGCATCACTTGAGTAATGTAGCAAAGTGGGAGTCCGAACCGAACAGCAAGACAATTACATTTGACTGGACACAAATTCATATGATGCCTTTTAAACACAAAATCTCTCCTAATATCTCCCAAACAAAATTCATGATCATAAATAGGAACTACTGGACCCCTGCTAGACTATTTAACCTTAAATGAATCCAGTCTCCACAATGCTGGAACTGCAACTCACAAACAGGTGACTTACCACACATGCTCCTATTGTGCCCTATGCTACACAACTTTTGGAACAAAGTCTTCAATTACATCACCCAGATATTCAACATCTCACCAGTTAAAGAGCTATCATATATTTTAGCAGGATTCCTGGACCCAGACCTATTGGGAGAAGATGACCACTTTCTGCTTGACTTAATGCTAACTTTGGCGTGTAAAATAGTCCTGTGTAACTGAAAGAGCTTTGGGAAAATTTCATTCAAAAAATGGCAAGAGTGGCTATCTTTTTTAAGCGGTGCGGACAATATTGCCTTAAATACCTCCCCTTGGAAACCTAAACACAGGAAGATATGGACTTTGCTTGACTCTGCATCTATAGTTTTTAAACCTCCTTGAAATATCAGTCCCCAATGTGATTACCACCGTACTAAATACAGCCCCTTTAGGAAAATATAAACATCCCAATTAGTGATGAGTGATGGTTACCTATCAGAATAAGCCTAAATCGATGAACCATCCAATGCTGGTTTATAGATGTGCTCCTTGACCCCGAGCTTACTCTTACTCTTTTTTTGTTACTCTCTCCCTTTACTTACCTTATTTCATTAGTATTTATTTAATTTTTTTATCGTTTTCCCTCTCTCTTGATTCTCTTCAATTTGAAAGGAGGATAAAGGATATCCACCAGGATTGTTAGGTCTATGATACATGCTTCTACTAATGATATACTGGATACGCTTGAACCTCGATCACATCGATCACTATTTAGACACGTGTAACAGACCTAATGTACACTAATCTGCATCTGTCAAACCAATATGAGCACTCAGACATGTCTTTGTATTCTGTAATTGCCAACTTTTGTGTGATAATTGTATCCTGGCTAGCTCATCTACCAAACATATGTGCTCTTGCCAATCCGACTGGCCATTTCACCCATCATCTCAGTACCGCTGTAACTATCTCACCTAATACCTTTTTCCACTATGGCATTTGATGATTCGCTGTATTTTTTTATTCTTTTATTCTGTGTCTTTTTTATCTGTTTTTGTGTTTGAAATAACCAATAAAAGTTACTGAAATCAAAAAAAACACAGCGCTCCAACAGTTTCCTTGTAAATATGCCCCTTTGTTATGTGTAGATGCTTTTGCCCTGTCTCATGTCTATCACGTTTGTCAGAAACCTGGCTTTCTCTTTAGCGCAAAGCTGTTGCTGTTTCCACATGTGGTTGCAATCATTAAAAGGGTTTTCTTCTGTCTATCTAAAATTTTGCCACCATCAGAATCTCATTTTTCAAACACCTTTTTAGGTCGAGCCTCACAGAGCAGCGCATGCGCTGCCCTGTGAGGCATGCTATACTGAGGTATGGCACAGAAGCTCTGCCCATTTCCCGCCCATCTTTTCAATTGTCTCCTGTTGCTGTCCTTTCGAAATCGTTGCTTTTAATTCGTGAATAGGCTTAGTAGACCCTCCTTGGTACCGCCTTGTCTGCATTTGTAACTTCTCATAATGACTGGACTTTTTACTTGTGTTGTTACACAGTCTGCTTTATCTAGTCGGTGAGCACTATTTTATTTAATGATCTTCCCTATTCCACCCACGACTTCGCAGCATGCCGCCACCTTTTATATTGTTATTAGTCATGTATTTTTTTCATTTCCAGCGCGGTCCGCTTTAATAATAGTGGCCGCGCTTATTTAATTATTTAGTTTAAAGCGTGGTTTGCTTTCACTTTAGCAGCTGCGCTTATTTATTTATTTAAATTACGGCGTTGGCTGCTTTCACTTTAGAGGCCATGCTTATTTATTTATTTAATTTACAGCGCAACTACTTTAGCGGCTGCGCTACAAAAGCTTTATTTATTTTTACACTTTGTGTAAAACCGCCCCATACACGCTTTCACTTTAATGTTGGCCGCGCCCCTTTCTTTAGACGCTGCTCACTGTAACCTGAATACGGCGAGTAGCGTCTACAGAAAGAGGCACAGCCACCATTAAAGTGGTCTCGCATTTGCAACAGTTTGAGCTATTAGCATTAGAAATGACAATGCCTTTTATAAATGTGTTGCTTTGAAAAATACATAAATAAAAGGTATTATTATTTACAATGCCAATAGCTTAAAATCTCGCAGTTGCGAGACATATTGCATTGAAAATGCTTGTTTTCTGAGTATTCTTGGGATCAGCAAAGACCACTGTGGAAGTCTCTCACCCCAGCACTCCAAGCAAAAGAGGGCAGTCTTCGTTTTCAGGAAACCTGAAAACCTGGCTCTCACTCACTGCAGTTCCCCAGACCCTTGTTCATCTAACTGAAATGTGATATCTGGCTCTGCCAAGGCTGGGCTGCAACGGTATATATATATATGCTACATTATTCTCTTTATGGGCCGATAAAGGTGTGTTGAGACTAGCATCTTTCTTCAGAAGCTCTCCTTGGCTAAAAGTGTGTGCAAAAAACGTCTGAAACCATATTGCACAATTCATGAATAATTCACAGGAAATCATTGATCAGAGAAGGGAAACGACCATCATCCGTTTATGAGATGCATCAGGGTTGTAGCAATGGAGCGTGGCCTCATTTCCTCAGCCCAGGGCGCAGATTTTTCTTAAAGCCTTATGATGTTTTCGGCACCTTTTTGTATTGTAGTTGGAAGGTAGTGAGGTATTGAAATTTCCAAGAGAGTTAGTTTATCCAGACAGAAATGTAAAGCTCAGAGGACAGAAGTTTTTTATGCGCCACGCTTGCAAATCTTTATTGCAGTACAGGCATAAAAACAACCTGTCTTTGTAAACGGTAAACCGGACAGCCAGAGATTTAGGGAATGGCTGCTGAAGATCGTGTGCGATGATTTATATGTTCGGTTGTGGTTTTATGGAAAGTCCGGTCTGTGTTAAAACGCTGATCGCTTCTTGGCAAAATGGCGAGGTTTGCGTTCACTGCCAATCATAAAGCCAACTACAATCTGAAAAACTAATCTGTAGTTTGACCTAACAATCACCTTGACGCACAGCCGGTACTTTATACAATCCTGTTCTACTTATGAGCAGAAGTATAGCTTCTATTGTTTAAATGTACCAAAACTTCAGTTGCTACAAAACTAGATTTCACTTTAGCTGTTGGAAGTTCCTTTGTTGAAATTGCCAGTTGGTTGAACTTTCACAACCTTTTTATGTATAAATCTTAAACACTCATAAAGGATTTTTTACAATACTTTTTTTAAATAAATGTGGGTTCTGTACCTGAAACTAACTGTCCTGCATTTTTATTCCACTAAAATGTTATTTCCTTCAAATTTAGTCACTATGAAGGAAAACGAAAAATAAAATGCAGGCAGAATCTATGGTGGGTTTCGTTACTTTTCCTGCAAGAACTGCTTCCTTAATTAGTCTTCTGTTGGTATGGTAAACTTTAATTTATGTAAAAAATTTACTTTTTATCACGGAATACTCAACTTTTTCTCAATTATTTCTAGTAGGAAATTGGGACTGGTCTTTGCCATTTCTTTTCTAGGGTCTGACAGCCAGCTGAGATTCAATAATATGAAATTCAGTGTATGGTAGTTTTATAATTCGGCTACTTGGGTGGACCCCGATGATGAAGCATGTCACCAACTAGGAGGGTGAGTGAGGGGTTTCTTAAATAAAGAAAGAATTCTTTTTTTACTATTGCTCTCTATTCTCCAAAATAACTAGGACGTTGAGTCCTGGGGATACTCCCTCTTTGTTTTTTCGATATATTGACCTTAGGGGACTGGGAGTTTGTTCCCCACGAATTACCCTTACTCTCTCTTTGTTTAGTGAAGTCTTGGCAGCGCATAGCTGCGAGAGTTCTTCCTTCGGGAAGTTTAATTTTGACTGTCAGACATGGGGGAGAACCAAGGCTTATCTTTTACTACTGCAGAGGTAGAGGCTATCTTAGCAGAGACCTCTATTTTTGCGGATGCCAACATAGCCCAAACAATAGCTCAAACCACTGATTGGGACAAACTGTCCGATATGAAAAGGAATAGAATTAGAACCATCCTGCACGGCACAATATTGACCGAATATCTGAGAAATAATACAGCACCAAAAGGGTTACTTGTCACAAATGCACCACGCATCTTCCTTGAAGACCCAGTATTTAGAAAAGATTGGGCCCAGATCGCGTGGCCTTGCACACGCGACTGGATGGTACTAATAATAAAAACAGCAGTGAGGTTGTCAGAGGCCCTATTAGTGGAAATACAGTACACTGAGAATCACATAAAGACCACAATTACAGGCTACAAGAAGAGACTAGATGAATTAAATAAAGAACTGAATGAGTATAAAGAGAACTTAACTCAACAAAAGGTACTAAAATTTCAAAAAGACCTCAAACGTTTTTCATATGTTAAAACATATCCCTATTCTGACTCTGATTTTGTACCACCGGTAAAGGGGGACAGAAACTCTGAGGTATCTAGTGATGACTCTTCAGTCAGCAGTGGATCAAGTTCAGGAAGTGGGAGAAACAGACAGAGAGGAAGGGGCAGACCCCAGACCACATGGCACAATTATAATGCACCTTGGATGGGTAATTTCCCAGGCCCTTTCAACCCACACCAGCAATACCCTGGGTATGGATGGCAACCACCATTCCCACAACCTCAGTTCCCACATAACGCATTCCGGCCTCCTTTTTTAGGGAGGGGCAGAAGGGGCAGAGGAAGAGAAAAGGGAAACAACCAGGTACATTGGGAGGAACAGGACAGCGTGGGGAATTACACAAGGAGCAAGACACAGGTATCACAGCCAGGGACGAGCAACAGCAGAGTCTAGTAACTAACCTTTCCTCTAGGATACTAACAGAGGTAGAGGAGGGAGTACTTAATAAAGGATTAGGGTTTGTCCCAACAGCGAAATTAGACAAATTTAAACTCCATTGTGAATTAGCTGGTTTCTTTAGGAAACTTAAGCTTAAAGCTTTTTTTGAGAAAGAAAGGGACCCCCAAATGACTCAAACTCAAGAGGGGACAGGTCTACGAACTAAATCCACATTTGTACCACCACCTCATACAATCCCAGTGGAATTGACAACATTCGAACAGGCAGTATACAATGACATTGAGAGAATGGAAGAGAAGAAACCCTTCTGTAATATGAGCAATATTGAAACTCTGGCCTTGGAAGAACTAAAAAATTGCAAAGATATTATAATCAAACCGGCAGATAAGGGTGGTGGGGTAGTAGTTCTTGATAGAACAGCATACCAAACCGAATGCCTCCGTCTTCTCACAGATAGAAGAAATTATAGTCCCCTGAGTTATGACCCTACCACAGAACTGAAAAATGAAATAAAGTCCCTGGTGAACACAGCTGAATCATGCAATTACATTACCAGGCATGAGGTGGATTTTCTCACAACCAGTGACGAGAAAATCCCCTATTTCTATATACTTCCTAAAATGCATAAGAACAAAACCCCTCCACCGGGTAGGCCCATTGTGTCTGGCATTGGATCCCTCCTCGAACCACTCTCGAGATACTGCGACTTCTTTTTTAAAACTATGGTGCAAAAAACTGACACCTACTTACGTGACACCAAAAGCCTACTGGCCCTTCTCAAAGAGATTCAGGTAGATGATACTACCATTCTTGTAAGCTTGGATATCGAAAGCTTATATACTAGTCTCCCGCAAGACGAAACCCTGGAAGTTCTTGGAAGAGCTCTTAATGACACTGAATGGATGTACAACACTCCCAAACACTTTGTTTTGGAATGCGCCACCCTAGCACTCAAGAGGAACTATTTTGAGTTCGAAGGCAAGCTATACCTCCAAACTGGCGGCACTTCCATGGGGAGCACCTTTGCTCCGAGTGTAGCGGGATTGTACGTCTTCAATTTTGAAAAGAAATTCATTCTGGGTGATGGCAACCCGTTTGCGTCACATATTGTATTCTGGATGAGATACATTGACGACGTCCTTGCCATTTGGCATGGACCGGAAGACACTCTAATGGAGTTTATAACCTGGATTAACACCTGTGACAACAACTTGAGGTTTACCCATTCAACGAACAATGAGACTATGATATTTCTAGACATAGTCATCACTAAAGAGGAGGGAGGCTGGAAACCAGAACTTACCACAAACCCACGGCAAAGAATAATCTGCTAAGGTTTGAAAGCTTCCACCCGAGAGCCCTCAAAGAAAATCTACCATACGGACAGTACCTTAGATTGAGGAGGAACTGCAGTATGTTACATGACTACCGGAACCAGGCTGCTGACCTCACCAATAAACTTTCGAACAGAGGATACCCCGACCATATACTGCGGAAGTGTCAAAAACGTGCTAGAAATCAACCACGAGAGGCACTCCTGGAGGATCATGTCAAATCTAAGAACAAATTACCCCTCACATGTGTAACAACATACAACACTCTATCAAACCAAGTGACAAGGTCTATCAATAAGCATTGGTGTATCCTAAAGACTGGACATCTGAAATGGGATAAACCCCTCTTTTCCTATAAAAGAGCCAGGAGTATTAGGGATACACTAGTCAACACCCGCCCAAGACCTGAGGAACAAGAAACAATTACAACAGTACTTAGCGCTTGGGGCCTCCCTAAAGTTACCGGTCATTACCCATGTGGCAATTGTAGCGTTTGCCATTTAACAACTGCTACCAGAACACTTAATCTGGAAGCAGGCAAAGTATGGACACAAAGGGTACATACCAACTGCAACAGTAGTAGTGTTGTGTATTTGATAACTTGCACATGCGGATTGCGCTATGTGGGCATGACAGGGAGGAAAGTAAAACAAAGGATTTGCGAACATCGCAGCACAATTAGGTGCAAGAAAGTTACAACGAAACTGACCGAACACTTCCTCCAAAACAACCATACCACCAATGACATGAGATGGACGGTGATAGAAGTAGTGAAACCTGGCCAGAGATCCACACAACGTCTGTTCGAAAAGGAACAACGATGGGTCTATAGGCTATCCACTAACATCATTGGCCTTAACGATAATATTCCATGGAACACTGTCAGAAATAGGTGATCAGGACAGCTCCAAACTCAATGGTCCAGCTCTCTGTTACAAACTCCTCCCTGGGTGCCACTACACCAGCATTACCATACGGATATTGTAGCTTCCGTTTATTTGAACTGATTTGTTTTTCCTCGGTCCCAAAATCTGCATAATAGACATACTAATACTTATATGTTTAGGGTGGCATTGCCAATATCTGTTTCTATTTTATCACATAAATAGACATGGGGTGATGAATTTTATTATCCTAGCTAATACAACTGCAACTATCAAAACATAATTAGTATTAGTCATTAAGTTTACACACTCTGATACACTTTCCCTATCTTCTGTAAATAGAGTTGTAATTTTCACCTTTTAAACTTGCGCTGTTCATGAGGTGCTACTGTTTGTCCTCATTTTCTTATGATGATTTGAGCTATTAACACTGTTATCATACCCCTGTAATTACCGAGTGACTAGACCCGATCCCAGTAGAGAAAACACACGTAGCCCCGCCCCTTCACTGACGCACGCGCGGTCACATGACCGGACCGCCCATCACGTGTGCGGAAATAATCAGGGACTGAATTTGGCATTTAAGACGCCGGCAGGCAACCATTTACATCCTCGGGATTCCGTGAGGCCACACTGCAGGTTCTCCGGCGGGCTCTACGGTCACAGTTTGTGAGTACTAGCTGCTATAATAGGGGGACACTACTTGGTAATCTGCCGTTCTACTTATAGCAAGATAAGATTATTTGAAGGACTCTGCTAATAGTAATGGCGGGTTTATCCCGCCTACCACCTCATGTATCCATCTAATTTCACAAGAAATGTATCTCTGATTTTTGCAATTTTAAACCCACAGAATGTATCTATGACCAGCCCCCACGGTGTCCATGGGGCGAAACTACAATTAGTTTCCTGTGAGTTTATTTATAAGCCTTGGTTCCTCTTACTGTCTGTCTGTCGTTCTTTATTCATTGGCACTAATGAGCTTAAAACATAGCTACATAGGTGATGCATGACTAGAAATACAGTCAGTTACTATACTTAACGCTCCTAAGACATAGGGAGCCGTATGACACCCACTTATAATTCTTGAATGAATGTGGGTATGGAATGGACGATAAGAATATACCTTAGACTCCTACTCAAAGACGCATCACTGAGATAGTGCATGAGAATTATGTCACAATGAATATGACATACACATTTGTGTGTTTCAAGATCACTTACTCTTGAAGAATGGAGAGTATATTTAAAGAGGATGGAGTAACATACTCACAGTAGAAATGTATATAACTGTGTATATGTGTTTTGCTCTATCTTTTTCAGAATATTTTCTTTCCCCCTTCATTGAAGGCTGTAACGTTGCCTAACCGTAAGTACACGGTCTGGCGAATTGTGTAACCAGGGACGGGTGCGCCTTAGCGTGCGCAGACCTCCCGGTTCACGCATTTGGTCCTGACGAAAACCCTGTACTAACATTAAGAGGTTGAAACATGTTGACCGACAATTTTTTCACTTAAACACTGGTACTTTTTGGTCAATAGAGCCATTTTAAGTATCTCATTTGGTTTTAAATTTTGTCTTGTTGCTCCAAATAAAAATCTTAGGGAATAAAACAAAGACAATTTTAATCCACTTACACATTTTCTTCACATTATTCCAAAAAACTAGCTCCGCTGTACTTCAGGCGTTGAAGCACACCCAAGTGGCATTCGGCTACTTGGGTGGACCCCGATGATGAAGCATGTCACCAACTAGGAGGGTGAGTGAGGGGTTTCTTAAATAAAGAAAGAATTCTTTTTTTACTATTGCTCTCTATTCTCCAAAATAACTAGGACGTTGAGTCCTGGGGATACTCCCTCTTTGTTTTTTCGATATATTGACCTTAGGGGACTGGGAGTTTGTTCCCAACGAATTACCCTTACTCTCTCTTTGTTTAGTGAGGTTTTATAAATTCCACAATTTTTTTATACCCAACGTTGTAGATTAATAAATAGTGTGTTATAGGGACAGTACATTATCTCAAAGGAGTTAAATATGTTGCTCAGCCTTGACAGACACGGACAGCATATCAACTGATCTCGCACAGTCATTGGCCATGAAAAAGTAACAGAAAGTGTTTACTACTAACCTATAATTAGAGTTAGAATAAAACAGGACTTCAAAATATCACCGAGGCAGATAAAGGAAAGACAAAGGAGCTATCAAGGGGAGCAAAAGGACCATAATTGGAATCCTTAGGTGGCCTCTGAACAATCCACCTGTCATCAGTCGCTCTGCTGCAGATTGCCTGATGATCAGTTCCTTGTTTGTTCCTGAAGGAATATGGTGCGGCACTAAAACTTTCAGATACCAGTTCTCTAGAATGCAAGAGAATCAGGAGATAGTTCACCAGACAGCGGAGTGTCTTTATAGACGAACAGGAGCCAGGGTTTATATAAGTCCTACTCCCACCATCTGACAGCGCTTTGGGGCTACACAAGTGATATTAGCTAGGGATGTGTGAGTGTAACTCACGCAAATTACTGTGGCAAATACGTGAAATTACGTGAGGAGATGCATTTCGCACTAAGAAAATAGCACAAAATGAAACAGAGCACAAACAGCAGTAGCCGCTTACCTTTGCTAAGCTCCTGTCCCTGTGCTTCTGCAGTAGGATTTTTCCGCAAAATTACTCACAATTATGTGAAGTGTGTAATTGTGTAAATTTCTGTAATTTTTCATCAAAAGAATAGCACAAAATTACTGAAATTGATCTGACAAGAGCTGCATAATAGAAATTTCACTCAGGCTTCATATTAATGTGCCATAAAAAAAGATATAACTTAATGAAATACAATACAACACAATAAATGGCATTTATAATATCGATTTAGGTGTCTATTACTACTTTTCGCTTCTGCTTTGTAGTTCTATAAGGATTTCTAGTAGCAACAGAAGTTCTTGCCTTCACCTTAGTATCTCTATCTTTATTTCTAGGCATATTTCTCATGAGAAAACAAAACAACAATCAATAAAGCTTTCTGCTGGATGAAATAGTAGTTTGAAACAAGTGCTTTACATCCTGTGAAAAGTACTTTTAGAAATATTAGAACATTGGAATGTGGCACACTCCATTGAATACAACGGATTGCTCCAGGCTTCTATGGGCCGATAGAAGCCCGCAGAGCAACATTCCAATGTCGTTTTTGTTTACAGCTGCTGCTGTGAACAAAGGCTTCTTGGAGCCCGAGGGGATTTAAACCCCCTTGGGCTCCGGAAGGCCTTTATTTTTAGTAATTAGAACATTCTGCCCTCTATGGGCGAAATGTTCTAATAGCCTTAGAGCCTTCCTAGCGGGCTTTACTGACCATTAAGGGCCCGCTCCCTTGTTTAATGGCAGGTAGAGGTCGCTAAGTTGGGCTCTAAGGCTTTATTAGAACATTGGAATGTTGGGAGCTCCATTGTCTTCAATGGAGTGCTCTGGGCTTCTAATGGCTGGTAAAAGCCTGGAGATACAACATTCCAATATTTGTTGTTCACAGGTGTTTCTGTAAACAAAGGCCTCATGGAGCCTGAGGGATTTAAATCCCCTCGGGCTCACTGAGCCGTTGTTTCATTTGCTAGAATATTCTTCCCTCTAATGGTCTCTAGCATGACTTTGACTTTGTCAATGTTCTGGGCTTGATATTTGGTAATGTAGGAGTGAGCTGTGTGCCAGGTTGTATGATGGAACCACGCATGCTTAAACCATGTGTGGCTTAACAACGCAGTCACTACCAATACTGTGTCATTACCATGCTTTCCGTTAGCACACAAGTCGTTATAACGACTTGCTTTAGGGAAGCGCTGGATTTTGAAATAGTATAAATTGCTATTCCAACTCCAGTCGGTGTATCATAAGGAAGGCGTTGGACTTAAAATCCAACACTAGTCCAACAATGCGTTCCCTAATGCAAGTAGTTGTAATAAATTGCGTGCTACAGGAACGCGTGGTAACTTCGCAGTCATGGTAGTGACTGTGTTGTAAAGGCACTGCATGGTTTTCACTGCGTGGTAAAGGATGTTTCCCGTGTGCAAGAATATTGTTACCTAAAATATAATCTAACAAATTATTTTCTCATAAACGGTGTGTTGGACACAAAATTTCTGTTAGACAATATTTTGCTTACAATATTGTAGTACCAAACCACAGGAGCAGGGTGCTGTTTCTGGACTTGTAATGAGAGCCTGATATATGTTCTACCCATTGGAGAGGACAAGCATGGATACTACATACAATATGAGGTTTACTCATTCAATTTTCCATTTTATTCTGTAATGATAAGGTAACACTACTGATCTGAGCTGGCTGGTCTTCCTGTGTATAATTCACAGGATTTTAATCCAAAATATGTTGAAATAAATTGTTAAGCATATGAACACGTTAAGATGCAGATTATTTATTACCATCATGATATATGGTAGAGGTATAGCACTTTGGCCGCTTGTCCAAATCTCCCTGCAGCTGAACTTTCTAGGTGCCTGAAGAATAAAGAGGAGTTAGCATCATCCTCAAATTCAACTTACAGTGTAACCCATTTGGCCATACAGTGAGGACCCAAAGTCGGTAGATGGGATTAAGTTTAGATTTATTTAAAATTCAGAGCCAAGCTCATATACACTAGTCTCAATAATACATTGTAAAAATACTGAATCACCACTGGCAGACCAAATCGTCTGACAAAGTTAAGTCTCAATAACACAAAGCATACAAGAAATTCAGTAATAGCAATGCAGAAGATTAAAAACAGAATGTGATCAGAATATGATTTACGTTCCCCTTGCCTATGCATGAGTAACGTCAGATTACCTAACTAAGCCTAAACTAATTAGTATGGCTGGGGAAGCCCTAATTTGATCCATCCACTTCTGTAGAAGTTCTCTTAAATCAAAGGTATTTTATAGCATAAAGCAACACAACAGAGAAAAAGCAAAGAGGTCTGTACCCCTGTCTGAGCATCAATTAAACCCACAAAGAACGTTTAAGAATCTCATCTCACATGTCTCAATGATCGTCCACCTTTGGACGGTAAAACTTTGGCAACTACACTTGATACGCCCTTATTCTGATCCGCACATCTGAACGTCCTTGGATTCCTTCCATCTCCAGACACAGCAGAGACCGTGGTCCTCCCTTTGTTCATCAGCCCTTCTCGTCCTTGCCAATGATACTCCTTTTGAGCCTTACTATCCCTCATACACAATGTGCCTTTCACTAACCATGAGATCATACAAATGCACCTGCAGAGGAAAGAAGAACATTGAAACCCAAGCAAGCTTAGGCATTGAAGGTTAAACATTAAAATCCAAATGATTATGGCCTTTTGTCAAGTTAACAAGCAGTAATTCAGTGCACGTTTAACTGCATGGCTATAGATACACATACAGTCATAATGCAAATGCTGATTACCATTTAAATGAATACATGATTATACAGAAATTAGCAATATTATTCAAACCACACAAATGCAGATATATATGAGAACTGCAATTTGGTGACACTGTAAGGAAAACGTTAGTAAGCACACTAATATAAATGTCAAAATTATACCGCAAATACACTTTCTGTATCTGTTCAAATGCACTACATCACGTTAATGACATTCAATCACACAGATGCATGAGACCATGTGCACGTACATATGACCTGGTCAAAACATAAAAAACAAAATTACGTTGCTCCAGTAGCAAACAGATGGATTCCTTTTCTACTTTAGTGAATTACAGCAATGCAATATTTTAACAAACACTCATAAATTTTTCCTCAGCACCTGAAAACTGTTTCTTCAGGGAACCAACTCAAAAGAGTGCTTCAAAGTTATCATTCCTTTACTTATTTAATTAGTAGTTGATGTTCTGTAGAGGAATGCTGAATGCAGCAGTAGTCACTGTGAGGTTCCAAACTCAACTTTATTGAATTTTTGCATTAGAGTAGTGATGTCATATTGTTATTATAGGTGAGTAGAGATGTCATAATTACAATGATATAAGATAATTAGAAATGGGATAATCTCCCGACCTACATTATGATTTTACAAGTCACAGAGGAGTTGAGTGACCATATAGAGGAACAAGGCCAAAGACTGAATTCCTGTTTAGGGCCATGGAACTCCAAGGTGACTTGAAATATCCTTATGATGTACCTCAGGGGATACCTTTTGTCTTATAGTACATAGTCACCCAATCACCCTTCTCACAAACCGCTTAAATCCTTGTTGTGTTTCTCTTTCATATGAAAGAAATAGGATGTTTGTAGATATAACAAATAAAAGTACAATCTGTACTTACACCAAAGAGCAGTAAGATATTCATTGCAAAAAGATATTAGAATCAGTTTAATACAAGTCAGATATAAATAAAAGGCTGTAGATCAGAATGTGTAGAAACATGCAGAGGGATTCTATCTTTCTTATAATTACAAAAACCAAGCAAAAAATAAACATTTAGCCATAAATATCTCTTTTTTCCTGACCACTGTTCATCTACACATCCTCTAGGCTGCTGGCTCTGGGCAGGAGGCATTATGAAGTAAGAACTCAACTGTAATAATTTATTACAGTTGAGCAGCTATTATCATTTATTCATAACAGGCAACTCAAGGCGTCACACGTCCCATACAATAAGGAAATTTGAGGCAGGCTTTTATATAGAAATTGCATGCTCCCATGTTTTATAGAACAATTGTTTACTGGGATTGCAGTTTCACATGCATTCCAGTATTTGTGCAACTTTCAATTCAATACATTAAGCGTTCAAACAACAGGAGCATTGCCAGAAGCATGGAAATGATCAATAGTGTAGAACCCAAGGGTGAATTACTGTAAGAAATTGTATGCTAAATGTCTAACACACCTCTGGCTTTGCTTTCCATTAGCGTTTCCAAACATTTGTCTTTGACAATGCAGGTGGGTGTATGGAATGCAAGACACAATATTATCAACAGGTAAAGAGATAAAGAATAGAGCTGTAACCCATATGGTGAGGGGGGTTAAAAAGCAATAAATCATCTTCAACATCAGGAGTGGGCCAGAGAGGGTGAAGGATAGGGAGTTCAGAGGGATATCAAATGATGCTGGTGAAGGAGAGATTGTGACATACTGAGATGAGATCGAAGGGAACAGAGTATGTGATGTACAGCAAGGAGCTGTAGAGCAGCGAGCAAGGGCAGAGGGAGAAGCAAGAAGTGTGGAAGAGAGGAGAAGGGTGCTAATAACCCATCTATTTTGATCTCACATCTTCTCATACTGAAACTGGCCCATACTTCTATAAAGAATATGGACCTAAAGTTACCAAGAGACAAAGTCCTTTCTAAGGGTCTCCTACATTACATAGGTTCAATTTACAGCACAGTTAGAAGTAAGTCAAAATGGGTGAAACCATTCATATGCCACGGAGTGGTCCAAAGCATGAGTTTCCTTTTAGTTTAGCTAATCAGAAATGGCAAGTGGATTGATACATAATAAAGGGTTATTGTTAACTTTCTTATTTTATCAATAGAGTAACACAATTTTGGCTCCATCCTTTTACGTTTGGATAGGCAATATATATATTAACCTTTGGCCTTATGTATTCATGTGATGCAATAATAGCAATGAGATATGGTGCACTAAAGCTATAGAAGGTGCATTTATTGTGTGTTTGAGACATATCTGTGTGTGCAAATTAAAGTTTCACCTTTTCAGAGACATCTGAATTGCTGATAATAATCTTCTATAGGTGTAGATTGTAAGGTGGTGTGCTAAAATGCATTTAATGAAGTGCATTCACCAGGGATTAGTGAGAATGAATCATATGTGTGTTCAATACTTTCTTTATGAATTGCGACCAGTTGCTGTTTTTGATTAATAATACATGTATAATTTATTGGATTTTATGTAGGTTGTAGAATTAATATGCATTTAAAGAAAACTGTTAAGTTAGCGTGATTGTGGGCCTTAAGCTTACGGTTAAGACATTTAATACTAATGTGAAACTTGTTTTTCTGCATGTTTGCTCCTCTGCAGGTGCAGACCAAAGGAATTCATTAGTTAGCAAAAAGCACATTGTATTTCAGAGATATTGAGGCGAGGAAGAACTGGCAAGGTCAAATAATTTTAATAAGAACAAAGGGAGAGTTACCAGTTATTACTATCAGACGAAGGGAGGAATCCAAGGATAGCGGAGACTGGAATATGGGAATAGTGTCCAAGGCAACAAGTTCTTTATTTGGAACTGGAAAAGTACTATGATGCGTATGAGGCCATATTTCTCAAATGTTCTTTGTGCATTTTAATTAGTGAACCCACCTTTGGTCAGATTCCCTTTAGATTTAGAGAGATACAGACCTCTCTTGTCAGCTCTGATTGTGTGGCTTCATGCTATGCATGGCTCCTTACTTATAGAACTTATACAGAGGTTCTGATGCTGACACCTTTCTTGCTTCATTAATTCAATGGGGTTTCCCCTATCCTTAGTTTAGTGTAGGGTTTAGAAGATGTAGTGAATCTTTTCCATATGGGGAGAAGAATCGAAACCATTTTTCTAGTCATCAAATCCTATTCCATATTTTCTGTATAGCTGCCACCAAAATTCTCATATGCTCCTTGCTGTTGAGGACCAGTATTGTACGCCGCTTTGGTCTTCCTTTGATAATCCTGTACTTTTATAGTATGTTCTTGAGATTGATTTATATTAGTCTGGCTTTGAGTTTGTAATAAACCTTTTTACTTCAAGTTACTGACACAGACTTTTATTGTGTGATCCTAATGGTCACACTGTACCTTAAGATTTGAATTGAGCTAACCCCTTTTCCTCTCAGGCTACTAAAAAGGTCTTTTGACCAGAGTAAATTGGAAGAAATGGCCCAGAGCATTCTCAGATGGTAGCAGAGGATGGTTAGTGCCTGAAGTACAGGGGTCAGAAAACTGTTACTTTAGATTAGTCCAGATCCAATCTCATTCCCTAGTGTCCATGTTTTGACTTGGGGAATTGTTGTTGGTGATGTCCCAGTGGTTTGAGAGCGAGTTGTGACAGCAGAGGAGTGAGTATCAATAGGGTTGTGAATAAGCGATGTATGCTTATCTTGCAATTGTGTGGTGTCTTGCATTGATTGTGTGATCTGGTGTGTTAATGTTTTAGATGATCGTGTGAGTGTTGCACTTATTGTGGAGAAGTTATCCGGTCCGAAGTGGCCTAAGATCCTGGGATGATATTAAAAAGTGTAGAAGACACTGTATTGTAATTGTATGCTGATGTTTTGTGGGGTTGATCGTGAGATGTTGTCGACAAGCCCAAATGAGATAGGGACATTTATCTTGGTGTAAAAGTGAAGTATGATTAGTGTGGCAGACTTTTAGTGATAATGATACTAGTGACAGTCTTTTAGACATAATATTGCCCGAGCAACCACCTCTCTATAATGAGATTCGAATGGAGGGAGGTGGGAGCGAGGTCACAGGTGGGAATACTGTATTGCCCACTGCACCAGTAAGTATGAGCCCTGGTATGATAGGGATTTCTACTGTGCAGAAGGAGCAAAGTGTGATGGGGACTATTAAAGTGAATCAAAATATGATAGGAAGAAATCCAGGGACTTGTGTTCCTTGGACCTCCACTGTCTGTACAGTCACAGATAGACTTACAGTTCCTGTTACCATTGGACCAGTGGTTTCTCTATATAAACATGGTTCTGGGGGAAATCTGATTCAAAACTGTAAATGATGTATACACAAATGTTTACAATGATGACGATAGAAAACTTGCCTTTAGATCACAGAGATTCAGTGAGACCAGGAAAGGACATTGGACTCATTAAAGGAGTCAAGCCTGTCGTTATTCAGATAAAGCCGAATGTGGAATATATTCCAGAACACCGCAGTATAATTTGACCCCTGAAACAAATACTGAATTAACCCCATTGTTTGAGACAATGATTCACCAAGGTATGCTGAAGGAGATCAGGGTGAGTCCATGTAACTCACCCATTATGGGCCGGCAGAAGCCTAGTGGTAAGTACCACATAGTGCAGGATCTTTGCAAAATCAATAACATTGTGATTCCCTGTTGTTCCGTGCTACCAAATCCTGCTGTAATATTGTTTCAAATTCCATGTGAGGCTGAGTGGTTTACTGTTATTGATTTGTGTCAGGCATTCTTCTCCTTAGCAGTCAGTTCCTCTTTGCATTCAGGCTCAGGAACTGTGTTTTGGCAACGTGCCGAGTCCCACAAGGGTATATGGAGAGGCCTTCACTTTTTTACCAGATCCTTAAGAAGAATTTGGAGACTCTCATAATGCCCTGCAATTCTGACTTACTTTAATATAATGACGACCTGCTGGCTGCATCAAATACTTGTGAAGCATGCAAAACTGACACTATTGCATTGCTAAACCACTTAGCTGAGAATGGACATAAGGTGGACATAAGGTGTTCTCGAATAAGTTGCAGTACTGTTTGAGAGAAGTCCTATATTTTGGTCATCATATCGAGAAAGGTGTGAGAAGGGTGTCACAAGAGAGAATTTTGGCAATCCTGCAAATGAATCCGCCAACAACACAGAAAGAAGTCAGGATGTTTTTGGGAATGGTGGGCTACTGTCGTCAGTGGATACCCAACTTTTCCCTAGTGGCCAAGCCTTTATAAATGCTGACACACAAGGATGTGTCGGATCCAGTGTTTTGAGACAATGACGATCTGGTTGCATTCCTAGAGTTCAGAGAGAGCCTCTGCTGTGCCCCGGCACTAAGAATGGGTCATCCCTTGACTGTTTATGTTACTCATTCTGTCGAAATTTTGTTAACTAGAACGAGGACACAGAACCTCATGAACAGCCGCCTGACCCGGTATGAGCAAATCATACTGGCGGCCAAGAACGTGTTCTTAAAGAGGTGTTCTGTTTTGAATCCTGCCACTTTGCTACCCATTCCTGAGAATTACAATGATGATGGTGAGGTGGAGCATGACTGACTCGTTGTCACTGAACTGTGCACCAAACAAAGACCTGATATACAAGATGAACCACTACCTGAATCTGATTACATATTGTATGTGGATGGCTCCTGTTTATGAGATTATGAAGGAAATTTGAAAGTCACTTATGCAGTCTGTACCATTTCAGTAGTAGTAGAAGCTGCTTGGCTACAAGGAGTAGTCTTTGCACAAGTGGCTGAATTGATTGCTCTTACTCGAGCATGCCATGTTTCAGATCAATTATTACAGGTGACTATATTTACAGATAGGCAGCACAGTTTCGGTCTGCTGCACAACTTCAGACAGTTATGGTCGCAGTGGGGATTTATGACGTCATCAGGATCCCCTATCTGTAATGGTGAGAAAATTGTTACAGGCATTGCAATTGCCTGTGCATGTTGTGGTCGTGAAATGTTTCGCACATTGCAAGGGCGAGGATTATTTGACAGTTACAACAGATATGCTGACGGGGTCGCAAGGTACTGCGCTTAAAATGACTGTGCATTTAATGGAGAGTATGTAAATGAAGGAACAGACAAGACCAATTACAGCCTTTTGCTCACAGCAGCTGATACTTGGGAGGAAGTTAAGAGGTTACAGGAAGAGGTGTCAGAAGCAGAACAGCAGAGTAAGGTAAATGCAGGTTGTGTTAAAAGAGATAAAGGTGAAATACTGGTTTCAGGGATTGGCAGACCTGTGTTGCCAAATAGTTTGTTGCCACCAATGGCTAGACATTACCATGGTCCAACTCATGTAGAGAGGGATGCTATGGTTAGATTGTTTTGCCAAACATGGTGAAATCCAAGGTTTAGGTTGATGGCGGAAGTGTTATGTCACAGATGTGCAGTGTGCCAACAGAACAATGTAGGTAAAAGAACTGAATTAGCATTTAGCCACAAAGGGAGGTCAGATGGTTCCTTCAATAGGATGCAAATAGACTTTATTTCTTTGTTAATAAAGTGGAAACAATCTATAGGTCTTTCCCTTTGGCTCCTCCTTCTCTTGCTGCTCCTCACGGACCCCCTTCTATGCATTCTCTGGAGGTTATTCCTTCCATCTCGCAGGATGAGTTTTTACTACTGAGTGGTAAAGTTAAATCTGGCTCTCCTGTAGATCCTCTGAAGCCTGCCCAGTTCAGGGACTCCCTATCTGTGCTCCTGGCACCTCTGTGCCAGGTTGTTAATACATCTCTTTCCACAGCTGTTGTTCCCTAAACTATGGAAGCAGGCTAAGGTAGTTCCTCTACTTAAAAAACCTTCACTGGATCCGGCTAAGTTGGAAAACTTTCGTCCTATATCTCTCCTACCATGGGTAGCCAAGATTGCCGAGGCTCACACTAATAACATCTTAACGGGGTTCTTGAATATTAACGGCACCTTGGACCTCTCCCAGAATGGCTTCTGCCCCGATCACAGTACGGAGACTGCTCTCCTGGCTGTGACCGAACATCTGCGGACCATTCTCGATGCAGGGCACACTGCGGCACTGATACTGCTTGACCTCAGTGCCGCATTTGACATGGTCTCCCACAAGATTCTTTTACATCGTCTGGAGGAGGCCGGTGTCGTTGGCCTAGCTTTGGAATGGTTGAGATCTTTCCTGTCGGAGAGAACATTCCAAGTGACTGCCCCCCCTTTTTCTCTCCCATGTCCAGGCCATCGGGCAGGGTGTGCCTCAGGGCTCTGCTCTGAGTCCTGTACTATTTAATCTGTATGTTCAACCTCTTGCTGCGGTGGCTAGGGACAAAAGTCTTACCATGGTCTTGTATGCTGACGACACGCAGTTGGTGGTGGCCCTCTCCGACGACTCCACGCAGGACGCCTCCAAATTTAAGAGTGGCCTGGCGGCAGTCGCGGAGTGGATGACCGCCAACTGCCTCCAGCTTAACGCCAATAAATCTGAGGTGTTGCTGGTGGGGAAAGACAAGGGACTATGGAGTGAGCAATGGTGGCCCAACACCCTTGGTAGTGCACCCACCCCTAAGGCGGTGGTAAAAAACCTAGGGGTATGGATGGACTCTACACTCAGCTTCCAGGAGCACACCAATAAAGTGGCCGGCACTTGTTTCGGCCTCCTCCTCCGGGGACTTAGGCCCCTGCTGGGGTTTTTTGATCCACCCACCCGTCAGTTGATCGTCCAAGCGGCTATCTTATCTAGACTGGACTATGCCAGCTCGCTCCTCTTAGGGGCTAATCAGGCAGAGGTGGTGCGCCTGCAGCGATTTCAAAATGCAGCAGCCAGAGCCCTGCTGGGGCTCCCGCGTAGCTGCTCAACAGCCGGTGCCATTCGGCGGTTACACTGGTTGCCTATGGCCAAGCGGATCGAATTCAAGGCTCTCTGCTTGACCTTTAAAATTTTGAAGTTTGCGTCTCCTGGGATTTTGGCCAACTTGCTGGTACCTTATGTTCCTATGCGCCAGCTGCGCTCCTCGGGGCAATACTTGGTTGCTGTCCCTCGAGTGAACCGTCTCCGTGCCGGGGGACGGTCCTTCCGCTGTTTGGCAGCCAAATTGTGGAACTCCCTGCCCTTTCAGATTCGCAGTCTGGATAGCCTGCTGGCCTTCCAAAAAGCCATTAAGACATACCTTTTCCCCCTGACCTAGTTCTTACCCTCTATGTTACTGCTTTCAGCGCCAGGACGCCTAGTTCTTAGCCTCTATGTTACACTGCTTTCAGCGCCGGGACGCCTCTTCGCTGAGGCAGCTGTGCGCTATATAAGTCTAGTTAACATTAACATAACATTAACATGCCTGAAAACAATGGGATGAGATATGTGTTGGATGTTGTGTGCATCTTTTCATGATGGGTTGAGGCTTATCCCACAAGAAGAAATGATAGTCTCACAGTAGCAAAGTTGTTGTTGAGGGAGTTGATACCAAGGTTCGGCTTCCCGACTTCTTTGGAATTGGACCGAGGCACGCACTTCAATAATAAAGTGCTGAGGATGCTGTGTGCTACCTTGCAGGTTGAACAGAGACTGCATTGTAGTTACCCACCTGATTCTTCAGGTCTGGTGGAGCAACTCAATGGAACACTGAAATCAAGACTTGCCAAAGTGTGTGCTTCTGCGTCTTTGAAATGGCCGGATGCTTTGCTGTTGGTTTTGATGAGTCTGCGCAGCACACCCGAATATAGACAAGTCACTAAATTAACCTGTGCTTAACCTTCTGGCAGTTCGGCACAGAAGCAGACAATGTGGCAAGAATTTATGCAGCACCCAAACTATAAGTGAAAACACAACACAAGAAAATCCCAAACCAATGTACGAAAATAGAGTACAGTTTATTAAATAAAATGATACCAGAAAGACAAAAGTCCAATAAATAGAACCAAAGATATTGAATATTAAAATTTTTGTGCAAATAACACCTGAATTCACAAAGCGCTGCTTGTGATCATGTGGTCACGCTAGACCAGGAGAAAGTTACAAGTTCAGGTCGACCACGATGGTGCATGGTTTGGATACAGGTTAATCCCGCTGAAAAGCTACCTTTTCAAGTCTGGTTTGAAGTGCTCCATTTGCTTTGGAAGAGGCCATTAGAAGGAGGCTTTGACCACAAAGAGCAGGTCAAGCATCGTTGCTTTGGCGCGAAGATCTGGTCTTCACTAAGCTTTCATTGGCCTAGTGGGTCTGTCTGTGAGTGGGTACATGAGGGTCTGACTGTGTGTGCGAGTGCATGCATGAGTGTCTCAGTGGGTCTGTCAGTGGATGAGTAAGTATCTGAGTGAATGTCTGAGTCTGTATTTTAATATATTTATCAACAGAATTCACAAATCTGTTGTGAGCTTACACGGGGGGCCGCACTGAGCACCATGACTGATTCTTGAATATGCGCACATGGAATAAAAACCCATTTCTGGGCATGTTCTTCCCTCCAGAGGTCCCTCACAGACCACTATATACCTCCCAGAGGATCAGGGTACCTCACCTCTACCTTGCCCCCTTTCACTACATTACATATTTTGTTTCGCTGCGAGGACCATTCCCCGGTGTGTTAAATGGCGAGCACAACTTTCTACTCGGGTTGCAGCCATCCAATCACAGCTGTGCTGTTGGCACGTGAATTCATGAACAATTCACAAATATATATTATCCACTATTAGTGCAGTAAAATGATTGACAGAATGCAAAGAGAGTGCAGCCCCAAATGACGTCCATAAGAATGAGCTGCTACTGTGTTCCTGGAACTGATTTTGCCACCTCTCAGGCCAGGGATTGCAAAGGCAGTGCCAGGGGTTGCATGGGGCAAGCCAGGGGTTGCAGCTGCAACCCCTGGCAACCACTAAATGACGTCCATGAGCCCCTTGATTCAACACTGCAATGCTACGTGTTTGGTATGTAAATTCAACTAAAGAATGCCTGTTTTGTACATATGGTATAATAGTGATTTTTCTCGTTTCTGTTTTCTCAACCTAACAGTAAATTTTTCTGTAACAACTTGAACACTAACAGACCATTAATATTAAATTCAGGTTTTAAATCATGGGCTGTCATTGGGTGTTCTGTATTTCTAGTGATGAATATTGAAATTATGTGAAATAATCTACTGAAAGCGTGCTATTGTGCCCATTTCATTTTAATTGGTAGCACACAAACCATCAAAACGTATGGCTCCCTCCACTATCAATATATGAATGAGCTATTATGTTTTAAATAATGTTTGCAATAGATGCTTGTTTCAAATTTTGGTCAGGTTGGGCATGTTTACAAACGTACCTTTATGACCGAATGTATTTGTTTTACACCTGCCCATTCATTCACTAATGGATTTGAGGGAAAATGAGCATTCCACGGCATGGTTAGCACAGGAAGTTTGTGAACAATAACCACCGTGCATGTTTAAGTGGTAGGATTTTTACTCCAGCAATGGGCTGATGTAAATCGCTGTGATTATTGGAATGGGAATGGACCACCCACAGATTTGGTGTGGATTTAGGAGGAAAGATTTCTCCACAGTGAAAAATATTTTCCCCATTATGAAAAAACAGTGTGCATGTGCACAGGGGATCTTATTACACCTGCAGGTTGCTCTCTGCTCTGGAGACCTCCTCACAACGGGTTCAGAATCCTGCTTGGAATGTCACGTGAGGCTGCAGCTTCCCAGGCGTACTTCTATGAAAATTTGCATATTTCAGAGAGTCAGAAAATTGCGACCAGCCAGAGATCTCTGCCAGTAATTTTTGAACTTTCTTTGTGGATTAAACTGTATTTGTATACCAAGAAGGTAGACCAGCTGTGACATTGTGCTGTAATGAAATGTAAAAAAGGTTCAATGTTGTGCCAAGTTAAATAGTTGAGACAAGTGATGGAAGAGGGGGTGGAGGAGGGGCTGAGAGGAGATACAGTGTTTACAATATACTTACCTCGTCAGCCTTAGCCTTGAGAGAAAATGAAAACCATGAAGGGGAAGTATTTAAAAAAGGATAGCTTCAAAAATTATATAAATATAAAAAATGTTTCTCACATACAGTATGCTTCCTAACCGCAAGAGACGGGACACCTACTCATCATATGCAGCTACTGTAAGCCATCTGTGCTTACCAGATGGGGAGCTAAAGTGTTTATACTATATCTGATTGGAAACAGTGGCATTTCCAACAGGAAAAAACAAGATATTCAGCCCTGCTACGATTCTACTAATTAACAGTAAAACGGGATACTTTAAAATGAGTAGGATACTTTAAATAAAATGGAGCATATTTGGCACACCAGGGACGAAAAAAATAAATGTTAATAGATCACATTTGCATATGAAGGCTGGAATTTGTGGGCTTTGCACGTGAGAGATCCCTGGACAGCGCAGTTCAATTGAAAGTGTAAATAATATTATTTTCAGAAAGACAAGCCAAACATGACAAAGTCAGAAATTGTGAATAATGTACTATGGCAGGGTGACGCCAGGCAATGCAGACACCCTGTCTGACAGTATGCACCCGCTGACATCAATGAAAGAACACACAAACACAGGATGCTGGGATGGGTGAAGGACCATGTGCAGTCGAGGACCCCTTTATTTTATAGCCTCTGGCCATACCGGGCCAGAGGATCTACAAGGTGCACACAGTGTGGTACCAAGGGAGGGTCCCGGGTGGCTCACTACAAGTACATCTGATGAAATAAGAATCTGTCCCACCAATTTTAGTGAAACAAATAACACAGTTCCTCTGTGCATGTTTTGAGTGTACCAGCAGTGGCATAGTGGAGCAGACAGCGAGCATGCCTGAAGAAAGAAGTAAGGGATGTGAATCCATCAGGGACGAGAAATTTTGCACCTCGATTCTCAATCAAATTTAAAAATCCTCATTTACAGGTGTACCTGGGTGCAGATTTCCAATTGATAGGAAATCTAAAAGTGTTTCCTTCAATCTCCTTGCAAACTTGTACCTGTGACAATGAGGAGGCGTTTCCGTATGTACGCTAGCATGGGCTATTACCTCCTGCTTTAAGCAGATGCAAAACAACAGTGTTGCTTCGTACTTCAGACACACACATGGGCCCGCTCCAAACCTGATTTTGTGCACAGCTCAGGGGAAACCCTGTTGAAAGGTCTTGTACATATGCTTTCAGAGAGACTCATAAATCGGAGACCGCACATAATACAATATGGGCGGCATTTTCGCAGTGGGGATTATGATGTCGGTTTCCGGCAGGCTTTTCATGTTGTGCTTTCCGACATGAAAAGCCTGTCGGAAAGCGACTTTGAGGGACCCTAGCCGGGCCTCCATGCCTGCGCAGCCTCCGATTGGAGGCTTGGGAGGCACCTATGGTGCACCCCTGTAAATCCCTGCACCATGTGGCAGGCACCATGAGGTGCCTGCCATTCGGTGCAGGGATTTACACAAACTCCCATTTTCAGCACAAGCTCCCATAGAGAAATGGGAGTCTGCGACCGCAACATGAGTGGTCGCATCCAAATAATGAGGTCGGGACCGCCGACCAGAGGTCGGTCGGTCCCAATTCCGCAATGGGGTCGGACGGACATGAGTCAGCACGACATCGTAATCAGCCCCTATATTTCAGAATCTTCAAACAGAAATTCACATTTCTCACTGTCTCAAAGCTATAGCTTTATCTTACATATATCTAAACCATTGAAAATATAACAATCTCAAAAGTGAAAGAGTTCATGCAGCCCACTTTACAGTTGATGCCTGAGAAATTAGCTTGTGGCTCAACAATTGCTCTGAAATGCCGTTATAACTGTTTGTGACAACACCCGTGGCAGGTTTTCAATTCCCAAACCATAGACATACTGTTTTACCTATCTGCCTGCTTCAACCAAGATGCCTGAGTTTCACCCTCCCCGCTACACCTACCGTGGGTGTGTCTTATTGAACCTGATCAGCCGTCCACTAAGGCTGTTCCATCCTAGACAAAATGAAAAGTTTAAACTAGGCTGCTTCTTTTTGGACCAGAAATGCTGCACCTGAAACAGCACAAGCATTGGCAAATCTCTCCTCTCTGGCTCTTACTTGTAATGCAGGACATCATAATTAATAATTGATTTGAGAATTCGTGCCTATGATTGCATTGATGGTTTACTGGGAGAATACTACAATGGTTGGATGAGTGAGTACATAAATGGATGAGTTGGTAAACAGATAGATGAATGGGTTAGTGCATGACTTGATAAATGAATAAGTCCATAAGCAGGTGAATGGGTGAATACATGCACGGGTGTGTGCAAATATATTACACCAATCTTAAAGACAGAGACCCCAGACTGCACAAGTGATAATGCTATAAAAATGCCATGTTGAGTAATGACAACTGTCATATGCACATTGAGGTCTCTAAACTACTGCTATATAAAGAGAAGTTATTGTAATTCACATCCTGTCTTTCCATTTAAAGTCCTGACCCATGAATTCCTCTTGTGCTTGGAAGCAGACACTCATTCAAAGCCATTCATATGTTACACATAAGATTCTGTCCCAGACACTTCTGCTGTTCAGGACCCCAGACTTGGTTTTACATTAAAGATTCAGGTTATATTCTAAAATGATCCTAGTATAAACTGTGGTAGTTTTAGAGGGGTTGCCAGGGGAGTGTAGAGTATGGCAGGATGCAGTACCAGGGCAACTGTAGGAAAGAACGAGGGCAGATACAGTCCGAGGAGATAGTGTGGAATGGAGGCACATGCAATACCAGGGGAACATTTGAAATGAAGAACAGTTGCGATGCTAAGTGTAGTGTGGAGGACAGGCACATTCTGTACCAAAGTGTAATGTGGATGGGAGGGGCGGGCAGTGCCGGAGGGCAACATGCATGAAGGACTGCAGATGCAGTACTAAAGAAACACAAGGGGTGAAGGTAAGATGGCATGTCAGTGGTAAATCTCAAATAGATTGAGAAAGTGGAATTTTCACAGTACAGAATGAGGGCACATGTGGTGGCAGGGGAGCATCTATAAGGAAGGACAGGTACAGTGCTAACGAAAGAGAGAACATTCAGTACAAGGGGAGTGAAGTAATAAATCACGCTGTGCCAGGGGCATTTTGGAAGGAAGGGCAGGTGTAGTGATATAAGGACATATGGCGTGAAGGCAGGTGTAATGCTAAGCAGATACCTGTTAGAAGGAAATGTGTAGCCACATGGGGGCATGGGAAGGGAAAAATAGGTGCAGTAATGACTTGCATTATGAGGGGTGGTAAGTGCACTGGCATAGCTACAGCATGAAAGAAGATAATATGTTGTGCCGGTGAAATATGTGAATGAAAGATGGTTTTAGTGCCACAGCGAAGTAAAGGGTGAATAAAGTAGTACCAGAATGAAAACTAGATGTGCGGAGTTCCAGAGGGACATGTGAGAGAATAGGTGCATTATGAATAAAGGTGGACAGTAAACTGCGCTCTGCCGGCGGAGTTCGTGGAGTTTTTTCCACTCTGCGCTTTGCTTGGAGCGTGGAGTTCGGCAAAAACTCTGCCTGCCACTGCCTAGCAGAGTTTACTGGCACCTAGCGTTTGTTATCTGACATTCCAGCTGATAAAACATGCACCAATCATAAGGATGATATTAAAAAAAACACCACACAAAATCAAACACAAAACACCACAGCCCCAGAAACACTAACAGTAGGCACCTCAGTCATGTTCAGCAACATGCTGGCAGTACAAATACCCCTGCAACGGAAACACTGCATACACAACGGAAACACTGCATACACCCGCTGATTGTGCCTTAACGGGGGATCAGGGTCACTTGTACAGAAAGGCCCAAAAACAAAACATTCAGCATTGCCCTTAATGCAGGTAATTTAAGCAGTTTGAGCTGACGTGTTGCCCAGTCCTATGTGCATCCAGCGGTTTGCAGGTAGAGCTAAGCAAGTGGTTGATGTCTGCAAAGCTCAGTGCACACATGCCCGTGGGTGCATGCAGAGCTATGTCCATGTGTTCCCCTGGAGTCCTCTAGGGTGCATCCTTCAGGGAGTCTTGGGGCATCTCAAAACACACTCTACGAGGGGGCCATCACATTGCATTAGGCTATTGTCCATGTCGTGCCAGGTGGTAGATGCATGCATTGCACTGTCCAGGACACCACACACAGTGGAGAACGTATTAATCAGCAGGTGTCTGCAGAGTTCTGTCTGAGCATGTCCACTGCCCAGGACGCAACAGGCGGCAGGAGGCATGTACATGTCAGGATGCAGCAGGCAGTGGTTCAGGGATAGGGGCATTCAGCGATCGTCACATAAGTGCCCAGAGCACATGTTTTAGCCACACCAACACGTCCATGATGCAGCGGTTGTCAGGACGCATGTTATGGGTCCCTTACATTGGGGGCTATGTCTTTTGGATGAACATTAACTCTCTGCCAGGACTGAGTTGTGGTTTCTCTCAGTTGGAGTCCAAGTTGATGGCAGGGGCTACTGTTGGCACAGCAGGTGCAGTGGCAACGATTTCAAAGCCATGAAGGCCCATTGAACCCTGATATTTTCTATATTTTACTACTCCAATGGCAGTCCAAGCCTCCAAGCGGCCATTTTCCTTGCTTACACCAGGGCCCAAAGCATGCAAGCTATGCTACTGGTTGAGGAATTATTTATTTCCACATTGGGTGTCGGCGCTATTGCCATCACCAGGCATGCTGTGTTAACTAATTGTTATTAATACATGTGGTTCAGTGGCTGACCGTCATAAACTCTGCAAGAAAAGTCAACATTTGGGGGGGGTGCTAGAGAAGGGGAGCCACGACAAAGATGAAGAAACTTGTTTGGACCACGTGACTTCAAGGTCAAGGAGGTCGTTCCCTCCTGACCCCCACCTCTAAGTGCTTGATTCTGTCTGCCTCTGTGATGTGCACTTTAAATTGAAAGTCCAGACTCCTACTTTGGTGCCTTTGATAAAATATGCTTTTAAACATACAATTTGCCGCTCATTTGTATACATTTCCTTGCGGGAGAACCACTTGGACCGTAGCTCCACTACAAATTTATATTTCAATTCTACCCACTTTTGAGCCATATGATTGTGCCTGTGTAATTTAAAACAAGCAACCAATTTGCCAAAAGTTCCACAAAATTCCTTCCAGTAGAATGCACAATCTAAATACCATATTTAGGTCTCTGCTCTAGTCGGTGCGCACCGAATGTCTTGAACCGAGACATGCTGTATCTACATCGTGGGCTTAAAGCCTGCCCGTAGGCTTCCCATTTGCTGGCACCATCGTCGCTCCATTTTTTTTCCTCCCCATTTGTCGAGGGCATGCATACATCATGCCTTTTCCGGTGTTTAGCCCTCCCCGAGCGCCCTGCCCAACTACATTTAAACATATTCAGCGGGCATCGTAGGGCATTGTTTTGGGACTACTTTTTTTTCGGGACAGTGTTCTTACTTCCAACCACGCCCTAAGGTGACAAAATGTAGGCTTTTTGTAAAGAAAAGTGACCTTTATCCCAAACAATCACAGAAACTGGCTAAGGTAATTTGATGTACAGTATGGGTTGAGAATGAGATGTTTATTCTACTACCTTTTCTGAAGTCAACGTTTCCTGAAAGGTATGCAGGAACATACACACCACATTCGATAATGTTGACTTCTCACAGGCAGCGTCATGCAAAAATGTCTTTTTAGCCGTCTAAGAATTCTTAGTTGCTTGAACTGTCAAAGGGTATACAAACCATTTGAAAGAGGGCATCTTCCTAGGGTGCAAATACCTAGAAGGGTAGGTAGGCTTTTGCTTTCATGCAAGCTTAGTTGCATGCATTGCATCCAAATATCTCTTGTTTTGATCAGTGAAGCAATGTCACACATGAGAGTTTGGGGGTGGTGGGGATGCTGGGGCGGTTACGAGTCCATCGAAAGGCACAATAACAGGGCAGACTTGTAATGGATAGCTGCCTCCCATATATTTGTCGTCCCTTCAAAACAAAGCTGATGAGATTCATTTGTAAATGTTAAGCTTTCAGTATAAAACCTGCCCCAACATTTCCAAAAAGTCCAGCCTCTTTAAAAAGTCAATAGGGTTGGAAGAGAGTCAGCCACATGACCAGGTTTTTTTTTCATCATCAGCCTTAACCCAGAGAAAGAAATTACGAGGGGCAGAAAAGGGTGAGAAGGGAGAAAAAGATTGGAAACCGCAGCAACCTGCAAGAGTAAGACAGACAGGAAGTGTAGGGTCACATGCAGGGAAGCATTTACCATGTTCGCATCAAAGCCCATGGTTGCCTTGCTAGGCTACTGGCTGTGCACATTTCTCCTTTTGTTTACCCACTTCACATTCATCAATGCTAGCCTGTTGCATAGCAGGAAAGGGAGACTTGGTGCCTGGAGAAATTTCTAGTACGGTTGTACCAAGCAATCCATTCTCTTGGAGGAGAGGAGGTGGCATAACTGCCAGACCTGCTGAATTTAGAGCTGGGGAAACAGGCTTGATTCTGGGCATCAGCTCAACATCCTGTGATTCTAGAGAAATCACTTAATGTCCCCGTGCCTACCAAAAATAAATGTGAAAAACTCCACGAGTTCCGCCCACCCCTAAATCTGAAGGGCACATATTGGAAAAAAAGAGAGTGCAATAGCAGTGGAAAAGAAAAGGGGAAGGGCAAATACTCTGCCAGAGGAGCATCTGGAAAAAATGCAGTAAGGATGGCAGATGCAGTACCCCTGGAAGGTCTGAAAGCAAGAGGCACAGGCGTAATGACAAAGGTGTACCAGGAGAGGGCAGGTGCACTCACTGAAGGATGACCAGTACAGTGGCATTAACATAGGGCAGACAGTGGGCAGGGGCAGTGCCAGATGCTAGAAACAGAAACATTCAGATGAAGCGACAGGCATTTTTATATCCATAATATCAAGGAGAAATATGGTTTCCCAGGCACACAATGTCTAAGGTGCACTCTCTGGCTCCAATCCAGGAACACAGGATGGTGAGAGTGTGACAGCTGGGACAGCCCTTCTTCATCAAGAGTCAGTCAATCCAGATGTATGTTTCTGGGTGCCCAGGCATGCCTGTACTTCAGTGAGGACGAGTGAAGTGTGCAAGGGGCAAGAATGTGGAGCGCACAAGCATTCTCTCTAGGACTAGTTCTTCTCCAGCCTCGCATATATTCACCCCAGCTTTTCCACTCCTGCCCCAGAGACACTCGACTGTCTTTTGAAGCAGCTCCTGGTTACCCCTTAAATATATATAGCACCTCAATAACATGTTCAGCTGCCTCTTGACTGGGATAACCTTCGCCTTCCTACTCCACACTCCTCCCTGCAGGAACCTTCTTCAGCTTCCAGAGTTGGGACTCTATGTAGGAGGAAGTCTCCTATGCAAACAGGATCCCTACTATGGAGAGCACCCTGCTCGCCCCTCACTACCCCTCGGGGGGACAGGGACCTCTCATACGTGCCTGAGGTTTCCCATGCAGAGTCAACACCACCCCTAAGCTGAGCTGGACACGCCTGAGCCAAGCAGAGTCTCTTGTCCAGTGTGGACGCCATTCGCCTGTAAAGAGATGAGAACCCTGATCAGGACGGCTTTGCACAGCACATGCCATGTGTGAAGGGCCGCGCTGAGGTCCCTCCTGTTAGCTTTTGGACTACCCCTGGCTGCACCCAACAGCTGCAAGCATGAGGAATCCATGTCGGCACTCACTGTTGACTGGGGGCCCAAAGCAGCCCTGGCAATTTTGACGGACCTGCCCCCCTGCTGCTTTTGTTACTCGGGCCTATATAGCAGCACCCCTGCAAAACCGGCCCCCCGTAACAAAAATGCCCCCCACTGCTGCAAAATCGGCCCCCACCCTTCCAGCCTCCCAGGGAAATGCCCGATGCCTGCTACAGCCAGTCCGGCCCTGCTCTTAACCGTAGCCTTTGCAGTATACTCTGATATAACGTCCTGCAGACTCCATAGAAGGTGAATCTGCCAGAACCAGACACTCACCGGCGGCTGTGAAGGAATGCAACAGTTCGAACAACCCACCATGCTCCATTCAGCTCACCTCTCCCAGCCTAAATGAAACCTAGCCTGCCCTCCAGTGCTCACTGTCACTGTGAAACCATCTACTGACATCGTGAACTGGCCCTGCCTTTCTACAGTGACATGTCATATCAGTATTGACTGAAACAGGGAATGGAAACAAAAGAAGGGCTCAAGAATCTATCACGCATCACTCGCTGTGCATCTATGTTGGAATGGAGTGCTAGGCAAGGCTAATAGGACTTTGTATATCATTAATAGAAGTGAAATATTCGCAAATAGCCAAATTACAAAGTTTTTTCTCTTTTAGTTTGGCATGAAGTTTGTTGTAATTTTATACATAATGAAAACTGAAAAGTGGTGGGTTTTCTTCTTGTTTATTTTTCACATTCCATAGGAAGCATCCATATTCCAAAAAAGCATATCTCAAAGAAAGATGTATCATGTTTGACACTCATGACTTTCAAGACCTGCAATACCATTTAGACACTGTCTCTCACTTTTCTGCCATTTATCTCCACCGTCAGGGTGCCTGCAGTGCTTAATTTGAGCCGGTGGTTGACAATGGGGGCCATCTGTACTCTTTTCAGGGGCCTACTTTTTTTTCCTCTTCGGACAATTTCCAAGTGCAAGAGAGGGAAGCACACACAAACTGGGAGGAAGAGAAAGAGGGAAAAACCTTCATGAAAGGAGAAAGCAGAGACCTGATAAGGTGAGATAAAGGGACTGAGAGTGGGAGTGGATTAAAGAGGCCTGAGGTGGTTTCCAGGCTCCGCAGACTTGGTGTTCGCCCTGCTGATGTTTAATAACGCCGGCAGCAGGCTACTGGGCAGCTGGTGGGCACCGACACTCATTGCATTACAAATCAAGCACTGCCGGTGATAGGTGGCAGTGCATGCATGGCACCGGAGTGGACTTAGATGCATCTTTGGGTACAGTGACTGCCATAGCACACAGGTAAAATGCCGTAACTTGCACTGTCTGGCCCTTCAAACAATGAAAAGCAGTTGTGTGAGCTGGTCCAAAATGTAAGTGACATTTGCAGCAAAGTCAGGGACTCAAGAAGTCAGACTCATTCCCAATGTATGTATGCTGTGGGCTGAGACCGAATGTGAATGACACTTTGAGACAGCTGTGACTAAATGGGTCTGACCCAAAGTCGTTCTGTATGTATTATTCTGTATTATTATATTTCATTCACAAAACATCCGCTTGCCCGCTAGCACTGTCTGTGACGCCAGACCTAAAACTTACGCGGCTGCCATGTATGCAACTGCAAATACTTTATTCTACAGCAACGATATCACCGGTGCAAATCAAGTTCACGAGCTCACAGTGAGGCCCTGACATACTTGCACAATTTCATTCATCACTTTTTTTTAATGACCGATTGGTACAACATCACCCCATTCACTACACCAGCCTCACACTGCCTACTACAGGAGCCTAACACTAGGGGCGCAGGGTGACACTTGCTGTTCTAAATCACGTATAACCGAAAACTGTAGAATAACCATTGCAAGTGAATCAAACTTGACGTGCACCACTTTCAGAAAAGTGTTGAAAATATTCCTGTTGATGCGTCATAAAACATACATACTCCTGCGAAGACGAGTGGCTTGGACGCTCCTGATGGAGTTTGTAGTTCAAATAAATAAAATGGTGAAGAAAATATTCCGATTGACTCTTTTTTTGTTACAACTATAGATTTTTGATAATTATGGTTATAAAATATAATGCTTGAAACAGTGCAGGGCCTTTGAATGTGTTGTGGTAAATAGTGATGCTAACCATAAAAGGTTATAGACCTCATTCACTTTTAGGATGATCATGGGAAAAGTTTAAGTTGCAAACCGCCCGTCGATGCGTTTTTGTGTTCTTCCAAACAAGATTTTTTTTTCAAATGGCTGAGAAACAGCATAAAATGTGATCGTTTTTTAACCTCTGACAATGCATCTGTGAAATGTTAAAACGAGTTTAGACGCATCTTTCACGAATTCACAGAGTGGACCGCTACTGGCAGCAAACTGCTGCCTTAAGAGGAATTGAAAAGGAATATATATTGTTTATCTCACGCAGTGTTCCCATTACAGAGAGCAGTGGGCTGTCCTCGATACCCATGGCAGAACAAGCCTGAATCACGGGTTGCAGTCCTTCATGCTATAATTGCTTGCTTTTGTACAATGGGATAATATAAAACTTTACAGCAATCGAACCCAAGCAACAAGAAATGGCTTTTCCACCCAGGAGCAGGTGGATAGATTTAAAGCTAGCATGGGGGAATGTAAGAAAATCCTGTGAAGTAGAAGGGAGCGAGATAAGAACTTAATTGAAAGGACAGCTCGGCAGGAACTGACAATTACCGGCAATTTATGCTGTGGGTTTTTGGTTTAATTGGAAAAAAATCTTTTAAATGAGTTTGGAAATCACGTGAATTCATTGTGAAATTCATATTACCTTTAACAATTTGCCTTGAAAAGCTCCGGTGGGAGACATAAAGCAGCTCTAAGGAAAAATTGATAAATGACCACTGTGCTCTGGGGCCTTGTTAAAACAATCTCTTTTTCTCGGTGTTTATTACGCTGCTTTTAAGTTTAGAAACCGCTGAAGCAGGAGCTTTTACTGTCTTGAAATGTCTACTTGCTTCAAATTTTGTCAGATGTTCATTTAGACTTAAGAATTTTAATGTTCTGACGCGAATGGCAGCTGAGAAGTGAAAATTATGAGACTACAAAGAAGTGTCTGTTGTTTTCAATCTGGGTGTTCAAAGTTATATCTATAAAAATAATTAAATCAACCAATGACGCAAAAATAGTGTCCTGCTAGCTCATTATAATGGAATACAAGCTGCTAGGTGATGAATATTAAAACAAGCACTGGCAAAGCCATTTGGTCTCTCCTTCAGAAGATGAGTGCCAACATATTTGATTTTCCAAAGCTTCTGTGCTGGGCGTGCACTCAAAATCGCATTTGTTACAGTAAATACATCACATGTGTACATGCATCAGTCGCAGCCAGCATGACTCGTGGGTGGGGGTGCAGGGGGGACAGGTGGGGGGTTTGTGGGGGGGGTGGTGGGGGGATGGCGTGGGGGTGGCGCGGGGGTTCGTGCAGGGGAAGGTTTAATTTAAAAAAAACATACCTTCCCAGGTCCTGCGCCGTCTCAGCTCCTGGCCGGGTCCCGTGTTTTCCTGCTCTCCTGCTCTGAACAGGAAGCAGGCAGCCTCCCTCCCCTTCCCTAAGCCAATCACAACGCTGCAATGGCAGCGTTGTAATTGGTGGGGACGCCGACCAGCCAGGTGTCTATGGGGAGGCCATTTTCTCCATGTAGGCTGCATGCAGCCTACATGGAGAAAAAAGAGAGTGCACATGACTGGTTTGGTCGGCCCCAGAGGGCCGACCAAACAGTCAGGCCCCGCAGCATAGGGCAAGCCACTCCTCCCCGGCCCTCGAGCAGACCCGCCCACCCGCCTGCCCCCAACCAAACCCTTTTGCTTTCTCGCAGTGCGAGAAGCAGAAACATGAAATAGTAATTTTACCATTTTATGTTTCTGCTTCTCGCACTGCGAGAAAGCAGTGGGGCGACGCTCCACCACCCTAATGGAGGAGCCTCTCCTGAAATGCATGTGTGTTTACAGTGGCCATGGAACTATAATATTTCCGAGGTAGCAACCAAGTGCACACACACTATTATGATCTCCAAAATAACCCTTTCTAGACTCTGCCCTCCTCCATCCCTCCTGGCTCACCCAAACCTCATTTTACTGCTATGATCTCCCAACCAACACTTTCTAAATTCTTCTCTCCTTTGACTCATCCCAAACCTAATTTTACTACTATGATCTCGCTAATGCCTTTCTAGAGACTCTTCCCTCCTCCATCGCTCCATTTTACTCATCCCAAACCTCATCTGCAGTGCTTGAAATGGAAAAATAGAAGTGCAGGTACTCTGTACCAGAGTGCCTGCTTGTTTCTGAGAAGTGCCGGTACTCTCCAATTAAAAGCATTGCATTTCTCTTGAAAAGTGCTGGTACTCTCCCTCTCATAATGAAAAAGTGCTGGTACCCCATACCGGACAGTACCAGCCCATTTAAACCACTCCTTATCTTACTATTATGATTTCCTAAATAACACTTTATAGATCCTTTTCTCTTCTATCCCTCCATTATCCTATTCAATCCAACTAACAGACTCACATGACCACCACTCTAATAAACTCATATTTCCCCATACTAATCCACCACTAATCCTTTTGGGTTCCGGAGTAGGGTGGTACTCACCGAAAAGTGATTCAACACCTCATCAGGGATAGTAAGCGCCATATAAATACAATGACAATATAATACAATACAAGAAGGTGCATATGCATCAAAATGCAGGCGCCCATTTTTAATTTTTTTTTTTTACTTTGCCATTTCTACATGGACTGCAGCCACGTTGTAACAGTAAACTAAAAATAAAAAATAAAACTTTCCATGGCAATGTTCTTTAGCTATATTGCTATTTTAAATATATGGTGCAAAAGGGATGTACACCACATACAAAATTATATTTAGGAAGAGAACAATATACATTCAATAGATCCCATTCGAATAGTTATTCAGCAACAATTAGTGGCTGCCCTTCAAACCCCACAGAGTAAAATAGTTTGTGTATGACTTATACAATATTGTGCTCAGCAGAAAACAAGTCTATATGTACACACCTTAGGTAAGTGCTAAAATTATATTCGATTTCAGTTCTACTCTATGTTTACCGAACAGAGCCTCTATAAAAGTCTCTGTCAATTAGGAAATAGCCATGCAGAACAGTATTGTGAGATACATGGTTTACAAGTGTATGTTTTACTGGTAGGCACTGTCAGATTTAAGAAATCAGAACTTAATGAGTGATTCAAAACCTGTGGAAATGGTTTAAACTGATATCCTTCCTGAAATAACTGCTGCTTTAAGAACATTGCATGTTACGTAAACAATAATTTGCACAAACAATAAAACAATTGAATCACGAAGGAGTATTTCTTCTTCCCTTTTGGAATTGCATTTGTGTTTTTTTATGATTTGTGGCAAGAAAAACCCCTTACTCCGCTCCATCAATTGGGGTTATTATTAAGCGACATCTCAGCAAAGCATTCATCTTTTCTTAAAACAGCAATCAGTCAGATGCTAAGTACAAGTGCTGTGCTGTACTCCACGAGCATCGCTTTTGGTACATTTTTAGGTCTCGGCCTGCACCAGCGCTTGCGCTGGTCTGGCCGAGAGTTTTAGTAAGCGGGTTTTGGAAGTGCAAACCCACTGGCTTTCGGCTGGCGACCAGCTTGCGTTCACGATGGCGTGCACGCGCGCAGCTGCCATCTGGGTTTCCTATCTCTTCCTCATTTCCTCGTCATGGCTCATTAACTCTCTGGACTCTGATGATGTTTCAATCGCAGCAGCAGCTCACATTACCAACTGACGGCCCTGGACTACAGTCACATGAAAAACAACAGCGATTAGCATTGAAATGTAAGCTTTTTTTTGTCTAGTTAGAAATATTGCTTCGGTGGGTTGATTTCACCTTATATCGCTATTTGTTTTATATTGGGAGTCACAGCCTAATTACCAGTATTTTTGTCTCACTCTGTTTTTTTAAAAATATTTATTCGCGCAAAGCACAAAGCTATATTTAAGGTTACTTTTTCCGCGTCACTTCTTCACTCTATTTAAACTCCACACCCCCACTCTTATTGTCTCTCTCCTTCTCTCTCTCTCCCCTCTCTAATTCTCTCTCTACTTAATTAACTCTCCCCTCTCTATCTTTTTTAGCCTTTCATTCTCTCTCACCCCTTTATCTGTTTCTCTTTCAAACTCCTTCATTCACTCTCTCTCCCCTTCTTTCTCTCTCTATCCCGCTCCACTCTTTATTCTATGTACACCCTTTCTGTCTCTTTCTCTCTCACCACCCTCTCTAATTGGGCATTATATCTTCACTCTATCTCTCACTCGGCAACACCACAGCATCACTCAGCATCACCACAGCATCACTCAGCGCAACCACAGGATCAATCAGAGCCAGCACAGCATCAATCAGAGCCAGCACAGCATCACTCAGCACCAACACATCTCTCAACGCCATCACAGCATCACTCAACGCCATCACAGCATCACTCAGTGCAACCACAGCATCACTCAGTGCAACCACAGCATCACTCAGTGTAACCACAGCATTACTCAGCACAACCACAGCATCACTTAGCGCCACAACAGCATCACTCCGCGCCACCACAGCATCACTCAGCACCACCATAGCTTCACTCAGCGACACCACATCATCACTCAGGGCCAACACTGCATCACTCAGCACCACCACAGGATGACTCAGCACCACCACAGGATGACTCAGCACCACCACAGGATGACTCAGCATCACCACAGCATCGCTCAGCACCACCACAGCATCGCTCAGCACCACCACAGCATCGCTCAGCACCACCACAGCATCGCTCAGCATCACCACAGCATCGCTCAGCACCACCACAGCATCGCTCAGCACCACCACAGCATTGCTCAGCGCCACCACAGCATCACTCAGCGCCACCACAGCATCACTCAGCGCTACCACAGCATCACTCAGCGCCACCACAGCATCACTCAGCGCCACCACAGCATCACTCAGCGCCACCACAGCATCACTCAGGGCCACCACAGCATCACTCAGGGCCACCACAGCATCACTCAGGGCCACCACAGCATCACTCAGGGCCACCAGAGCATCACTCAGCACCACCACAGCATCACTCAGGGCCACCACAGCATCACTCAGGGTCACCACAGCATCACTCAGGGTCACCACAGCATCACTCAGGGCCACCACAGCATCACTATGCGCCACAACAATATCACTCGGTGCCACCACAGCATCACTCGGCGCCACCACAGCATCACTCGGCGCCACCACAGCATCACTTGGCGCGACCACAGCATCACTCGGCACCACCACAGCATCACTCAGCACCACCACAGCATCACTCAGCACCACCACAGCATCACTCGGCACCACCACAGCATCACTCGGCACCACCACAGCATCACTCGGCACCACCACAGCATCACTCAGTGCCACCACAGCATCACTCAGCGCCACCACAGCATCACTCAGCGCCACCACAGCATCACTCAGCGCCACCACAGCATCACTCAGCGCCACCACAGCATCACTCAGCGCCACCACAGCATCACTCAGCGTCACCACAGCATCACTCAGCGCCGCCACAGCATCGCTCAGCACCACCACAGCATCGCTCAGCACCGCCACTGCATCGCTCACCACCTCCACAGCATCTCTCAGGGCCACCACAGCATCACTCAGCGCCACCACAGCATCACTCAGCGCCACCACAGCATCACTCAGCGCCACCACAGCATCACTCAGCACCACCACAGCATCACTCAGCACCACCACAGCGCCACAACAATATCACTCAGCACCACCACAGCATCATTCAGCACCACCACAGCATCACTCAGCGCCACCACAGCATCACTCAGCGCCACAACAGCATTACTCAGCGCCACCACAGCATCACTCAGCGCCACCACAGCATCACTCAGCGCCGCCACAGCATCACTCAGCGCCGCTACAGCATCACTCAGCGCCGCTACAGCATCACTCAGCGCCGCCACAGCATCACTCAGCGCCGCCACAGCATCACTCAGCGCCGCCACAGCATCACTCAGCGCCACCAGAGCATCACTCAGCTCCGCCACAGCATCACTCAGCTCCGCCACAGCATCACTCAGCACCGCCACAGCATCACTCAGCACCACCACAGCATCATTAAGGGCCTCCTCAGCATCGCTCAGCACCACCACAGCATCGCTCAGCACCACCACAGCATCATTCAGCACCACCACAGCATCATTCAGCACCACCACAGCATCACTCAGGGCCACCACAGCATCACTCAGGGCCACCACAGCATCACTGAGGGCCATCACAGCATCACTCAGCACCACCACAGCATCACTCAGCACCACAGCAGTATCACTCAGCAAGACCTGAGTATCATTCAGCATCACCTCAGCATCGTCTCCGCCACAGTCACCACCACCACCACTACCACCTCAGCATCACTCAGCACCACCTCAGCCTGCTCTTGGAATCTGGCATCTGTTGATTCTCCCCTAGCATCTGGCCGCTGCTAGTGTTATAATACAGGTACTAGTTCCCAACCTTCACCCTCCGATTGTTTATGCCCCCTCAAAAAAAAAGCTTTAACAAATAACCATTGCAATAGGCAGAAACAAGTTGCCAGCATTGCAAGAGCAAAAGAAAACTGAGGAAATTTTTTATTGTAAATACTTTTTTAATATGGTCGTTCAGTTTTACATAATGCCTTCTTGGTCATATATAAAGTAACAAAAATGCTTCTGACACTTTTTTATTATAACTTTTCAGCATGCTGCACAGCAGCCACACTTCTCTACAGCACAGCTTGAAGACATTGGCAAAGTCAATAGCTCTGGCTAAACACTTATAAGGCCCCAAAGGCGAGACCTATTGGCTATGCCAATGCTTGTTAATTGTGTGATCTAGAAATTATTACTGTTGACACAGGACATAGTAGTGTGTGCAATACATCCTCAATTAAGCTGTGTCATCATGCAATTCCATTGGGCATGCTTAAGGGCCGATGCACAGTGAGAACCATTTAAATGGACCTAGCACAGTTATATACTAGGGTGCTGGGACAATGAGAACCTCCCTAAAGGTTCTTTCAAAGTGAAAACCACCATAATTGTTCTGGCAGTTGAAGGCCACCTTACGGAGCTCAACTGGGCTGCCTTTGGCAAACTAAGGACCACCTCAATAGTACTGATTGCCTTTAGACTTACTGTTCTCCATTTCCCACATCCGTTAATTGTTCTGCTATTAAGTGTCCTTTCAGTTCGAATCACCATACACCATTTCAGGTATGTTGAGGAGCCACTAGTTGTGTAATTCTACCATCATTTGCCACCACACTTTTCTGTTATAACTCATTGGCAGTGGAGCAGCATTATTTTGGCTCCTTTCTTTGTTTTGACCATGCAATATATACTTACACATGGTCTCATATATGTGTGTGATCTAATATCATTAACGTAATGTAGTGCACTTGAACACACACAGAAAGTGTATTTACTGTCTAATGTTGACATTTATATGAGTGTGCATACTAATGTTTTCCTTTACCTGAGCTACAAAGGTACCCCCTATAAAGTAATTCTAGGTCTGGGATAAGGGGGAAGAAACCAATAAAGCAAGAATAAAAAAAAACCACTTGATTGCTTCTATTGTGTCTAGTTAGTACACTCTGTTCTGATCTGGAAAAAACTATACAATAAACATACTTTATAAAAACAGCTTTTATTTAACATTATTTAGATATTCTTTAGTTCAACTTGATATCATCAATAAATGTATTGAGTACATAATTTCATTGATATTGCATTGTTTGTTATATCATTACATCAACATATGACATGTATTTCATATGAACTATATAAAACAAACAAAAACCGTACAAAGAAAAATGTTCAAAACCCCCATCCTGAACTCATTCATACAGACAACAAACATACCTATCATACACTCCTTACGATCCACATCTCAGCACAAACACACAGACACATAGTGATAAAACAATGGGAAAGGTTTTCTCTTTCAACCGTTGAGGTGTTTTGGGCTGAGACCACTATGTTGAACTAAAGAATGTCTAAAAAAATGCTAAATAAAAACTTTTTTTTACAAAGTATGTTTAATGTTTCTCAGATCAGAACAGAGTGTACTAACTAGACACAATAGAAGCAATACAGGTCAAGTGGGTTTTTGTATTCTTACTAATGTTTTCCTTACAGTGTCAACAGATTGCAGTCCTCATATATATTTGGACTTTTGCGGTTTGAATAATATTGTCAATTCTTAGAGATTCACATGCTCATTTGAATAGTATTCTTCATTCATTTTATAACCAAATATGTATCTAAAACCATGCATTTAAATGTATACTGACATGCTTGCCATGTTTAACTTGACCAAAAGCCTTAGCATTTGAATTTTATGTTCAACCTTCAACATGAACGTTTGCTAGTTTTACAATGTTTTTCTCTCCTCTGCAGGTACAGTTGTATGATCTCATGAATAGAGAAAGGCACATGTGTATGGGAGATAGTGAGGCTCGGGGGGAGAACTTTTTGCAAGGACGAGAAGCCTAAACGAAAAAAGGGAGAACTACTGTCTGTGCGGAATTGGGAGACGGGGGTTCCGGTGTCCAGACCAAAGTAAAGGAGTTTGAAGTGCAGTGGCCAAGTTTTACAGTTCAAAGGTGGAAAGTAATGAGGCACGACATACTGGATTCTCAAATGTTGTTTTGTGGGTTTAATTGGTGACCACACTTTAGACAGATTTTCCTTTAGACTCAGAGGGGTACAGACCTCTTTGCTTTTTCTCACGTTGTGTGGCTTTATGCTGTGCAATATTACTGATTTCGGAGAACTTCTATTGAAGTCTCTGTAATGCTGACATCTCCCTGCTTCACTGACTGGATCTAATTAGGGTTTCTCCTATTAGTGCTTCATATAATTGGCTTAGTTTATGTAACTTAGATTTACTCATGCCTAGGCAAGAGGAACACAAATCATATTCTGATCTTCAGATCCTGTTTAAGATTTTCTGCATTGCCATTACTGAGTTTCTCAAGTGGTTTCTGCTGCTGAGACTTAACTCTATTATACAATTTGGTCTCCCAGTAGTGATTCTGTATTTCTATAATGTATTTTTGAGATTAGGGTATATCAGTGTGACTTTGAATTTGTAATAAATCCATACTTAATCTTATCTACCGACTTTAGGTCCTCACTGTGTGGCCAAAATTGATTATACTGTAATTTGAACTTGTGGATGATGTTAACTCCCTTTTATTCCTTAGGCTCCTAAAAAGGTCAGTTGCAGGGAAATTTGAATGATGGGCTCAATGCTCTAGCAGATGGTAGAAAAGCGAGGCTGGTTAGGTCCTGGAATAGGTGAGTCAGGATAATTTGTTAGAGTATTTCAAACCCAATCCTAGTCCTAGAGTCTGTGTCTCGAATTGGAGGATCGGCGGAGTTCCAGCAGTTCGAGAAAGAGTTGAAACAGTGGAGGTGTGAGTATTAATTGGGTTGCGAGTTCTATTGGGTTGTGCCTAGCTTGCAGTATTCATGGAGATTTTGTGATGTTTGGCAGATATGTTTTGAATGTCATGTGAATGTGGTGCTTAATGTGGAGAAGTTGAAGTTATCAGTCCGTTAAGGCCTAAGATCCCAGGATGATAAAAAGTGTAGAAGACAATGTATCGTAATTATCTGGTAAAGTTTTGTGGCTTTTGTCGTGAGATGTAATCAACAGCACAACTGAGATAGAGACAATCATCGTTGTCTGTGAAAAGTAGGTGTGATTAGTGTAGTGGAACTTTTGTGCAGGAGGAAGCTGTACTAATTGGGGTGAGTCCTTGTAGGTTGAGGTCTCATTCGAGCATGTTTGAGTAGGTCTGAAAGTGTTATTCAGAACCATTTTTTTGTTTGGAAGATTGAATACTGTTGATTTCTTTGTTGGAGCGGACAAAGTTATTTGTTGTAATTGATTTGTATTTGTTTGCATGCGCATTGCTGTGGAAAGTACGTTTGTGAAAATTGTAAAGGAGGGTAAGCTGCTGCAGTGAGTGAGATTGACTTCACGGTGTGCCACGCTGAGATTGGTCGGTTGGTGTAAAGCTGTGCTGGTATTGGTAGTCTATATCAGGGAGTGCAGCGCTGGTATTGTTTGTTGAGCAAACAATTATATACTGCTCTGAAACAAAAATTCAAATTGTGATTATTGACATTCTGACCTGAAAATGAAATGTTTTATAGTCATATGAAATTTAATTAGAGGAGATGCGATCATACCCGTTAGAGAAGGAGAAGAGGCACAGTCCGAGGATACTGCAGGTCATTATATGGTGATAAACTTAGGGCTCCACACCTGTATTTGACTTAAACAAAAGCATAAGCTCACTGAGAAAGAAGGTGCACTGGCATTTCCACACTATGGTACATTCAATGTGAGAATTATTGAAAATCTAAGGAGAATATTATATGAGATGAAACCACAGCCTAGACCTACCCAATTTTAAGCGCTCAATGCTTGAGAGCATGCAGCTCATGTCAGAGAGGAGAAGAGGTATCAGGGAAGAGGTAGAAAGGCAGTGGGTACTTATGCCGATGCGAAGTGGAATGAAGAACAGAGGAAGTGAGGATCTGATACGATAGCGGGAGATAAGTTATATCCTGCATTAACGGATGATTAATTTGAGAATGGAAAGAAAGAGAAGAAGAGAGAAAGAGGGGATAAGTTAAAGAAACAAGATGAGAGAGATGAAAACAGTGATAGTAACTCAAGTGACAGTCTTCCAAACGTGTTGTCAGAACGCCCACCTCCCTATAATGAGACCCAAACAACAGAAGGTGGAAGTGATAATGTAAACAAAAATTCAGGAGTGGCTCCTGCACCTGTAAGTGGGAACCCTAATATGATGGTAGCCACCCCTGTGAATGTGAATCAAACTCAGATAGGAGGGAACCCAGGGATCTGTTATTCCGGTACGTCCCCAGCACCTAATGTCCCAGATGCTCTCACGGTCCTGGTTACCATTGGTCCTGTGGTCCCTATATATTATACCAGTTCCACAGGGAATGTAGGACATAACTTGGCTGTTCCAGCCAAGTCAAAACCCCCAGAGAGGGCTCTCCCAAACTCAAATGTGGGAAGATTTGTCTCTTTTGCCCCAATGAATGTGAGTTCCCCTTGTGGTGCAAATGCAGATTCGATGATGAACCAGGCAGGGTTTGGACCTTTAAGGTCAATCCTGGGACTGTCAGATCTAGGTACGCTGACATGGAAGCCACCTTTAAATGCACACAGTACCACCCCTAGAGTGGAGACAGTACCTAAAGCCATTGGAGTCCAACCAAAGTTTAGCGCTCAGGAATTAAACGAATGGTTGAAGGTTGTTAATGCCACTTCAAATGAGAGTGGAAGCTCAGAATTGAGTCAAGGAACTATTAAGTCATCATTGAGGGTAAATATGGTGGATGTAGGTAAATTAAAACTTGAATTGGATGAAATGATATGCGGAAGTCTTGAATTGGCTCAATTGGACACTTATCAAGAAAGTGAACTTGTGTTTGAGTAAGGATGCTGCCAGATGAGCCAGGCAAGCCCACGGTAGATTGTCCGAAGTAGCTCAGAAATATGAATTATATTTGGATCGGACTAAAGCTTTACGGAAAAGTAATCAACTCTGTTTTTGTGATAATGACATAGAGGGTATGAGAATACCAGGAATAAAGTTGCAAATTCAGGAATTGATTCAAAGCATTCGGACTTTGACTGTCCTAGATAAGTGGGAAAGTAAATGGGTGAAGAAGAAGGGATCCCAGAGATCCATGTGGAAACTGCCTCCTGCAGGGCAAGGGGAAGTGGGCGCTACAAGTTTCCATTTATGGGAAGTACCCAGTAGAGCTTATGTTCACATACCTTGGAGTAGGAGTGATCTTGCGACATTCACCAATGATTTCCCCAGGTTGAGAGAGAAACCTGTAGAATGGTACAAACAAGTTAAGTGCTTTGTGAAAATCTTTAACATTTTGTGGACTGATTTGAATACTTTATTTGATATTGTGGTAACAAGTGATTTGTGGAAAGCACGTAAAAAAGCCACAGAGTGGCCCGAGAGAGAGCCAGTAAGGGACCCATTGACAAATGGTCCATCACCCATAGAAATTAGGAAGTATAAGCAGGTGATGACATGGTTGAAGCCTAAAGTGTTGCCTCAAGATATTGACAGGGTCAAGATTGACTGAACGACCCAGGAACCCAAAGAGCTGATTCATCCATATTATGAGCGATAGTTGCAGGCATTTAAACAATAGAGTGAAATAGAAATAAGCGAGCCCAAGGATATGGGACATTTTGTGTCCCGGTTTGTGATAGGATTGAGGCCTCAAATTAGCATGATGACTCAACAGCATTTGATTTGTTTGCAAAATAAATTGGTTGATGGCATTTCGAGATACACCAAGTACTTTAATGATGTAACAGACATGAGGCAGAAGAAATTCAAGGAGAAATTAATGGTAGTGTAAATGCTGACTGCTCATAGGGGAGATCAAACTCATCCTTTTTTTGGGAATGCCCCTCCTTACATGGAGTGTATCAGCAGGGAGCTTCTACGATGTTAGGTGGATTTCAGCATTAAGGCAGAGGTTGTGGTGTTCTCGTAGACCAGAGTACAGGGATTAAAGTAGCCACGTTGAAAAAGTCCAATCCGTGTCATTATTGTAATAGGTTAGAGCATTGGAAGCAGGAATGTCATGTTAATTCTGCAAATCAAGGTAAAAATCCAGTGTTTGCACAGCCTCAGAATGATAACCCAGTACAGCCGCAAAATGTGCAGAAACCAAGGTCTCCAAATTTTACTATCCCCCAAGGCCCAGCGATGCAAGATCCACAATCCCTGCCTGATGTGACAGCAAGCTGCTAATGGTCCTAGATGTATTTCGAATCAGGTCCTGAATGTGAATCAGAATGCTTACCAGAAAAATAATCCTTTCTTAAAGTATCCCATGTTTGACACAGTTGACTGCTTTGGCTCCAATCAGTGCTTGAGAGGGGAGGAAGATTGCGTGATTGGCGCAGTCTTGGAGGTAGACCAGAGTGGTCCATTTATAGATGGTGATGTAAATGGCCACTCTGTATCATTCTTGGTTGATACTGGTGCTACCCATTCTGCTGTGAGAACAGTTGAAGTTCCAAACCTCCCCCTCTCAGGAAAAAGAAAGGTGTTGCAAATAAATAAATGACCAATCCTGAAACTGAGGATGTGCCTGTGAAATAGGGAACTTTCAGGATAATCACCAATGTGTGGTATGTGATTCGAGTCCTGTAAGTTTGTTGGGACAAGGTTTGCTGTGGAAGTTGAATTGCACTATTTACTGCACACCAAGAGGTGTGGAGTTTCAAACCTATGATGCAAACGTCACCTTTAAAACGATTAATCAAGTTCCTGCAACTGAATTGTTCCCTATGATGACAAATGAAGAGTTACCCTTGGGTCTCAGAAATACAGTGAAGATAGAAGTGTGGGATTTCTCAGGGAAGGACATTTGACTCATCAAAGGAGTTGACCCTGTCCGAATATAGATAAAGCCAAATGCTGCATACCCAAGAACTCCGCAATATAACCTGAATCCTGAAATGGTTTCTGGAATAACTCCATTAATTGAGGCAATGATCCAACAAGGTATTTTGCAGGAGATTATTGGGAGTCCATGTAACTCACCCATTATGGCCTTACAGAAGCCTACCGATAAGTACTGCATAGTGCAGTATCTTGGAAAGATGTACAATATTGTGGTTCCTTGTTCTCCCAATGTACTGAATCCTGCTGTGATTTTGTTTCAGATTCCATGTGAGGCTGAGTGGTTTTCTGTCATCAATTTGTGTCAAGCTTTCTTCTCGGTACCCTTGCATGAGGACAGTCAGTTCCTCGTCGGTTTGGCAGTATTGTTTTGGCATGGGGCTGAGTCCCACAAGGTTATACAGAGAACCCATCTGTTTTCAGCCAGATCATTATAAAGAATCTGGAGTCTTTGGTTATGTCCTGTAATTTTGTCCTGGTACAGTATATTGATGACCTACTAGTTGCGTATAATATTCAGGAAGCTTAAAAGATTAATACTATTGCCCTGTTGAATCACTTGACTGACGATGGACATAAGGTATCCCCCAATAAGTTGCAATACTGTTTGAAAGAAGTCCTGTATCTCAGACATCCCATTGAGAAAGGAGTCAGGAAGGTGTCACAGGATAGAATTCTGCAAATGAAACCACCAACAACACAGAAAGAGGTAGGAATGTTCTTGGGCATGGTGGGCTAGTGCCACCAGTGAATACACAACTTTTCTCTAGTGGCCAAGCCTTTACAGAAGTTGACACACAAGAATGTGTATCGGATCTGGTACCTTGGGATAATGATTGCTTTGTTGTCTTCCTAGAGTTGAAAGAAATTATCTGTGGCAAGCTGGTACTAGGAATGCCTGATTATAACAAAGTGTTTTCACTTTTCTGCAGTGAGGGGTGGGCTGTGCTTTCTCAGTGCCTACACAGACTCACAGAAGTGCCCGAAGACCTCGAGCCTATTTTTCTGATACCCTTGATCCAGTAGCTGCAGCACTGCATGGATGTCTTAAATCTGTGGCCACTGATGGTGTCAGCATAGAGAGATGTGAAGGCATTCTTATGAGTCATGCTTTAACTGTGTATGTGCCCCACTCCGTAGAGATACTGTTGATGCATATTGGCACTAAACACTTGACAAAGAACCGTTTGCCCGGTATGAGCAGATCATACTTGCGGCTCAGAATATTACCTTGAAAAGGTGTGCTGTCTTGAACCCTGCCATCCTGTTGTCCCTTCCTGAAAATGACAATGATGCGAGTGAGGTGGAACATGACTGTTGATGTTACTGAATTATGCACCATGACCAGATATACAAGATGAGCCACTGCCTGAATCTGATTTTGCTTTGTGGATGGCTTGTGTTTGCTAGACCATAAAGGAAATTTATGAGTTACATAGGCAGTTTGTATAGTTTCCGGAGTAGTCAAAGCTTTGTGGCTCTGAGGAGTGTTTTCTGCACAAGTGGCTGAATGGTGACATTGAGCTACATAGGGAGATCAGGTGGTCCTTTCAACAGGATGCAGTTGGATTTTATTGAGATGCCTGTGTGCAAACGGTGGAGGTATGTCCTGATTGTTGTGTGTATCTTTTCACGATGGGCTGAGGCATACCCCACTAGGAGGAATGACAGTCTCACAGTAGCAAAGCTGCTTTTGAGGGTGTTAATGCCTAGGTTTGACTTCCTTCTTTTCTGGAATCGAACTGAGGCGCGCACTTCAACAATGAAATCTTGGGGTTGCTGTGTGCAGCTTTACAAGTTGAACAGAGACTACATTGTAGCTATAGACCTGAGGCTTCAAGTCTGGTGGAGCAGACCAATGAGACTTTGAAATCCAGACTTACAAAAGTGTGTGCCTCTACGTCTTTGAAATGGCCTGATGCTTTGCTGCTTACGTTAATGAGTCTACGCAGCAGACCTGATTGTAGGACAGGTTTGTCCCCCCATGAATTCATCATGGGCAGGGCAATGAGATTGCCAGCTGTACCTGCAAATGTGCTTTTGAACATTACTGATGATCTGATACTTGATTACTGCAAAGAATTCGCTGACGTGGTGCATTCTGTGTCCCATCACGTTGAAGCCAGCACAGCCCTACCTCATCAGGAGCAGTGCCATGACCTTAGACCTGGAGACTGGGTCTTGGTGAAAAAGCATGTGTGAAAGAGTTGTCTGGAGCCCTGCTGGCCCAGCCCTTCCCAGGTGATTCTAGTTACTACAACTGCCTTGAAGTGTGAAGATCTCCCTAACTGGGTGAAATATGCCCACACTTGTCGAGTTCTGTGTACCCTTGATGATGTAACAGCACCCCTCCTAGAAGTGCCAGTGGTGGTCTAGAGGCCATGAGAGCAGGTAGGGGACCAGCAAGAATCTGGAACAGCACTTGTTCGACCTGAAGGGGGTCTTGGAGAATCAGTGACTGAAGATGAAGTCAGAGAGTCCAGTCCTGTGTCTGTGACAGAATCAGACCCGGACCCTGATGAAGGGCCCTGTGCTGTAGAACCGTAAGTGGTAGCAGGAGAATGTTGGCTGAGGAGACAAGAGAGAGGGAGACTAGTTCTTCCAGGAGAAGGAGGGCTCCAGGCTATTCCGGAAGATAATGGTGATTCTGATCTGAGTGATGAAGGAAGTGAGGGGACTGGATTCAGAAGATCAAAATGTACTAGAGTGCCCTACCAGAGGTATTCTTCGCTTGAATGGACTTAGTTTTGTACAAATGACAGAGAGAGAATTCTGGGATAACGGTGGAGATTCAACTGAAATTCCAGGAACTTGATCTTTGGTTCAATCTTACTTTTGAACTTCCTTTGTTGCTAAGATTGAGTGCCTTGAGACATCTTATTCTGAATGTGTTCTAATTTCCTTTCCTGGATGCTAGTGCATTCTATATGTTAGTAGATGAAATGAGATATTTCATTTTCGAACTGATTGTCATTGAAATTGAACAGTTTCTTATCAGAGACACTTAAATAGACTTTGTAGGAGAAGTAAGAAGAGTACCGAGGCCTGAGTCTGCTGAAAGAGTGCAAGATTGTCATTCAGAAGTAGATGGAGTAGGGTTAAGGAAGTTTCACGGAGATTTGTAAATAACCAAGTTACTGATTACATCACAAACTCTGGTTTTGCCATTTCCACAGGTGGAAATCGACAGAAAGGACTCTGCTGCTGCTAAGTTCCACCTAAAGGTTCGCTTTTAGAGAAGTGATGGTAGCCAATCCAAATATTAGTATACATAGGTACATAATAGTAGGCACACTAATAGTTGTAGTACTGATCATTTTGCTTGTAGGATTATTCCTATCTATATCTAATTCAGTAGAGACGAAGTCTGCAAGTAATCACAAATGTTCACACCCTAGAGGTAATAGCTTGTATCCATTAGATGAGTCAGAATTGCTCGTAGATACATCTAAAGGCGATTATTCTGGAAATGCTTATTTTAAACTGCTTTAGGAGTATATTGACACAATGGATGCCAGGGATGGTTACGTCTGCACGCATTGGCCTGCATCAACTGCAGAGGGTATTGTTTACCACCATATTCCTTTGACTTATGGTGTTACCTGTAGTGTTTTGAGGAGCCTTCTGTATGGAATGGAATATTTTAAACATTATTTTTCCAATCAGGATTTAGTCTTCTCATAGCTCCCCATACTTGAGCATCTAAGTCATTGTATTGACACCAATGCTACCTGGAATCAATAAACGGTTATTTAAACCTATCATGACCATGCACACTGCTTATGCTCACAAACACAATTTGACATGCCTTCTAACAGACATTTTTACATTTGGTTGAAGACAGGAGGAGAAATTTGGAATCTAATTCAAAAACAGACAAAAATATTAAGAATTGCCATAAGTGGACTAATGAGGAAATACAGCATTTAGTGGCAGGAAATCAAGAACATTGACCCTAGATTGGAAGCATAAAGGAAAACTATGTATATTTGTGGAGAGGTCTTCATTTGATAATAATTTTGTGGGAAAGAGTGAATGTGACCATATATTTGAAGTTAGGGGAAATTGGAATTTATTTTTGATGAGTGATGATCTTGTTATTCCTGGAGTCTATTATATTTGTGGAGGACACACCTGTTTCACATTGCCCAGAGGCTGGTATGGTACTTGTTACCTAGGTGTAGTTTTCCCAAAGATTTATCATATGGAACATCTCAATGACCCTGCTTAGGGACAGAATTCCAGGCCTAAACGAGATGTTAGTGCTGGAAAAGTAGTGGGACATATTTTTGGTTCCATCTGTCGGTGTGATTTTAAATGATATCTAAATTAGAAAGGTGTCCCCCATAGTGGATAAGCTGGCTACCAGTCCAGCTGTAGCTTTATTGGTTGTAGATACAGAGATGGTGGCTATTAGGTCCATGATTTTGTAAAAACATCTTGCATTAGCCATCCTGCTCGCAAAGGAGGGTGAAGTTTGTTGGATGTTAAAGGTCAAGCAATGCTGTACCTACATTCCTGACAAGAGTAAGGGTTTGAAGAAGTTTATCAAGAATATTTCTGACTTGCACAAGGATTTGCAGGAGTTGGAAGCAACAGGTGCTTGGGAAGCAATGCATGGTAAAATTGCCTTATATCCAACTGGCAAATTTAATTTACGTATAAGTCCCTAGTAAAGTGGTACTACATGTACTCATGGCCTGAAAATTAAATGCTACTAGTGGGCCTGCAGGACTTATTGTGCCATCCACTTAAGTAACCTTTTTAAACATGTCTCACGTCTGCCATTGAAGCCTGTGCACACTTTTAAATTGCCATTTCAACTTCACAAAACAAAGATTTGCCAGGCATAAACCTTCCTTTTAAATAAATATAAGTCCCTCATAGGGTAGGCCCTAAACAGCCTATGGGGCAGGGCTCATTGTATTTAAAATGTTTGACATACTTATAAGTTTTACATATTCTGGTAGTGAAAAACTCTGAAATTCCCTTTTTCACTACTGCAAGGCTTACCTCTCCCATAGGCTAATATTGGACTGCCTTATTACATTTAATAAGTGATAACTTTTGCTTGGGAACAGGTAGAAATGTCATGTTTGGTGTCTAAGGAATTATAATTTAAAACATTTACCTTTAATTGTAATGTTGGATTTTTAGTCACAATTCTTAAAATGCCACTTTTAGAAAGTTTATAGAAAAGAAATTACCTGGCCACCAGTTTTAGAAGCTGCTATTTATTTCAGCAGACTGTGGAACAGTGCATATAGTTGCCGACGCGTCTGAAACACGAAGGCTGCGCCGAAGAGACGTGCAGATAAACAGATTTTATGCACTCATCTGAAAGAACAGATTACACCGTGGTTCAAGCCCTGACGAAAATCCCTATAGTCACATGGGGATTGTAAACGCGTCGGCAATTTCCTTTCTTTTCCTATGAGGGATAGCTATTAAAAAAGACTCTGGAGAGGGTTGTCAGTATAAATATATCCCCCCAGAGACTCAAATTTTCCTTTATTCCCCATTGGCAGCTTGTCTCTAAATAGAAGCCAAGTATAAGGCCCTGTGAGAGAGCTTATGTTCAACCAATATAGACTGGTGTAATTGTTTATAAGGTTATGAATGTAATTTTCACAATTCTGTTCAATTTTCACATTATTGTTTACTTGTATGTCTCATACTTTGTCCGTAAAATGAAGATTGTATCTTTTGAATACTCCTTTGAATAATGAAATGGTTGCATTACATGTTTTGAATAATACAAAGTAGTGAAGTAGAGTGCAGTGACTATATGCACTGTTCCACAGTCTGCTGAAATAAATAGCAGCTTCTAAAACTGGTGGCCAGGTAATTTCTTTTCTATAAACTTTATCACGTCCCACCCAGCCCCCGAGAAGGACGTAACCCCCTTTTTGATAACACTTTTAGAAAGTTGGCATTTTCTTCTCCTAACCAATTGATGCCTGCAGCCTGTATCCTGGACCACATGGCTAAGTGCAGTTATCAGATGGCCTTTGTGATTTCCCGTCAGACAGTATCACAAAGGGGGACTAGATGCTGGCAGGATGGACTATCCTGACCTGATGATATGGGTGGAGCTGCCACATACCACACCTGCACTTCAAAGTAGCTGCCTCAGCACACATGCAAAGAACTTCACACTAGTCTTTTGTCAGCCAACACCCCTCAAAGCCAGTGCAAGGGAAGGAAGGAAATTCCGGAACCAGATATGGGGGTAAGTCTAGACGTTTCTACCACTGCAAAGCTGGCACCAGGTGTAAATACTAGACCCTCACACCAACTCTTCAGTACACTGCTTGACCTGAGGACATTAGAGAAGGAGTGACTTGCTGCCAGGGTACTGCCCTGCTGCCAGAGGACTGCCCTGCTGCTTGGGACCTTCCCTGCTGTCTTAGAAGGTAGACTGGACATGCTCTCTTCATCGCGGGCAACCTGAAGGGACTCCAAGGGTCAGCTGAATGACCTCTTCTGGGCCCTTGGATGGCATCAGAGTGCACTCCTCTGAACACAAAGGTGAAATCCTGATGTATTGGACTCTTCACAAACGCAAATTTGGGCTCATTTGCGCAGAGTGCTTGCCACCGGCGCTGACTACCAATGCAATGCTTCAGTGATCCAAACTCTTTTTGCTACAGAGACCACAGGCAATGACCAGCAACACAGGATCCGCACTTCACTCTACAGCATTGACAGCCCGCGGTGACCACCAACGTGAAGCACCCGCAACGACTGTCTGCAATACCTGACTGGATCTTTGAGCTACAGTGACGACGGTCCACGATTCCCAGCCTCCTCTACACGCTACACCGACGACCCTCCGTAATGCTCTCCCTGCTCCTTACATACTGGACTCTTCTCGCCAGACTTTGAGAAGGTAACTCTTTCAGCTGGACTAATCTGGTCCCTGTATCTGTCCTGCGCTCCATCGCAGTTGGCCTGAGCCTGTCACCTTTTCCTAGAATTGCACGGCTAGATAACGTGAGTGGCGCTTTGTGCTTTTAGGCACTATACTTACCTTAAATCTTTGAAATTGTATAGCTCCGGTTCTACTGATTGAATTTTTGCTCTTTTGGTGTCCAATACTTTATAAAGTTTTTCTCTATTTTTCTAAATTTGGTGTGGGGTTTTTCTTACATTGTGTTTTCACTTTATTATTGTTTGCATGCAGCATAAATACTTTACACTTTGCCTCTAAGTTAGGTCTGACTGCTTTTGTGCCAAGCTGCCAAAGGGTTAGGCACAAGTTAATTCAGTGACTTTTGTGGTTCAACCTCACAAGGATTGTAGTTGTAGGGTTTTTCCCCCTCAACCATTACTCTAATTGCTCACACACTCCAGGATGTCAACACTTCAGAAGTCCTCACTACATTTTACAGCTACATGCAGCAGTCATTCTGCAACCTATCAGTGGCAGAAAATTCACTTTATATGTCCAATGTTTTAATGGCACATAATGGGCCTGTAAGCATTAGGTTACAACTGATGGGTGAAGATCACAGCATGGCAAGATTTGTCTGCTTCCACAAGGGCAAAACAGGACTGTGCACCTGATCACAGAGAATTCCTCTTCAGCCCATGTGCTAAGCTTCTGTATAAGCACCTGCACTGGAGAGAGGGAAGCTTTAGTAGTAATTTAAACCACTGTTATGTCAGAATGGGTATTGCTTACATTGGTGCAGCAGGTGCAGCCGCACTGGGGCCAAGAGGCTTGAAGGGCCCACTGAATCCTGAATATTGCTGTATTTCACAGTTCAAACAGTAGCCAGGGGACACATTTCCTTCCTGCCACTAGGCCCCATAACACACTGGGTAGGCCACTGTGTAATGTGTTTCACTATAAGCTATAATCTACCTGGCTTTAGAAGAGGCAGGGAACCCCCAAGGTGGAGAGTAGTCAGCACCTGCATCCCCCTGTGGAAGGGCCTCTGAGGATCCCTGGGCCTCTCTTGATTTCTACCTTGATCAGAACACTAACTGTGTACCAATCCCCAAGTGGTTCACAGTTAGTGTGTCACTGAAGGGTCCTTTTGCCTGTGCTCCTGCATCTGTAATATACATCAGGCACACAGTCAAAGGATTTCCCTCATCTGTAGGGTGCCACACCCATAAGTAAATGAGAGAATGGCCACTTCACATTGTGTTGACCTCACATGGGCACCCATGCAATGGGTATTATAGAAGAGGTTATGAAAGTTTCTGCAGACCGTTCCATAATGTGTGAGTGCCCCAGGAGTTAAAAAAACATGTAATATTGCCCTTGCTGATGGCATGGTGGGCAGATTAGTATTTTTAAGGATAAGCAAATAGAAAGGTACATTTGAAGTGCATGGGCATTTGGAATAAGCATGATGCTTGAGAGTAACCACTTTGAAGGTGTCATTATATAGGCATTCTCACTTTGAGTATTGTTATTTCTTTATCCGATTTGGGACTACTTATTAGTGCCAAATCATGTCTCCTGATCAATGGTCATAGTATATGGATGGTAATAAATATGTTTGAAATGAGGATTATTACGGCAAAAGTTAATGATTTACATGTTCTTTAGGGAATTTAGCTGTGGTTATACGGACATCAATCTAACATAATACAAATAAAAATGCAATGAAGGTTGTACTTGCCTGTGGTGTCAACATTATGACATGGTGTGATAATTTGTATGTGTGTTGGATGCGGTGGCTTTGTTAATTGTGCCAGCTTGATACAGATTACACACATTTTACAGAAGGTGTAAACAAGGAGCTGAACTGAGGAATATTTTCACTAAAAAACTTTAGATCAGTGGTCTTTAACGTTTCTGATGCCATGCCCCTGTGTAATAACATTTGTTGTGCCCCACCCCCCAGAGTGAAAATACATGCTTCTGACAATTATTGTATATAATTGGAAGCTCAAACATATTTAATAACTGAAACATTGCAGTTATCTTCAGTTATACCTTTTAAAAAATCAAAGACTTTATTTTGCCAAGATATAGGACAGCCTGGTTTTCTTAAAGTATAAAAGTATTCACAGTGTGATTCTTTATCAGAAATGGGGAAAGGGTGCCATAGAGAATTATTTGGATGACCCCAACCCCCAGTTTGCCACCTCCCCAAGCCAGGATACACATGAGTGATAAAATATGTTACCAAGTGACTCACTGACTCTCAATGCCTCCTGTCTTTCTTTCACTAAAAGCAAAGCACCATTTTCAGCATGATGCTCCTCTTGGCCAGTGGTTGATGACCTCCTGAGATCATTTGAAACCCCCTCAGGGGACTTGCCCCTTGTTTGAAGACCTAAGATATCTATGGCAGATCTAGCTATGTGGGATTTATTGTGTACTTGGAATGTAAGATTACAAATGCATATCTGTACTCAAAATTGTTTCAAAACAGATAAATACGATCATGTGAAAGATGAAACCATGGCATGTTCTACTAAACAAGGCATGTGCAGTGAGTGATCAATTTTTTCGTCATAAACATATTAATGCTTCTTATCTTTTGCAATGTTCTTCCCTATGTCCTGTGGTTGGAGGTGGAATTTATACTGCGGGAGAGCCAGCATTAAATTCCGAGCGTACATCAGTTCCTGAGAATAAAATGGCTGGCATCATGTAGCCTGAATTAATAATGCAATGTGTACTGAGAGCACGCACTCAGTAGTCCCAGAAAGTTTTGGAGACTTTACCTATTGAACTAAATGCAGATGAAACCATTTTTCAAAGTTGAAGTGGGTTTTAGGACAGGTAATTCTATTGACGTCTATGGGAGGCATTGTTTTTTGTTTGGAGGGTAAAGATGAGTTGAAGATGGGTGAAACCCTTCAAATGATGTGTTCAGAATCATATCTGCCTGGGCTATATGGAAAAAAAGGGCAATTTGTGTTGAGCTGAATGAGTAGTGAACTGATCATGATGGAAAAGATTCTTTATAACTAGAAAGTCAGAAGGACTTTTAGGTTTATGACCAGTACCATACCAGTACCATAGGAGCTAGAAGTAGGTATGTTGGGCCTGCTGTAGGACCGCCAAATAAGAATGCTGGAGTTCAGAAGGTTAATGAGCAATAAATATGGCTTTAAATTTTGTCTTCATCTTTTCACATTCCTTGTGCTTCAAAGAAAGAGGTCAAAGGTTATATTTTCTGATCAATTGCTGATTATTCTTTCAGCATGGAGATTGGTGTTTACTTTCTCTGACTGTAAAGTGAGAGGATTTTGTAATGTGAACTGTGTGTCAATCTTCCTGCGGTACAGGAAGTGTGAAAGGAAAGGGTGTATGATGTCACTTTTTCCTAACATTCAACAAAATTTAAATACCTGTAAATGAACTGTACAAACATTTCAGAATATATCAGCAGTTAAGAAAGCACAAATTAAGCATTTTTTTTTTAATTCTCAAGAATGACAAACATAGATTTGAATACGATCAAATGAAATCTAGACACTTGGTTGATAAATATTAGCTGAAACGTGATTTACACTTATTATCATTTGTGCGCTACATTGTTTTATCAGTAAAACTGTACGTCTGTACAAATGTATTGGCCACTTCAATGGAAAGTGTGTTGTCTGTAAATGACAGTGTGCTACCGTGCCATGCTTTAGTAATACATTTGTCACATTGTGATCCAAAATGCACCACCAGCTACATAGTAAACGCTCACCACTCTCTTGCTGAATACATTTGCTACAAAGTTCTTTGTATGGCACTTAGATTTTTCACAATCCCTATAATTTCAGAGATGTAACAATGATGGCAGCACCCACACTCTGAAAATTGTTCCACTGCCACAGGTAGGTACATTCCACCAGTGTTTTGGAAGAAAACGCAGGCATACATTTAGAGAGTGAAGCATCATCACTGAGGTCACTGTTAGAAATGGGGGTCTCTGGTTGGCAGTGGTATACACCCTGTTCAAGTAGGGAGCCTTCCTTTTAGTCAGGATAAGGGAGTTACACACCCAGATAACCCAAGCTCACCCCCTTGGTAGCTTAGTATGAGCAGTCAGGCTTACCTCAGAGGCAATGTGTAAAGTATTTGTACATGACACACATTAACAGAGTGAAAACACTACAAAAAGACACCACACCAGTTTAGAAAAATAAAGTATCTTTACCTAAACCAAACAAAGCCAAAATGACAAAAAACCAACATACACAACTCAAAATATGATTTTTAAAAGGTTTCAAGCAATTCTGTCCATAGATCTCTATGGATGCGGTGATTTTACACAAAGTACCTCAGATGTGTCAAAATTCACAAGGCAAAACAGCAGCAGAGGAGGGAAGCGTCGGAAAACACAGCAATGCGTCAGTTCCTGAGTCCATGGGGAGGTGATGAGTTAGTCCTGCTGCACACTTGCGTCGATTCCGGACTGTAGGGGGAATCGATGCGTCAAATTCCAAGACGGTTCTGGTTGCGGGTGATGCATTGGAAAATCTTGGCGCACAGGTGCGATGTGTGGAAATCCAGATGTGATGAAGGTCAATGCAGTGGTGGCTAACAGGTGCTGCGTCGATTTCTTCAGCCGCGGTCCCACGATGTGTCGCTTCTTTCAGCCACACAGCAGGGCCTGAGTCTGAGTCAGTGCAGGGGTCTCGGACTTCGGAGACACGGTGCGCTGAACTCAGGCTGTGGTGGTTTCTGCGGCTGCTGACAAGAGCTGCGTCGATTTCTTCAGCCCTATTTCGGCGGTGCATGGAAATTTCTCCTGCATGGTGGTGTTGCATCAGAAAAACAGGCCCTGTAAGGTCAATGCTTCGGTTTTGATGGTATCAAGCAGGTCTTTGAGGCAGGAACAACCTCCAAGGGCCCTGAACTGGATTCGGCACCACAAGGCAAGTCAGAACTCCCAGCAGTGGAGTTCAGGGATTCTGCAGATGAAGTCATTGATGGCCTTGAGACTTCCAACAGGAGGCAAACACACATAAGCCCTTTGAGAAACTTCACAAGCAGGATACAAAGCAAATACCAGTTCTTTTCCTCCCCAAAGCAAAAGTAGCAATGGCATGCCAACCAAGAAAAGCAACACACAGCAAAGGGGTAGTACTCCTCCTCACAGCTCTTCAGCTCTTCTTCTTGGCAGAAGTTCCTCTTGATCCAGAAGTGTTCTCAATGTCTGGAGTTTTAGGTCCAATTCTGATACGCTTTTTGGCCTTTGAAGTAGGCATTCTTCAAAGGATTGCCTTTGTAGTGCACACGTTCTTGTCCTGCCTGGTCTTGGCTCCAGACACACTCCAGGGGGGTGGAGACAGCATTGTGAAAGGCCAAACACAGCCCTATTCAGGTGCAGGTGCCAGCTCTTCCCATCACTCTAGCTCAGGAAGGCCCGTCAGCCTGGTGATGGGCCATCAGGATATGCAGGGCACACCTCAACTCCCTTTGTGTGACTGTCTAGAGTGAATGCACAACCAGCCCAACTGTCAGTCTAAACCAGACGTTGATTCCACAGGCAGGCAGAGGCACAGGAAGGTTAAACAAGAAAATGCCCTCTTTTTAAAGTGGCCTTTTCGAACACACAATTTAAAAACCACCTTTACTAAAAGATGTGTTTTTAAATCCTGAGCTCAGAGAGCCCAAGCTCTAAATCTCTAGCTGTTCCCAATTGAAAGTTGCACTTGTAAGATGTTACAAAGCAGCTCCGGTGATAGCCTATGGGAGAGCTTGTCCTTGCAATAGTGAAATACGAAATTGGCAGTATTTTACTATCAGGACATGTAAAACACACCAGTACATGTCCTACCTTTCACATACACTGCACCCTGACAACACAGTTACCTTGGGCCTACCTTCTGGGTGCCTTACATGTAGTAAAAGGGAAGTTTAGGGCCCGGCAAGTGGGTGCACTTGCCAGGTCAACATGGAAGTTTAAAACTGCACTCATAGACACTGCAATGGAAGACCTGAGACATGTTTCAGGGCTGCTCCTGTGGGTGGCACAACCAGTGCTGCAGGCCTACTAGTAGCATTTGATTTACAGGCCCTGGGCACACATAGTGCACTTTACTAAGGACTTACCTGTAAATCAAATATGCCGATCAGAGGAGAACCAATCAGAATCACAATTTACACAGAGAGCATATGCACTTTAGCTCTGATCAGCAGCAAAAAAGTGCCCAGAGTGCTAAAGCCAACAAAAGAAGGTCAGAAAAATAGGAGGCAAAAGGCAAAAAGTCAGGGGATAACCTTGCAAAAATGACCAGGTCCAACAGTCACCATGTATAGTATATCTTGGATGCAAATGCAAAGGATTCCCTTATTGGAATGGGGCCACTTCCTCATGCCAGTGAGAAAAACTCCCACTTGAGATTGCACCCTCACACATTTAGTGCTAGCACAATCTATATTACAGAAGGGGCCATGCAGGCATTTTCTGTAACACCAAAGTGCCCTGGCACACATTGCATGATATGGACCCTGGAGTCTAACAAAAGGGCACAGAAACCTACTGGCTGGGAAATCAAATGGAACAATGCAACTTCTCACAAAACCCATTGCCTTGTTGAATATCCAACACAATGACAAATCATGAAAAATGGATGAAAGCCACTAGTTAAAAGCCAACACTGTCTCTCTGTACTTCTTATTTTCCTTTTTGTAAAATTAAGCTAACGCTGTCTATAGTCAAACTAACAACGATGATAGGAAAAAAGTATGCTGTCGATTTTCATCCAGTTTCATAGCATGAAGTGTTTACACCTGTTTTGTAAAGACTTGTACTGTTGATAACTCTCTTCTATTGTTTTTATTGCTCATTTTTATTCATGTTATTGTAGAGGGTGTGATAAGCTAATATCTACATGCTATCAGTAACACTAGAGTGCTAAAATCTTTCTGAAACGAACCCTTTTTTCTTCTTTGTAGGGTAATGAAGTGTTAACAGTGGTGAAAGCGAAAGCACAGTGGCCTGCTTGGCAACCTCTGAATGTGTAAGTAGGAAAATAAAAGGGATTTAAAATGTATCTCTTTCCATGTATGTAGCGATTATAATGATATGTTGACCACGGTGGAAGTATAATGTAGCAATATGTATTTTATACTTGTTCTTTGCGTACTCTCCACACTCTAAGGGACCGATTACGACTTTGCGGTGCGGCGCCGGGTCCGCCCCGCCGCCGCATCACCAAAGCCATGGTCCGACCGCCCATCAGATTAGGAGTTTCCTCCTGTCTGGTGGGCTGGTTTTTGGCGTTCCCACAGCGATGCCTCAGAAAATGGGCACCGCAATGGGAAGGCCAAAAACAGTTCCTGCACGGCATGGACTGTGAAGTCTATGCCGTGCATTGACCTGGGGTGCATGTACACAGGAGGGCACATGTTGTACCCCCTTGTGCATCCCGATGTGGAGGAGGCACAGGGGGGCCTGCAGTGCCCCTTTATTTCCTCTACGCCACGTTGTTCATGGAGTAAGAACTTCCATGACACAGCTGGTGGAGAAGAAACTCGTAATATGCTTGGCCAGACCGCAGTGGTCCCGCCAAGCATATTAAGACCTCCTGACCACTGTAACACCACCAGGGAACGGCGGTTCCCTGGTGGCTGCGGCGGGGCTGTGGCGGTCCCACCGACGGACTCGTAATAGGGCGGTTGGGAGACAGCCACTGCCGCGCCCCCCCCCCACCGAGTCTGAAGGTCTGTGGACCGCCAGGCTCGTAATCGGGCCCTAGGTGTTTTTTCCCATGGTCAGGACTGGAGTCAAACGTCTTGTGCTATCCTTTGGAGTTACTTCAATGTAACAGAGTAAAGGTGGAAACATTTCCCTTTTCATGCTTTACTAAAGTCTATCAATTTCCAAAGATGATGCAGAGTCCTCCACATTCGACAGAGAAATGGCTTGTCTTCTGATGGCACCATTTATGGGACTCCAATGCTTAATTTATAAAAAAATATTTGCAGCGGTCAAGGTATTTGTTAGGAACCTGCCGCTGGCACTGCAGAGTGCTGAGGTTGCTAAATACTCAGGCATTTACCTCCACGACTCTACCTAATTAACACAGTCTTGCAGGTTCACTTGCTTCCCTTTCTACCCCTTCTCACTGTTTTATTTTCTTCTCTGCCTCATTCAATCTCCGTGTTTGCCGTTTTCTCTTGTGCTCCTTGTCCAATATTGATGATGAAAAGTCATTGTCTTCAAAAGTCAGTTCTGATGCCCACAACATGGAGACATCAGCACAAATTAAGCTCCACAGAGCTCACCAAGCATATGTGAAGATCCTGTGCATTATATGACAACATATTCAGTGAGCATACCCCACTCCATTTTCAGAGAAAGAATGTTACTCATTTCAGCTCCAGATCTATTATTATATTATATTATTTATCCCTTGTTTACCTTATGTGAACACTGTAATACTGACACACTAGACCCTCAGAAGAATTTGGAGTGAGGGATGGAGTGTGTGTAATTTTCAGTTATTAATATATCTAGGCACATTAATATCTCTAGGCTCACCCATAGCGTACTTAGTGGGAAATCCAACACTGTACCTACTGAGAGATAATTTGACCACCCTAGGATTGCAAGATGTGACAGTCAGTTTCGCGAGTAGTCAGAGCACTCAGAATTATTTTGCCCTCAAATGTGCCAAATGAGGGTTTTCACCTCTGGTGATCTGATGCCGCTGTACGGAGACATTCAAACTGGGGACCAAGTACCACTTGTTGCACTTGGCTCAATGGGTAGCGAAGCAGAGCAGCCCGGGGCTGACTCGGGTAGGAACTGTGGATTAGATAGTCAGTACTCAGCAAGACAATAAATTACTGTTCAATCATCTTTCTTTAAAAAGAAAATGTACTTTACACACATAACTAAATACAACGTGCAAAATTGCACATACGTTCAGCACTGCAGGCGAATTACAATTTGGAACACTTCATAAATGGGTGTCACATAATAACAAGTGTTCAAGTCATATAGTCTAAGGAAAGGTCACAGTGGGCAATTAACCTTCTAAAGAGAGTTTGTACTGATTATTTGTGAGGCACCAATCACAATGTTTGTACCAGCAAGCCATACCCTTCAAAATAGTTAAACCCCTATATATCCCTATAACAAAAATCTGAACAGTTATTCACTATCAAAAAGGCCTGCCTACTGACTTTGTTAAGGATAACACAAATCAAGGGACAGGATTCCAGCCTGTGGTACCGTGTGGTGCGACAATACCCAGAAGCCTGTTGCCTTTATCAAATCAATTATGGCATTGACATTTCACCAAAATAAGCCGCTCCTATTGGCTTTAACATAAACAAACAAGGCTATAGCCTTGGACATGGTCATTTTATTCTTTTACGTCATATTGCCCAGCAACTTCTAATTTTCCCCCAGCACAAAGTACCACACACTCCTAGGGCCTTCCCAAAAGCTAGGCAGTGAGTGCTTTATGCATGCGTGTCAAGCTACGGCCGAAGGAATAGATCTGTTGAGAGTTCTGCCTGCCCCCCATTCACTCGGAAGGTGTTGAGCACTTAAATGCTTTGCAAGATAAGGAAGGGGATGACGGGGAAGGAAGAGAGAAGACACCGGAGCACTTGCTATAGTAGGTTAGTGCTGGCAAAGCCAGGGGAAGAGTAGCATGAGCTTGCTGATTAGCCGACTTACTCCCTCGTCGGTGATGTACGGAGCAAAGACACAGCAAGCAGGAGAAAGTTTGAGGGAAAGGTAGAGGTCAGTAAGCAGGCAGGATTTAAAAAGGTGTGTAAAATGTGTGTAATTTTCTTTTTGTTTAGTTACCCTAAATTTCTGAAACATTGAACAAAATTATATGTAATGATGTGGCATGAGAAACTGGCATTTGGTGCTATAGTTTAGCGTGAAATGCATTATTGTGTCGATTTTTAGTTAGGAAGAGGTCTTTAACACAAACGATAGAGCAAAACTCACAAGTGCTGCAAATAGTAACTGCTTGTGTTTTGGTTATTCACATTATACCTGTGCTCTACATTTTTACTGTGAACTGCACGTAATTATGCAATGTGACATAATTGTGTAATTTTGGGAATTTCACAAAACAAACTTAACATGCCATTACCAAAACTATGCAAGATTATGCTGGCATAATGGAGAGTTTGCCAGGGCTTGCTATTGAAGTTTGTTTTATAGCGCATTAGCTCTGTAGTGTTTCGTACAATGTGATAATGCCTTTGCACGCCCACTTCGGAGCACCAGTTTATTCAGTAGCTTGAATGACAGCACTATGAAAATTTAGTAGTACAGTGAAAAATGTAATGTGTAAATTGGATAAAGTTTCGAAGAAACAAAAATTATAGGCTTCTTAGGATATTCATTCCTATCTGCCTCTGCCCTGAGCGGACAAATTCGTACGGACAATTTAAGGGACAAAAGGAGCCTGTAGATGACTTGTACTGCAATGTCTGCTGGCAGAATTACCTTGTTTCTGCAATCAAGTGCCATCAATAAATCATACTTCAGAGTACAGCTTGAAGTAAATAAATATGTTAACTTTCATGGAAAGAGATATCACCAACCTGATTTTTATAGTCGTGATAGGGAAGATGCCGGTGATAATAGCAATGGTGGTTTTGGATTTGACATCAAAGATCATCATATAAGATTACTAAAATATTTTCATTGCACACGGGCACACTAGGCCTGGGCAAAATTTAAATAACGCTGGCATAATTCGTGGAATTTTGGGAATTGAGCGTTAGCTTGTCACGATAAATTCCCCAAATTAGTCCATGATACCATGTCAATTACACCATTTATAGCAAAATTATAGCTTAGGAGTGTGGAAGTGGAAACAAAGCAAATAACCAGAACACATGCAGCTGTTGTTCGGGGCACTTGTGTTTTTTGTGGAAAATGCGTCCTTCCTTCAAAAATACAAAATATATGTATAAAATATAGTGCTCAATAACAGATTTGCATTTTGCGATTTACATGTAATTTTGCATAATTTTCCCAAAATGTTGGTGCCGACTTTGGAACTGGGATACTAGGTTCGAGTTCTGGCATCAGCTTGACATCCTGTGATTCTGGGCAAATCACTTAATTTCCCAGTGCCTGAAAAAAATGAATCTGACTTCGTGTCATACAATCTGGCTTATATAAAACACTCTAATGCCCTTCGGCCAAGTTTGCACTGTATAATACTGCCAAAGATAAAAAATAACAAACATGATATGATGAGCAAGAATGCCTCAAGCGAGGAGGTCATAATCGTTAGCATCATATTTGTAAAGTGAATACACTCTCATGGCAAGCTGCGATGGTCCTAATTTTATCCTGCTTACAAAGTCAGAAACTATTGGCCTGATGTACTAAAGGTTTTTGTAGTTGGAAAGTTTAGATTATGAAAAATTGCGGACTTTGCAAGTGCAAAATCCACAGTCATAATGTAATAATAGTATATTAAACGTTGCACATGGCTTTGTGATTCACAGTGGGCACACTGTGATGTCTTATAATTTGCAGGGAAAGGAGGTTAAAAACCCCGCACTGGGCCCACTCCAACTTTATTTACATAACATTCCTCACATATATCCCAATAACGTTCCCAACATGTCTTGTTTCTTGTGGTAAGTGTTGGCCACAGTTTAATCTGTTAACATGTATGACATACTTGCATAATCAGTTTTATACATAACAGTACTTGAGTCACAATACGACAGGCCCACATCACAGGGCTCATAAATCATTTTTGACAAGCTTGTAAATCATCAGCGTGACGGGTTAATATTCATTCCATTTACCAGGTCATATTCACTTCTGACAGGCTCGCAAACCATGTGACAGGTCATAACTCATGACGGTTGACAAGCTATAAATCAATTTTGACATCTCACAATCACGTTCTGTTATTTTTGCCATACTTGTGACCTCTTAGTATGTTCAGGCCAACATACATGCCGGTTTATGGGGTCATAAAGTTCCCTTTTTCCCTTTTGGTTTTATGTCGATTGCGTGGGGGGTAGCCCCTTACTGGGGTTAGGCTCCAACTCGGTACCTTGTTTGTCCATTTTGTTCCGTGCCGTCCGGCGGGTCTGGGCTGCGAGTACCATGTCTGCTTATGCCCCCCTTTCGGCCTCCTCACCTTGTCGTAAGGCATCCCCAGGTAAGTGGCCTTTCTCCTGCACACCGCCCTGCCGGTGTGCCTCCTTACCCAACAAATGTCCCCTTTCTTGACCTCTTTGCCAGCCGTCCAGCGCTGCGACACTGCTGTTGTTGCTTGGTGTGGGTGGGTGGTTCTTGACTTTGGTCCAGGTCCTGCCCCGCTTCTGAAGAGGCATGCTGGGACAGTGGAGTCCTTATAATCCCTCATTGCCGCCTTACAGCCTAGGCAGCGTCCCCCCATTGAAGGGTTCAAAACATCACCTGGCCACCTATTGGCCAGGTATTTTTGTGCCACATTTGGCGCGATGACTCGACCTGGGGGGGGGAGGGCTCCCCCCTTTTGCTGTTGGACGTGCTGTGGCTGCCCAAACCAGATTTTTCGGATCCACTGTGGTAGTTATGGTGCCGGCCCGTGAGGCCCCCTTTGCGGGCAGTCTCTGCTAAAGCGAGTCCCAGGAGTCTTAGAGGGGTTTTTAGAATACGATGTATTGATGAAGGTCACTTGACCCTAGAAGGTCTCCATCACTACATGCACAGCCAGTCAATAGAGATCCAGTGAGGAATTCTGCCTCATTAATTTGTATGGGGCAGGATCTCTGTGATGGATTAGCAGATTTGTGGCAATGCAGATAAAAAGAAACTCAGGTCACAATGCAGGGATTTGCTAATGCAGCAACTACTTTGTCACCCAGTCTTTGCAATATTGGGCCATATTCCTCCTGACCACACCCTTTTCTCTGTTAATGAAGCATAATGTAAAATCCTGTGCTTAATTTGCAAACAATAAGTGCTAACTCCCAAAATTTGTGCAAAAGCCCTCGGCCTGTGCTACTGAATGTCAGGGTGCTGAATACCAAAGCTTCATATTCTTGTTTCTACCTCATGCCTCTTTCATCCATGACCAGCCACTCCTTGCCCTAATACTCACTCTTTTAGGCACTTTTCGATCCCTGCCAACTTTCTTTGTCATTATTTTTCCATCTGTCTCTTCCTTCTTTTGTGATTTTCTCTCTCTTGTTCTGGGTCATAATCTGATGTGGAAAAATAAGTGCTAGTTCCAAAAATGAGTGCCACAACCACTAGTTCAAATTAAGCACTTTCTAAAACCATTGCTGTTATCTTAACCCTGGTTTGCCTTTACTACATCTCACTCTCCACTTCATGAGAGTTGACAAAATAATCAATAGAATTCAAATGTTTTAGCTAATGACTGATCGGAAGCTACAGTATTAATTTTCCATTTTAAATATCCCCTCCCCACCTTTTACCCTCCCGGGCATTCTTGGACCTCATTTGCATTCTCTCATCACCACCTTGAACTCCCATCTGACTTCTTGATGTATTTACTAGAGTGGTATTCCTTACAAAATTATAACCTATTTGTTTTTTATTTCAATGTAAAATCGTTACATCGAGTGTGAGTTTATGCCAGTGTAATATAGGTTCATTAGTTCCACAACTGGTAAGATGTTTTTATATGCTTAAGTGTTCTGCAATAAGTTTCCTTTGCAAGCATTTACTGTTCCAGGCAACTTATTTAACTTCTGGGGGTACTTGCCATTTTTTCCAAAAAATTTTTAGGCTGCGTCCCTACCATCTCTCATAGCTCATGGCAGACAGGTGATGTTGGTATGTGCAACTTCAGCTCATGCCTTTTGCCTTTTGCCTATGTCACTATTGTATTATTAAAACCACATATGGAAGGTAGCCATGCTAATGTAATTCAATATGTGAGACCAACACATGAGTTACAATTTTTTTCTTCAGGATTGCAGAGTCAGTGATTCCATTAAACATAATTATTGGTCCCAGCCGAATTATTCAATGTGTGATCAGACTGAATTGTTGTGGGTGGTTTGTGAGAGATCTTGTAGACAAGACAGCAACTTTGTATCTACAAGTATAAATAGTATGGAGAGGAACAGATGTTCCTTCCTGGGGTGTGACATAAGATTTCCTTAGTCCCATGTGAAAATGTAGATTATGAGCGGATGGGAGTTTGCCACAAGTAATAATGTCACTGTTGTGTTAGTCCGGTACAGATATCACTAATTTAAATATAAGCTCAGCCCTTAGTAACTATAGTACAGAGCAAACAGGCTTAACTTAGGAAAACGTATAAAACATTTAGTAGTACTAAAATAGTTAAAAAGTCAAAACACCACCCAATAAAACTCTGACTCCAGTTAATATAAATAGAAAATAATTTAGAATATAAAGCACATCTAAACCACAAAAATTAAATAAGGGAAACCAGCAATTTGAATTTTTTAAGTTTTAAATAACAATAGTACCAATAAACATTAAGGGCCAGTACTGGTCACAGTAGACCGGGACCTAGAAACAATTTGAGGCTGAGCGCGATGGACTGCAGGTCAGACACACCAACCAGTTGGAAGTTTTATAGCAGTACTTTTCTGGAAGTCAAAATCGTTCAGAGAGGCAAGGTAGCAGGCTGTGTCCGAGAAGCGTTCCACGACATAGGATAGATATTGGACGAGATCCCAGTGAAGCCGTTGGTTTAGGCAGGAAAACGCAGAGTGGGAAAATTCTAAATTTACACCAAGGAACTCCTTTAGCCAGCCAAATACTTTTGGCGCCTTTGCAGGTCAAGTTTACTACATTTGGACTTAATCTATTTTTGGAGCTCAGATTCTTCCAACAGGGCAAGGCAGTACCCGAAGACAGCTCCATGAGGTCTTATACTTTCTTCTCAGAGTGGGATAATATTGAATCCTCAGCCCAGTTGCAACTCACCTTGGTCCAATTGACTTGGCAGATTTGTCTGAGTCTTCAGGAGGCCTTTGGATCCAAAAGGTTTCTAGGTCCAAGGTTTTTCAGGATGTCAGAAGGTGTACGCTTTGACACAGCCAAGGGTCCCAGGACCTCAGAAACAAAACATGGGGGTCAAGACTGACTCTGCCAGAAGCTACCAGCAGAGTCCAGGGCTGGTCCAGTTGGAACTGACCAGTTGGCCTCTTCAGGAAAAGGCTTTTTGCTGCTCTTTGTGGCCCTGCACTTAATAGGAGGTCTGGCCCCTGACCCGAGAAATCCACTTCTTTGTCCTGGGTACAAGTAGGAGCAGATCCAGCCCTTCAGGTCTCCAACATCAAGTGCAGTCTTCTTCTGTCCTTCCACTGGTACAAAGTGTTCTGAGGAGGGTACTGGGGCTGGCACATTTATGTCTGGCACCAGCTTGTGGGTGGCGTGGCTCCTCACTCTTCCCTAACCAGTGGGGTAAATGTTCCCAGGTGTTACCCCACTCACTTGTGCAGAGCCTCTGCGTCCACTCCAGAGGCACCCAGATAAACAGCCCCTCCTCTTTGTTCACTTCAAACCATTTCTGGGGAGGGGGATTGTTCCTCACTGAGATTGGAGCCTGCTTGACTGGGGGAGCAAAGAAACGGGCCTGTGCAGATGTTATCTGACATCCGACTGTGACAGGGGTGGATTTAAAGGTAATTAAGTTCTTGGGCACTATCTTAATGGTCATCCTTCCAGAGGAACAGATATACCTTCCCACACCCAGGCCTTTGTCTCTGCTCCGGCAACGGTTTTCATACCTTAGTCAAGGCTTGAGCACTCAGAGGGCTGCAGCTGGGGGCTATTGCAAATTAGCCTCCAGTGGCTTTAGGCAGGGAAAAGGTAACTTCCCAAAAATATATTTTCCTTAATATTTATTAAAAATCTGACTTTGCCAGTAAATTAGGCTTTTAATACAAATTGCAAAGAGTTCAATATTGAAATTTATATCTGTTTCTTAGCTAAAGATAGCATTATTTAATAGTGAATCCCAGTGTTTCTGTGTTGAACAGCCAGCCTTGCTACAATAAAATAGTTTTTAGGTGCTAGCCACTGTAAGGACATATTTAGTATTAACTTTATACATGTCCTACTTTTAAATACCATACACCCTGCCTTATGGGTTATAAGGCCTATTTAGGGTTGACTTATTAATATTTAAGAGGAAGGTTTAGACTTGTCAAAAGGGTTTATTTTGACAGGTTGGGTTGCAGTTTTTAAACTGTCACAGTCACAATACAATAGTGGGCCTGAATCCTGTTTACACTTTCACTGTAGTGGATGGCACAATAGGCGGTGCAGTCCATGAATGACATTTAAATCTTGGGTACACTTTGTACCATATGCTAGGACTTATAGGTAAGGTAAATATGCCAATTAGGAGTATAACCAGTTTGTTGTAGGGGTTAGGCAGCATGCACCAGGGCCTTGGTGGCACTGCACAGAGTAAAAAAAACAGCAGCATCAGTCCACAAAACATTGGAGGGACCACATAAAGAAATCACTTTTTTGCATCCCACCTCTTGCTGTGTGAGCAACACCCATGACAGCATTAACCCCAAGATGATAATGTGGGACATGGCTGGGGTGCTGATGTGCTAAGAATGATTGAATAAATCAGATTTTAAAATAATTAACAATGACAATGATTGACTGCCTTCCAGGCACAAAGCCACATCTGAAACCTCAGACACAGATATTCCAACCAATCTGCACAGTTTCACCAGGGCCCATGGAAATAACATTCCCACAAAATGCCTCCTGTTGTGTACCATAACTCCAGCAAGAGTGTTGAGACTCAGTACCCAGAAGTCAAGCTGGAGCATGGATGGGACACTTAAGTGAATATCACTATCGTGCCATGAAAGGCATTCCTCAAGATGATTTGAAAACAAATTAAACTGGTTACTGCTCTTCCATAGCAGGGTCACGCCACAGGAGGGCAGTTCAAAAACCTCAAGATAGTTTGTTCAGTTCTAGCAGTGGTTCCAGGAAGAAGTCCATATGTGCGTTCTGGGATTTAGATCCATATCACCTTAATGGCAAATGGGAGGAAGCATGATGTTGCTGTGGTGAAGGGGACATTTATGCCGCTCCAGATTAGACAAAATAAAAAGTTAATTGTTATTCCAAGAGTTTACCAGCAACATGGCATTTTAGTTCAAGATATACTAACTAATTTGTCGATTAATATATCTCAACTGCTCACAAACTTCAATGGGTACTTCCTGGCTACCTGGGCACAAACAATGCTGGGGATGAGACTGACTCCACCAGAAAATAAATAATCCTGAGCAGATTCAAAATCAGAGTCTGAAGAACATAGTAAGAGTATATTAGAAAGGAAGTCAAACTATTGAAATAAATACAAGGCTTGTACATACAACCAAAGCGACTGCACATGTTTCAGTTGGATGTTATCCTCACAGTGCCAAGATCATAACCTCAAGTGAGAAATAGACACATACATGTAGAAATACAAACAATTAAATCAGGAAAACATATATAGTCAACAACATCACACTTTAAAGTGAAGAATCTCATTGCAAATCATCATGTGCTAAAGATTGTTTACTCTGGCAACGAAGAAAGACACTGAAACATTTTAAGGTCATCCTCGCATGGACTGAATGATAGATCTGAAACAAGCAATAACATGTGGGTGAAACCAGGGCAGTAGGAAAAGCTTTACAGTCTACTGCAACATCTAAAGTTAGGCAGATTTATCTAGAAGGGAATTTAAAATACTGCTTGCTGCAACATACATGGGAAAGGAATACCAGAAAACGCTACATACCTTCTGTAAAACACATGGCTGAAATATCGGATGACCCTGAACTAGAGTGCCGAAGCAATCAAAGGGACAAGCTGGTGCCAAAAAGGTAACCTTCAAACTCTATATTCAGGTGTCAATCATGAGATAAAAGGCCGAAGAAATATACAGACAGTCTTGGCAGAGGAGAGATGCAGCCAGAGGCTTGTAGCTGTTTAAAAACATCAAGCCTTCAGACCCAGGTCTATATTAAGGTATTAAAAAGCAATCAGAAAAGCTTACCATAAAACCACTAAAAAGCATCAGATATGTTCCACCTGCGAGGGAATATGAGCAGCAAAACATCACTTCCACTTACTCAAACAAATCCTTGTACTGTCATGTTTTCACTCTGATGTGAATCCATTCAGATCCATGAAGGCACCCAGTCGTCTACATAAGATTTACAAGGAAGCCTGTAGCCCCAGTGAAATAGGGGATAACAAGGAGACAAAACACTGGTCCATTACCATGGGTAGGTATAGTGATACAGCTTCTAAGGAAGGCTCCAGGATGCATCTTCAAAGAGTAACTTGGAAATTGATCTTGACTAGCACAGAATAATACAGTAAACAGAGTGCATAAACATGCAGAATTTGTACCTACTGGTGAAATAAAGAATGAAGCAGGACTGGAGATGCCAGTTTAGGGAGAAAGAAGTGAGAGACACACCCTTCCTAGTACAACCTGACCTGAAGAGAACCAGAGAGAAAAGAAATGAAAGGAACTTGTACAGACTGAAACGTCAGTGGTGGTGCCAGGCAAGCGTCAATTGGCGCCACCGGTGCTTATATTGACTCTTCCCTTTGTCTACTGAAGCTCTACCCATATGACCCGGAAGCAGTATGCAGAGCACATTGTTGCTGCCCTCTGCCTATTGGACACACTTTCCAATTAACACATATTCCTCTAACTCATTTTACAGCTTGTCTTTCTTTGTTGTAGCAAAAATCCTGAGCTTGTAAACTAGACTTCCTTGCACGTGTTCTGCTGCTACCCACATTCCGACCTCTACGTCTTTTCTTTTTCCAGACATTTGCCAGCCATGAGAGGCATCATTGCTAAAGAAAGATGGAAGCCCTGTATATATTGGCATTATAGAAGCATCTGCCTACAGGCTCAGAATGCCCAAAGAAATGATCTATTTAAGCTGCAAACTAAACCGAATAGAGCTGCAGCAATGTTGACCCAATTCACTCCAGCATACATGGGCTACAAAGAGCAATCACATCAGTAAGGGAGCTTAGTGGGAAATAAAGGAAAGAAGGATATCCCGCCACTCAAAACCCAACAATAAAAACACAAAAAACCCTACTTCCTACACCCCTTGTATTATTCAAACAATAACTCCTTTACCTTGTATGAGGGAAAAGACCAGTTAAGTAATCTGGTTCTTATGGGGTGTATATTCTTATTGAAAACTGTTGGACTTAGCCCTATCTACAGGGTCATCCCCAAATGTTTTGCCTTCACACTCCTGTTTTCTGAACCTGTTTTTGTTGGCCTTTAGTACTTACACACTTTAACACTGCTAGCCAGTGCTTGTGCCCTCCCTTTTAAACATGGTAGAATTGGTTTACACCCAATTGGCACATTTAAGTTACTTGAAAGTCCCTAGTAAAGTGTTACTACATGCACCCAGGGCCTGTAAATTAAATGCTACTAGTGGACCGGCAGTATTAGTAATGCCACCCACCTAAGCAGCACTTTATAACATTTCTCAGGCCTGCCATTGCAGCCTATATGTGCAGTTTTTAGACTGCCATTTTGACCTGGCAAGGTAAACCTCTTGCCAGTCTCAAACCTTCCTTTTTAATGCATATACTTCAGCCATAGAGCAGGCCCTGAACAGCCCAGAGAGCAGGGTGCAGTGTATTTAAAAAGTTAGACATGTAAGTTTTACATGTCCTGGTAGTAAAAACAAAATTCCTAAATTTGTTTATCACTACTGCCAGGTCTACCTCTCCCTTGGGATAACATGGGAGTTACCTCATTACATTTAAAAAGCTGTCATTTCCGAATGGGAGCAGGTAGACAGTTTGAGTTTGGTGTCTAAAGAAATGCAATTAAAAGCCCTCTTTAATGGTAAAGTCAGATTTTTACTCACAATTCTGAAAATGCTACTTTTAGAAAGTTGGCATTTTCTTGTCCTAACTAGGGGTGGGCAAAACAGTTTCACTCCACGGGTTACATAAAAACGCCACAAGATTCTGCGGAGTTCCACAAGTTGCAGTAATATGCATGTCGAGCCCCACTTACACTTCAGTAGGCTGTGCCCTGCCTCCACACAAAGGGCTGCATACCCCCTGTACTTAATCGGGAGCCAGGGCAGACAGGATCCCATTGCACTTCAAAGGCATCCCTCTGGAAGCTTCTTCTCTCTTCAAAGGCACAACTGGTTATAAATACTGGACCTCCGACACAAACTCTTCAGTACACTTCTGGACCTGTAGATACTCTTCCAGGAAGAAGGACTGCTGTGCTGCTGAAAGGACTGCCACTCTGCTGGACTGCTGCTCTGAAGGTCTGCTGCCCTTCTGTGCTGACCTGCTGCCCTCTTGCCTGGGTGAGAAGGACTGGACGTGCATCTGTTTAACCCAGGACTCCAGAGTAACTCCAAGGGCTAGTTTTCTAGCCTCCTGACTAGAGCCTCATGGATAGAAGGCTCCAACAACCTTGAACCCAGCACCTGCGCTCTGCCATCTGTGAGTCCTACCCTGCCAAGTGGTGCCACCCCTTGCAAGTGGGCCTGAAGGTCCTCTGCGAGCCCATCTGTGGATCAGCAGAACTGGCACATCTCCTCCACTGTGCAGCGCAACACCAAGCAGGACCGATGCATCGACAGTGCTGCATGGACTTTCCCAGCTCAAGGTCTTTGCATTTTCACACGCAGTCTCATCAGAAACCCAGCTGCATGATGCATCCGCGATGCTGGTCTCCAAAACTCTTCACAACCAAGATAAATTCTTTATTGCTTGATTAACTAAAATCATTATATTAAAAACATCAGGAAAAGTAAAAAAAATAACACAATTCCCAAATTTAATAGACAATATGCGGCTGAACAAAGAAAATGTTTCTATGATTACATGCCGTACCATAACATTAACACCACGTGTAAACATTTTTTAACACAGACGCGATGTAATCAAAGATCTGACAGCATATTTTTGGTACATTCCTAAAAACATACAATAAGAGCTATTAACTTTATATTATATTGTGCAAATTTGCTATAAAGTGTGTGAATGCATGAACCTGTATCCTTATATGCCATAGAGCAAATAAACAATGAGATGTCTCTATAGGCTTTGAGACCTGATATCTAAAATTACCTAAATGCTAAAATTTTAGGCAATAAGTGCGGCTGTGCAAATGAGCAATACAGTGCATCAATATTTTCATATTTATATAAAGCCTAATTACCATAGTTGATTAGACAATAAATCCTTCAGGATGACAGCAGCCTAAGTACAACCACTATAATTCATGGTTCACTAAAATAACCCTTAGGAAGCAGATACCAATAGTCTGTCAGCATTAAGTAAAAATTTAGTAAATTGACATAATAATGGAATCGACTCGCCCGATAAACATAAAATAAGGGCCTGACGGGCTAATCTTACCCCAGCTTTAAGAAATAGTGGTTTTAAAAGTGTGCGGCGTGATTTTAGCAATTTAGAGTATGCACATACTACGTGCAATAAGGTTTCATGTGGCCACCCACACAGTCTACATTGAGTACTTGACCATTTCTAAATGCAGATCTGCTTACTCGCCTTGGTTGAGTTTATGCCCAATCTTATTTTTAGAAATGTTTTTTCAGTTGGGCCAAGAAATGGGCATTTCAAATAAGGCTGGATTCGCAGAGACTGATGTGAATTTATCACAGACTATGCGTGTAATTTTGCTGCTAAGGCTATTTTATCCATATTAAATTAATTGATTTTGATTTGTTTTTTTATATTTGTTTAAGGCTCGACATTGTCAAATCAGACAGCCCTATCTGCAGGTCAAAAACTCACGAGGCATAATGAAATATGAGACCGCCAGGTATCTGTGTAGGCAGAGTTAATTATTTCATGCCATCAAAGGTTCGCTAGGGAAGCATGATCAGATAAATACATAGAGTACATACATTTCAGAAATGACCCTAGCGACACCAGCGACTGTCTTTGAAGACCAAACTACAGTCTAATTTCTGCTTGTCCAATTGATCTGGGGATTCCAAAGATTGATTTATAAACCTTAATTACTAGTAGGTCCAATAATTTCACATCTTTTCCCCTTGTAATAGGCGAACCGTATGTGATAGTTGGCTGTAGCTTTGCTCTCATAACTGTTAAGAGATGGACATATGATTGGCATCTCAATGATTTATGTAAAAATTTAAAAGCATAAATTAGGGTTGCAGTTTTTGCCCTTAGGTCCTTCAAATGACTTTTAAACGAGACTCTGTTGTCAAATAAAATCCCCAGGTATTTATATGTCTTTACCTCTTCAATTGGCTCTCCTCTTTTTTTTTTTTTTCTTTTTTTTTTTACGGAGTTTTGTATAGCGCGAACTTGACCCGAAGGTATCGGGTATCAGAGCGCTTTACATAGCACCAGTTGCGTTACATGAGGACACATTCATTTTTTTTGTTAGGCACGGGGAGATTAAGTGATTTGCCCAGAATCACAGGATGTTCAGCTGTCATTGCCGAGACTAGAACCCAGTTCCCCAGATTCGTGGTCGACCGCCCTAGCCATTAAGCCAACTCCTCTCCCCTCTAGACCTCCATGATTCTGTTTTAAATTTTGCTGGGCCAATTTTCAAGTTTTTTGTTTTTTTAACATTCAATTCCAGGCCATTCATTAAAATATACTCATCAAATGCATTAATCAATCTTTGTAGCCCTGTTGAGGTCTGACTCAACAAGATAATATCATCAGCGTATTGTAGATAACTAAAGTGCACCTCACCAATTTTTGGAAGATGGGCATTAACGGGCTCTAGGTGCTGAAGTAGATCTGACAAAAGTAGATTAAAAAGTCAAGGTGCAAGAACACAACCTTGCTTAAGACCAATATAGGTTTTAATTTTTTGGGATAGCGTGCCACCATCGCCTAGCTTGACCTGGACCCAAGTGTTAGTGTAGAGGAGTATTATAGCGTTTAGCAATTTTCGTGGGATAGCCCAACCTACCAGTTTTTTCCATAATAAAGCTTGAGGAACTGAATCAAATGCTGCTTTTAGGTCTATAAAGGAAATAAATAAATAAAAAAAATTTAAACTGCCTATTCGCAAGTAAAGTAAGGGCCAACAGATTGGTAATGGTAGATTGGCCTTTACGAAAACCTATTTGGTTAATTAGGATCATACCTTGCTGTGCAGCCCAATTTTCAAGACCAATCAGCAAACTGGAAGCAAAAACCTTTGCATCTACATCAGTTAAGGCAATTAACCGATAGTTGGCTGGGTTGTCAACTGGACCACTTTTATAAATGGGCTGCACAATACAACCATGGCAAGATACAGGGGCAATACTCAATGCCAAAACTTCATTAAACACTAGAGTCAACACTTCAGTTCACATATCAATATTGGCATGGAATATGGCATTGGGAAGCCCATTTGGGACATTAGCCCCATTTGATCAAAGGCAACGTAGGAGAACGGCTATTTCATTAAAATTTATAAACTCCAAATCATTCTCTAAGTTAAAACTACTCTCTTCCTCTATGTCTAACTCACTAGACATAGATTTATTGGCATGATCCAAGTCATTAACCAGGTTGAGGCCACTCGCTATCTCTTTGTTTAGATTGCCAATTTGATCACAGTCATGGCACAGATCTTGCCTATTCACATCAAGATCGCACACACCATACAAATTAGTAATAAACTGTACCCATTCGTCTTCCATAATATTAATACTGTACGCCCTATTGCCTCCCCTTTCGAGGTTATTGATGATCTCCCAAAAATGTTTACATTATTTTGTCTAGATGCGTGTAATAGTCAATGCCATAGCTCAGATTGATAACGCAATTTAGCCAACCCAACCTCTCGTCGATATAATCTTCTTAAGGCCAAAATGTAATCTTTAAAAGCATAATAAGATTGCTGGTATCTATTATAAAAAACATCCTGTGCAGCTTTATTGAAGGAATGTTTTAATTTAAGTAACTGAGATGTAAACCATTTGTTAGGAGTGAATAACGAAGGGTTTATTTTTCCTTGAGTTCGGACTTGAAATTTTTCCACCAACGATGAGGTTATATAATTCCATTTATCTAACATTGAACTTGCCCCCACCTGACACTGGACACTGTCCTTTATTATTGTTTCAGCAAACTTTATTTTTTCTACTTGTTTATCCAAATGCCATACCAATCTTTTCAAGTTGTATGAAGAGTGGACCATATGAGTAAGCTCATTAGATTTAGGATTACTTATTTCCAGTGGGCCTTACTGGGTCCCGGTAGCCTGCCTGCACTCCATCACGGTCGTCCGTAACTTGTGACTTTGTTCTGATCTAGCACAATCAGATATCCATAGTTGGCTCTTTGTGCTTTTGGCGCTATATTCATTGAAATCTTTAAGATTGCATATCTCTGGTTCTACTGGTTGGATTGTTGTCATTTTTTTCTCTTGATTTACTTATTAAAATTTACTCTAGTTTTCTAAACTGGTGTGGGATCTTTCTTGTGTTGTGTTTTCACTTCATTACTGTTTGAAGTGTTGCACAAATACTTTACACATTGCCTCTAAGTTAGGCCAAGCTACCAAAGGGTATAGCACAGGTTAATTTGGGGTTCCCTTGTGCCTAACCCAGACAAGTATTGTGCTTCCTGCTTGAGTGGGGTCTCACCCCCTCAACCAGTACCCCAATTTCTAAAACCAAACATGTACTAATATGTGCTGTGCCATCAATCGGCAACAATAGGAGGTGTCTCACATAAGCTACCACAGTGATTCTGTTGGATTTCAATCCCAACTGGCTTTTGCTTTAATCAGAGGCATATCTCCTTTATTCGCAAGAAAATCAGCCCCAAAATGTGATCATACACGAGGCTATACCTTGATGATAGAGCAAAGACAACCAAAAAAGTAAGAAAGAGCAACCATGTCCCAATACCTAAGAAACATACTTTCAAAAGCCTGTTGGAAGGCTTCAGAAACAGTACCATAAATGTGCCTTTATTTTAATTGCGCACCTCTTTGTTCTTATTGACTTAATGAATGTGTCACTTTTTTTATTTTACTCATGTAAATTGTTATTGGCCATTTGAATCTCAATTAGTTTGGCGTGCATTTTTCTTATGCAGGTACTATGGACTTTGCTTTTCTGGACTTTTATTCTTTAATATCCTCTAACTGTCATTTTCAACCAATAACCTCAGACTTTTAATTTGCATGATTTATTTTTTCACATAATATTTATTCTTTGATGGGTAAGTTGTAACATCACATTTTCTTCGTTCTTCATAGAATATGCCATGCCATTCTATCTTAATCCACATACCTGTGTAAAACCATGTTGGAGTCTGCTATGCCTTCAAAACTAACCGACCCTGCACTGCAACATTAAATAAAATGTGGTGGTTCATACATGAAGTGAGGTACTTACCTTCCTTCACTTCCTGCATGATGTACTCATGGAGGAGAACGTTGTTTTGGAGTGGGAAATGGGAGAACGTCAGATTTCCACAAAGTTTGAATGCACTGCAGTATAGGGTGCCATTAGTAGATGCCCGTTTTGAGTTGGGCACAAAGATCTGAAGAATTGTTTGCAAAGGGGCAGTTTGTACCCCATTTCTAGATGACCCTCTAAGGCAGGCCCAAGTATTTGAAGATGCTTTCACAAATGTGCAGTATTAGAATCAATTGCTTGGTGTCCCTACTCAGATAGGCACAAGGCCATACTGCATGATGTGGCAGTACCTAGGCATCATTTGTTACAGCAACGACGACTGTCTCCTGAATCTTAGGATACCAGAGAACAATGCATGGGGCAGACCCTCTTGAATGACTCCTGTCGAAAGTTGAAAGGAACAATAATAAAAGTAAACTGTGCTTTTGACAAGGCAGGTTATAGCGAAGGTATGGCTTCAACACACACATTTGCATATTCACTTTAGCTAGTCGAATAATTTTTACATCACTTCTATGGGCTAAATAAATATGGTAATACTGGATTGTAATGTAATGCTAGTTTTCGTGGTTCCAAGTGCACGCCTGTGGGTTCTGGTAGAAGCAGATGATTTTACCGGTCCTTAATATCTAGTAAGTACCTTTAATCTGTACATCAAACAGGTCTTCAGCTGTTTGAACCTGCTTGGAGCCAATAAAATGTGCAGTTCAGTTAAAGGAGTCACTAGTGTTTTTAGGTGAAACGAGACATATTTTTAGATGAGGATGTATCATGATTGAGAGGGACTAGATTGTTAGTTAATCACCTCTATAAATTCTGATGTGGAAATGTATTAAGTTTCTTTTACAAAGGTTCAGTACCGCAAGTCATTATTAGATTTCTCTCTTGAATTAGGCACAAGTCCCTGGATACTTAGGTGCAGTACTGCGAGCCATTACTAGAGGTCTTTAATGAGACGGGTATATGTCTCTGAAGGGTCTTTCACAACAGTGCAGTACCGGCAGCCATTACTAGATGTCATTCCTGAGTTAGGCACAAGACCTTGGCAATTCTTTATTATAAAGGTGCAGTACTGCAAGTTGTTACTAGAGGTCCTTCTTGAGCTAGGGGCATTTCCCAGAAGACTCTTTAACAAAGGTGAAGTATGAAAAGTGAATATTAGATGCCCCACTTGAGCAAGATATAAGTCCATGATGAGTCATTCACGTGAGTACAGTACAGGAGTCCCTTACTACATGTCCCCTTCCGAGTTAACCATTCATTTTTGAAGATTGTCTCTCAGAAGTGCAGTAGCTAAAGCTGTTGCGAGAGCTCCCCTGTTACAACAAACAACTCTGCCTCCCCAATCTAAGGAAACCAGAGAATTATGGACAAAGGACCCCCACCCCCCTCCAACATGTACTTTTGATGAAAGTGGAATCGAACAATAGAAAAAAACATGACAGTGCTATTGAACAGAGAAGACCTTGAAGAGGGCGCTTCTTCAAGACATACATTTGTATATTCTCTTTTGGTGGTCTTATGGTTATTTCTTTCATTTAAATATGCCAGTAGCCAATGCTGGGTTATGATAGTGGTAGTCATCATCGCATCTCTCAGTACACCACATGTGTATTCTCGAAGAATCTGTTGAAGACACCCTAATATTTATAGTTTACACCAGTCATTGTACTTAGAAAGTGTGATTTTCAAAAATCATATGGAAACGTCCCTTTAATATCATTGGGTATTCAAAAATTAGACGACATTGTCGTGTAGTTCCTATAAGACCTATATAGGATCTGCGCGTTTAGACAACATACACTGCGGGACTGGTGTCCAGACTGATTCCAGACACCCCCACTGGGTATGTTGGCCTGTGTACCAGTTAGCTCGCAATGCCACTATAACCTCCTCTTACCAAGGAGAGAATAGTTCTTGGCAACTATCGAACATGACAACCCTGATTCCTCAGGACCGTGGAAACAGTAACTTACTTTTCGCTCAGTCACTCGTGCACACTTGTTCTCAGAGAGATACACAGAATAAATGGTTGGGACGTTTTCAATAAGTATTTATTGAACAGTCGTTATTCTAGCGTAAAATAAGTCTACTGAAATCACCAGTAGACAGTAGCATATATAAATGAGTAGCAGCACTAAGAAAGTAAACAGATGGTAGGTTTGTACCATTTTGCTAAAATCTTAAATATAGGCGAGTATATAAAATACATGCCAATAAAATGCGTACTCCTACGATGCACCCTAACTAGATGTACCTAAGTGTACCTAGCATGTGGGTAGGTGTAAAGCCAAGAATCCCCCTAGGATAAAGCCAAACCCATTACCTGATGTGAGACTGCGGGACCCCGCTCTGGTCTCGAGCTGAACACCCCGCGAGGGATGTCAGACCACTGTGAGCTGGAGTATCTGCATGCAGGAACCTCAGCGGCTTGCGTCAGTGTGTCGGCATGGAAGTCGTGATCTCCTCTCCTTATCTCAGCAAGATGTGGTGTTTATATACCCTAAGGTATCCCCAGGGGGTTCTACCTTGCTGTTCCAGTGTCGGACTTAGGATGACGTCGGGAATTAACTTTATACACAGTTATTATGCAGGAGATGATAGTCCTGCTGTGATTCCAAGAAACTAAGAATCCTCATGCATAATTTATGAGGCCAGTGTCCAGGGAAAAACCCTACGTACTTGTGTGTAGTATTGTAACTGGGTAAAAGGTCAGTCCTTCAAATCCGTTATGTACGTAGTATAGGAGAGAATGTAGGTGAAGGGTTATGATGTTACCTAGACCTATATCGGGGTACCTATATGAAATATAACAACATAGAAGACAAGCAATAGTTGAAGGGATTTCAACCAAGCAAGCTAATGACCGAAGGGGGCTGAGCCAAAGCAACTTTCTCTTCATTTAGTGTTGTGTTCATTTTGTGATGATATGAACTCTGGCAGACAAACGAATCTATAGCCAGACCTAAAAAATGGAAGACCTTTTGTTTTTAGCATACCTTCCCTTCCTGTGAAAATGATCAGCTCTGTACAGTTCCTCTACGATTAATTTGAGAGAAATGTCACATTAATCCAGTAACAGCATACATTCAAACCACAGAAAACATTTATGGCAATTAACTGAGTAGAATTTGTATGTATCATATATATTTTTCATTTCATTGTTTCAAAATGTTCTTCGTTTGTTTTTCCTTTGCTTTCAGGAAGCGTAAAGTGATTTTATATTTTTAAATTCTTTCAATACAATTTCACAGATAAAACTTTGCAGAATTATGTGTCAGGCAGAGAAAAGTCTGCATTTATTCCGGTTGCACATTCGTTTACATAAATTGATGAGTAGCTGGTAAGTTGTTTCCATGACAACTTTTCTGTTTTTGAGCTAGGTTATTGGAAGCTTTCATCATTTTAGAGATAGCTGAATTGTGTCCTATGAAGAAATATGCGTTTATGTTGTTGAAAAAGGACCGTTCGACCACTGTCCCTAGCGAGAAAAGGATGCGCAAAACAGAGCGATTTCCTATTGTGCTCACGACTTCTGATTTTATCTATTTTAAAACGGCAGCAATGAAAAAATCAAGGTCTGGTTTGCAAAAAATATCACTGCTTAGAATTCACATTTTGTTACTGCGGCCATCACTTTTGATAGCAGCCCTCTTGATAGGATGTATAAAAGGATCTTAACGCAACATAAGCCTTTTCTTTAAAGCCCAGAAGGAATATTCTAGTGTTCCTTAAATGTGGTTAACCGCTCAAGTGATAAGAGTTTAACTCCAGGTGCTCTGCTCCTTCATTTTGTATAGAACAGGCTGGTGATCGAAGCCACTTCATACCATATGTGCTGTTTTGCAGCTTTGCACATCTTATTCTGTAGATAAATACTGTGTACAGATGCTGGTGCTACCTTGGACGATCTTAGGTGGTCTGAATACATTTTAACATGTACTGATGATGAAGCTGCCCAGAAGAGCCAAGATCAGATCACTATTTGGGCCGTGTCTAGGAATGGCCTTATTTATTTTTTTGGAGCTTTTGTTGTTGTAAAGGGCAACCTATCATTGCTGGCTCCCAGTGGAGCATGCCGCCCATACAAGTGGTTGGGGGCCGTTCTGGGATTTACTCAACAATCACACTTTTGATTATATTTTTCACGTGTATTTAGATACATTAATCCTAAAATTATTTTAAAAAATGCTGTGAGTCATATATAATATGGTCAGATTGACTATGCAAATCTGGTTCTTTCTGTAATCCATGTGGTGTGATTTATCTTGCGAACATATGGAAAAAGAAAGCCTGAAGCAAATTAAGCACAAATTTGATGATATTCTTTTTTGTGAAAGTGGGAGTATCTTTAAGCCTCAGAATAGTTACCTATCAGAATCCACTGTTCAACTACTTAATGCACTGCTTGAAACTGAAGACACATCCTGATTACAAAGAGGCCCTTCTCCTCTGATCGAGGTTCAGTTTGAGAGAATCCTAGGACTAGTTGGGCATTTCTTTTCTGCTGTTCTACTGTGTGACTAAGTGTGTATCGCCAAATAAATTGACTTCACTTCAGCCCCATTTGTTTCTGTGAACACGTTGGATAGCTTTAGACACATGATGGAGCAAGGGAAACAAAATATTTTTGTATCCCTTGAAATTAATGACCCTATAACGATTAATGATACTAACCGTTTGAAACGCATGAAATAATCAACAAATGCACCTTTTATTAAACATTACACGTGGGCAATTTCTAGCATTGCAAAATCTAATTTATTTACAAATGTGAAGCAAAATAATATTAGTAATGTGATTTGCGTAGTAAATAGAGTAAAATGCATGATTTGTGTTGCGTAGTAAAATTTGCATCGTGGCAGAGAATGCAGATGGTAAGTAAAATGGCTTTAAATGTCGCTTCTGCTAGGTAATACTTAACACGGGTCATTAGAATGGCGGGTGGTAAACAGAAAGGCTTATTTTCCATATTTTAATTTCTATTGTGTTTGTTCTTACATTAGTTTCGTTCGGGCCTGCTAGGCCATGCTTCTAAAATGGCCGCTGGAAAGGAGGAGATCGCGTGCGCTGAATAAGATGGCCCCCCGCGCAGGCTCAGTGTGAATGCTCCAGTCACGTGTATGCGGCCTGAGCCCGGAGTGAGAGATGTCAAGGCCAATCTGACCTGCAACGAGGATTGTGCCAAGAGTTCAGCATATATGCCTGGGAACGGATGAGAAAAACGAGCGACAGGGGATGAACTAATGTGTGACCATCAAAGTTTGTTACAAAATGGATTAGCAAATTGGTCTACTTTTGGACATCGTGATCATGAGACTTAATGTGTGCGTTATTGTCCCCCAAACCGGTTCGAACAAGGAGGGCAATGAGGTGACCCTCACCACCCCTCCAATGGACCAATTAGCATGATCCTTGCCCCTAAAGATTGCAACTTTTAAGTGTAGAGAGCCAGAAAGTAGGGTATAAGAGAGTCTGCTCTTACGTTGTGAAAAAACTTTTTTCTTCGTTTATTCTATTCTGATGCTGTGAGAGACTCTGTCATTTTGGACTAACGTACTTTGACTGGGGAAGGAACGAGACCGTTGCGGGAGTTTTCCCGGGAGGAGATTGCGTCCGCGGAGGTTAGCGGGACAGTCAGTTAGTTTTGGGAGTCCATCCTGTGATCTGCAGTTCATCTTCTTTCCTGATGAACCATTCTTGTCATCGCCCTATGGCCGAGGGTAATGAGTATTTCTCATCTTTATTTTAACCCTTTACTTAAATGCTTACTGATATAATAAATGTTTTTGCCTAAAACGAGTTTTACTTTTGCTTAAAGAATTGCGATAAAACTATATGCTAACTTTAAAAGAGTCTGTGGTTCTCTAAATAAAATTGTGATATATAAAAATGCTAAAGGTTTTAATTGTGATTGAGCTGGTCTTAATTTCTTGGTAGCAGAGTTATGGTTTCTATAGATTAGTTTGGTGATTATTGATTATTGATTTTTTTCGTGTCTAACACTCTATGTTGAGTTTGCATTTCGTTATGTGTAAGTCAAAATTTTGAAGCTTCCGGGAAGTAGGAAGTGGACACGTGTGGCAAGAGAAGTCACACGGAAATGTGCATTGTCTGATTTCAAAATTGGTGATAACACAGGACTGTGTTATGTTAGGGAAATTTCACGCATGTATCGTATTTGAGTGAAATAGCAACAGGTTTTCTTGTCAAACTTTGGCCTTAATTCTCAGGAGCAGTGTAGTCTCCACATGTGTTTTATCCCCAGAGAAACGGGTTTACCTCTTGCTTGAGAGAAGGGTAAGGTAGAGAGAAGGGTAAGGTAGAGAGAAGTGCTACCCTTATCGAACGAAACAGTATTCTTGTAAGTTAGAATAAACTATCTCTTTTGTTTAGAGAAACAGACAATGGTAATGTGTTTTACGTTGTAAATAATCGATTTAGTTGAAAAGAAAAGCTAAGAAAATTGCCGATAATTTTTGTAAAGGAGGGGTCAGTAGAAACAGGAGTAGAGCTGACGTCAACAAAAACCGCGCTGCTATTGGCCAGTTGTGGAAGAACAAAGAGTTTCCTGATTGGTGTGTTAGTGTGAGACGCGCTGGGATAGGTTAGTGTGAGAGTGACGTAAAAGCTTTCTGATTGGTGCGTTGGTGTGAGACGCGCTGGGATAGGTCCAAATAACTGAGCAGTAGAAAGAACCGATTGGTGAAGGATTGTGTGGATTGCTTCGGCAAAACAACAGTGAAATGCCTTATTATAATGAATATGATAGAGAGAAACCGTCATGGTTTGCGAAGCTCAAATTTTTTTTAAGAAAGATAAGAAGGTTGTGACTAGGGAAGGAGAAGTACTTCCTCCGCCAAAAACGCCAGCATCTTATATGATGATGAAATATGGCCATCATACTTGCATTTGGTTGGAAAATTGGGCGAAGTATACCAAAGACGATGGAGTATTGGCATTTCCAGAAAATGGTTCGTTTAGCACAGCAGTACTTAGAAATTTGAGAGAAAAGATGATGAAACTTGAACCGAGACCTAGACCGACACAATTTGAAGCCTTAGGTGAATGGGAAGATGAGATGTATGAAAGGGAAAGACACAGAGGTGCAAAGAATTATAGTTTAGTTCATGGAAGAGTATGGGGTTTGAATCATGCAGACAGAATGAGACGATGGCGGTATGCTAACATGACGGATGGCATGTTTCCTGTCAGAACAGTTGAAGAATTTACAGGGAAAAAGTGTACGGAGAAAAAGAAGCATGCAGTAACAGAGAGATATGGGTATGGAGTTAGTGACACAGAGGATGAGTTGCTGGAGGACATTTTAAATAAAAGACCCCTTCCATATCAACAGGATTCTGTGGTGGTGACACCAAATGCACTGCCAATGAGAACTGTAATAAATCAAAGTCCTGAACAAATGTCTGAAATAAATAGTCCATTTAATAAACTAGAAACACCACTGACTGTGAAACATGATAATGGTAATACAGCCAAATTAGCCAGAACCACAAGAGAGTTGACTGAAAAGATTAGAGAACTGACAAAGAATATGGAAGCTGTGACTGTGCCAGTAACCATAGGGCCAGTAATCCCAGTATTTGAAAACCAAAAGATAGATGAACACTCCTTAACCATTCCATTAAATTCAAATATGCAAAAATTAAGAGAATGGATAACTCCAGAAAATAGAGAGAAAGAAGATTCTGTTGGTCCATTTAGGTCAAGTCCACCTGTAAATTTGACAATAAATGAGAGTCCGATAAATAAGATTCCTATAGGAGCTGAGTCAGCAACTGAAACTCCAGAGAGAAGTGTAAGTTGGGCAGAAGTAAATAAAACCCCTGTGGATCCGACTGCAGAGGAATTAAATGATTGGGTGAGGAGCTTGCAGAAAAAGGATGCTGAACCACAACTTTTGGATGTGGTCAGATTAAAGATAGATATGGAAGAATTGATTCTAGGGACTATTGGTACAGATCGATTGAAGTCCTATCAAGATGATGAATTAATGTTTGTGTAAAAGCATCACTTGGAGAGCTAGGAATTTGCATGAAAAACTGGAAGAGACAGCGAACGAACTAGGAGTAGAATTTGGAAAAATTAGAGGATTGCAGAAACCGTACAGGGTAGATTTTAGTGAAAAAGACATAGAAAATCTGAACACTTCGGGACGACTAACACAGATAAAAGAACTGATTGTTTTATTGAGAATATGGGGAGATGTAGACAAGTGGAGAAGTAGGTGGATAAGGAGAAAGGAGGGAACAACTGATAAAGCATCATTGGCTTTTCCAGTAAAAGAGAAAGAACCAACGGTAATAGAGAGAGAAACTCCAGGAGGAAGTTATGTACATGTCCCATGGTCCAGACAAGATATATTGTCATTTACAAAGGATTTTCCAAGATTGAGAGAGAAACCTGTAGAATGGTATAGACAAGTAGAAAGGTTTGTAAAAGTTTCAAAGGTGTTGTGGGAAGATCTGGATGGATTGTTTGAGATTGTTGTTCCTGCAGATTTATGGACAGAGTGTAAAATTACAATTGACTGGCCGAAGGAAGAATATCCTAGAGATGCAAAAACAGGAGCCCCAGGTTCAGAAGTAATGAGAAAATATGAACAGGCAATCACGTTTCTGAAAAATAAAATTCCTCCAAAAGAAACGGACTGGGTAAAGATTGATAGAAACACTCAGGAGAGTAAGGAATCTGTACATGCTTATTACGAGAGATTGCTTTTGGTCTTTAAACAGTATAGTGGATATGAGAATTTGAGTGAAAAGGACATGAGTCATTTTGTATATAGATTTGTGTATGGCTTGAGACCTGAGATAAGTGAAATGATTAAGCAGCATATGTTATGTTGGCAGAATAGCACAGTTGATGAGGTACTACGGTATGCAAAATATTGCAGAGACGATATTTAGTGTAGACAGCGTAAACTCAAGGCAAAGGCAATGTGGGCACAAGTAAAGGTTACAGAAAAGCAAGAAGCTCAGATGAATAATCAGTCTAATGATGCAGGACAGACCAAGTTCAAACCGAATATTGGTAAGGGAAAAGGTCAGATGAGTATAGAAGAAGCTAAAAAGAAATGGCCATGTCATAATTGCGGAAAATTAGGGCACTGGAGAAACGAGTGTAAATTACCTCCGAGAGTTAATGCCAAAAATCAACCATTAAATCCACAGGTGCAGAATGAGGTGAGTTACCAACAGCCACAGGTAGTTACGCAACAGTGTCAGGTGCCGCAACCACCTCTTCCAAAGAGTGTAAATCCTCAAAGATACAGTACAGAGGCAGGATTCTACGGAGGAGAGCAGGTAACAAAATTGCCGCGCGCAGCTGCAGTTTCGCAGTATTGGTTACGACAGGATGGAGATGAAACGGATGAAAGCTTATGACGGTGCCTAAGAGAGGAAGAAGAGTGCGTGCTTGGCGCAACTCTAGAGGTAGATCAGTCAGGTCCATTTGTGGATGGAAAAGTGAATGGTGTAAATGTTACATTCCTTGTGGACACTGGTGCTACCCGTTCTACTGTTAGATCAGTGGAAATTCCAAACCTTCCTCTCTCAGGAGAATACATCCAAGTTGTAGGTGTTTCAAACAGGCAAATAAAAACCACTCTTACAAAACCAATAGAGGTGGAAATTGGACCATTCAAAGAGATGCATCGCTTTGTGGTGTGTGATTGTAGTCCTGTAAATTTATTAGGACGCGATCTGCTTTGCAAAATGAATTGTACCATCTACTGTACTCCAGATGGTATTGCTTTCCAGACACCAGATGATGATGATCTGTATAAAATGACAATGGCAGAACTAGAACCAGGAGTGAATGATAGGTTTCCTGTGTTTGATGCGGAGAAAATCCCTATTGAATTGAAAGGAATAGTCAGGTCTGATGTGTGGGATTTCACAGGCGAAGATATTGGACTAATGAGAGAAGTTGATCCTGTAAAAATTACTGTAAAAGAAGGAACGAATTACCCAAATACCCCGCAGTACAAATTAACGCCAGAAATTATTGAAGGAATAACACCTGTAATTAATAAGATGATTGAACAAGGAATTTTGAGAGAAATAATGAGCAGTCCATGTAATTCTCCGATAAGGGGATTGAAAAAGCCAAATGGAACATATAGGATAGTACAAGATTTGAGAAAGGTAAACAAAATTGTTATTCCTTGCTGCCCAATTGTGCCAAACCCTGCTGTAATACTGTATCAAATCCATCATGATGCAGAATGGTACACAGTTATTGATTTGTGCCATGCATTTTTCTCTATTCCATTGCACCCTGTCAGCCAGCCATTATTTGCATTTCGGTTCAGAGAGGGTATTTTGGCATGGTGCCGAATTCCTCAAGGGTATACTGAAAGTCCTTCAATTTTTATTCAGATTCTAAAGAAATCCTTAGAAGATTTAAAAATGCCTGAAAAATCTGTGATGGTCCAATATATTGATGACCTATTGGTGGCATCAAAGACAGAGAAGCATGTGTTACGGACACAATTGCTTTATTGAATCATTTGGCAGAAGGAGGACACAAGGTGTCCCCATCAAAACTGCAATTCTGTCAACAGGAAGTACAGCACTTGGGTCATAAGATTGAGAAAGGGATGCGAAAAGTGACAACAGAAAGAATAAGGATTATTAAAGGAATGAGAGCCCCAATGACACAAAGAGAGGTGAGAATGTTCCTTGGAATGGTTGGTTATTGCCGACAGTGGATAAGTGGATTTTCATTGATTGCAAAACCTTTACAGCGATTGACAAAGAGGGATGTCAAAGATCCGATTGCATTGGATGAAGAGGAAATGAAGGCTCTCGAGGAACTGAGAACAAGTTTGTGTAAGGCACCAGCATTGGGAATGCCTGATTATGAGAAAGAATTTGAGCTGTACTGTAGCGAGAGAGACGGATGTGCACTTTCAGTATTAGTGCAAAGGCATGGAAGAATGAAACGACCAATAGCTTATTTTTCAGCTGTTCTAGATCCGGTAGCAAAAGCGTTGCCTGGATGTCTGAAAGCAGTAGCTGCTACTTGTGTGAGTCTGGAACAAAGTGAAGGCATTGTGATGGGATATCCTTTGAGAGTATATGTCCCACATTCAGTTGAAATCCTTCTGACCCGAACAAAAACCCAATTCATGACACATAGTCGGCTGACTAGGTATGAAAAAGTGATCTTGGGTGCAGACAATGTAACCATTGTAAGATGCACGAGTGTGAATCCTTCCACTTCACTGCCAGATGCAGTAAATGCAGAAGTCAAAGATGACGTTGATCATAACTGTTTGGATGTGCTTGAATTTTGCACAAAGCCTCGCTCTGATATCAAGGATGAACCTTTAAAAGAGTCAGATTATGTGATGTTTGTGGACGAGTCACGCCTGAGGACAAATGAAGGAGTTTTAAGTGCTGCGTATGCTGTATGTACGGTGGCAACCATAATGGAAGCATCCTGTTTGAGAGGAATACGTTCAGCCCAAGTTGCCGAGCTGATTGCTTTGATTCGAGCGTGCAAACTGGGAAAGAATTTCCGAATTACTGTGATCACAGATAGCCAATATGGCTTCGGAGTGGTCCATGATTTTGGACAGATCTGATCCCAGAGGGGATTCCTGACTTCCTCAGGGTCTCCTATTAGGAATGGTGAGTTTGTGAAGAAGTTGCTTGAGGCGATACAGCTGCCTAAACAGATTGCGGTGGTAAAATGCACTGCTCACAAAAATGGAACTGATTACATTGCAGTGGGTAACAAATTTGCTGATGAATTAGCTCAATATTGTGCCAGAAATATGACCTCAATGAATCGGAGAAGGGAAAAAGAAAATGTTTCATTTCCCTTGCTGTTTACTAACCCAGTTGAAACATGGGATGAGGTGAAACAATTGCAGGAAGAGGCAAGTGATGAGGAAAAAGACGTTTGGATAAAAGCAGGTTGCAGACGGAGAGAGGAAGATGAAGTCTGGGTTTACAGGGATGAAAGACCAGTTATGCCTGATAGCATGATCTCTAACATGGCACGGATGTACCATGGACAGGCACACATAGGTAGAGATGCCATGATCAGGCTTTTCAAACAGACCTGGTACAACCCAAGATTTTGGGCTATAGCTGAAAGTCTTTGCCAAAGATGCCTTATATGCCAACATATAAATCCCGGAAGGAAGACAGTAGTGAGTTTGGGAACAATAGGCCGTGAAGGAGGTCCTTTTACCAGAATGCAATTAGATTTTACTGAAATGCCCCCAAGTAACAGATTGAGGTATGTCCTGGTGGTCGTCTCTTTGTTTTCTCGTTGGGTGGAGGCCTATCCGACAAGAAGGAATGATGGAGTTACTGTAGCTAAGCTCCTACTGAGAGAATTCATTCCTAGATATGGCTTTCCAGTAACGATAGAAACAGATAGAGGAAGGCATTTCCAGAATGAAATCATCCAACTAATATGTGAAGCACTAGACATTCAACAAAAGCTGCATTGTGCCTACAGACCAGAGGCTTCTGGGGTGGTAGAGCAAGTAAATGGCACAATAAAGAATAGGTTAGGGAAAATGTGTCAAGCCACAGGACTCAAATGGCCCGATGCCTTACCATTGGTGCTAATGAGCATAAGAAGCATACCTGACAGAAAAACAGGTCTGAGTCCTCATGAAATAATAAAGGGACGAGCAATGAGACATGCATACGTACCTGTCAACAAACTGCTGACTATAACTGATGATCTCATACTGGACTATTGCAAAGGATTGGCTGATGTGGTGCATTCTGTGTTTCATCAGGTTGGGCCGGATGCGTCCACTCTTGAGAGAAAACCAGCTCATGATCCGAGTCCAGGAGACTGGATCCGCATAAAAGTCCACAGAAGAAGAAATTGCTTGATTCCACGTTGGGATAAGCCACGTCAAGTGATCCTGGTGACAACGACTGCAGTAAAGTGTGCAGGTGTGAAAAATTGGATTCATGCCAGCCATACTATCAGAGTTCCAGATCTTGAAGCTCGACCTGGAAGTCGACATCTGGAAAAATCAGGTACCAGTTAGACAACTGAAGAAGAAACTGAAACAATCAGAGTTCCAGATCCTGAAGCTCGACCTGTAAGTCGACATCTGGAAATATCAGATACCAGTTCGGCATCTGAAGCAGACCAACCTGAATCCAGTGAAAGACAAAAGGAAGAATCTGAAAACAAAAGAACTGATATTGAAACAGGAGAAACTGAACCAATAAACAGTGACAGTGAACAGCCAAGTACAAGCTTTGGGGAAATTCCTCCGGAAATTGTAGAGGTAACTCAAGAAAATTTAGATTCAGATAGAGGGATTGGGAAAATTGCGGAAGAAACACGAGGAGGATTAGACTCAGAATTACAAGCAGAAGAAACACAGGGAAATTTAGATTCAGATAGAGAGATTGGGGAAATTGCGGAAGAAACACGAGGAGGATTAGACTCAGAATTTCAAGCAGAAGAAACACAAGAAGACTCTGATTCAGACAAAGAGACTGAGATCATAAAGTTCGAAGTTAGAGGAAGTGAAGTGAGATCTGAGACAGAATCTGAAGAAAGTGAAGAAGAAAGAAGGCAAAGAATAGGACCAGGAAAGAGAACTTGGAGAGCAGAACAAGGAGAAAAAGAAAGTGAACTAAAAGGCCAAGAAAAGGAGACAATTGGCCCAACGAAATTAAAAGACTGAGATATAAACTAATAAATTTAACAAAGACAATGCAGAACAAGTAAATGAAATAACAAGTCAAGTAAAACAAAGAAAAACAGATAAAAGACAATTGCAGAGACCCAAAAGAGTGAAAAGACCTAACTTGAAATACAAGTCACCTGAATGGGTATACATAGCACTGTCTGACATTAAAGAAGTGGATAGCAGTCACGAGAACCCAGACAAAGACTGTGAACAAGTGGGTGAGAGTGAACTGCGCAAATCCTGAAAGGCAAAGAAAGAAAACCGGACTAGACACACAAACTGATAAAGTAAAAAAAAAAAATTCTGAAAGACCGAAAGGAGTGCCAAAAGCAGTTGATCCTAGTCAACACTAAGTCATTTGAGGTGTGGAAACACATTTCTGTACATATAATTAGATAATATTTCAACATGGTAGACACTGAGAATAGAAGATCCAGATGTGGGTTTTTCCGTAGATGGTGTAAGATGTGTTTCTATTGTACAGGCTTTCTAATGCTTATTTGGTTCATTTTAGCAATAATAATTCCACTAAGATTAGTTGTAGAAAATACATCTTCATTCATGAATGACACGAATAGTGACAAGAAATCTAACATAAAGAACACCGCAACACTAATAGATAGTACTGAATTTCATAGGGACAAGTCAATAACTGATTTCTCCAAGAATGTCTTCACGAAACTCTTGTATGAATATGTGGAGACAATGGATGTGAGAGATTGTTATGTCTGTATGCAGTTACCTGCGTCTGTAACAGAAGGTGTGACGTATCACCACCTTCCTTTGACGTATGGAATAACTTGTAGTGTTTTAGCTAGTTTATTTTACAAAACAGGTAAATTAGAATATTACTACACTGACACAGATGCTATTTTTGCTAAAGTTCCCGTAGTCCCTGAGCTATATAAGGTGAAAGTTGCAAAGATTTTTGGAGAATTATTCTTAGAAATGAAAGAATTAACATTAGAATATGCATTTAGACATAATCTTACTTGTGGGTTAAGAAAGGAAGAAAAAGTTTTCTTAGACATGGTAGAAGACAGAAGGGTTAAGTTTCAAAGAAAGGCAACAGGAGAAAAGACAAAAACCCCACCTTGGGCGTTCGAAGAGGGAAGTTATGACAAAGGCGAAACGAATGCAGCTATGGTTTTAGATTGGCCCCAACAGGGAAAATTGTGTATTAGTAGAGATAACACTATGTATGATAACTATTTCGTGGGTTCTAGTGAGTGCCGAGATGCATACAAAATTCTAGGGGGATGGGGATTCAAAGGAGGAAAAGATCCAGTTTTTCCAGGGATCTATTATATTTGCGGAAAGAGAGCTCATTATAGGTTGCCGGACCATTGGTACGGAACATGCTACTTAGGCCTGGTCTTTCCAAAGATTTTTCACGTGGAAAGAGGAACAAAAGGAATTCACGAGATAGGTAAACCATTAACCCGTAGGAGAAGGGAAAGCTTCTCAGAGATAATAGGGGAAATTTTTGGAGCATTGATACCAGCAGTGGGTATATCTTTGAATGCATACATGATTCGGAAATTGTCTACAGTAGTAGATCGTTTATCAACGAATACTGCTGGAGGGTTCTTGATGGTAAATACCGAAATGGTTGCCATGAGAGCTATGGTAATGCAAAATCGACTTGCCCTTGACATTCTTTTGGCAAAAGAGGATGGAGTCTGTGGAATGCTGAAGGTACAACATTGTTGCACTTACATTCCAGACAAAAGTCAGAATATACAGAAGTATATAAAGAACATTACTGATTTGCATAAAGAAATTGCTCCACTGGAGGTTGAAGGTGCTTGGGAGAAACTTGGTAAAGGTTTTTCCTCAATAAGGAAATGGTTCACCGAAATAGGTAGTTCTCTAATTGGAAAAATACTAATTCCAGTGACTTTAGTAAAAGTGATAATACTATTATTGAGATTAGCATATGTGTGTGTTAAAAGAAGAAAAATACAAAATAAAGCAAAAAGAGAAAATGAGAAAAATAAAGAAAGAGAACGGGAGATGGGAGAGATCGAATTGGAAGAGTTTAAAGAGAACATGTACAAAAGGTCTAAAAGACAAGATGAAAAGAACACGATTGTCTAAATTAACAAATGCAAGTGGACAAGAAACATTTATCTGATAAAATTTTGTAGGGATAGGTTTTAGTGGTGATATTAAAAATCACCAAAGGGGGGAATTGATGGAGCAAGGGAAAGTGTGAATGCTCCAGTCATGTGTATGCGGCCTGAGCCCGGAGCGAGAGATGTCAAGGCCAATCTGACCTGCAACGAGGATTGTGCCAAGAGTTCAGCATATATGCCTGGGAACATGAGTGAAATCTGATGGACACTTTAACGGGGCTCTTGTGGTGCTAAACCTTCCTAAGCCTTGTTTTATTTTTAAATATTATTGTGGTGCACACTATATATATAATGGCCCTATGTGTCTGGTGTACTGAAACAGATAAAATATTAAAAAGCATGAAAAGCAGTGCATCAGCGAGATGGATACTGTACTGACCTACATGGAAAAATATGAGTTGATACGCTTTTCAAATGATTCGGGAGTAAGCAAGAAGACCAATGCATCCTGACCATCTACAAAAATAGATTTAGACCTGGCATCTCCACCATTAACTAGACCTTCATATCCAACACTTGGTGTCAAAATATGGAATACAAAAAAACTGGGTCTTTATGGAACCTTCTTGAACTTCTCATCTGCATTTGATCTCATCAACCTGAACAAACTATTTTTTAAGGTGGAAAAAACGTCCCTGAATGCATACCTGATCTTATGGGTTAGGAAACTACACAAAGATACAACTTTGCAGGTGAGATATAGCGAAAAGGCCAGTAACTTCAAATGCCCCCTAAGAACAAGGGTAAAGCAATGGTTACTGCTACACCCTTAGTTTTTAATGTGTAAATACATGCTCTCCCTGTGGAACCTCTGACAAGGTCTCTCACACTGAAAATCTAAAACACCTCAATTCTTAACCTATTCTATATTGATGATTCCATACTCTTGTCAGAAAGCTCCATATCTTCTTCAGCAATTGCTTCTTCATACAGAATATTGCTGTAAGGAGAAAAGCATCTAGATTAATAACGGAAAAAGTAAGATCATTTTTGGGTTTCACAAACAAATAAATCGAGATCAAAGCAATTTTACCTTGAATCCGAAGTAGTAGAAAGAGTTGAGACCTTTGCTTACATGGCTGAATTCGCTTAGTCAGTTCCCTAGATACCACACCTGAGAAGTCTTTTGGAAGATGAAAGCTATTGCTAAAAGTATTCTTTGTTTTCCATGCTGCTTCAGATGAAGATTTCTCTCCTAGATACCATTAATATTCAAACCAAAAATGGATTTGATCACCTCGTATGATGTAAAGGTATGGTCAGACGCGCCTCCCATTACCGGCTAAAATGATCGAGAGGGTTATGAATGTACAACTCAGCACGTTTATTCAGCTCAATAATGTGCTAGATCCCACACAATTTGGTTTTCATGCTGAACACAGCACAGAGCTTGCCTTGATCAAAGCTACGGAGGAGGTGCGAGAGGCAATGGACCAAGGCGGCACAGCAATTCTGATTATGCTAGATTTGTCAGCAGCCTTCGATACGGTCCACCATGAAGTTATGATGGACCGGTTATTGGCTGCTGGGGTGCAGGGTAAAGCCTGGACCCTTCTGAAATCTTTTCTGGCTGACAGAAATCAGACTGTGGACTTGGGTAGACATAGGTCTAAGCCGTTTTCTTTTCCTTGCGGGGTTCCGCAGGGCTCCTCGCTCAGTCCCACGCTTTTTAATATCTACGTGGGCCCACTGGCAGCACTAATAAGATCTTATGGGCTCCAACTTACATCTTATGCGGACAATACACAAATTGTGTTGTCCTTACAGCGTGGCAAGAAACTGGAAACTGGCCTAAAATGCCGCGAATGCATGAAAGCTATTGCCGGCTGGATGTCCTCAAATTGCCTAAAACTTAATGCAGGCAAGACGGAGGTCATCATTTTCGGCAATAACCCCAACATCTGGACCCCTGATTGGTGGCCTGAAGAAATGGGAATCCCCCCGGCCCCCACTAGGAAAGCTAAGAACTTAGGGGTGATTATGGACAGTAAACTAACTTTTGGAGACCAGGTTAGTGGAGTTGTCTCAATAAGCTTCTATCTCCTCAGAGTTTTGAGGAAAATAAAATTCTTTTTACCGGAGGAAAGCTTTAGGACGGCAGTCACAGCGCTCATCTTGTCCCGGCTGGACTATTGTAATAGTCTGTATGCGAACATTCATAAGAAACATCTAAATAGACTCCAGCTGGTGCAAAATGCGGCAGCCAGGCTGATTACTAGCACGCCCAGATTTGTCTCTGTTAGGAAGGAACTCAAGCAGCTTCACTGGTTACCAGTGAAACAGCGTGCTCAATTCAAAGTACTTTGCACGGTGTTTAAATCACTGACAGGCAAGGGCCCTGAATATTTGAGGAAACGTTTTCAATGGTATGTCCCCGGGAGAACATTGCGTTCCGCAGAGGCAAAACAAGTGGTCGTCCCTCGAGTTAAAAAAGCCACCTGGGGCGGCAGAAGTTTCATTGTTGGTGCTGCTAAATCATGGAACAATCTGCCATTACATCTCAGGAATAACACTGAGCTCCTCTCCTTTAGGAGGGGGCTCAAAACTTGGCTGTTTTCCCAATAGCATTTTGAGCTATAGTTTTTTTAGTATACAGTTAGGCATCGGCTAGCGCCAGGACACCTTTGGGTAGAAGTGCGCTTTAAAAGCTTATTAACATAACATAACATAACATGGAGAGAAAATTGAGTCTGAAAATCTCATGGAGGAAACTGTGGACATCTCTTTTCCATATATTACAGTTACATCAACAGCAGCCTCCAAGCTGACCGCCAATATACCTCTGTTGCGTGCTTGTGTCAATACTTCTTTGTTGTAACCTCTGTTAGCAAACCTGTCCTCTACCCTTATCAATTGATAAGTGTAGAGGACACAAGCATGCAACAGAGTGAACAGAGTTAAGAGGGATAGCTTACTAAAAATTAAAAACAGGAAAAAGAACAAAAGAAAGATTGCATTTATCACTCCCTACTCAGCATTAAGTACGGAGGTGTATAAAATTCTGAAAAAACTTTGGCACAAACTGACTCAAGATGATTCACTAAGAGAAGTCATTGGACCAAAACCAATGGTAACACATGGCAGAGGTAAAACGCTGAGACAATATCTATGTCCAAGCTACCTACCAGCACTCAAAAAGATACCTTGTTACCCTCTCCACCTATTGGTTTCTACAAATGTGGTGCATGCTGTGTAAGTTGTTTTACTCTAGACAAAATTACAACTTTTAAGTACAATACGTGCAAATTGCACAAAATCCGCTCCTTTATTAACTTCAATACCAAATTTGTGGTATATTGCATCAAATGCATATGTGGCCTTATGTATGTAGGAAGCACAATAAGGCCGATTTTTGGAGAATTATTCTTAGAAATGAAAGAATTAACATTAGAATATGCATTTAGACATAATCTTACTTGTGGGTTAAGAAAGGAAGAAAAAGTTTTCTTAGACATGGTAGAAGACAGAAGGGTTAAGTTTCAAAGAAAGGCAACAGGAGAAAAGACAAAAACCCCACCTTGGGCGTTCGAAGAGGGAAGTTATGACAAAGGCGAAACAAATGCAGCTATGGTTTTAGATTGGCCCCAACAGGGAAAATTGTGTATTAGTAGAGATAACACTATGTATGATAACTATTTCGTGGGTTCTAGTGAGTGCCGAGATGCATACAAAATTCTAGGGGGATGGGGATTCAAAGGAGGAAAAGATACAGTTTTTCCAGGGATCTATTATATTTGCGGAAATAGAGCTCATTATAGGTTGCCGGACCATTGGTACGGAACATGCTACTTAGGCCTGGTCTTTCCAAAGATTTTTCACGTGGAAAGAGGAACAAAAGGAATTCACGAGATAGGTAAACCATTAACCCGTAGGAGAAGGGAAAGCTTCTCAGAGATAATAGGGGACATTTTTGGAGCATTGATACCAGCAGTGGGTATATCTTTGAATGCATACATGATTCGGAAATTGTCTACAGTAGTAGATCGTTTATCAACGAATACTGCTGGAGGGTTCTTGATGGTAAATACCGAAATGGTTGCCATGAGAGCTATGGTAATGCAAAATCGACTTGCCCTTGACATTCTTTTGGCAAAAGAGGATGGAGTCTGTGGAATGCTGAAGGTACAACATTGTTGCACTTACATTCCAGACAAAAGTCAGAATATACAAAAGTATATAAAGAACATTACTGATTTGCATAAAGAAATTGCTCCACTGGAGGTTGAAGGTGCTTGGGAGAAACTTGGTAAAGGTTTTTCCTCAATAAGGAAATGGTTCACCGAAATAGGTAGTTCTCTAATTGGAAAAATACTAATTCCAGTGACTTTAGTAAAAGTGATAATACTATTATTGAGATTAGCATATGTGTGTGTTAAAAGAAGAAAAAGACAAAATAAAGCAAAAAGAGAAAATGAGAAAAATAAAGAAAGAGAACGGGAGATGGGAGAGATCGAATTGGAAGAATTTAAAGAGAACATGTACAAAAGGTCTAAAAGACAAGATGAAAAGAACACGATTGTCTAAATTAACAAATGCAAGTGGACAAGAAACATTTATCTGATAAAATTTTGTAGGGATAGGTTTTAGTGGTGATGTTAAAAATCACCAAAGGGGGGAATTGATGGAGCAAGGGAAACAAAATATTTTTTGTACCCCTTGGAAATTAATGACCCCATAACGATTAATGATACTAACCGTTTGAAACGCATGAACTAATCAACAAATGCACCTTTTTATTAAACATTACACGAGGGCAATTGCTAGCATTGCAAAATCTAATTTATTTACAAATGTGAAGCAAAATAATATTAGTAATGTGATTTGCGTAGTAAATAGAGTAAAATGCATGATTTGTGTTGCGTAGTAAAATTTGCACCATGGCAGAGAATGCAGATGGTAAGTAAAATGGCTTTAAATGTCGCTTCTGCTAGGTAATACTTAACACGGGTCATTAGAATGGCGGGTGGTAAACAGAAAGGCTTATTTTCCATATTTTAATTTCTATTGTGTTTGTTCTTATATTAGTTTTGTTCGTGCCTGCTAGGCCATGCTTCTAAAATGGCCGCTGGAAAGGACGAGATCGCGTGCGCTGAATAAGATGGCCCCCCGCGCAGGCTCAGTGTGAATGCTCCAGTCATGTGTATGCGGCCTGAGCCCGGAGTGAGAGATGTCAAGGCCAATCTGACCTGCAACGAGGATTGTGCCAAGAGTTCAGCATATATGCCTGGGAACGGATGAGAAAACGAGCGACAGGGGATGAACTAATGTGTGACCATCAAAGTTTGTTACAAAATGGATTAACAAATTGGACTATTTTTGGACATCGTGATCATGAGACTTAATGTGTGCGTTATTGTCCCCCAAACCGGTTCGAACAAGGAGGGCAATGAGGTAACCCTCACCACCCCTCCAGTGGACCAATTAGCGTGATCCTTGCCCCTAAAGATTGCAACTTTTAAGTGTAGAGAGCCAGAAAGTAGGGTATAAGAGAGTCTGCTCTTACGTTGTGAAAAAACTTTTTTCTTCGTTTATTCTATCCTGATGCTGTGAGAGACTCTGTCATTTTGGACTAACGAACTTTGACTGGGGAAGGAACGAGAACCGGGAGGAGATTGCGTCCGAGGAGGTTAGCGGGACAGTCAGTTAGTTTTGGGAGTCCATCCTGTGATCTGCGGTTCATCTTCTTTCCTGATGAACCATTCTTGTCATCGCCCTATGGCCGAGGGTAATGAGTATTTCTCATCTTTATTTTAACCCTTTACTTAAATGCTAACTGATATAATAAATGTTTTTGCCTAAAACGAGTTTTACTTTTGCTTAAAGAATTGCAATAAAACTATATGCTAGCTTTAAAAGAGTCTGTGGTTCTTTAAATAAAATTGTGATATATAAAAATGCTAAAGGTTTTAATTGTGATTGAGCTGGTCTTAATCGCCATCAACTAATTCTACTAGTTGGTCCATCGACCGAATAGCGGAGTACCTTGATGTTTAGAACCGACAGGATCCGAAGTTAATGTATATAATGTATAGGTTATAATTCTTACATTTTAATAAGGTATCCCGCTTATCCAGCAATTCATTTTTCCTTAGCGTTTGATCCAGAAAATTGAATGAATGTATGTATGCGGTGTTATGGGCCCCACCGACATAGGTTTTAAGTGATAAAGGTTGCGTAGGTGTTTTTCTGGATTAGTGCCATAAGGAGAAATTTATATTAACTGCGCTGGATCACACACTATGGAATGAGCTTGGTACATGAGTGAAATCTGATGGACACTTTAACGGGGCTCTTGTGGTGCTAAACCTTCCTAAGCCTTGTTTTATTTTTAAATATTATTGTGGTGCACACTATATATATAATGGCCCTATGTGTCTGGTGTACTGAAACAGATAAAATATTAAAAAGCATGAAAAGCAGTGCATCAGCGAGATGGATACTGTACTGACCTACATGGAAAAATATGAGTTGATACGCTTTTCAAATGATTCGGGGAGTAAGCAAGAAGACCAATGCATCCTGACCATCTACAAAAATAGATTTAGACCTGGCATCTCCACCATTAACTAGACCTTCATATCCAACACTTGGTGTCAAAATATGGAATACAAAAAACTGGGTCTTTATGGAACCTTCTTGAACTTCTCATCTGCATTTGATCTCATCAACCTGAACAAACTATTTTTTAAGGTGGAAAAAACGTCCCTGAATGCATACCTGATCTTATGGGTTAGGAAACTACACAAAGATACAACTTTGCAGGTGAGATATAGCGAAAAAGGCCAGTAACTTCAAATGCCCCCTAAGAACAAGGGTAAAGCAATGGTTACTGCTACACCCTTAGTTTTTAATGTGTAAATACATGCTCTCCCTGTGGAACCTCTGACAAAGTCTCTCACACTGAAAATCTAAAACACCTCAATTCTTAACCTATTCTATATTGATGATTCCATACTCTTGTCAGAAAGCTCCATATCTTCTTCAGCAATTGCTTCTTCATACAGAATATTGCTGTAAGGAGAAAAGCATCTAGATTAATAACGGAAAAAGTAAGATCATTTTTGGGTTTCACAAACAAATAAATCGAGATCAAAGCAATTTTACCTTGAATCCGAAGTAGTAGAAAGAGTTGAGACCTTTGCTTACATGGCTGAATTCGCTTAGTCAGTTCCCTAGAAACCACACCTGAGAAGTCTTTTGGAAGATGAAAGCTATTGCTAAAAGTATTCTTTGTTTTCCATGCTGCTTCAGATGAAGATTTCTCTACTAGATACCATTAATATTCAAACCAAAAATGGATTTGATCACCTCGTATGATGTAAAGGTATGGTCAGACGCGCCTCCCATTACCGGCTAAAATGATCGAGAGGGTTATGAATGTACAACTCAGCACGTTTATTCAGCTCAATAATGTGCTAGATCCCACACAATTTGGTTTTCGTGCTGAACACAGCACAGAGCTTGCCTTGATCAAAGCTACGGAGGAGGTGCGAGAGGCAATGGACCAAGGCGGCACAACAATTCTGATTATGCTAGATTTGTCAGCAGCCTTCGATACGGTCCACCATGAAGTTATGATGGACCGGTTATTGGCTGCTGGGGTGCAGGGTAAAGCCTGGACCCTTCTGAAATCTTTTCTGGCTGACAGAATTCAGACTGTGGACTTGGGTAGACATAGGTCTAAGCCGTTTTCTTTTCCTTGCGGGGTTCCGCAGGGCTCCTCGCTCAGTCCCACGCTTTTTAATATCTACGTGGGCCCACTGGCAGCACTAATAAGATCTTATGGGCTCCAACTTACATCTTATGCGGACAATACACAAATTGTGTTGTCCTTACAGCGTGGCAAGGAACTGGAAACTGGCCTAAAATGCCGCGAATGCATGAAAGCTATTGCCGGCTGGATGTCCTCAAATTGCCTAAAACTTAATGCAGGCAAGACGGAGGTCATCATTTTCGGCAATAACCCCAACATCTGGACCCCTGATTGGTGGCCTGAAGAAATGGGAATCCCCCCGGCCCCCACTAGGAAAGCTAAGAACTTAGGGGTGATTATGGACAGTAAACTAACTTTTGGAGACCAGGTTAGTGGAGTTGTCTCAATAAGCTTCTATCTCCTCAGAGTTTTGAGGAAAATAAAATTCTTTTTACCGGAGGAAAGCTTTAGGACGGCAGTCACAGCGCTCATCTTGTCCCGGCTGGACTATTGTAATAGTCTGTATGCGAACATTCATAAGAAACATCTAAATAGACTCCAGCTGGTGCAAAATGCGCAGCCAAGCTGATTACTAGCACGCCCAGAGATTTGTCTCTGTTAGGAAGGAACTCAAGCAGCTTCACTGGTTACCAGTGAAACAGTGTGCTCAATTCAAAGTACTTTGCACGGTGTTTAAATCACTGACAGGCAGGGGCCCTGAATATTTGAGGAAACGTTTTCAATGGTATGTCCCCGGGAGAACATTGCGTTCCGCAGAGGCAAAACAAGTGGTCGTCCCTCAAGTTAAAAAAGCCACTTGGGGCGGCAGAAGTTTCATTGTTGGTGCTGCTAAATCATGGAACAATCTGCCATTACATCTCAGGAATAACACTGAGCTCCTCTCCTTTAGGAGGGGCTCAAAACTTGGCTGTTTTCCCAATAGCATTTTGAGCTATAGTTTTTAGTATACAGTTAGGCATCGGCTAGCGCCAGGACACCTTTGGGTAGAAGTGCGCTTTAAAAGCTTATTAACATAACATAACATAACATGGAGAGAAAATTGAGTCTGAAAATCTCATGGAGGAAACTGTGGACATCTCTTTTCCAGATATTACAGTTACATCAACAGCAGCCTCCAAGCTGACCGCCAATATACCTCTGTTGCGTGCTTGTGTCAATACTTCTTTGTTGTAACCTCTGTTAGCAAACCTGTCCTCTACCCTTATCAATTGATAAGTGTAGAGGACACAAGCATGCAACAGAGTGAACAGAGTTAAGAGGGATAGCTTACTAAAAATTAAAAACAGGAAAAAGAACAAAAGAAAGATTGCATTTATCACTCCCTACTCAGCATTAAGTACGGAGGTGTATAAAATTCTGAAAAAACTTTGGCACAAACTGACTCAAGATGATTCACTAAGAGAAGTCATTGGACCAAAACCAATGGTAACACATGGCAGAGGTAAAACGCTGAGACAATATCTATGTCCAAGCTACCTACCAGCACTCAAAAAAGATACCTTGTTACCCTCTCCACCTATTGGTTTCTACAAATGTGGTGCATGCTGTGTAAGTTGTTTTACTCTAGACAAAATTACAACTTTTAAGTACAATACGTGCAAATTGCACAAAATCCGCTCCTTTATTAACTTCAATACCAAATTTGTGGTATATTGCATCAAATGCATATGTGGCCTTATGTATGTAGGAAGCACAATAAGGCCGCTTAAAGAAAGGATACAAGAGCCCGTAAGAGCGATAAGAAACAATACTCCACACCATCCGATCACGACACATTACAACATGGCTCACAAAGGCAATGAGATATTGAACATCAGGTTTCATGGAATTGAACATGTAAAACCATTACCAAGGGGGAGAGATGGGACGCTTAGATTAAGGCAGCGCGAAACCAACTGGATCATCAAATTGAGGGCGGTAGAACTAGGCCTCAATATTGATAAAGAATTATATGTCTTCCTATAAACATATGAGAATGAATATCAGTAACAACACATATCTGCACTGTTTGTTTCAAAGTTAATGTATACGTGTATATATAGCAATCTGTAAAAATACACAGGGATGTATATTGAAATGTGTATGGAAGATGTATTTGCACACATAATATTGTGGTTAAGACTTTATAAGATCTGTAAAATTTGACTTAACCTTAACATGTAGGAAGATCCTACTATGGTTAATGTTTGCAGCCACATTTTAAATTCACTACATGGTGGAATAAGGTTAGTGCATGATTTCTCATGCTGCTTTCTTTTCTAGCAAGGCGCTCAGGGATGCTTTGATACACAATCTCGGTATGGTTACCATACCGAACAAACTATCATGACCTCAATTGGTGATGACTGGCAGGCGTATGGTTTAACTTTACATGCTTTTTACTAACTCACGAATCATCTGCATGGCTCACCGATAGACAGCATAGCCAACCATCTGCATGTTCCTGTTGTTTTTTTTTTTAAACATTATGGGCACCGATGTCATTCCAGATTTGCCCTTTGGTGGATAACAACGACCTTATTTTATGCCCTCCGTCTTCTCCTTCTCAATTAGACAAACACAGTTATTGATGGATCAGTCCTCAATGGGACCGAATTCTGGTCCCTTCTCCCCCCATGAGCTTTCATACGCTCACCTCCTATTTTAGTGCCATTTGGGTCATCCAGCACAAATTTCTTTGGATTTCATATGATTCAATGAGGCGACACATCATCACAAGATGGCGGCCACTTTTGAGCTATGCTGGCCGTCCTCCTTAGATTCCCTCCTTTATTTTCATATCCGTCACTGACTTCTTTTTACTAAAGTGGGACTCATTTGACTCCCTCGCGTATCACGGCGTTCTACATGCCCTGGACATGGCGGAACTGGTAGGAATCCACTTGGTGGTTCTCCTTAATGCGGCCTGTTATCTACTCCCTTATACCTGACCTAGGTATGGTGATGCATTGGAGTCAATAGAGATGCGTGTCCTCGATACTAGCAGCAGCGGCGGCGATCTGTCGGTGTTGATGGAGATGCACTGGCTCAGAGCGACGCAAGGGTAATGATGCATATATTTGGCAGTTGCAGCACTTTATACTGACTTACAAGGGCCCAGGACTGGATTGGCACCTCTTGGCAGGGCAAGACTCTCAGATGGCTGAGTCCAGCTGCTGTAGGCAGGTGAGGTGGAAGTCTTTGATGTCCCTGAGACTTCAAACAGGAGGCAAGCCAGCAAGCCCTTGGAGTCACTTTGTTTCTGGGTTGGAGAGATGCAGGTTCTCACTCCCTGGCAAGGAGGGCAATAGGAAGAAGGTCAGCACAATAGAACATGCTTCTAGCAGAATGAAGCAGAGTGACAGTCCTTTCAGCAGCACAGCTGTCCTTCTTCCTAGCAGAGTATCCACAGTTCCAGAAGCTTACTGAGTGAATGGTGTCAGAGGTCCAGTGCTTATACAGTTGTGCCTTTGAAGTGGGTGAATTTTCAAAGAGAGGCATTTGAAGTTCACAGAGTCCCTGCCCTTCCTACCTTGGCTCCAGACTCACTACAGGGAGGTATGCAGCCCTTTGTATGGGGACAGGACACAGCCTATTCAGATGTAAGTGTTAGCTCCTTCCTCCCATCCTGCCCAGTATGGCCCATCAGGATGTGGATAGCCCATCAGTCACATCTAAGCTCCCTTTGTGTGTGGCTGTCTAGAGGGAATGCACAAAGCCCAGCTCTCACCCACCCTAGACGTGTATTCAGAGACAGGCACGAAATGGCTAAAGTAACGAAATGGCAAATTTCTATGAGTGTCATTTTCAGAATTACAATTTAAAATCTAATTTCACCATAAGTTGTGATTTTAAATAGTGATTCCAGAGACACCAAACTTTGGGGTCCCATTCCGTCCCAATTGGAAATTACTTATAAGACGTAATAATGTGATCTCAATGTTAACCTATGGGAGAGAGAAGTCTAGCAGTAGTGAAAAACGAATTTAAGAGTTTTTCACGACTGGGACATAAATAACTTGTCCTTGTACATGTCCTACATTTTAGATACACTACACCCTGCCCTTAGGCTGTCCAGGGCCTACCTTATGGGTGTCTTTTATATATTAAAAAGGAAGGTTTGGGCCTGAAAAGAGGGTTAACTTACCAGGTCGACATGGCAGTTTAAAACTGCACACACAGGTTCTGCAATGGCATGCCTGAGACATGTTTAAAGGGCTACTGAAGGGGGTGGCACAATCAGTGCTGCAGACCCACTAGTAGCATTTAATTTACAGGCCCTGGGCACATGTTGTGCACATTACTAGGGACTTATAAGTAGCTTAAATATGCCAATTGTGGATAAGCCAATGTTACCATGTTTAATGCAGAGAGCACATTCACTTTATTCCTAGTTAGCAGTGGTAAAATGCCCTAAGTCCTAAAGCCAGCAAAAACGAAGTAATAAAAAACAGAAGGTCTGAAGGCAAAAGTCAGGGGAAACCACATTAAGGATGCCATGTATAACACATACAGATTATACTGATTCAATGAACATGGAAATCAACTAAAGAGGAGCCATGCTGAGTACCATTTGCTCCAAGACTCAGACTGGAAATTCTACTTCTCAGCTCAAGATCAGGCCAACAGGAAAAGATCGCTTTCAAAAACTAAAGTTACTTTAAAAGGTAACAGCAAACAGAAAGTCGCTGAATGTTTAGGTCCCTACTTACCTTCTATTCAATAGGAGCAAGCTTGTGACTTACAAAGACTTTGCCTAAGTCACAAGGAACTCAAGGACAAAAGAAATATAATAATTTCTTATGTTCTGAAAACCACTAGCTGTGAGCCAAAAGAGTCCTTATGTGCTAAACTCGTGTTGCAGCTATGATTGGACAAAGCGTGATTGTGTGAAATAATTATGCGGCATAATCATAAATTGTGGAAAGCAAAATCTGTCAGAGGTTTTTCAATACAATGAGAAAGGAAACTCGAACCTGAAAACCGTACTTGATGCCACTCGGCCACCATTATATCATTATATCAAATTATCATCTCTTCTCCAATGCCTTCCATATTTTGCCACCAGAAGACTATGCAAATAGGGGGGTTGGAGTCATATGGAGCATTGCCACTGTGTAGTTATTGTTAGGTCAGACTTCCCACATGAAGAGCATTTTTATTTCACTAATAACTTTGGAGCCGTTTGACAAGTTCTCACAAAACTTTCCCGAAACAAAAATATTCCACCTCTGCTCCTTGTTGGAACGTTTCGAGGTGATGTGTCAAGGAGGAATGGGAGGGGGCAGAGAAAAAATAGAGGATCCAAAAATGCATTTTTACCCACAGAAAATTATGCAGCTACCATAACAGAACTCTAGGACTCGGTCCCTGAGTCCTTAAAAATAAATTAAAATACTATACAAAGGGGTAGGGTAGGACCACTCTGACCCCCTGGCCATTTTTGGAGGGGTTCGAACGGGACCCCCGTGTTAATATAAAACAGTGGCCTGCCGGTCCTATGGTACTCTCATTGGAGCCTTTATGTGGTCCAGAAAAAAACAATGTAAAAAAGGAAGAATGTAGGGTGGGGGTCGATTGTCCCACATTGTGCATGTAAAATGTGAGGTCATAAGCAGGGTTTGACAGGGCAGAAGTTACAGTTAACTATGTAAACTATAGCTAGTGGAATTTAGTAGGTTTTTTTGCATTTAAGTAGTGACATATAAATGGCATTTTTCCCAATTTTAACGTCACTTTAACCTTTTGTTTTTTCCACCCCAGTGCAATATATAAATGCACTTCTCATGCAGGATCCTATCTGTTGTGAGGATCAGGTTGTGCTTTAGGACTTCTAGAGGAACGTCATGAATTGGACAATAAAGAAGGACAATAACTATGTAACTGTGTGCTTACATCACGATAAACAATCTGGGATGCCTAAATTCAATATCACTATATCAAAATCTAACTAGAATTATCTTAAAGAGATTTATTGCTAATTTGTGAGATCTCAAATGTAGCCTTTGAAAACGATGGTTATGTATCTAACGATAAGTAAAATACTGCTGCAAAGCTGTTTTTTTGTGTTTGTTTATTATTGTGTGACTTCAATCAGATCCTTGCAGGTATCGCATGTGCAACTAGAATCGGATAAAAACAAGGCCAGACTGGCCATACTGGGTATCAAGCATTTCCCCAGAAGGCTGTTTTTTTTAATGGGGGGCCTTTTTTGCAGCAGTGCTGCAATATCGGCCCATGTAACAATATCAGCAGGCCAGCATAATCCACTCCCCACTCACTTTCGTTTCCAGCAACCATGTGCTTTGAAATATGCTATGGTTTTAAAAGCACCCGCTGCAGAGTTCCTTGTATATCCAGCAGTTTTTAGCAACAATAAAAGTGTCAAGCTTTCTCTGGTGATTAATCTTCCTGCTGGAGAGAGACGGAGTTTTGTCTACAGGCAGTTTTGACTCATCTAAGGTAGCTCAGAGAGTTAATATGCCTGCTGTACAAAATATGTATCACACAGATCACAGAACTGTATTTTATGTACATATCTTAGTGGGTTACTTCTTTTATCACAGAGATCCTTTTCTTCCTGTGCAGTTCTTAAGCTGCAATCGCAATCTAGCATTGAGCTATGAACTGCCATCAAAAAGCTGAATGTAAACTGCATGGTACAGGTTAGAAAGTTATGTTTGTTCCCACTCTTTCATTATCCTAATGTCGCTAAAAAGGGTTTGTTTGGGTAGAAACAAATTCTTTTTTTTTCTTTTTTTTGTTGTCCTCATTTGTCTCATTTCCACCCTTCTAACGATGCCAACCCTGGGTTTTCAAACCTCATGCGCTGGAAAAAGGGGAAAAGGTGAAAGCTCCCAAAACAGCGCCCAAGGATTTTACTGAGAAACCTCCTCCTTAATTCGATCACAGACCCTTTCCATGTCCTTCTGCTCGCACAGAGAAGACTACAAACCAGCTGAGTCAGATGAAGGCTTAATCATTGGACCGTTGTTCAGGTTACCCCTTTCATTGACCACACCAAGACACAAAGGGAGTCCAAAATTCATAACTCTTTTTCCCCTGATCCGAAATATCCAACTTAGCAATATAACTCATAGATTTCAGCCAATCATCCTTCGTTGGGGGCGCCGGAGATACCCATAGTTTACAAATCTCCCTGCGCGCTAAAAGCACAGCATAGAATACCAACTTTGCGCTGTCCTTCGTAACAATACATTGCAGATCCAATCTACCAAATTTAACCAATGCAGTGCTTACCTTAATCTGCAGATTTAAAATACTGGACAGGCAATTACTCACGGCCTCCCAAAAGGACTGAATCTTCGGGCAGTATATAAACATGTGTAGATCATCTTCATTCAGACTGCCACATTTAGGACACGCCCCCACTCTTCCTGACCCAAATTTGGATAACCTTCGTGGAGTCCAGTAAGCCCTATGCATAGTAAAAAGATGGTTCCTCCTCAGATATGCAGGTTTAACTATTTTATAAAGCATAGACATTGATACTTGCCATTGGTCTTCCAGTGCAGTCCCTGGCAAGCATCCTCCCCACAGATCCTCCGGCAATGTAAATGCGCCGTCTTCCGTCTCAAGCATCAGCCAGTACCACAATGCAATTTCCTTTTTAAACACAAGACTGGACAGGAGTTTTTCCTCAAGTTCATTAGGATCTCCTATTTTTTCACCCAACGCCAAGTACCAACTTTGAATCTGGAGGAGTTTAAATCTCAAACGTTGGACCTATCGCCTGTTCGCACCAACCCCACGATATCAACTGACCGTCTGGCAACAACTGCTTCCACCTAACTATACCCGCATCTTTTAACGGTAAAGCCAGTATGTCCTTAGTCCATTCCGGAGAGCCTGGTGCATCCCATATCGGGGCCAGCTGACTAAAGTACGGAATTTTTAGGGCCTTTCTAAGTTTGTACCACATTTCAGCCATGTCCTTTAAAATCTTTAATCTAACTTTCTTAAAATATTTCGGATCAGCGTATTTATACACAAACCCCACTTCTGCTCCCTTTTCTTTTTTTAGCATTTCTTTAAACATCCTACCTCTCTCTGAATCTATAGGGGTGTCCAATAACATTCTACCATTATTTAATAAAAACGCCCCGGAATAGAACAATAAATCGGGCAGCGCTAAACCCCCCTTCACCAACCTCCTCCTAAGTTTACGCCAGGCAATTCGCGGCCCTTTAGATGCCCAAATAAAAGAGCTAATATCATTCTGCAATTTTATGAACCACTCTTTCCTAAAACTTAAGGGGATTGTTTCGAACAGAAAAGTTAACTTTGGAAGAACAATCATCTTTACTAAGTTCACTCGGCCATATAATGTTAGTGGGAGATGCATCCAACTCTGTAAACTGGCACTTATTTCCTTTTTGATCCTGTCGAAATTTGCCTTAGTAAGGTCTGCAATATTCTGGGTAATCCTGACTCCTAGATATCTCATTTCTTTCTTGCACACTATCCCCTCTGTCCCCATATTCCAACTCATGACTTCCGTTTTATCCTTATTGATATCATAGCCTGAGACTTTCCCAAAATCGGTTATTTCCAGGACAGCTCTCAAAGTTTGTGGTAAATTAGTTGTAAAAATTAAGATATTGTCCGCATAGAGCCCAATTTTCTTAATCCAGCCATTAAATTCAAAAGGTAATATATCAATACTGCTCCTTATTTTTCTGGCTAGCAGCTCAATATAAAGGTCAAACAAAAGTGGGGACAGGGGGCAGCTCTGCCTAGTACCCCGCATGATCTTCACTGGCTGTGTCAACACCCCATTAACTAACACTCTGGCTTCCAGGGCAGAGTAAATACCACTCAGGGTTCTACAAAAATTTGTACCCAAATTAAGATGTTTGGCCACTGTCTGCAAATAAACCCAATTAACGCGGTCAAACTCTTTGGCTGCGTCTAACGCTATTACTGCCAAAGGAAGGTCGTAAGCCGTGGCCATATCTATAGAACCTATCAGAGAAAACGTCAATTCTTTCAAAGCTCTTCCTCTAATAAACCCCTTTTAATCTTCATTCACCAAGTGCGGCATAAACCCATTTAGCCTCCCTGCCATAACCTTTGTAAAAAGCTTGTAGTCAGCGTTTAAAAGAGAAATAGGCCTATAAGAATCAACACTTTTTAACGATTTCCCGGGCTTAGGGATTAGAGTTATGATGGCCTCTTTCCAGGATTCAGGCAGAACACAGTCTGACAAAAATATCTCATTAAAGAGCTGCCTCAAAGTAGGTATTATAGTACTAGCCAGAGCTTTGTACACCTCATGCGGGAGGCCATCTGGCCCTGGAGCCTTCCCCCTTTTACCGCCCCCAATAACCTCCTCAAGCTCCTCAAACGTGATCTCCTCATTCAATACCACCATTGCCTCATCTGATAAAGGTTCTAAATGGTCCAACCAGGTCAACACATCATCCTCAGTTATAACCAGATCTTCCTTATAGACTTTCCCAAAATGTCTATGAAACGCTAGTCCGATTCCCTGACTATCACTAAGAACCGCACCTGAGTCTTCACATCTAATCTCTTTAATCAAATTTCTAACTTGATCACTTTTTGCCTTCCACGCTAGTAATTTACTACAGCCTTCACCATATTCAAAATGCGCCAACTGGCTAGACTCCCACTTTTTCCTAACTCTGTCGCTTAAAACTCCTGTAGAAACAAATTCTTATTAGTAAAGCCAGCCCTAACCACTTTGTTACAATTTGAATCCTGAGTTTGTGTTTCTCCAGACTTAGCACTCTTAAAAAAATGCCTACCAGTATGAATAACATGTGAATCCTATACCTCTTAGACCCCTTTGTCTTATGTACATTTTCTATACACTGATTTACATTCATTGTGTCTATGTGTGCGAGATGTAAAGTGCTTTGACACCCTACACTGGTATGAGAGGTACTATAAAGCAAATTAAATACATGTGAGAGAGGGGCTGTGGAGAGATGAGGGGCACTGTTGGAGGGTGATTGTGAGGGAATCATTGAAGGGTCCCAACAATGATTGTTGTATCCTGATGCACTCCAAGGTCATCAATTACTATGCTTTCAATGCTAATACAATTAAATATATAATTAAAAATGTGTTGTAGAATGCACCATTTTTGCCATTTTTCCTCAAATGTTCTTGGGGGAGGACTCTCCCCAAACACCCCTTGCAGTGGTCAGACTCGCTTGCTCGATTTGCAACGTACTGGGTCTGGTATAAGAAAATATGCCAGGACTGCTTTGGGAGCCAAGTCTGGCAGAGTATAAAACTAACAAATCAAGTACTGTACCACAGTTTCCAGAGCTGCTCAAATGCCTCACACTATTTCTTTCAGGCATATTTTATATCTCACTGTGACATAACATCTTCAATGCAATTCTTTTTCAAAATTGGTATAAATAGTGGTTTAGCCCTCTCACTGCAAGACGGATGAATAAAATCATGAAATGAAGAGTAGGGCTGTATTTCAATAGAATTCTACTGCTCATAGAATGCTATATTATCTTTGATGGTTAAACCTTGTCATGGTTATTTAAGGTGCTTACGAAAGCTATTTACCTTAGAAAATAAATATATTGGGTGATAAACAATTTCATTTTTATGATGATTGCTTTTAAGAAAAAAAAGAGAAATTCACACACAGTAAGTTCTATAGCTTTATCTTTAAGAGCAAATTCATGCCCTGCACAAGTTTTTACCTGTATCAGTGCGGGAGCAAAAGAGAAGCCTATTTTCAAAGCGTCCATTATTTGTTATAGACTTTAGATGTTCCAGAAACCTCTTTTAATGCCTCACCTACCAGAAAGCACAAACACTCGGCTTGCGAAAAGACATATTATCAGCTTACAGTGACCTTAGATCCTTGCAACTGCTTGCCGTTGGTTAGCTCTGTATTCACACATACTTGCTTGCTTTTTATTTATTACCTTGTTTGAATTTTACTTCATCTTCTTGTGTTTGTCCTTTCCTTGGAGCATGGCTGCATTGTGTCCTTCCAGTGCTAATTTTTCAGGCAATATTTTCTTCTTTTTGTTTAAGTATTCCACAAGAGTGCATATGTTTTCCAGCTGTCTCCCCTTGCACTTCCCCCCTCCACAACGCTCGTGTTGCTCTCTCTCCTCCATGTGTTTCTCACCCACTGCCATTCATAATGCGCTCGTACTTGTGTGCTTTTCGCACCTGCATTCCATTGCTTTCTTGCCCGTCTGCTTCTCCCCCCAGCTCCATCTTGTTCTCTCTCTCTTCTGTTTGCTTTTCTCCCCTCCTATACATTGCTCTCTCCCCGTTTGCTGCCCTCCCAACATCCTCCATGGGACTTCCCCTACCCGCGCCCTCGTGTTGCTTCTGACCAGCACTCCTGCTTTCTCCTACCGAATGCCTTCATGATTCTGCTTCCCCTCTGTGTTGCTTCTGCCCTCCATGTTTCTTCTCACCAACCACAGTACTTTTTTCTATTAGGATCCAACCTTAATTGGTAAATGAAAAGAAAAAAATGTGGTTGTGCCTTTTTGTAGATGGCTGCATGCTTGGTGCGTGTGCCTATAAAGAGACACAGGTGGCTGGATCATAGGCTTTTTTTCTCTCTTAGCCATGCACACTAAAAGATAACCTGTGCTCACCCACTGGTAGCTTGGCACAGAGCTGTCAGTCTTATCTAAAGAGGCAATGTATAAAGTGTTTGTGCAAGCTTTGTTAATAATATTTTTAAACATTTGGGAGTTATCTGCTGTGTTTCTGCTTTTAACAAAATCAGATTGTTCTTATCCAATAAATTCAGACAATTGATTATCTAATTTCAAAGTCAAGGCCTTAGCAAATATCTTACAATTGGTGCTGATGAGAGAAACAAGTAAAACGTTTTCACAAAGAGATAGACCTTTATCTTATTTAGGGATAATACATAGCATAGTTTCTATGAAAAAGTCTTCAGTTGAATACACAGAAGAGAAATGATTCATTTACTTAGAGAGCATGGGAAAAATAAGTCTTCCAAAAATGTAGGTAAAACTCAACTGTAAAACTATATGGACCTGGTGCTTTATTTGTTTAGAGCTTTCTAAGTGCAGAGTACACTTCTTTAATTTTTAATAAATCCTCTAGAGAAGATATGTGAATTTTCTCTATGGCTCTCTATCCAGGCTTATTAAAATAAGTATTAATACATTTCTCGAAGCATAAGTTTCACGAGAGTATACGTTCTGGAAGTAATTTGCAAAACAGGCAGGAATGTCCTTGTCATTCACAATAGACTTTCCTAAATGTTAAATAATTAGCTAACAAGGACCCAGCTTTATTCTTCCCTCCATAATATCTAGCAATAATCTTAAGAAGATAACCGTAGGTTTTTTCGGGTTGTAGATTTATTAAAGTGTATTTTGTCCACCATTAATGCATCTAAATTGTCCTTATTACTTTTTTGAAGTGTAATAAATGTGTTGTCATTTTTTATGTTATCTAGAATGGACAATGATTCTTTTTTAGCTTTCTTCCTCCTTAAAGAATCATAGCTAATTAAAAAACTTCTAGGGGATGCTTTAATGCATCCCAAATATAATTTAAAGATGAAACATCTGTATTGCCAATATCTGAATTGACCAAATGTTGAATGATGTTATTACTTATGAACAAGCAATAAATTCTAGTTTGGGTAGCTGAGTAAAAGGAAAACTCTCTAAGGTCTGAGTTAACCAACCGCCAGGCATCAAATAGGGATCTTTTTCAAATAATATTTGTAAACACTTTATTTGGTCTGGGAACATCAGGAAATAGACAACACAGGGGAGTTCTTATACGATGAAAACACAACAAAATCTAAAATAGGCCACAAGACCTCCCAATCTGAAAAATAAAATATAGTCACTTAAACATTTAGGAGAAAGAAGACGGGTGGTATCTACATTAAACATTACAGAACTATAAAAAAAAAAAAGCCACTCAATCATGGAACAACATTGTTTCCTAATTCAATATTTTCAAGTCTATGGGCCAAATGAAGTCTCTAAGATGATTGGGATCCTTGAATACTCAATAAATAAAGGGCTTCTAAAGCGCAGCTACTCACATGGGGGGTCTCAAGGTGCTGGGGAGGGTGGCTGCTGGTCGCACTATGTGGAGGATCATTTGAAGAGCCAGGTCTTGAGGTCCTTCCTAAATTTGGTCAGCAACGCTGATTGCCTGAGGTGCAGGGGGAGGGTGTTCCAGGTCTTGGCGGCGAAGTAGGAAAGAAACCTTCCTCCGGTTCTGGTCTTGTGGATCCTGGGGATGGAGGTGAGGGTGAGTTGGGAGGATCGGAGTTGTCTGGCCTGTACGTGGAATGTGAGTTGTTGATTCAGGTACGCTGGTCCTTCGTCATGTAGGGCTTTGTAGGCGTGAGTATCTTGAAAGTGACTCTCTTGTTGACTGGGAGCCAGTGGAGTTGTCGGAGGTGTTGCGTGATGTGGCTGCGGCGGGGGATTTTGAGGACCAGTCTGGCGGCAGCGTTTTGGACGTTCTGTAGTTTTTTTAGCTGTTTCTGGGTGATGCCGGTGTAGAGTGTGTTACCGTAGTTGAGTCTGCTGGTGACGAGTGCATAGGTGAGCGTCCTTCTGGATTCTGTGGGGATCCATCTGAAAGTCTTTCGGAGCAGGCGGAGTGTGTGGAAGCAGGCTGAGGAAACTGCGTTGATTTATTGGTTCATTGTGAGCGAGGAGTCCAGTATGATGCCAAGATTGCGTGCTTCGTCCGTCGAGGTGGGGGGAGATCCCAGAGCGGCTGGCCACCAGGAGTCTTCCCAGGCTGAAGGGGTGGGTCCGAGTAAGTAACCTTGAACCAACAAGGATGCACAAGATCATACTCCGCATTCATCGTCTTGAGCTGCGAACGTAACGCAAGAAATTGTTTCCTTCAATTAGAGGTCTCATTTGAGATGTCCTGCAAGAGCAAAACTTTATTGCCTGACCATTGCAAATTTTTAATTTTCCTTGCTGCTGTGAGGACATCATTTAGATCAGTAAATTAAAAGAGGAGAATGGTGATGCCTCTAGGTCTTGTGTGAGATGTAGAAAAATCATTGGGCCCAAGCTTTTTGGATACTGAGTGGACCATGACCTTCTAACTGTAGAATCGAAAGAATGATCTTTTGCAGAAAGGAAATCCTATTCAGGCCTTCTGATCACCATACAGATGAAAAACATTTCTCCTGCTTCAATTTTTCCAAATCCTCTGTCAACTTTTTAAGCTACTCAATTTCTTCCGCCATATGGGACACATTCGGTATGAAGTCTTCAATATAGTTCAAACTTTGCTCAATGGCATATATTCTCTTTTCATGAGAACACAACTTATCTTTAATTCTTTGTAGAGCAGCACTTGTCTTGACCGCAAAAGATTTACATGTTTTTTGATCTTTTCCATAAGATCCTCCGTTGTCAGTGGAGGTGGAAATTTAGGAGGAGGTTCTACATCCTTTTTGCTCTTTTGACTAAAGTAGAGGCTTTGTTTTTTTTTTTAAACTGCTCCTGAAGAGCGTGAAGAACCAGAGCATACTTGTGACATATATCGTGACATATATTTCCACCCTCCATTTTGTGAAAAATTTTACCAACTTCTTTTAAATAATTCTTGAGTGGAATTAAGTTTTCAGATTTGAAAGGGAAAGAGGACAGTTTGTTAACAATCTTCCTCTTTCATGTTCTGCCCATGTACCAGAGGAAAGAGAAAAAAATATATGAAGTTTGCTGCAGACAGTTAATTAGTCAGATGGCAACAGAATGAAAATATCTCAAAATTGAGTTATAAAAGCAGTCAAGAGTTAGTGCAATGGAATGGAACACTTAAGGTGTTCTTGAAGGAGGCTAGACAAGTAAGTGGTTAGAAATGTTATATAAATATATCAGATTGATTCAGTAGTAGAAATACTGTACAGTGTAGATCCTCTGACGGTAGTATGTTCAGCCAAACAAAAAGAAAGATTCAGCAAAATAAGTAAAGGGGCAGCATTTGCATTTAGACAAATAATTATGCAACAATAGTGCCACACAACACCAATGCCATTCAGACTCTAGGGTTTCTTTGCACCAACTTAAAACCCTATGCCAGGCTAAAGCATGAGTTTACTACTTCAGCTGCATTTATATGCTTCTGCATGCATGCTAGGAAGCAGATTAGAGCTTCACTTGTTGTGCAGGCTGGGTTGGTATGAGATATTTGACAAATTCCTTGGGGACAATATAAAAATATCTGAGCTCTCTTTCACTCCATCAGGTAGTCACATATTACTGGATACCACATCTAAAAAATCTGTGGGAGTGAGGACACCAAATAAATCCTATACATTTTATTGCTATTTTCAGACCATCCAGACTTCAGCCAACCCCAAGAAAGATTTCAGCACCTCCCTTTTGCCTTGCTTCAGAAACCCATTCAATAGGTCTCTGGCATATGGAACCATGCCCATTTTCTGAAAATTAGACAGATTACTCAAGTAATACATATAGCATCTCCAGATGGCCTTAACAATTTCTACTCTGTTTCTAACTTTCCCATCCTAGCATAATGTCTGTTGAGATGTAGGGCGAAGCAGTTGTAACAATGAATGGATGAAAATAACCCTTTTGATTACTTCCAGTCAGCTTTGATTTTAGATCGGCCTACAGCACAGACACCACTATGTTAGAAAAGTGGATGAAGCTTTCCACATTTTAGAAAAATGGGAATCATTCCTTCTCATTTTTAGGTCGAGCCTAGGTAGTGCATGCGCTGCTCTGCGAGGCATGCTGTATTCGAGTATGGACTTGAAGCTTCGCCCACTCTCTGCCCATATTTTTCATTGGCTTGTGTCATTGTCCTTTGTAAATGCTGGCTTCTGATTCATTAATAGGCTTGTTAGTCCCTCCTTAATATCGCCTTGTCTTCATTTGTAACCTCCTATGAGGACTGGCCCTTTTACTTCTGTTGTTACATGGTATGTCTTATTTAGTCTGTAAGAACTATTTTCTTTAATGAGTTTCTCCTACTGCAGGCACGACATGCTTTCCTGCAACATTCAGCGCACCATACGCATTTTCACTTTCCAAGCAGCCCGGGACAATGGCGGCCGCTTCTTTGAAGTGAAATCGGTCTCGCATTTACAAGAGTTTGAGCTATTGGCATTGTAAATGGAAATGCCTTTCATTTATGTGTTAATTATCAAAACATATAAATAAAAGGCATTGTCATTTACAATGCCAGTAGCTTAAACTCTCGCAAATGCGAAACCTATTGCATTGCAAATGCTTGTTCTAGACCTGTTATTAGCATGTGCCATGGTCGATCACGGTTCCCTGATAAAAATCTTGGAAGAAAGGACAGGATTAAATGATACATTCTTAAAATGACTCTTATCTGCAACTTGATCTCAGCAAAGAGAAATTCCGAACTCTCTCTCCAGTCCCTCCTCTTTCCTAAAGATGTTCCCCAAGCCTCTATTTGATCCCTAATATTATTCTGAGTATACTGTGTTTAATTGTACACATTTTACATTTTTAATTGTGCCTTTGAGCATTATGATAAACTTTTGTAACCTCCTTTGGAAAGCTCTATGCTGTCCAATGTTGTGTGGTTCACGCTCTATAAATCTGCAAAAATATATAAACTAAAATAAAGACTGTGATAATAGTTCTAGTACAAAATTTAAGAAGTTCATAAAGCACTTAGTAAGAACAATTATTCTCACTGCTGGCGATAGCAGTAGTACAACACCTGCATATTAATAATAATAATAATACATAATATTCTTGATTTCTGTTGTTGTTATCCTGTTGTTTTTGTTGCCAATATTGTTTCTCATGTGTCATCTAAAATCTAGCTAGTCACACAGGAAGAGTAAATCTAAAAAGACCTGCCCTTTTGTTTTTCATTTCCACCCTTGATTTCTGTATGCCTTGACACAGTTCTGATAAGGAAATATCTTTGGCATAGTACATCTTCAATATTCTTCAGGTAAAACATATGTGAGTTGCTTCTAAAACAAGATAACAAAAAGGCACAAGCGTGTTTAATTTCAGGTTTTTCAAATCGACTTTTCATTGATTCTGTTGTTGTTTTGTCTCACAAAAAATAGTTTCAAGGGTGTGCAGTACAGTCTAGCATGAGCTCTACCATGCCTAAGGGATTGGCACACATTTACTGTGTGTCTTCACTGGTCCCATAGCAATAAATGTCTCAAATGCAGTCTTAACATGTTGACTTTGAGGCCCTTCTCTTAAATGCGCCCATTTTATTTAGACTGTCACATAACAATGTAGCTAATCTGCCAATTCTGTATGTTCACCCCAGATGTTTTACCTTTTTTTCTGTATTCTATTTTTGCTGGACTTTAAAACTCTGTGCACTTTATCCCTGCTAAACCGGAGTAAAGTGCCTGCGCACACCCTTACACATGGGTCAATTGTTTTACCATGACTGACATATTTAACTTGCCCATAAATCCCTGGTATGTGGTGTAGAAAATGCACCCAGGGCCTCGAAGTTAAATGTCACCTGTGGACTGCAGCACCTATTGTGCCATCCATAGGGTTGAGCTGTAAAATTGGTTTAGGCTTCCCATGTGTGGCCTAACTGCAGCAGCCTAAGACCTGCTTTCAACCCTGTCAAAATAACCCCTTTTGACTGGTAGAAAACCCTGATTGTAAATATTAATATACCACCCCTAAATACACCTTGCTGCCCACAAGGTAGTGTGCCTGATATTTAAAAGTATGTGTGAAATTAAAGTTGGGATTTTCCTTCAGCGACTAGCCCTCAAAAGCTACTTTCGCTGGCAGGGCTGTAGTTGGGTCCTGGAAAACCTATGATTATAGGTTTAAAACTGTACTCTGGGACAGGAAACAGCTAAAATGGTCATTCAATGTCTTATTTCCATATTTTTTACAAGTCCAATTTGTTGCTGATTTTATATTTGTAATACATATTTAAGAAAAGTAATTTTAGAAAGTTAGCTTGTCCCTGCCTGAAGCTCCTGAAAGCTAATTTACATAAGCCTGCCAGCAGATTCCCAGCCAGTGCTTGACCTTAATGAGGTGCAAAAACTGGTCCAAGAGCAGAAGAATAACTTATGCATGATGACATGATGGGATGGGTGTGGGCTATGTGATCCCTACCAGCTCAGGAACGGCAGCTGGTGAGGTTCCAGGAACTTAAGTTCAAGCAGGCAGAGGTGAGACCTGCCCATTCATAGTGTAGTGTAAGGTGAAGCCTGGGAGGGGGGAACTCTTTGATCTCCTGACACATGGTAGACAACTTGACTCTGTCCCATTGGAAGGGGGAGCTTGCCTAAACCCAGTTAAGTTTAGTGTAGGAGTAGCAGACTACTCATGTTCTAAAATACACCTGATTTGAACACAAGCTCCCATCAAGGGCAGAAGGTCTGTGCCACTTGTTCTTATGACCGAGAAGTGGATTCCAAAGGTTGGTTGGCTGAACTCCTGTGAGGCTACAAAGATACAAAATGCTGCAAGAGGCTTTTTTTCTGAAGTGACCAGTAAAAACTGGACCTCTACTGGACTCTGCTTGTAGCTGCTGCTGGAGTGAGTTTGTGCCCCCTGGTGGTCCTGGGAGCCTTCAGAAGTGACCCAGAGAAGCTGCTCCAGAAACCCTGAAAAGTTGGAGCTTAAAACATTTTTGGTCTTCCAAGATCTCCGGAGCCATCAGGCAGACCTCGCAGTGAAGACGCACCTTCCTCAAATGCAGCGTCAGGCTTGGCCCACTGGCGGATTTTGAGCTCCACTAAAATTACTAATTCTGAAGCTAAAATCTTTGACCAGGACAAACCTGCTTTGTGTATCTGGCCCGTGCTCCATCGCAGTCAGCCTGAAATTGCACCTAGATCCTGGTTTGCTGAGTCCATAGACTACCATTGACATGTAGTGCTTTTTTGCACTGTTTTCACTTAAATCTTTAAAAAGTCATATCATATCTACAGTTCCCATTATTGAATTTTTGCAGTTTTGGTGTCAATTTTATTTTAAAATGTATTCTGTTTTTCTAATTCGGGTTGGGATCTTTATTGTTTGTTTTTTTACTTTATTACTGTTTTGGCACTGCATAAATACTTTACACATTGCCCTAAGTTAGGCCTTTCTGCTCTGTGCATAACTACCAGGGTGCTGAGCTCAGGTTAGTGTAGTGACTTTTGGGATTCACCCTGATGGGTAGTGTTATCATTCCTTAAGATAGGCAACTTCCCACTCCAAATATTTATCCACGTTTTTATAAACAATATTAATAACTGTAATTGGTTAGAAACCCAGCAGATCTGTGGCGTCTTGTTACACAACTTTGCTGGCCTGGTGCTATTTCTTAAATTGTCAAATTATTGGCTACTTTAACATCTTCTTGAAGCACCCTGCTGATTAACTGCTGCTGCTGACCCATTCAAATTCCCACTTAACCATCCGCAACACCATTATTAGCATTACTACTGCATCTGGTTTACAGATTTTTCTTCAGACTTATTAATTTTAGATCACAGGAACTTTTGTATGCATAAATATCGCAAGAGATATTGTAATTCTGTTCTTGTCCTTTTAGTGTTAGTACCTAGACATTTCCCAATGGGTGATTAGAGCAAAAATAACAGTCTCCGCTCATTTAGTCAATTCATCAACACATGCCTCTGCAGGAGCTAAGGCAGCAGCAATTTCTCCTTTAACAGCAAAGAGGTCCTCTCCTTGCTAAATTGAAAAGGTGGTAGATAAACCTCTAACTAGTGTCCTTAATGCTTCAACTTCCTGTTAGAACAGCTATGTTAGAAATGGTGTTCTCTAGTTGGCAGAGGTAGGTACCTTTGTCCAAATGGGGACCCTTGATTCTAGTCAGGGTAAGGGGGATACACTTGTGAAATAACCCCTGCTCACCCCTTGGTAGCTTGGCACGAGCAGACAGGCTTATCTCAGAGGCAGTGTGTAAAGCATTTGTGAACACATAGAGTAATACTGTGAAAACACTACAAATGGACACCACACCAGTTTAGAAAAATAAGTAATCTTTATCTAAACCAAAACAAGACCAAACGACAAAAATCCACAATACAGTTATCAAGATATCCTCAAAAATAGGTTATTAACTCAATAAAAGTTTCTAGCAGCAAATAACTCCACCTGGAGTTATTACGACGTCATGACAGATAGAAATCCCAAAGTACGGCCCACAGCGAGGTGCGCGGCGTCTGGCATGGAGTCAAGCAGACCCACAAAGAACAGTACCTTGGAATTGATGAAAGCAAAGACGGTGCACGGCGTCGGGGAGGTGATGCTTTGTTGGCGCCGGGCGGCGTTGGTTCCTTACGACCCCAGGGGAGGTGAAGCCTCGGTTCCTTACTGCAGTGCAGGGGAGGTGAGACGTCGGTTCCTTACTGTGACGGGGAGGTGACGTCACGATGGTGGTGAGGTGTTGGTTCCTTACGGCGGTGCGATGTCGATGGATTCAGGTGTCACCCACACCGAGGATCAGCTCCGCATTGATGAAGCACCGGCGTCGGTGAAGTCGGGGCTGCGGTGCGAGTCAGTAGGTTGCGTCGTGGACATCACGAGCGGTGTCCTCGGCTCCGGTGCAGGCAGCGGCCTCGATGACGGCTTTGGAGTCGATGCGGCACGGCGTCAGCAGGCGTCGGGCCTATGGTGCAAGTCGGGGCGGTACATCGTGCTCTGCATGAGCGGTGCCCACAGCTTCGGTGCAGGTTACGGCGTCGCTCTTCGGCGTCGGTGTTGCAATTTCCTTCTGTGGCAGCTGAAACAGCAGTTCCAGATGCAGAGAGACAGAAGAAATGAAGTCTTTGTGTCCCTGAGACTTCAGAACAGGAGGCACGCTCAATTTCAAGCCCTTGGTGATCTTTTCTTCAAGCAGGTGACAAAGCAAACAGCAAAGTCCTTTTCTCCTTTCCTTGGCATCAAGTAGCCATGCAGGCCAACCCCAGACAGCAAACAGCACAGGGGCAGTATTCCTCCTCAGTTTCTCCTAGGCAAAGGTTCCTCTTGATTTCCCAGAAGTGATCTAAACGTCTGGGGTCTGGGCCCCTCTTTTTATACACACAAATCCTTTGTTCTCTGAAGGTAAAGAGTGTCTGTACCCAGCCAAAACCAGTTCTGTCCTCACAGGTGCAGCTTCCTGGCAGGAGGTGAAGACAGCATTGTTGAAGGCAGACCAGGCCCATTCAGGTGAAAGGAAATCTCCTCCCTCTACTCTAAATGCAACCAGGTCTATTCAGCCCAGCCCTGACTCATCAGGCTCTCTGGAGCCACTGCCCCTCTCTTGCCCCTGTCATCCAAAAGCCAGACATGCAATATACAAACCTAGCAGAGGCACACTGGATGGTTAAGCAAGAAAATACCTGCTTTCTAAAAGTGGTATTTTCAAACACGGAATGTAAAAATCACCCTCACTAAAAGATGCATTTTAACATTCTGAGTTCAGGCATACTAAACTTTATTTTCAGGGCATGTCCTATCTTTCACCAACAATGCACCCTGACCACAGGGGTACCTTGGGCCTACCTTAGGGGTGACTAACAGGTTGAAAAGGGAAGGTTTAGGGACTGGCAAGTGTGTGCACTTGCCAAGTCGACATGGCAGTCCCAGACTGCACACAGGCTCTGCACTGGCAGGCCAGAGTTACATTTTACAGCTGCTTCTGTGGGTGGCACAATCAGTCCTGCAGCCCACTAGCAGCATTTGATTTACCGGCCCCGGACACACACGGTGCACTGTACTAGGGACTGACTAGTAAATCAAATAGCCAATCATGGAAACACCAATACATAACAGTAATTTATAAAGGGAGAGCATATGCACTTTAGCACTGATCAGCAGTGGTAAAGTGCCCAGAGCCATAAAACCACCAACAACAGGTCAGAGAAAAATACAGAAGGAAGGCAAAAAGTCCTGGGATGACCCTGCAAAAAGGGCCAAGTCCAACAAGCTACTTATAGTGGACTGCACTCCAAATTCACTCTTAAAGACAGATATTCTGCAGAACCCCCTCAAAAATTACAACAGTATCGAAAGTCCCCTGCACAAAGTTCATCTCCAGTACATCATGAAAGCAGAAAAGGTATGATAAAGCAAGAGCAAGATCCACAGTAGGTAGAGAGAGAGCAAATGATAATTGGTTTGCTTACTTGCAAAACAGCACCATCAGCATTAGGTGTGACATGTGTACAATGCATAATACATTAATGGCCTGATTTAGATCTTGGTGGACGGGTTCCTCTGTCACATCTGTGACGGTTATCCTGTCCGCTGAAATCTAAATGCCATTGCATATAATGGGATTTATATTTCGGTGGATGGGAGATCCGTCACCATTGTGAATGAGTAACCCGTCCTCCAAGATCTAAATCAGGCACTAAGTCTTTTCTGTGAAATGTTCACTGTTTTCTGGGTTATAGATTTTAGTTGTTTTGTTTTCAATTCTGTTTTCGCTCCTCTTTTTTCCCTTGTAGGAGAGCAGCTCCCTCGGCTGAGTTTTCAGTTGATAAGACCCATCATCTGATGTCTTTCCTTACCATGCTCGGCCCCAGCCCAGACTGGAATGTTGGGTTGTCTGCAGAGGACTTGTGCACAAAAGAATGTGGTTGGGTTCAGAGAGTGGTTCAAGATCTGATTCCATGGGATGCAGGCACAGACAGTGGCATCTCCTATGAGGTACCGCTTTCTGATTTTCTGATAAGTATAATGAACATGGCAGTAGTATTTCCTATGCATGTAAATACTCCTGTTGGGCATCATGTAAGAGCTGATTCATCCTGATTTAGCTTTCCAATTATCATTATCATTCACTTCTGTCCCATCTATTGCGTATTGTAAATTGTGCTTATTTTCTCCATGTTTTCTTTCTCTCACTCTCAATATTTATTTCTCTCTATCTCCCCTTCAGCTCTGTTCCTTCCTCCTCCAACCTCCCTAGCTCTGAAACCATTTACTTCGACATGTTCCTATTTTTCTCAATTTCTGGCAATCAATCACATTTCCTGTGGTTAAAAGATATCAGAGCATTTATCTTCACCTAATGTTCCTTCATATGTAATACTATTGGATTTAGAATTTCAATTCAATTCAAATACTTTATTCGTACATAAAAATCGTTACCATCAATAAAATATGTACAATCAATTTGATTAGATCTGTATGCGTTCAGTTAATCTGTTAGCAAGTTCTTATTTCAATGAGTATAAGGAGGGTAAAAAATATAAATAATCTAATTTGCAAAATCGATATACATTATTTACTTGAATTAATAAATCAGAATCCTTTTAACAAGGAGTCATCATTAGCATTCAAATTCCTAGTAATCGATCATTTCAAAACATATAAAAACAGAGTCTTTGCAACTGACACTGACTGTTTACTATTCAAGTAGTCACTCTGCCCTCCTAGGGTGGGGAACAATTTTCTCGGGCAAAGAAAAGAAAAAAGAAAGGAATTCCCGCTATGACAAACAACAGTCTCCCACTTGGAAGTAGTTGGGAAGCCAAATTCTAAATGATAGGTAGAATAACTCTTTGGTGTCTCACTGCCATGTGAGAACAGCATCCTACCGACATGTACCTGGTGTTTATCAAGCGAACTGCACACTAAAGTCATCACTGGGACAGTGAAGATATTTATCTGTCAACCGGCCTATAGAAGGGCAGCTAAGCATGCACTCGTAGGCTACATAGGCAACAGAAAGTGGGAAACTGCAAATACTATAGACTACCTAGTATCACTTTTCAGGATTCTAGTCACCACTCTATAATCCCTTATACCCAAGATATGGCACAGCGGGAGAATCCATTTTCTTCTACTTCCTGAGTAAACTGGACAAAAAAATAATACATGATCCACAATGTCAGTGGCCTCAGAACAAGAGGGGCATTGCCAATTGACCTCCTTGGGGTCTTGCAGCCATTTGGCCATAAAGGAGTGGAGCGGCAGAATCCCTAGTAGAAATTTCAGATAAATTAACTTTGCTTTTACCGTTTCAATCTTGTCCAAAAAGTCTTCTACTGTATACTCATCTTTATGTTCACGAAAGAATACAGTAAGAGTGCGAAAACTTGACTACTTAAGTAGGGTTCCATGTTTCTATTGCCAGTAACTACTCTTATTGATTAATTTAGATACCACACTGGCCTCCTCTGGCCTTGTCCAGAGTCTTTCACACCTAAGTGAGTAAGGCACATTTTTATGTACCTTACCCTGAGTACATTACTTGACCCAGGAATGCCTGGTATTTACGCAAGGCCTTGTCAATTGGAGGTCAGTTCTGGAGTCACTTCTCCAGTATAAATGGGGCCTCAATCCTATCAGAAATTGATCTTAACCCTATGTCTAATCTAAGGGGAACAAGTGGAGTGCTGATGGGAAGGTTAGACAATGATCGCATATATTGATTTTCAACCGCCATCAAGACAGGTGCATTTTTAAAACCCCAGATCTGTGCACCATAAAGAGCTGCCCCAAGTGCTTCGAGATTATAGATTTTTAATGCTGGGGAGACTGACCAAAATTAAGAACCTCGCTGCATCTTCACTACATCCCCAGACTGTTGTTCCAGTTTTAGCCTGCAGTGGACAATATGGGCTTGCCAGTCAAAGTGGACCGTTAAAGTTATCCCCAGGAAATCAAAGGTATAAGCCCGCTCCAGTGGTACCCCATTAAGCAAAGGATTAGCTCTGGTGGATTTGCAGGGATTGAGAACCATAAACGTAGTTTTCCTGAGCTCTCAAAATAATCCAATAGTTTTAAAAGCCCCATGGGCTATTTAGATATGAAGAGTGTAACATCTGCAAACAGGAGGGCCGGGACCCTGACATCAGCTAACCTCGGTGCATCATTCTCGCACTTTTCCAGGTAGGCTACCAAATCATTGATAAACAAGGTAAACCAAGTAGGAGTGAGGATGCACCCCTGGCAGACACCCCTGTTTACTGGGACTAGTTCTGTCATCTCGCCCATTGGCCCACACCTGACCTGTCCATAGTTGTAGAAATGCAATCTAATAATTACGTCCAGCAAATACTTCGGAACCCCGATTTCAGCCAGAACCTGCCACGGAGTGGTTCTTGGTACTAGATTGAATGCACACCATAGGTCTATAAATACCACATATAGGCATCAGGCTCCCCAGAGTAACAGTGTTCCAGTAAAGTAACTGAAAGTTGAAACACCTGGTTGATAGTGCTTGTGCACTCTCTAAACCAGATTGTAGAGGTGAAAGCATCTCAGAGGAGGTTAACCATTCATGCAGCCTGTCTAAAATAATCCTACTGAATCATTTTTGGGCACTGCCAATCAGGCTGATCAGCCTTTAATTAGATGGAAGTGCCCTGGAGCCCTTTTTGAAGCTTGGAATAATCTCTGCCCCAGCCCACGTTGGAGGCATAGATGCTCCTCTCAAGATGACAGTGAAATAGGAAATAGGGACACCAGATGTCTACTTCAGCATGAAATAGACTCCTAGGGATCTTATCTAGCCCTGGAGCTTTGTTGACAGTGATCTGTTCAATGGCTGAATTTCAATAGGAATAATATAGATGGTATCCTGATTTAGTGAACTCTGCTCAGCTAGATCTCTTTGCTGATTTACTAGCCCTGACGATCCTGCACTGGGATTAGAGTTCATCTCCAATGGTCCTACTGGGTAACTCTGGTGGAATTCCAACTCAGACGGAGAGGAATAAAGATCTGAAAAATGGTCTAACTAATCGGCTGCTGAAATATTGTTTTCTATAAGGCATTGTCCATTGGTACTTCCAGTGGCGAGAATGTTCCAGAAGGAGTGATGATCTTTGCCATGATGGCACTCAACATGCCTGCCCGCCTGTCATTCTCCGTTTGGCTAAAGTAGTTCTATATTATGCTCTAGTTTCTTGGATCTGGGATCTATTCTGAGTTTGTATAGCCTTAGAGAGTGCCTTCCTGGCAGCTCTGCAGGATTTATTATACCAGGAAGGCTGGTATTTTCTCCCTACTGAATGCTTAATCTCAGCAAAAAATCGTTCCTCAGAGTCGAGAACATTTGATGGTGGGTGTCACTGACTCTGTCCAAAGATTCCAGTTGTTCCAAGGATGGAACCAATGGGAGCATGGCTCCAAAACTGTCTGCAACCACCTTATAAACCTTCCATTTTATTCTGTGCTGGTTGTCTTAGCCTTCTATCAAAAGGTTCAGGACCAATGCTAGACATAGTGTTCCCCACTGCCCTAAGAGTGAGGTCAAGGACGTTACGATCACTATCTTGATGGGAAATTACAAGCATGTCAATCATGTTGGACCACTGTCTAATATCCAGCAGTATGGAATCAATAATGCTAGTGTTGTACATGCGATTGAACGTCTGTTTCCCCTCCTTATCAGAAGCCGTTCTACCATTGCACTCTCGTAGGCCATGGTTTAGAGTAAATGCATTTAGTTGAACAGCCACTGCAGACCATTTCTTGATAGGGGGGATTGTAAGCCCTGGGATTGACCAAACATGAACTTTCTCTCATGTGAGAGCCTCATCATTAGAGTCCAATGGTTCAAACTTACAATTAAAGTCTCCCACAATGATTTTAAATATACATCTACTGGAAAGGGCTGTATGTGTGAATTCAAGAGATTACCAGTGACTCAGAGTTACTGCTCACTGATCTACAATATACACTATAAATGTGGTAAATTTCATTTTTTGGAAAAAACAGACTGACACAGATTAAATCCAGGGAACCCAGGCCAATCTCCTTAGCCACACAGGACAAGGTGGTTTTCATCCAAATCGTTAGCCCTCAGGTGCGTGTGCCTTCTCTGATGAAACAGCAGCCTGGCTAAAGTTGACAAATCCAGTGCGAAACTGAGGGGACAAAGACTAGGGCTCCTGAAAGAGACAAAGATCAAATCTATTGATGAACTGACACTAATCTGAGTATGTTAGTTTTGTAGGTAACCACACAAGATTCCAGGATACCAGCTTCGTGGAGGAAGCTGTATTGTCATTGGCAAGTGCCCGACTAGGGGCTATAAAGGTGGCTGGGCTAGGGCCATCTGTAAGGTTAGGTAGTAAGTTAAGATTACAAGGATCCTCTAGCTTCTCAGACCCTTGGTTAATGGCTACACAGTTGCTGAACTTTTCTGTATGTACCAAACCGAGAGGTCGTGCTGGTCCAATTGGTTGCTCAAAGGATGGGGGTCCAGTGACACCCCCCCCCCATTCCCTCTTAGGTTTATGCAGACCAGAACAACTGTCGCATGTCAATCAACTTCCTCCACATTTGATAGATGCTGAAAGTGATTAGTTAGTGGTAACTCAAATGCAGGTTGTATGGTTAGGAAGCTTTTGGTCATGGGGCGTAAGCGAAAAAGTAACATACTGGAATTGGGTTGAAGTTTAAAGAAGTAACCAAGGGGCACAAGTTGGGGGCCTTCAAACTGAACTGTGCTGGCATGATAAGATGTTGACAAAAAGTGCACAAAATGAGGTGAATCGAAATTAATAATCACACATTCCCCTTTGCAGCCTTTTTCTGAACATTCAATCCAGGCTTCTTGAGTTACCATGATGATTTCTTTGGTAAGGATGTTTATGCCCTTCATGTAAGCCCCAAGCAAGTGAACACACTTATTTCTTAGAGATTCCTGTGACTCATGCATTGTAGATTTTGGAATGTTCTTAATCACCAGAACAAAGGGGGTGGCACCATGGGGGAGATCCATGTGAGGCAAAGAAACTTTGTTTATCAGCTGTTGCGAACCCTGACAATTGCCAGTGCCCTCCGTCATGGTAGCTGCTGTTGCAAGCAGCCTTGTTCTTACCGGAATTGATTGTGTGTCCTTTGTACGTCCTTTGTACTGGATCAGAAGCATGATAAATACACAAAGAATTGTATATTTGCTGTGTTGTCTCTGCAGAATAATATAACAGCCTTTTCTTCGCAACATTATTAGCACCGTAACTTGTGGTGGTATTGGTGGAATTGGATGGGGCAGGGATGTTGGTTTTAGCTGCCTTGAGAATCCCCATTAGCGACATCACCAAAGATTTTAATTCAAGGTATTCAGTCTCAAGGCTATGTAGCTCAGAAATTACAGAATCACTGTTGATTAAATCATCAGGCATTACACTCACACAAGGGGGCTCAGTGGGGCGTGGGGTGCCTCTGAGTGGATGGACTCTCTCATAAACTGTTTCACTGAAACCATCAAGAGTTCCTTCCATAGTGGGATTAATATCAGCTGAGGCAGTTAGATTACCTCTGTTTCCCGGTTTTTGGCCGCCAGCCGTTTCAACAATAACATCTAATGGAGGTTTGTCTGTACCCCTCAGCATTGAGCTCTTGCCTCTGTGGCCTTTAACCACCTCTCTCACAGGCAATTTCTTAGGCATAGGAGTATTCACGCGTGGGCTCAGTTTTTCTTTAGCGGGATGTGGAGAATTATTAAAGATATCATAATGCAGCTGGTTATGGGGATTAGATGTAATAGGATGAATGGAGCGAGAGCTGTTGGTGTATCAGATAGGAGAAAATCAACTTCCTCAAAAAGTTTGTCGATATCTCTAATGGAGCACTTAGATACAAACGCTTGCTCTATTCTTACTATTGCCTAATGGCAGCAGATAATTCACCTGAATTTCCTCATTTCTCACATGAAAGATTAACAGGACGCAATCAACAAGAAACCCGATGCTATTAATAATAACAGTCACTAACCTTGTTAGTTGTCAGAGAACAAAGGTGGTAAGTCTCTGTCAGAGAACCAAGAGGGGAGACCTAGCCCAGCCGCCTCAAGTCTCTGACACGCGCAGACTGGCCCACTCTTGGCCTGGCTTCACCCATGCACACACTTGGGTGCATCCCGCACATCCCGTGCCCCCTTCTGGGCTTCACAGCTGACTTATGGGAATTGCAGTCCCCGCTCACGGGCTCCGAACGTGAGCAGCAGGGTTCAGCGGGTGTGCTGCTGGTTTTGTGAACATGTTGGCTCCTCCTCCTGGGCTCCACAGCGGGCTTATGGGAATTGTAGTCCCTGCTCACATGCTCCAAATGTCAGTGGCAGTGTCCCATGCCCATGGGTGTGCTGCAGACTTTAAAGCATGTTCGACCCTCCTCCTGGGTTTCACAGTGGACTTATGGGAATTGCAGTCCCCGCTCACCTGCTCTGAATGTCAGCGGCAGCGTCCTGCGCCCATGGGTGTACTGCAGGCTTTTAAACATGTTGGTCCCCCTTCCTGGGCTTCACAGCGGCTTATGGGAATTGCAGTCCCCTGTTATATTCCATATAGGTACCCTATATAGGCGCAGGTAACACTGCAACCTTTCACCTATATCTTTCCCTACATTTCATACATAACGGTTCATAGGGACTGACCTTTTACCTAGATACGACACTGCATTCAGAACGCAGGTTTTTCCCTGGTTCAATACTCATACATTATGCATGAGGCTTCTTGGAAGCACAGCAGGACTCACAGCAGGACGAACATCTCCTGTATAATATCTATGTTAAAGTTCAGGCCTGACGTCATCCTTTAGGTCGACACAGTAACGCAGCAAGGTAGGACCCCTGGGGAGACCTATGGGTATGTATACATCATGTCTTGCTTAGACAGACAGAGGAGACCGTGACTTCCCGGCTGACACACTGACCAGAGACGCTGAGGTTCCTGCATGCAGACGCTCCAACTAGCAGTGGTCTAACATCCCTCGCGGGGTGTCCAACTTGAGACCAGGACGGGGTCCCACATTCTCTAACTCTCAGGTAATGAGGTGGACTAGGTCCTAGAGGGATTCTTGGCATAACACCTACATAGATGCTAGGTACATTTAGGTATATCCGCTTAGGGAGACATCGTAGGAGTACGCACTTTTTATCATGTGTTTTATGTACTTGTATATATTCATGATTTCTGCAAGATGGTAGAACTTTACCATCCTTTTACTTTCATAGTACTGCTAATCATATATCTCTGCTACTGTCTAATGGTTGTTGCAGCTCATCTATTATACACTGGAATAACAACTGTTCAATAAATTCTTATTGAAACGCCCAGCCTGTTTATTCTGTGTAACTCTCTGAGACAAACTAAGAGAGCCCGAGTGACTGAGCGAAAGGTAGTATATTGTTTCCACGATCCTGGGGGATCAGGGTTGTCATGTTCTGAGGTTGCCAAGAACTATTCTCTCCCCGATAAGAGGAGACTCTAGTGGCACTGTGAGCTAGCTAATACAGACAGGCTAACGTATCCGGTGGGGGTGCACGGAATCTGTCCGCCACCAAAACCCACAGTTTGTTATCCGAACGCGCAGATCCTGTATAGGTAATATAGGAACTACATGACATGGCGCCGCCAACGTTGGTTGGGTACTTATTTAACAGTAGAATCTGAGTAGTTCAGTCGCGCAATTCTCAGAGACCCCTACTCACAAAACACTAGAGACGTCTGGAGTGGGTGGGCACAAACTCCGCCACAGCTGAGTAGGTGAGAAATCCTATTTATTGGCTGTTGGTTAATCAAGCTTGAAGGACAGTGTTCCTAAAATTGTGCATAAAAACCTTATCTTAGTTCCCTTGAACAAACGTCTTCCTTACAAAAATGACTGAGACAAAAGATAACGTAGTAGTAGATCTACACCTCTCAGGAGAAGAAGATACAGACGCAATTCTGATTGCAGAAAAATTCAGACATACAATCACCCTAAAACTGTTAGAAAATGGTTTATCAGCTAGGGGTTGCATAGTAGTTTTCGTGATTGAGGCACACGAATCAAATAAAACAGAGGTATTTTATTCATGGGTTACATTCCCAGCAGCGAATGCAAGAACACAGACATTTCACTCTTACACAGAAGGAGATGCACCAGTGGAATATTGTCCGTTCGCGGTCATAGAGGTTCCACTCACGTACCAGGAACACTTATACTGGTTTAAAGGCGCCCTACCCCACATAAGAAGAAGAGTAAGATTAGGCCCGCTCGGAGGAGAAGGGGCAACATGGCCGATATTAGCGGCCTATACACCACATCCTGACATTGACACAATGCCACCAGGAGACTTACTCATACAACATAAAGATTTAATTAAAATCTACAGGAACATGACGCAATTCGTCATGAGGATATTCACAGTCCAACCAGCAATAGTTGCAACTAATGGAACTCAAGTACAGGGTACAGCAACTAAAATCACACCACAAACATTACACGCAGTGATGGGTAAAATGCCCTCTAAACATGAACAAATGCCATTCTGGGTAGCTCAGAAAATCACACAGCTCGAGGCAGTATTCCCGAATACTACCCCGTATGAAAAACACAGAATGCTAAAAATCTGCTTCGCATGGGGATAACACCACAAATAAAAGATTGTACCACTTGGGGTACAGTCTTTGCTGCCATTTATACCAGGACTCATGGTATTCCTTCGTTATCGGTGGTACCAGGCATATTGAGACAGATACAAAACGAGTACGGAGCATAGCCTTCCCTAAACTTAGGGATGAAGTTACTAGGTAACTATGCCCAGGTATCAGCCATAATACTAGCTAACATTAAGGGGGAAGCAGCTTCAGTGGCCATCTGCCAATGCCTGAGGGAGTTCGATCCTTTAGGACAGGAACACGAACTACCCAAAATAATTGAAACTGCGTATGCAGAATTAGGCAGAGACAGTTTGGGTGGGAACGCTTTAAAACCACAACTGATGGGCAGTTCTGAAAAGGACACTTCCAAGCATACACCTGCTTCTTCTAAAAAGAAGTGGGATAATAAAAAAACAACAAAACTTTAAAGGAAATAGATCTCAATCCCGAGGTAGATCTCCACAGGAGGTCTCTGAAAAGAGGTATAATCTCAGGAATAGGGATAACATTAGGAAACCTGACAGGTATCAGGATACTGATACACGTTCCTCTCGTTCCTTTCAGGGTTCATCAAAAAACTCAGAGAGGGAAGGACGGTCAGAAAGACAAGAAGAGCGTACAAAGTCCAGAGACAAGCAGCACGCTCAAGATTACAGTTCAAAAAGAAGAAAGTTGCAGGTCTAAAGATCAGACATGCCCAGAATTCTGAGGACTCGACTACTGAACGGGGAATGGGCTCTGACGATGCTAGACAGTGCAGCAGAAATAACAATAGCTCGCCAGAACCTGAAGGAATTTCTGGTGACAGCGGACTTGAATGATTATATCACGGTAGAAACACCTGATACTAGAGTAAGTGTCCCACATAAAGTATATGAAATAACACTCCAGATGGAGGGGGACAAGAGTAGGGAAGTGTGAGGTCTCTTTTGGGAGAACCTAATGTTTGGCTATGACATTTTGTTAGCTGAACAAGATTGGCCGCCAGCATTCGTCATGGACTGTCCTAAAGGAGAAACGGTAATTCTTCCGGCCTTCTCAGATCATATTCCCAGGCACTTGCAACACACATATGCGCAGGAGTGGGCGGTAGCCCAGGCTCCGGCATTATACAAAAACCATATTGGATGGGATGAGGATTCGACCCACCACATAATTCCTATAAAAAATACTCCAACTGCACAGAGGCAGCATCCAATTAAGCAAGAAGCTAAAAAACAGGTTAGGGAGATCTTAGATCAACTTGAATACCAAGGGGTGATTGAAACTTGCACCTCTCAAATGAACAATCCTTTGTTTCCTGTCATGAAACCTGACAATACATATCGTCTAGTTTTAGATTACAGACACTTAAACACTTGCACTAAGACATTTGCAGTCCAAAATGCGCACAGTGCCGCATTAATGAATAACATTGTGCGGAAAAAATATAAAACAACACTTGATATCTCAAATGGATTTTTCTGCCAAAATATAGCACCTGAAAGCAGGTATCTGACAGCCTTCTCAGCGCTAGGGTCTCAGCGACAATTTTGTCGACTCCCCCAGGGGTATAAGAACAGCCCGGGGTTATTTTCGGCCAGGGTAACAGAGTTACTTCAAAAATTGGATGAAGAGGCATTGTCCTATGTGGATGATATTTATCTGATGGACGATGACCTGGAGGAACACTTGAACAGAGTGAATACCATTATTTTGGCATTTGCATCTGAGGGTTACAAATTCAACTTTAAAAAATCAAAAATTTCCCACCTCACTGTCCTGTTTTTAGGATACGAACTTTCAAGTAAAGGAAAGAGCCTGGCAGCCAATTTTTTTGAAAAATGTGCGCTGTTCCAACCTCCGAAATCATTGAAAAATTTAGAATCAATACTGGGATTCCTAAATTTTGGTAGAACATACATTTTGGATTATGCAGAAAGAGTAAAACCTTTCTACGACTTAATAAAACCTGATTTCTCAGCCGGAAATTGGACACAGGAACACACAGATACACTTCGTTCCTTACAAGCTGACATGATAGCTTCCAGAGACTTAGAGACACGCGTAAATGTACGCAACCTGGTGATCCGTATAGTTGCGGGTCAATCGGGTTATACCTATCTAACATATAATGAAGGTGAGACAGTACCAATTGCATATAAGTCACATTCGTACACAAATGCTGAGATGCGCTTCGAATCCACTGAAAAGATTCTGACAGCAGTACAGACTGCTGTAGTGAGAGAAAGAGCACTGGCTCAGGGGAAACGAATAATAGTAGTTACTGCCGTTCCAGCCTTAGAGGCTGCGACAAAGGCAAGTGTTCCCAACGCTAAAGCCTTACATCCAAGATGGATTCAATGGGCTAATTCTCTCACTGCAACTGATGTAGAATACAGGTACGACCCAAATTTAAAAACACAAGCATTCCTGCAATACGAACAAGAGTATCCTATACCAAACGAAATAATGCCTCTGGATCAGTATGAATATATTATTTATACTGACGGATCTGCTCAACCGGCCATAGGAAGTAAGCAACAATATAGCGCAGCATATGCTATCGTTAAAGGTCGCATGCGGGATGGAAAGTTCCATCCGAGTTGCACAAAAACGCAATCTCTAGGAGACTGAACGGCACAGTTGGCAGAGTTAAAAGCCTTGATACTGGCACTAGTGAATACGGATCGAGAATTCCCCACACTAATTGTGTGTGATTCCTTTTACTGTGTGCAGTCATATAATGAATACTTGCAATACTGGGTTCAAAACGGGTTCAAAGATGCAAAAGGTGGCACAATTAAGCATAAAATGCTATGGGAACAGGTAGTGGAGTTGAAAACCGAACTACCGAGGGCTCACGTGATACATACACTGAGTCATCAGCGTGATGGCGTTCACGTTGAAGGGAATTCATTGGCTGATGAAGCCGCAAAGGGGGCTGTACGCACGGCTTCCATAGCTGCAATCACTCATTCTAAAACGAGAATAGACGGTGAGATTATGGTAGCTATTAATGCAACCCGCAAAAACAGCGGAGCAGTACCAAAAAGGTTTCCACTCAAGTACTCCTACAAGTTAGATGCCAATAACATTCCATTTGCTCAGATTCCTGGAGTGGGGGATAGAGTAATTCCAAACAAGGATCGTAGGTTAGGTTTAATACTAGCAGCACACGAAGGGATAGGTTCTGCTCATGCAGGAGTTACGGCGACTGTTTCCTTATTGAAACAACGCTACTGGTGGCCTGGTTTAACAAAGCAGACTAAAGACTATGTCTTGAAATGCGACATCTGTCAGCAGATGAAGGGTTCTACCGTAACACGTCCTGCGCAGACACAATGTTAATAGCTGACAAACCACTAGCGTGTGTCTACCTGGACCACTGCAGCCCCTTAAAAAGAGATGGGGCTAAAAGATATATCATGGTTGCAGTGGATTCCTGCTCAAGATTCATATGGGTGTGGCCCCAGCGCACGGCTGACGCTCGAACAGTTATAAAAGATTTGCGAGTCTTCATAGGGACATATGCAATTGTCACATTACATTCTGACCAGGGCCCTGTGTTTAGCTCTCGGCTTACAAGGAGGCCATGTGAGGATTGGGTGTAGCATTGCGGTACTCATCTCCGTACCATCCCAAGGGAAATTCGGTAGTGGAGAGAAAAAACCGTGACTTAAAGCAATCTTTAACAGCTAGAGTATTAGGCACGGGTGAAAGCTGGGTAAAACATCTGTATGGAGTTCAGCGTGCACTTTACAACATGCCAAGAAGTTCTCTAGGGGGTGTCACTCCATATGAGGTCCTATTTGGGACAAGAATGTGGGTACCTGATCTTGATTGTGAAGGCGCAGTGGCGGTTGAAAAACCTTTTGACATCCATGATCGTTTGGCTGTTTTACAGGATCTAAATGAATCCAGGACACAACAAAGTAACGTCCACCTGAAACAGACCGCCACTGGGGAAGTCAAATCAGTCACGGCAAGACCTGTCTGGATCCCAAAAGTCGGGGATCTGGTCAGAGAGAAAATAGCGGACAAGAAAGAATTTGGGCCATCCTACAGAAAGCCTGTACCGGTCCTAGCAATTGAAGGAACAAGAACAGTACTTCTACCGCCTCTTGCCGGAAAAAAGGAGAAAAGATTCGTCTCAATTGACCTAATAAAACCACATATGTGGCCGATACTAAGCAGTAGGCCTCGTGGACTCCAAAGTAGCAGAAGCCCTCCTCTCACTACAGTACAAGAAGTTCAAACGCAAAGACTCATCACGTTTGAAGAGCCTCCAACACGGAATTAAGGACTAAGCAACAATGCTATGGAACTCGTTCCTCTTGAACCTGAAGTTCAAATTCAAAATCAAACTCAAACTCAAATTGCAATTAGACCAAATACAGATGTCTACGTCAACATGCCTCGACGAGAGCAAACCATGATTTCTACAAATCCTGATGCAATTCCAACAATTGATCGAACTGCTTCTGGCTACTTCATGAACTTTGATACGTTTTCTTTGGATCCAAGTGAACCTGAAACTACGCCAGCCAAAAAATCACGCAAACAGCAAATAAAAGAATTTCTGAAATTTCTTAAAAAGACTTACCTAGTGTCACCCTGGGTAGAACTATGGATAAGCACCGGTATACTTTTCTTTCTTTTCTGGGTAGGCTTGATAATAGTTTTTAGTATGCTTATTAATGGGAAATACATTCAACAAAGCTCTGCAGCCCAAAAGGTGAACTTACTTTTAAAACCACACCAATCATCTCATCGAGAACAAAGAGACTTGTCATCAGTGAACATTACAGCAGTTCCTATACCTGATGGTATAGTGTGGGACAAGGTTGATTTTGACATATTTGGTCTGACTGAAATTTTAAAAATTCCTCATTTATTTAAAATATCATTAAGTGATATCATTACGTCAAGTACATTTTCCGATGATTGGGATTTTGAAACTGTTAATAACATGTTGCCTGATTTGGAAAAATCTGCTTCGTTTTCAAATAGTGAAACCTTGGAAGACACATCAGATTATGAATCAATGTATTGTTATCAGCATTATGGTCATCATTCTCTGCATAAATCTGCAAATCCTAGAAATGTGTTCACATACCACCGTGGGAACATTGTCCAACACTGCCGAAAGGCAGTTCAAAAATGTTTGTACATAAGTTTCCATATTTTTCAGGGTTTAATATGTCTGTCCCAGCCTCATATTATTATAAGGTTGCACTAACATCAGCACAGAAAAATGTTAACAACCACCAAACAGATTTACTCTGCATCCTTTATTGCCCAGTTGTCCGAACAAGGTTTCGACTTGTGGAAAGACACCATAGACCTAAAATCAGTCTGGGGTACTAGGGAATGGCAGGTACATGGGACAGAAGCTTTATTTAGAGCATGCCTCATCCCTCAACAAATCATGTTTTTGAACGAGACAGTGCAACAGACGTCTTGCCTTGGACTAGCCAAGAACAGAGACTTGAACACACCTCGAGTGTCGACTCCATCAAACACCGAGGGAAACGAAACATCACAAACCGGGATTACATTAGATGACATCATACAATACAATAGATCAGACCCCGATTGAAAGAAATGGTTGATTTGGCCCAGAGACACAAATGGTTGTCAGGAAAGATTCATGGACAAAACCGAAGGGTTCACGATCCATAGGCCAGATCCGTGCTATGTACTTAGACAACATCCAGGGGTAGTGACGTCATACAGTGTTGGGAAGTTGTGCCTTAATTGGCTAGAAACCTCAACACTCACAGAGGTGAAACAACATTTATCCTTACTCGCACAAGACATGGATCTTAGGGATTTTTTACTAGGTCCCAGGAAACCACGCCAAAAACGCTTCATATATGCTGCCATTTATGCTGCCTACAATGAAAATTGGAAAATATCCCAACAAGAGGCCGCAGAAAGAATACGGGAAATAGACCGTATTAACTTAGAGAAATCTCTAGCAGTGGTTGACAATGGGTTAACAACATTGACCTCCAGGATATATTCCTTAGGCAACATTGTATCTTCTGCGATAGACATTCTAGAACAAGATTTGGCCATATTACAACACGGGCAATCTCAGTTACGTTCTATAATGTTATTGAGCTGGACGCTGCAATCTTTGCGTGCAGGCTATGTGCCTTGGCATTTTATCGACAGTACGTCTCTGTTTTCTGAATACAATCTAACAGATAGAAAGGCACAAAGGGGAGCAAAATATACAATGCTGCGTATCGAAAAACTGGATAGATTACCATTCACAGTGGCGGAATCGCCGTCTACAGAATGGCTAATCCACGGTCACTACTTTTCAGTTTCAATATTGCCTTGAACAAAAGCAGGCAGGCAAATATGAAAATATGGGTAATGAGTACATTAAGGAATCTTGGGAATTACCATACAGATTTCGATGCCGGAGTGGGGATCGAGAAGTGTTTCTCAGTGGTACAAACTGTGAGAGCGATTTAAGTGGATCACTCATATGCCAGGATATAATGTGGCAAGGAGCTTGTAATGGTTCTGTAGCAAACCTATCCTGTCATTTGAAGGGTGCCCCAGCTGCAGTGATTACTCCAGCATTCAGGCTAATTTCGAATGGGAGTTACTTGATGCTGAACAGTCAAGGCTGCTGTGGCATGCTCCCGGGCATCGCATATCTGGTAACCGTGAGCTCCAGGGTTACTTGTTGTATGTAAGTATTGTTTCCACCGACACATATAGTCAAGGAGGCGCCGTTATGGCCTTCACTGAATGTTTCCTTAATACTGTTTGATACTCTAAGCAGAATGAAAGCCATGCTTCTACAGAAGTCTGTGCCCTTAACCTCCGCTAGAGAGACTTTTGATCTCCAGATCGCAAGGTCTTAAGCTGAGATACAGGCGCTTATTAATACCAACTGCCCTTTCCATTTCGTAGAAATGGTGAATCGTATCTTTAACATGTCTGATACGACTGGCATTGTCCACCTATTTAAGACCATAGGTTCTGGACTTCTAAGCACCTTTCAGACGGTACTTGGAGTTATACCAAACTTCATACACTCCGTATTAGGAAGCATCTTTGGAGGACTTCCGCTGATCCTGTTTCTAATAGCAGGTATCCTGATTATCTTCTATCTGCTACGCAATGGATGTCCCAGTCACCAAGGAGATGGAAAGAGCGCTCCTGGAGCGGAAATACCGTGACTGAATGGTACAACACCTAGGCACGCCTCGCCTGAGAGAACTAAGCGCGTCTTGGTTCCTGTCATTTCGACCAGTCTGGATGGATTGCATCTTACCTGTCCTCCGATGCCTGTTTTGCGGAGAAGAATGCATGTTAGACCTTTGTTTGACACTCCTATCATTTGCGCAACCGGACGTGAATGCTCTACTGGACCCGATAACGGCCCATGTTCTGCAGTGTCCTCAGCACATTCCAATGTTGTTGGCGGCATTCCTTGAGCCACCACAGGTTGTAACTACACCTGTTGGTATGAACACCGGCTCCTCGACTGGCACCCAGGCTTTGGACGGCGCACAGGCTGCCCCAGCGTCAGCTGTGGACAGCGCAGAAGATCATCTGTGCTCAATTGACATTCTTTGCGAGGTGTTACAGGGGCTGTCTACTGCGGAAGCAAGCAACGGAGATGTTGCGTCTACCAGCCAGGACACATAAACAATTGACTCATTTAGGCTCGTTGTGTGCTGGATAAAAATTTGCCCTTTTTAATAACAAGCTCAATTTGGAACTCAGATACAAAATTGACATTCCTTTTCATTTATTTGGGCATGAATGGCTTTCTAAGGCTTTTAGTGTTTTGGACTATACCTACGGATACTGTTAGAGCTATAGTTTGCGCTACACATTTAAAGTTTTTTTTAGACTATTTTTAGACGTTTTTAAACATTTTTAGCAAAAGAAATGTTTTTACTTTAGTGCGTACCAATGTCTAGTTAGAATGGAAGAGGAGTGGGTGTTATATTCCATATAGGTACCATATATAGGCGCAGGTAACACTGCAACCTTTCACCTATATCTTTCCCTACATTTCATACATAATGGTTCATAGGGACTGACCTTTTACCTAGATATGACACTGCATTCAGAACGCAGGTTTTTCCCTGGTTCAATACTCATACATTATGCATGAGGCTTCTTGGAAGCACAGCAGGACTCACAGCAGGACGAACATCTCCTGTATAATATCTATGTTAAAGTTCAGGCCTGACGTCATCCTTTAGGCCGACACAGTAACGCAGCAAGGTAGGACCCCTGGGGAGACCTATGGGCATATATACATCATGTCTTGCTTAGACAGACAGAGGAGACCATGACTTCCCGGCTGACACACTGATCAGAGATGCTGAGGTTCCTGCATGCAGACGCTCCAGCTAGCAATGGTCTAACATCCCTCGCGGGGTGTCCAACTCGAGACCAGGACGGGGTCCCACATTCTCTAACTCTCAGGTAAAGGGGTGGACTAGATCCTAGAGGGATTCTTGGCATAACACCTACATAGATGCTAGGTACATTTAAGTATATCTAGTTAGGGAGACATCGTAGGAGTATGCACTTTTTATCATGTGTTTTATGTACTTGTATATATTCATGATTTGTGCAAGATGGTAGAACTTTACCATCCTTTTACTTTCATAGTACTGCTAATCATATATCTCTGCTACTGTCTAATGGTTGTTGCAGCTCCTCTATTATACACTGGAATAACAACTGTTCAATAAATACTTATTGAAACGCCCAGCCTGTTTATTCTGTGTAACTCTCTGAGACAAACTAAGAGAGCACGAGTGACTGAGCGAAAGGTAGGATATTGTTTCCACGATCCTGGGGTATCAGGGTTGTCATGTTCTGAGGTTACCAAGAAGTATTCTCTCCCCGATAAGAGGAGACTCTAGTGGCACTGTGAGCTAGCTAATACAGACAGGCTAACGTATCTGGTGGGGGTGCACGGAATCCGTCCGCCACCAAAACCCACAGTTTGTTATCCGAACGCGCAGATCCTGTATAGGTAATATAGGAACTACACGACACCCCACTCACGAGCTATGAATATCAGTGGCAGCTTCCCGCGGGTGTGCTGCAGGCTTTTAAACATGTTGGGCTATCCTCCTGGGCTTCAAAGCGGGCTTATAGGAATTGCAGTCCCTGCTCATGGGCTCCAAATGTCATAATTTACTAATCTCTTGTTTCTTGTCTATTTGATGACTTTGGCTTTGACTTTGACTTTGGGAGAAACATGAGCAATCACATTCTTATTGGAATAAAAACCAACTTCTAGGACATAAATCCAACCTGATGTTTGTTAACAATGAAACAAATCTAAAAGCAGCATAATATATGCATAAATTTGTTCACAGCGCAAACATCATTTTCTCTCTCAAGACCTATCCTATTATGTCCAGTAATTACCATTACCACGGGGTATGATATTTACCATTTGCGGTAGAAATTATTCTGATTTTTTCAGATGGCTATGATCCATAACATGAGTAACTTGATCAATACATTCAGATTCATCTGGTGATCTGCTACAAATATCATGGATAGAAAAATCTAATTTTAGACACCCCTTCTTAGCCCCTTCTCAGTATTCATGCAGAACCCAGTGGTGGATGACCAAATGTGTTGTCTGAGTTACTGTAACATGCAGAAGTGTTGTGACTACGTGGAAAGTTTGCTTTGAGCCGAGTTATTGCTGTAATAGATTTCAGCTTTTTAGTTCCACATGTGTGGATTCTTGTTCAGGTGCACTAGACAGATGACACCCACAAAATAATACCGGATTGAAACTTCAACACCCCCTTCCCTCTTTTGGCTAATGACACATTGAATAAGGAGCTTATGTGGATTAAAACATATGGATTCATGTATTTATTTACACAACCTTGAATTTCAGTTTCTAAGTATATTCTTGTATATATGTTTAAATTCAGACAGTTGTATCAGTGTTATGAATAAAAAGAAAGATATTATATGCACACTAGGGAACCTCATTGTCAGATGTTTAAAGACTAGAAAAGAGCCCAAGATACAATATATTGAGACATTATTATTTCAAGTCAAGTCAAACTGTAATGTTGTTCCCTCTTCTCGTGTAAATCAATATTTCTTTCCAAGCCTAAAGAGAAACATTACTTGCACATTTCCAATTGCTGAGAATGAACTTGCATCTACTTGTGAAAATGAGGTCAAGAAGATGGCTGTCATTGGTATTCGAGATAAGCGGATTATGCTGGCCGGTTAGACAGTATGAAAAGCAAAATAAGGTTTAGATTTATAATACGTCTACAATAAACAGAAATATTTTTGCCAAAAGTCCATAAGCAAGTGACAATAAAACAATACATGTTCTAAATCACTTGTCGGTATGTTACAATTCCAACATAATGGACTTTCGCATAGGTTCAGTTTCTACAAACATTGGGGACTTCGAGAAAGTTCTATGTAATTAATGGAATTTAGTTTGAGACAGGATGTGATTTTGTATTTAAAACTAGATAACAAATCTGTTTCCAATTAATAATAGGAGTATCAACAGTGGTTTCATGTTCCCATTTGGATATTGTTGGAGTAGATATTTTATTAGTTTTCGGAAGAATGGAGAAGACTTTGGACACAAAATGGCCACCATGCTTATATAAAGATATAAGATCTAATATAGATGGATGTGACTATGACAACTTGGCTTTAGAGATCATGGCCTTCAGCTTGAGGAAGTGATAAAATATCAAGTTGTGTAATTGATATGTATGTTGCAAAAGTCAAGGGAGACTGTTTTGAACCTAATTTGTTCTAGGTGTATATACCCGCTTAGGTTCAAGTGGGCCGGTAAATGGACAAACCATTCCATTTGATAGATCTATTGTTTCAAATTGATGTTAAGTAGAATTTTTTTAAGTATTGTGATTGATCTTGAGTCAATGGATAAGATAGTTTTAACGAGTGGTTGCAAAATGAGGTAGAGTTACAGTAGAAGATGTTAAAAAAGAAATTAAACTGGAGTGTTGTATAATCTGCTTCTCTGTCTCTAGCCATGTTGGTTGGTATTGATCTGACTTCAATAACCATCTAGAGCTCTGTTTGAAAAGAAAGACTGAGTGGTATAAGGTAAAATCAGCCAGTTTAGCATCGCCCAAGTGTTTCGCCAGTCTCAATTCTTTCAGGAAGATTCTTGGTTTTTTGTGTTATACGAGAGAAATATGCTTAAGAGTCTTTCAAATTCCGAGAAGAAATCATGTGATAATGGAATTGGAATCATAGAGATCAGATCATTTATCTTGGGTGTAATCAGCAACTTAATTCTTTTGATTCTCCCCCACCAAGTTAGGGATTTTGGAGACCAACCTTCTAAAAAATGTCAACAAGTTTTGTAGGGTAATAGCCTTGTTATGTCTACTAGATTCCATCAGGTTGTTATTAAATTCAATGCTGAAGTATTTTATGAATTTCTTTAGCCAGAATAATCCAGAGTTGCCTAAGACTACCTTGACACCCATTTGCTCAAGGTCATTACTTCAGACTTATCTCTATTTAGAGTATAGCCCAAAACTTGGAAAAAGGCTTCAATAATGTTACACAGGGCCAGAATAGAGGTTTTCAGTAAAAAACAATCTATGATCAGCATAAGCAGCTGCTTTTACTGTAAGATTGTCAAACGTTACACATGCAATGTCTTTGTTTTCCCTAATAGCTTGCAATAGGGATTCGAAGACTAGTGGTAAAAATGCAGGTGAAAGGGGATAGTCTTGTCTCGTACCGTGTTCTAAGTCGAAATAATCTGACTAGAGGAGAATGTAATATATATAATTGACTCAGTGTAAGAACACCCAGTAGGAAAATATTAAAACCAATGAATTAAGAAATTTCGTTTGGTAGGATATTATATCTCAAACATCATTAAAGTAGCCCATTTGCCATAACACATAGTAAATTGGTCTATACCCAAAAAATCAAAAGGAAATAGGCATTATTGAACAAAAAAGCAGGCCAAGGATAATAAAACATGACAGCAGGGGTGATTATGATTTGAGTACAATAATGAAAATGAGAAGACAAAATACTGTGGCGACAGGCACCAGATTAGTTTTGGCAGTTTCACATAGCCCAAAAAGACCAAAGAGATCCCAATATCCTGAAAGTTGTATCAATCAGTCCAAAACACCTTTGTGTGGTATTCGGGCGAAAACAAACACACTGTTTTTACTTTTTAATTGCATGAGCATCCGGGATAGAGTAGAATGAAGCACCTATATGTGTAGAACAACATGAGACATGACTCAGGTTCTCCCGGTCACCAAAGTCAGAACTGGCAGGCAGCAGGGCGTGGCCATTAAAAGCTCCCCCTGAGATCATTAATCAAGGAATGGGAGCCCCTCCAATTTCTGCTGCCACATTCCTTCATTTGGTGGCTGAAAAATGGCATCAGGCTGCAGATTATTGCCAAAAGCACCATCTGGAGCGGAGCACCATCTGCTATTGTTATGTTATATGTTATATTATATTGATTTGTATAGCGTACTAATCACCCAGAGGGTATCCAGGTGCTTGAGAAGGTGTGCAGGTGTTTGGTCCTCAAGGTGCTTATACGATGAGCTGAATCTTGCGGAAGCCAAGAAGTGAAGAGGAGGCTCTAATGTGTGTGGTCTGAGACTTGGCCACGTCCCCTATATTCTTGTGTGTATAAACACATCTTTAGCACTGCATCGTTTACACTTATATTTTGCTGTATATTATGCACTCAAATCTATTTCAATGAATAGCTACATCAGAAACTAAAAGAAGAGTGTTTTTAGATTTAGTCCATTCTAGAATGAAATCTTGTAACATATGATCATTTGGACATGTTGAATGTACCTATATGATTAACTAGATTACTTATGAGTGATGCATGAGGTGATCACTTAAATGAGTCCCACAGGGCAATAGTTTTATTATACAAATTTACACTAGTCCCTGTGGACACATAGGGTTGTCCTTGTTTTTTTAAACACACATCTCTCTATATGAATCAGCTCCAGATTATTTCAGATATTAGAACATGATTTGTTGGAAACATTTTTCCAAGAATACTTTATAGAATCTACGACAATACACAGCAATTTATTCGAGGGTTGGCCACAGGTTAATTTAGGGTTTGCTTGTGACTTTACCCTGAAACCCTGAAAAGAATTGTGGTTCCTGCTTAAGAAGGGCTTCACCCCCCCAACCAATAAGCCAATTTCTTACACTACCTATTAATTTTCTTACTTATTTTTTACCGATTGCAAATATTCCTAAGACGTCATCATTCAGACAAAAGACAGAACTATTGGAACCAAGAACAAAAATGTTCAGTCTTTAAATGAAAAGTGTGATTTTCAGGGGTTTTCAGAAAAAGGAATAGTCCAAAATCTCACAAAACTGGAATGGGTGGGCATTCCACAATTGGAGGCGCAGGACTCTGAAACCTCTTCCTCCACAGAAGACTTATATTTAGATGGGATCACTTCAACTGGTGGAAAACCAGAACTCTGGTCTCTCCTAAGAATATTGGGGTTATGAACTACAAAAATAAACAGGTTAGTTCTGTAAAATGCACTGCACATAGCAGAGAACCTTTAATTGTATGTGCTGCTTTATGGTTCAAAGACTTGCAGTCATGCTTGTGAAGACCACATGCAATTTGTTCTACAGTCTTTGCAGTCTCGACAGTTTCCCTGTGGGAGCCCAAGCTGAGACAGAATCATAGTCCAATTATCTAGGCTCCTTTCTACAAAGTGATATTCTGGTCTTCCTAAGGTCCGCAAATGCCTAAGAAGTACTTTTCAGCAGTCACTGGAAATCTCTTTTCTAATCTCTCCTAAAGCTCCAAGGCTTTTACGCTAGGCTCCAGGGACCCAGATCTCATTGCTGCAGCAGGATCCATTGTAGTCCTATCCCAAAGGGGTGGGGGATTCTTCAACAAAGGAGAGCCCTCCTTTGGGCTTTCCTTTGAGCGTCCCCTCTTCAGTAAAGGTTTCTTTACCATGTTGAGTTATATTCTGAGGTGCTGGCATTGGAAAGCCAATTTTATAGTGTGTACCTTCTTGTTACATCCTCCAACTGAATTCCAAAAGAATTCCTACAGCCAAGCTTGCCTCCATTTTCAGCAGTTGTTGTTTGATTTCAAGTATCGCAATGTGCACTGCTTGTGGGTCTTCCAAAGGGGAAAGCTCTGTTGTCAGTGCCAGACCTCCTAAACTCCACCTAGGGATTTCTTATTTGAAATGAGGTTCGGGCCCTGTCAAACCTCTTCTGTTTGCTTCTGGAAGCAGGTCCCCTCAAAATATGAGCTGAGTCAGAAAGGTTGGGCTGGCTCCCAATTCAAAAGGGTTCTCTACAATAGGCTCTGATGAATGTAATCTTGTGAGGAAGACTACTCTCAGCCTGGTCCCTTTTGATTCAATCTATGTTCATGTCCACTCCCAGCTCAGACGTTCCCGGATAAGTGGCTTCTCCTTCACACATGTGTTGGTCGTGAAAGAATTACTAACAGACAAGATTGCATTTGGCCAGTTATTAGAAGCACTAGACAAGGTGGTAATAAAGGCAGCTATGGCTTTATGGAGACAAGATTTATAGTGCTTCATTTTGCTTTTGAAAAGAGCATGGATTTTTGCTGAATAACTTCTATGAATGTTCCACTAGACCCGTCTAGTTCCCAGATATTATTGTTTCAACCCAAGGATGAACCACCAATCGGCATAACTACCCTGGAAACAGAACTGAATAAGTACATGACTGTCATCTCTGTTATCAAGCTGCGCATGCAGCTGATGGAGTTGTTCCACAGGATTTTGTTTTAAACCAGGCGTGACTGATGTTCTCTTTAAGCCCAGAACACACCCTCACAAGCATACTTGGAGAGTGATCAGAACAGTGGCGGCCCGTGCAGGTAAGCACAGTGGGGTGGTGAGGCGAGGCAGGGGTAGAGGGGTGGAAGTGACAAATGACGGAATAGGGAAAATAAATAAATAAAAGCACTATCCTTGCCCTCGCCGCATCTCCTGCACGGGCCATGACTGGATCAGACCAGACAGTAGGAAGCACAGATAGGGGCAGAATGGCTGTCAGAGGCATGAAGGCATTGCTGATCATGCATTCCACTATAGATGTGTCCTTTTTAATCCATTGATTGAGGCTGATAACTGTAAAGTCCCACACAAGCTTGAAGTAGTTTGTATGATTAGGTTTCTCAGGATAGCAATTTAAATCCCTCAATATCCTACTGTTAGGTGACAAAAGGGTCGCCTCTACCATTGAATTCAAACATTTACAAGTCAGGCAGGGCCAGAGGCATCAGGGATCTGTTATGTCAGAGTCATGGTCAGTGCAGTGTTCTGGGAAGGATGGCATCTGCACACCGGTGTCTCTGAAAGTGTGTAGGGGTTAATAGTTGTCAAGTTGAAATTGAGGATTGTTCTATAGATGACACTTCCGCACCACAATGCCAATAAACGCTATTACACTGAAAGGTTTTGTGCTGAGAATACTCTTCCAGATCATCTTTTTTAGCTTGACCTGCTGCCTCTCTGATTTTATGTGAAGAACAGTGTCCTCTGCATCTCTGTTGGATTTTTCTTTATCAACCAGCCTTCCAGCAATTGGTTGGATCTTGGTCTTTTTTCCAATAACTGTATGTAAGTTTGAATTCCAATCCAATTCCAATTTAGTCTTCATTTCGATTATTACAATCATAAAAGACACAACAAAAAAGTGCGGTACAATCCTACACAAATTGATAATACAAGTTACAAATTACTAAAAAGTCTAAAATACATAAAAAAGATAAAATGTTAAAAAACGGTAGCATAACGTTAGTTGAGATTTTTGGAAACGTAATTTCATGACTCAAGCTCTTTTCCAGTGATGTGTTTTGAGTGGCATAGATAGTGCACATGTCCATGATCTCAGTTCATTTAAACAATTAGATAGGACTGGGAGTCGTACATATTTACACGTCAACTAATGACCAAATAAATGATGAAGTTATAAAATTGAGCATATCTATTATGTAGAAATACCACTCAATGCACATTGTTTTTTCAGATTATTTGATCGAATACCCCACGACCAACTCAAGAACTTAGCTATAGCTATTACTACTTGTTCATGTGTATTGGTCCTAAGAATGCGAAGTGCATGTTGGCTAGATCTGGTGCCCAGATTTTGACAGATCGGCTTAAGCCATCTGTCTCTGGGGCATTTATATGCTGGACATACAAACAGAATATGAGGGATTGACTCGTCAGTGGTTTGACATGACGGGCAGTTAGAGTCTATTGTGTTGTGCCATTTGACGATGAATGATTTTACCGAAAGTGAACAACCCTAAACTGATGGTACAGTTTTCTGTCGCTGGGTTTGGTAATGAAGTTCCAGTAAGCCTCAAACTGAGTGTCCTGCTTATGCTGCACAAATTTACCCGTTAGGGATGTGTTCTGGACAGATGACAACCATTTTGTTTTAGCCATATTCCTGTAGGCTTCCTTGTAATCTTTTTTAGAAGGAAATGTACTGCCTACTGGGTCCGCCCACAGGTGACTATACCCCATATCCACCAATGTGCTCTTGATTCTACCTAACCATGTGATTTTACAAGAGGTATCAGCTACTCTTACATGATTTAATGCATTCGCATAAGGTAACAGTTCCGGGGTGGTCCACAGCCTTCTCCAATACGCTATTGGCCTAAACCGAGCTAGCTCCTCTATTTCGCAGCAGCCCAAGTCTAGGTATAGAGGTTTAAGGGGGGTAGATTGAGGGAGACCTGTTAAGACTCTCAGGAACTTATTCTGTGCTATTGTTAGTGGTGTAGTATTTTCAAAACCTCAGAGCTCTGCGCCATATAAAATCGAGGCCCTCACTTTGGCATTATAAATCGTTAGCGCAGGACCAACCGGCTTTGTTTGCGAGAGCTGGTACTCTTTTAATAGGACGCCAGCAAGATGGGCATGCCTTAAGGCTAAAATGTCTATCTGGGGTTTCCACTTAAGCCTCTTTTCCAAGGTTACCCCCAGGTAAGTAAAAATGTCAGTTTGTTCCAACTGGGCGTCATTCATATAAACTCTCCCTTTCGCCACTTTATGTTTGTGCAACACCATAAACTTTGTTTTATCTACATTAACTACAAGCTCATGGTCACTACAGAAGACCTTAAATCTATCTAGTGCTAGCTGCAGGCCTTTCTGTGTTTTGGATAGAATGAGGGTATCATCTGCGAACATTAAAAGGGGTACCTTCATGCCATCGAGTGAGGGTGCATCTGTGGGATATGTGGAATAATATTTAACTACCCTGTTGATAAACAGTGTAAAAAGGGTAGGTGCCAGGACGCACCCTTGGCGGACCCCTCTCGTCACTGGGAACCTGTCTGTGATCATTCCCTTAGACCCCCAGCGTACCTGAGCATAGTTCGACTCGTGCAGTTTAACAATTAGGACAAGGAGTTCTGGTGGCATCCCTGATTCCTTCAGAGCTTCCCATAACTTATTACGGGGGACCAGATCGAACGCGGATTTTAAATCGATAAATGCTGCATACAAGGTACCCCCGTCAATGACTACAGTACGCCAGTAAAGCAGCATAAATCTAAAAACTTGATCGATGGTACTGACATGCGAGCGGAATCCAGCCTGGAGGGTAGATAAAATATCAAATTCACATATCCATGTTTGGATTCGGCTCAGCATGAGCCTGGCAAAGATTTTTTGGATCGAATCTATTAGGCTTATAGGCCTATAATTGCTCGGGCTTGTACGGTTCCCCTTTTTGTATATAGGTATAATTTCTGCACCTCGCCAGGAATCTGGGATAGGAGCCCCCTTGGCTATTGCATTTACTAGTATAAGAATATACTTGGACCAGGTTGCTCTATCATGCCTAAATAGGTCAGCAGGGATACAGTCTGGTCCAGGAGCTCTACCCTTAGGAATTGCGTCCAAGACTATTTCAACCTCTCCTATGCCAAAGGTCACGATGGTATCAGATTCAATTGAGGGTTGGTGGTTTGGGCTGTCCGATGAGGCTGCAAATTGAGCCTCAAAAAACGAAACCCACTGATCTGGTGCTACATAATTGTCCAATGCTTGACTTGGTCCGCCACTACCCCATTTCGCTAACCTCCAGAATTTCTGCATGCTTTTATCGTTACTCTCAAGCAGAAGATCATTCCAACGTTTTTCATCTGACTCCTTTTTAGGTCGAGCCTCGAGTAGCGCGCAAGCGCTGCTAGAGGCGAAGACTTTTAGTAAGTGACTTTCAGAAGCAGTCCAAACGCTCGTGCGTCGTGGCTGGCCTTTTTGGGATGGGTACGCGCGGCAAACATGTGTTTCCAATTATCGTGCCCAGGCGCGGGTGCGATAATTGTAAACACATGCCGGCAAAAGGCCATGACGCACGAGCGTCTGGTCAGCTGAGCAGGCTGCCGCGCTCCCTCCTCCCCCCCTCCGCTCCTCTGTGGTGCGCGTGCACCATGGTCTCGCCATAGACCTGCGGCCCCTTTCTTTGCAAGTGTTCATTCATTGTCTGGAAGCTCAGATAGGGGACATTAAAAAAAACACAGAGATCGCGCATGCAAAAAAAAAAAGTAAACTCGACAACTAGAGACGCTCTTTGTTCAGTGCGTTGGGAAAGCAGGTCAGCAGCTGCCGAGAGAGCTCCCCACTGCTGCTTCAGCCGGCACTCTCTGCCGTTTACTTTTGCACTTTCAATAAAGGAACCCCTCACTGTGCCCAGACCGAAGTGGATGTCCGAGGTTCACTTACAGCTTGCTCTTGGACCATGGTTGTCACAACAAGGAAGAGAGCCCAGGAGAGGGTCAGTGCAAGCGTCAGCGATGCCTCTTTGTGCCCACGTCTTAATAATTCAGCGGCTAATGACAGAGTGGATTGAGCATCCCGGTACCCTGAAATCCCTCCCCATCAGAGGTATCATCGGTGCCTGGGCCCGCCTCCCACGTGGGCTCTCCCTTGCCTGTTACATTCGGCGCTTTGTTGGTCATTTCCTAATTCTGGGGATCTAATCAAGCAGCCCATGCCGCCCGAGTACAGGCACTGCCTCCCCGGGACAGAAGGCCTGTGTTTAAGCTGCACACTACCTGTCTGGCATCCCACAGCTCGGGACACTGCGGCATTTATGGCCAACACTCCAGCGTACACCTGAATTGTCGGTCTGCAAGAATAAAACGCTGGCTTCCAAGCACAATTACCAAAAAAACAGGTAGGATGCTGAAGACCCGGTCTACAGAGCCCCCGGACATGGGGGGTAGGGTGATCAATAAACACGATGCACTGCTGGCCTGCAAACCCCGTCTGGCGAGCCAGCCAGCCCGCTGCGAAGCAAAACAAGCATTGGCATAGCCAATAGGTCTCGCCTTTGGAACCTCATAAGTGTTTAGCCATGCAACAATTGATGTTGTTGCCCCAAGGATATTGTGCTGCATAACTAAATACTTATAAGGTCCCAAACGCGAGACCTATTGGCTATGCCAATGCTTGTTAGCTATGTTTTGAGTCTTTTTGTACAGTTTCCGAGCCAGTTTGATTGCCTCCATAGATTTAATACGAATTGCTTGGGACAATATCTTGTAAGCTGTTCTACAGTCCTTGTAATACCAATTAGCTGACTTGAGGTTTTCCCTGCTACCAGTTTTGTTAGTCTTAATAAAAAGCATTTAAGTTTAATGAACAAATCTTCATGTGCCTGTGTAATAACACCATTTTTATGTTCCTGGGCGTCTGTAATGGAGATGGCTGTTAAAGTATTCTCCACCTCTGCCTTCATTTGTTCTAGGATGTTCTCATTTTCGATTAACATCACCCACTTTACCCTACGTAAGTCATTTGTTGGGATTATGTCTCCAGTCACCCTCTCGAGAGATTGTGGCTGTAATGTTGATAGCCCCTGCTTCTGCAAGATTAGCAGAAGTGGATTGTGGTCACTCTCGCTTCTCTCTTGGACTATCATATCAACGAGGCAGGACCATAATTCCAAATTGATTAAAAAATAATAAATTCTACTACTTCTTATGCCATTGTTAAATGTGGGCAGACCCTTGCTATCCGATAATGACCTCCCATTTACAGCCCTGACACCCCTTTCTAGGCACAGACTCTTTAGTTGAAGGGCTGCCTCTGTCCATTTTTTTATCGGAGATAGGGAAAGAGATGGAATACCCCATTGTGAGTCCTGTTCACTACTTAAGCCACAATCTTCATGGTCAAGGGGTTCAAATGTACAATTAAAATCACCTGCTATGACCAAATTGTGTCTGCCCCTGTATTTCTCTGTTAAAGCTTCTAATTGGGAAACTGTGTTAGAGAGCTTCCCGCCCACCATCCCTCTGGCATATACATTGATCAGTATAATATCTCTACCTTGTTTGAACCTTAGAACAATGGCCAGGATATCGGGACTATCCGTTGGTAGCTCTTTAGCCCCATATCCGGAATGTTGCCATACCCATAGGGTAAGCCCACCAGAGGGCCGCCCTTTGCCGCTAGTAATAGCAAGTTTAGTAAAATTGAGATACCCTGGGCGGAAAATAGGGCTCTGGGACCATGTTTCTTGAAAAGCCCATATATCTTGACCCTCTATGAACATGGACCATTCGGCTGACGCTGTCTTTGTTTGCAGACCCGCTATGTTCCAAGAAGCAATAGCCAGTGTTGGAATGGACAAATCAGGGCTTGTTATATGGGAATCTTCTTGGGTTAATATTTCCTGTATGTAAGTTTGAATTAGCAACTCACCTACAGCCAATATCACACTCACTAGTTTAAGGATGCCATCATCCTCAGTGTGTGCAGTGAGGCTTCACTAGGCACACTTGTTTGTGCTTGAATCAACAGTAGTCTATCGAAATAGTCCAATCTGGATGTTTCCTGCCTTTCAATTGCCTAATTTTACAGCAGTAAGGCAAACACATATCAATCATGTTACTGAGCAATGAGGGAAATCCACACAACCTTAGGTATATGGCACAACAATGTAGAGAATTACTGTATTACATCATCTTCCACACAGTGACTTTGACTGATAAATGACCTGCACAGAGCTCAAGGGAGCTGCAGTATGCGCAGGAGACTAAGAGGCACATGGCAAAGTATCCCACCCCTTCTTTGTTTGTAATTTTAATACTGGTCCTGCCTAGCAGATTAGGAAGTCCACAAAGATAGTGTGCCAATGATATGTGCACCCAGGAGACTGGTCACAACCATCCACAACAGTTCTCTGATATGGTGCCCACATAGAACAATGAACAAAATACACCATGGACACTCACTAAGTACTACAACCATGACTCTGGGACACCAAACCTTTAGACCTTCAAGGAACTGCACTGGGATTCTCTCTTGGCCTCAAGAAGTCCCCAGTAGAAGCACTCACAGTCAGGATGCGCCTGGGGATCTGCATTGCGCCTCGTCACCAAAATAAGCTTTGGGGCATGTTGATGTGAATTCAATGAAGGCTGGAATAGGGCAGTCCATTCTCCACTTTACTAAGGCTCTAGGCCTGCTCCTAGCGTACATTTCCAAGGGTCTCTTGTGCAGCTTGGTGAACACTCACATGTGAATCCACAGACAGTTTATTAGCCCTGCCTTAGTTTGTATTACAGATGTTGTCTTGCAGCTCCTCTCACTGTTGGGTGTGCTATTTAAATGGACAACATGCATTTTCTAAGCCCTTTTGTTTGTGAAAGTTAAGAGTGCAGTAGAGAGAAGAAATATGTTTTCCAAAAGAAGAGGTTCTATGTGTTTCGTGCCATTAAGGATATGATGCCTGTTGGAAATTACCCTTTCTATGGTGCTTTCCCTTGACTTTTGCTTTTCTCCTTCCCAGTTTTCCAGTGATCTGGATGCTGGCCTTAGGACTTGCCATATACTCGGGGCATGTATCTCAAATGCTCCTCTGTGGGCCTGCAGCACTGGTTGTGAATCCACTGAGGTACCTCATTAATTATGCCACAAGTTTACCCTGGTGGGGCCTGTGTGCACAGGTTACTGTTACCCGGCATGGCATTTAAAAAGCTATATGCCAAGGTTCCGCCTATCTCTTGCTATATCAGAGTTTTCCCTGGTGATTAGGTGTGGTGTTGGGAAGAGGTAGGGCATGTGTGCGTTGCATGCAAGGGTTGTTTCTCACTTTGAATTAGGCTATTGAGCAGTGTTTCCTACAGGCTGAATAGTAGCAGTATAGTGTTTGGAATCGATGAGTTCATAATGGCAAATCCTCTCCAGTAGTGCAAGTGGATTCGACATTATGGTGGTGAAAATGTCACTTTAAAAAAGTGGGAATTACTATGCTCGTGGGTCTGTGTGCCTGTCGGCCTGTCTCCAATTCACACCTGGGTGCTAGGGGGACAGCTCTATCTGTGCATTCCTGACAGAAGGCCATAAATAGGGGCTCAAGGGAAACTGCGGACCTCTGTTTCTGAGGGGCCTCTCTGGGACAGTTACGTGGGGTGGATTTGGCACCTGCATTCCAAGGGAAAGGGTCTTGGCCCCACTAAAGATAGTGATCAAACATCCCAGGGTAGTATGGCAGACTGGACAAAGTTTAGAGTGCATTTCAAAGGTGGCCTTTTTAACTGATCGGACCTTCAAAGGCCAATGTGGGTAAAACTACTGGGGCTCTGGCCTTTGAAATCAGAGACGATTGTGGATTTGGAACCATACTACGCTGGTTCGATGCTGAGACATCGACACAAGGAATTGTTAGACCAGGAAGGACTGCAACTGGACTATCCGCAGACTTGTGGTGGCATGGAGCTTGTCGTGCTCCAAAAAGGGACTATCATTTGGTGGATTTTGCCTGGATGTTACTGGCCTGCTACTAAGTGCCATTTGTTGTGGCCTGGGTCCTTAAGTACTCTTCAAGGGCCGGTTGTATGGCCTCCTGTCCACAAGGTCCCAGGGACACAAAGAATATCACCGTTTCCACAAGAGCGTAAGGACTAGACTACACAGAGTGCGGCGGAAATGGGTGGACGTGATTGTTAGTTGGGAGAAGGACCGTCCTGATGTACACCGTCATCACACTGTGCAGAGCAGTGTGCTTGTAAAGATCAGCAGCCACCTGAGGTGAGGAGTTCAAGGTGTGTGGGGGAAGCTTTCAGAGTCCGCAGGACCCCTGCTTGCAACTAAGGGGACCTGTGCTAGCTTGCACTCTGGAGCGTGTGGTGAGCAAAGGGTGTTGGGGAAACCTGAGCCGGGAGCTGAGCCTGCCTTCGACCACCAGTTCGGGAGGATGACAGTGACTGACATTTAGGCCTATGTCTGAAGTCGGTGGCTCCCCCTCCCTGGACCCATGCCAAAAAGTACTTTTTTGTGGAGAACAACATGACGCGGCCCAAGGGGTTTTGTGTGCCATGTGGGCATCTACAACTGACTGTGAAGGGCTGCTTCAGTTCACACCTCCGCTTGAGGGGAAAACATTTCTCCAGACTTGGAAGCACACCAGCTTCCTGGGTCACAACATTTTGTCTACGGGGATAGCTTTCCGGGAATTGTGCAGGTGCTGCCAGGTGCCTGGAGGTCTAATCAGAGTGGACAAAACCAAGTAACTGTTTCTTTCTGTGTTGGGTGGTTCTATCCGTCTAGTCAATGGGGCACCAGCAGGGGCAACGTGTATAGTTGACTGATGTTGTTGGGTGACTGAGGGGCTGGGTCACGAGGCGTAGTCAAAAACCTTTGACTGTTTGACCTTTCTGCTAATGGGAAACTTCAACAGTTGCATACAACTGTAAAGTTTATATACCATGTGTATCTCGTTTTGATTTCAATGGGGGGAGATCAACAACTGCATATAACTATAAAGTGTATATACGATGTGTATTTCGTTTTGATTTCAGTGTGTGTGTAATAGACAAGTGCTTTATACCTATGGTGTGGAGTCTTTTTGTGGTGTATGCATGTGTTGCGAGGGTGGTGCTGTGCCAGTACTTTATACTTGAATTACCATGCTGAGCAGGTGTGAGTCTAGGAACATCTAGGACCTTGTAGGACTTCAGCTTCTTGCAGAATGCAAGAAGTGAGGAGGAGGCTTTTATGTGTAATGGCAGGTTGGTCCACACTTTAGGAGCAATGTAGGGGAAGACTTGACTGCCGGATCTGGTTTTCTGCATGCGTGAGATTTGTGCAAGTGGGAGTACGGATGAGCAGAGGTGTCTGAAAGGTTTGCGAAAGAAGATGCGATTGTTGAGGTATGCTAGGCCAATGTCATTTAGTGCCTTGAAAGTGTGGGTGAGGAGTTCGAATTGTGTTAATTTGTGATTGGGGAGCCAGTGGAGCTCCTTGAGGTGTGATGTGGTATGAGTGAGTGCTGCGTGGGAGGTTGAGAGTGATTCTGGCCACCAAGTTCTGAATGGTCTTCAGCCTTCTGGTGAGGTTTTTGTTGAGGACGCTCCCATAGTCCAGCCTGCTTGTATCCAAGGCATGTGGGACGGTTTTCCGGATTTTGATTAGGAGCCATTTGAAAATGTTCTTCAGCAACTTCAGGGTCTGGAAGCATGGGACGGTGGTGGCATTGACTTGGGCGGTCATGTCAGGTTTGCTGTCGTCGCTGAGCCCAAGGTTGTTGGTGTGTGTGACGGGGGTGGGTATCAGTCATATTGGCCACCAGGATGAGTTTAACACTGATGCGCTCTTCATAAATATCACAATTTCAGTGTTGGGGTGTTCAGCTTTGGACAGTTGGTCTTCATCCAGTGGGCAATTTCAGTCATGCTGGCATTGAATTTGATCTGGGTACTAGGCGTCTTTTCAGTGAGGGAGAGAATGAGTTGCGTGTCATTGGCGTAGGAGAGGACTTAGATGTAGAGAGAGCAGATGGTGCTGGCTAGATGGATCATGTATGCATGGAAGAGGGTCTGGTTCAGGGAGGATCCTCGCGAACTCCGCAAATGAGATTGCTGGCTTCCGAGGTATATGGTGCTAAGCTGACTGACTGGGTCCTTCCAGTGAGGAACGAGCAGACCCATCAGAGTGCATGTGCTTCGATTCCGATGTCATGTAGGCATTGAATGAGGACAGGGTGGGAGGCTGTGTCAACTGCTGCGGAGAGGTCAGGCCACCATGCCTCCTCTGTCCAGTGTAATGAAGATGTCGTCTGTGGCAGAGATGAGGGCAGTTTCCATGCTGTGGATGGGTCTGAAACCAAACTGAATGGTGTTGTGGAGTTAGAGGTCGTTGAGTTATTCGGTGAGGTGTCTGTTGATGATTTTCTCTAAGACCTTGGCCGGGAATGGTAGAAGGGAGATCGGTCTGTTTTTGTCGGGTGTTGAAGAATCTGCAGAGGATTTCTTCAGCAACGGAAGGACAGTTGCATGCTTCTAAGCATCTGCGAAGGTTGTGGAAGAGGTGGAGGGCATTCAGGATGGGTGTGAGCATGGCGCTGAGGGGATGGAGTCCTCTGGAGAAGGCCTGGTGGGGCTGGCGTCCGATGGGGCTCATGAGTGGATGGACTGTATGGTGGCGGCGATTTCTTCTGCTCTAATAACATGCCATGTGGTTAGCATTGTCGGGTCCAGTTGCAGGCTGAAGTTGCTGAGGTTGACAGGGATGGTGGAGCACAGAACACAAACGGTGCTTCATTGGAGGAAAGGGAGTTCTTCAAACTGTTACTTTCTGGCTAGGAAAGGACGAGTATAATAAACCTAACTATTAAGTGAGTGGAAGAAAATAGGCATTTGTAATAACCTGACAGGCCAATCATTTTGCGTGAAGGGATCTAGATTTGAATACTGATGGGCCGACCATGTTAATTTTCTCTTACCTTTCATCGACATTCCCTGGAACAGGATTTTCTTTATACATATTTACAGTTCTTGGGGCTCGAATGGCATATATATCTGCTGCTACAAATCTAGAAACGTTGTTGTTTTCTGGTCCTAGTTACGGATCTTTTAGGGAAGGGAAGGGTAGGAGAGCGGGTTGCCAGCTTCTGTGAAGCCAGATTTACAGCATTCTTCGGTCCACATAACATTTTGATTTCGCCTAGGTTTTGAAAAACCACTTTAAAATTGTTCTAATTTATAGCTGAAGCACGCAATGAACTGTCTGGCTGAAGTCTTCGTTGCTTGTCAAGCTAAGGTTAAAGGCTATATTTAATTGGAAACCGATGTGTCAAGCACCAATTACACATAGACTTTTTGAGATCGCTCCATGCTATTTAGCCGGCAGGTCTAAATTTTGTTAAATAACTTAATAAAGGACTGAGGGGAAGGAATTAGAGCAGGAAAGCCTAGGTGAAAATTAAACTTACATCATATTGTGTATCTTTAACAGATCCTTTTCAGACTCGCGAAATACTGAATTGAACACGTTTTTTCATATTGTCCTACCTACACTAAGCTCCTGAAAGTTTTCTTTTGCAATCAACGAAGCACTGCTGCCACCTGCTGGCATTTTGTTTTTCAAACATCAAATCAGAATATAGAACACACTGCATTTCAAGGTTTTTCCCTTGAAGGTGTGAAGGAAGAATGGTGTTCCAAATTCCTCAACAGAATTTTTAGAAACAGGGAAATAGTCAGAAGAAGATCAAAAAGGGAACTTAATATATTTTGAAGAGAGAAACTGACCGACTGCAATAATCAAAAATATGAACACTGTAGCGAAATAAACTTCTAAAGTGACGTGGTAAACCTGATCGTAGAAGCAGGTGTATGTGATAACAAATTCTCTATTATTATCAAGAATTGGTTAATGCCGGACTGGGAACCGAAACCGGCCCTGGCAAACAGCTCGGTCGGCCCCCCTGGGGAGCTGAGGGGGTGCCGCCGAGCTGTTTGCAAGGGCCGGTTTCGGCCGATTTTGTTACCGGGGGCCGGTATTGCAGGCCCCCGGTAACAAAAACCAAACCGACCCCCACCATGGCGGCCCACCAGGGAAACGCCCGATGCCCGCTACGGCCAGTCCGTCACAATAATATTACCCAGAGACCGATGTCAAACATGAAAAAAAATCAGAAGTGAAGGAAGAACAACACTTGGGACAAAGGTATGAGAAGGGGTTCCTCCTTTTGGGCGGAGGAGCGATGTCCCGCCTGCTGTGAGAGCTGCAGTAAACCAATGTCAATATAATGATCTCATCAATGCCATGATGAGTGAGTGTAAGGGTGGGGGAGGGTGTTTACTGTTTGAATAGCAAAGTAGAAATGACTGTAGAGTGTGGAGTGCGCATGTCGGATTGGTTGACAGTCTTTCGACGGCCAACCCGACATGCGCACTTCTGCCCCCACCTAATCCAGCAGCTGTGCTAAACAGCTGAGGGATTGTACAGGCCCCAGTCTCAAACAGAGCACTGGGTTAGCCTGCTTTGTCCAATCCTGCTTTCTCTCATGCTGAGAGCAGCTGCAGGATTGGTTAGGTTCACGTTGATGTGAACCAAAAGTTGCTTCCATCCGACTTCGACCATTCAGCAGCAGATGCCGAGGAGGTTGAACCATAGTTGCACAAGTAGACTCGTCTGTTTTCACTGCTCTCTTCATTTGTTCCATTCTATTTTACACCCTGGCTCATGAGACATGTTAACATGACAGACGGTTATTGGTACAACAACCCCCATCCCACCTTCTTCTCTACATGTCCTGCTACAGGCCGCGAGAAAGACAAATTCCCCAGCTTGGTGCCAACTTGCGTGCGCTGCCTGCTGATGGCTGGTTACTGCGATGAATTACAGACCAGCTGAAAAGGATGATACTGTGAGAATATGTGTGTGTGTGTGTGATTGTGTGCATCTCGGTTTACTTGTGTATTTTCACATTTGCCACATATGTGCTTGAATGTGTGAAAGTTTATTTGCGTGTGTGTGTGTTTAAATTGCATTTATATAGCGTATACTACCCCTGATGAGGCATCCCTCAGGAGTAGCATACCCGTGTGCCTGTGTGCACGCTGTGAACCCATGTTCTTAGATTACTATTTTATGTGCATATTCCCGTGTAACTGCCTGCATAATTGTGTGTGATTTTTGACTTCTCTTGTGTACGTATAGGTACTCTTGCTGGCAGTGGCGTAGTTAGCCACTTTGCCGCCCGTGGTGTTCCCCGCCTTTGCCGCCCTGCGGCAGTATTGGGGAGCAGGGGTGCTGGCGATTCCTGCATGGTGGGAGACCGCCGCCAACAAAACTCATGCCGACCGGGGCACACAGCCAGTCCGGCCCAGACCGTCCCCCCAGCCCCTCCTTGCTAGGCCACTGCTTGCTGGACTTTGTTCTCATGCGTTTATTTGTATGTGTGTATGTCTCTGTATATCTGCGCGTACATCAGTGTGTGAACGTTTTGTGTGTGTTTGTGAATATCTATGTGACTGGAGTGTCTGTGCACGTAGACATGTTGAACATATCCTCAAAAGGGTGCTTGAATTATCAATAAGGCTACGTTTCCGGCCGAGTCCAGCCCAAGTTTAAAAAACCCTCACTTCCCCCTATGTAAGTTGAGGTCTTCCTGTGTGACATTTAATCATCCCTTTCGCCACATACCGACCCATTCCACTCTGTTTCCCTCACCCACCACCGCGTCCTAGATATCACCCACCCTCCTTCCACTTATCTCCTATGCTGACCTTCTTGCTGCCCTCTCCCCCAAAATGCATTTGTATAACTACCTTGGTGGAACTAGGAAAGTGTTTGATGAGGCACAAAATGGTGATTAATGAATGTATTGCCCTGGTGCTCATCAAACAGGAGTAGTATATCTTTCTTCTATTGGGCCTTGTGTCTAAGGCTAGGTGCCTGTGTAAAGCAAGCTCAAGCCCCCTTTTAACCCAGTGACCCGGAGGGATATCTTTAAGTAACACAGGCGACATCAGGGTAGGGGAGGGCAAAGGCCCGTTTGATAAAAGGTGAAATGTGGAAAGTTCCTGCCTGCAGGGTGGGGCTGCTCAGTTTTCCTTTCTCAATGTCTTTGACTGTCAACGTGTGAAGAGTTTTGGAAATCAGAGAAGGTGGGGAGAAGTCCCAACAAAGTGACAAACAAGTCATGGCTTTTAAAAAGGGCCCACAAGAACAACTCTACTGCTCTTTGTGTAGGAAAGTGAGACAAAGGGGCAAGTGGAACCTAGCCACGCGGTCTTTATGCATTTGAGTGGCAAGTATGAAGTAACGTTTAAAACGTTTTACGGAAGAGCGTATAATAGAACATTATGTATACTTAGCAAAAAAGAGATGGGTGGAAATTCTTGAACAAATCTGAAACACAGGTAATTAGCAAGCATTCATTGCCATCGTGTTTTAGCTTGCTTGTGCCGTTACAGATGGGGACCAACGAACGATCATAGGCAAACTTCCTTTGCTCCGGCTCCAGCAGTAACAGTCTAGCCTGAAATTATATTCATCTAATGAGTCTGAGAGCTCAAGTAATCCCAGACCAGTTTCTCCTTAGTGTACTGGGAAAATCATTAGCAACTCAAACCAAAAATGGGTGGTTAATTATTTGAGCTAAATCATGCGAGTCACTTTTTTGAATGGCAGTTTTGCACTGTTGTCAGGCAATTTTGCACCTACCAGTCTGTACCAACCAACATGTGCATTTTGTTCTTATTACCTGGAGCAAGAACCATTTTTGCATAGTTTTTATTTCAATTGTTACTGCAAAAATCACCCATTACCTGTGCAGTTTACATGATCTGACTCCAGAGTCTTCTGCCTGGCCTCTGGGGTTTTGTGAGAGCACCCCTACAGAAGAAAGTCCTGCTGCTGGGGTTTCTATCTTCAAATCTACGGTCCCTCTCAGGTTGCTGTATAGTGAATAATATGTTGTGGGGTGGGCAGTTCATTGTCAGCCCACCGGGTAGTTCTTTTCAGCTACTTACGTCATTATCATATGGAATCTCTTTATTGATGTCATAACTACAATTTCACAATTGCTTTATTAAACTTCGTGCTTTCTCAAATTTGCTTGAAAATGCACCATTTGCCCACTCTTTTTTCAAAATGTTCTGGGGGGAGAACTCCTTCGCTCGCCACAGGGCACTCATCCCGAACTTTTACGCCTCACCCCTTTCAAATGTCACCAGCCTCCACTGGAGATGATACAATACTGTAAGGCCACATAGTCATCACCATCATGCAGAATGATCTGGGTGGAAACCCCCTCCTCATAGGAGAAATATGCGGTGAAGTGTTTAGGCGCAGAGAGCAGTATGGAAGACCTTTATAAATGCTTCAGCCTAGTCATTGTTCTGCACTTAGCAGCATTAATCTGCAGCTCTGCAGAAGGAAGAGTGGAGTGCACGGTCCCCTCTACCAAAGAGTTGATAGTGATCCTATAAAAACTGGTAATGTCTTTTTGGGGTCCATGTTTTGAAATCAGTTGGGTATTGACATTGGGTGGTCAATATGATAAACACATATAAATATGCCTGCTGCTGGTTATCTAATTCTGTTAGACCCAACTAAGTAGGGAACCTATCTTTCAAGGTCCTTACCTCCACCGTAGCTATTTACTCTGATGAGCTAATGGTGCTCATGAAAGGCATGTGGACCCCTTCATTGATGACCTCCTTTTGGCTGAGCTGATGCAACTAAATGAATGTTGCTCCTCAGATGAGTTACATACTGAGTGTAAGAATTTGGATTAATATTTGGGGTGGGCGACTGCCCTCCTCAAGGAATAATCACAGCTCTTGTCAGGGAGAAACACTTAGTCACTATATTAACTTTTTTTTTCTTTAGGCACGGGGAAATTTAACTATTTTGCCTAGAATCATGGGATGTTTGGCCTTCTCCGAGGCTCGAGCCTGGTTCCCCAGGTCCAAAGTCAGAAGCTCTAGCCAATAGGCCACAGCTTCTCCCCTAAGTCACTCAATTCATTTGAGCTCAACATCCTAGTAGCTATGGTATGGAGCAGAAAAATTGTAACTTAGAGCAATGTGTAAAGTAATTATACAGTAAGAAAACAGATTTAATAAGTAAAATGATACCAATATGCCCAGGAGGTGGTGTTGCCCTTTTGGTCTACAGCTGTAATTTTCCCGGTTTACAAGAAGGGCGACAAGGACAATCCCCAATGCTACTTTCCAATATCTTTAATAAATGCAGTCGTAAAGGTCTTGGGGAGGGTAATTCTAAACAGGCTGTGGGAGCAGGCAGAGGAAAATAACATTATGAGTGATGCCCAATATGGGTTTAGCTCGGGGAGGTCCACCTCTGATCAATGTTTGAAGCTTCACCTCATTATCAGTACACGGTTGCCCGGTCCGAATCTTTGCATATAGCATTTATGGACTTAACGTCTCCATTTGATAGGTTCAACTGGGCTAAACTTTGGGCCCTGCTTTGTGAGATGGGGGTTGATCCAAGTATTGTTGCCCTCTTAGCCAATCTTCATTTTAAGACATCTGCCCCGGTGCGCTATCCCGTGGCGCTGCTTGTACTCACTCATTTCCTACTAGCAGCAGTGTCCGCCAAGGGGGCACTCGTGCCCATTTTTTTGTTTTTGTTTACTTGATATGTGAACGGGCTGGAGTCTGTGTTACTATCAGCCTCGGCGGGCTGCCCTAGGGTTGAAGCTAGATCCCTCCCAGTTCTATTATATACTAAAATGAATATTAATTTTACATATATTATATTGCCTTATAATTAATTCTCAGGTAATAAATTTAATATAAAGATTATTAATACACTTCCCCACCCAATACCCCTATATCCCTTGCATCCTGTCCCTAAAAGTTAATATTACTTTAAAAAAATCAATTATAATTTTAATAGAAATAGATCATTTTTATTTTCCAAATATCTATACCTGAGACATACCTATAAACTTACGTATATGGTTACACATTAATACGGGGTAAAGGCATGCGTGGTAACTGTAAATACCTAAAATGCATGGTAAAGACATGCGTAGTAATGACATTCATGGTAAAGGCATATATGTTGTAATGACATGCATGTTAAAGACCTATTCATGGTTAAGACTTCGTGGTTAAGGCATTGTGTGATTAAGATTTTGTGGTAACGGTAGTTTCCTGTTATTTCCACTACATGTGCACACTGAATAGCAATAGCAAGAACGCTATTTCCTGATATCCATTCAAATCTTTACTCTACTTATTCTGTCAAACTCCTGTATTAAGTGAAAGAAGAAGGAATAATGTTTGCCTTTTCTAACATTAACATATTTGGCAATTTAAGAATGCTAGCATATTTCACCCTCTGTCAGATATGGGTCCAGTGCTTAATTTATAAAAGGATATGTGCTGTGGCCCAAAGCTTTGCTCATAACCTGCAGACAGCGCTATTAAATGTCAGCGTGACCGACACCAAGCCTGCGTTTTCCGTTCTTTCTCTTCCTCTTTCTTTCTCTGTTATTTATTTTTCCCTCACTTGCTCTCAGATTAAGGGGACCATTACGATGTCGGTCAGACGAGCGTCCAACCGACATCGTAGCGAAAACAGGACTGCCCGACAAGGAGTTGGCAGTCCTGCTTCCATTTTTACGATGCAACCTCCTTCACGGTGGTCGGAAAGTGTATTTTTTCTATTGCAGCTTGTGCTGCAGGCTGCAGCACAAGCCACAATAGAAAAAATACACTTTTAAAACCACAGTTGCCCCCCAGGCCCCAGCGGAGGCCAGGGGGTACGAGGGCCCTGCTAGGGGCCCCCAAAGTCACTTTCCGACAGCCTTTCCATGTTGGAAAGGCCGACATTGAAAGGCTGTCGGAAGCGGACATCATAATCCCGACCGCGGTGCCTGAGCAGGCACTGCCACCATCTGGGAATTATCTGTCGGACCGACGCCCGGATGGGATCTCCGATCCTGTCAAAGGCGTAGGTCTTTCCCCCAAGCCACAGCGGTCTGACCGACTGCATCGTAATGTGGAGGTCGGACTGCTGATTCCAATTTTCGGACTGACTGCCACTGACAGCCTGTCGATGGCGATCCGCCCGACATCGCAATAAGCCCGAAAGTTGGATGAGAAGAAATGTGAGCCCCCAAAAATAAGAGCAAGTGGACCTCACCTGCAACCATCGGCTCAAATGATGTACTTTATAAGCCTGTCCCTCGATGACATACTTTCATAGAGGCTTACTGTTATTTTACAGCGATGTATATATATGAACACTCACAGAGAGCATCATAATGCCATTTACAGGAGGCAAGTAAGGGAATTTCCCCTTGCGTTCTTCCTTAGTACTTAGTAGTGTCGTAAAATTAGCAGTGAAATGTGTGCCAGTGCTTGCTTCCTACTCATTGCTTATTTTTACCCTATAATTATGAATATGACGGTGAAAATGATCTTGGAAAAGCCCTACAAATATTAATACAGTGAAGCAACCTGTATCTTGAAATGGATTGAAGGTGTTTAAAAAGCTAACAGTGACCCAGTCTCAGTGAACCTGCTATACAGCTATAAAATGGGGAAAACATCTACTGTTACCTTTTCATGCAATATTCTTTCAAGGGTGCGAAAATGTTGCTAATTGTGCCTTCTAGACTCCAGTTTTAATGACGTGCAGAAAAACATCCGTATGTGAATAGTGCCACCGTGTGTGCATTGTATGTTTTTTATTTCACTGTGGATGGCATTGTAGCAGCAGGAGATCGGGCTGAAAGCTGAAACCTGTCGGTCACCATTGGTGTTTGTAGATTATAACAATGTTTGGATAAAGTGCGGGAGGTATATAGCATGTGTAAGTTAAAATCATGATTATAGTAATACATGGTTATCATTATAAAAACTAAACCTCTGGTCGTATGGTTCCAAGTGCAGTATCAGTACATATGTAAATTACAGGTTAAAATGAAAAGTAATGACCAAAGTGTTAAAATTAGTATTAATGTTCATTTTATTTTCAATTAACTGTTTTGCCGTGTTTTGCACATATATTTTAAGGATGTGTATCTACGATATAAATATTTCGAAACGAAACATACAACCCTTGTTTCCTGTAAATTTAGCATGCTGTACAATGTGCAGAATTTTTTTAAGGGATGCTTATGTTGCTTCAGAAGTGCTCCAGCCTAACAGCTGCGTTTGCACCCTTATTCCGCAGTCACCGAACAAACCTACAATCCCACCCGAGAAAATCCGACCGCTGACCAGCCTGGACAACACTCTGAGCCCTTTTTACGACCCCGAGGGAGGCCCCATCCTGCCGGTTGCCAGAGTACTTCTAGAACGAATTGCACGCAAGGTATATTGAGGCTTCAAAGATTTCTATGTAGGAAAATGAGCTTTTTTTCATCAAAAAGACTATAATTGTGTGCTACATGTATATGCTGATATTCTTTTTTTTCTTGTTCAATAATTTTATATAAGTTTTCAGAAAAAGAGAACATACAATAATCCAATAAACACATTGTAAATAAATTACCATGAAAAATTGTAAGAGAAAGGTATGAGTGATATAGGAAACAAGAAAGAAGAAAAGTGAGGAAAGAAAGATAGAGAAGAGAAAAAGAAAAGAGAAGAGAGAGAGAGGGGAATAACATTTTTTAGAGATTAGAAAAGAATTAGAGATTAAGGTGTAGGTGCATGTGCAGAGAGATAAGAAGTAAAGGGTAGCCAAAGTAGATCAGATTTAATTTTCTGAGACAAGGTAAGAGAGGAAACAGTAGTAATTCTATGTTCATCGCAAACAAAGTTCCACCAAGTTAATAAAGATATTTTAGAATTGTCTTTCCAACAGGACAAAATCACTTTAAATGCTAAAGCGATAAATAAATCAAACAACAAAGTAATATTATTATATACATCAAAAGCAGGTGAGGAGGAACCTAGGAAAACATTTTGCATTGTTAACGGAATATTACATTGGAATATTCTCATACATTTAGACCAAATAGATTGCCAAAATCTAAAAACATTTGAACATTCATAAAGTTGATGAAGTAAAGTCCCCGTATTTACAGAACAAGACCAACACATTGAAGAGGAAGTAGGGGAAAACTTAGCTATGTGAACAGGGGTAATAACAACTCTACTATAAATGAAGTACAGGGATTGGGTTATACGAGCTGCAACAGAGGTTTTAAAAAGCTTTAGCCATAATTTGTCCCAGAAGGGAATAGGTAATGATAAAAATAAGTCTGCTTCCCAAAGTAATTCAACCGGGGATTTAGGTCTCTCAGAAATATGAGATAACAACAGCTTATAAATAAATGCAGCCTTAGGCGTATGGTCATGAGGAATGTTATGTAAAGGCGAGGGGGATGTAAGCAATGTAGGAGCTAAAGGGTAATTGTTGGAGGATAAAAAAGACTGCAGGGCAGTTGCTATTAAATGATAGTTATCAAGAAAAGAGTCAGGTAAGTTATATTGGGATTGTAGTTCCTGGAAGGGGAGAATAGAATCATGTTGAATAAATTGATGGATAAAGATAATTCCCTTCTCCTTCCAATGCTTGTAGTAAAATGATTTACATTTATATTTAATAAATTTGTTATACCAAATGGTGGAGGACAGAAAACACCGATATGGGTCTAAACCATCAGAGAGGGTATTATATAATAATTGTCGGGAATATTTTAAAATAGGGTTGTCTGTTATGAAGGAGCAATTAGACATATAAATGATATCCCAAAAAGAAAACTCTTTTAGAAGGGAACGTTCGAAAATAATCCAACGAGGGATAGGGATATCAACAAAATCATAATTTAAAGCAAAACTTTGATGAATTAAAAATGCAGAATGATATGATTTAAAGTCTGGGAACGAACACCCCCTCCATCTTAGGACGCTTAAGTTTCCTAAGAGCAATGCGGGGATGTTTATTGTTCCACAAAAATTTTGTACAAATAGAGTCAATCTGTGAAAAATATGAAGCAGGAATTCGAAAAGGTAGCATGGACAATGTAAATAGGATATGAGGTACAATCATCATTTTGATATTGTCCAATCTACCCCACCAGGACAAAAAAAGGGGGAACCAGGAAAGAAGAAGCAATTGTATTTTGGTAATCAAGGCATTAAACGTATAATTAATTGTTTTAGATAGTGTAGATGAGAACCATATACCTAGATACTTAATCTTTGCGGGACACCAAGTAAATTTAGTATTGTTAAACATATATTGATAACAGGTAGAGTTTAAGGGTAAAACTTCCGTTTTAGAAAAGTTCAACTTATAACCAGAAATACTGGAATATAATCGAACTTCATCCAAAAATGGGGGAGGGAGGAGTTAGGATCAGACATGTATACTAGGATATCATCAGCGTATGCTGACAATTTGGTTTCTATGGAGTTGTGTGAAAATCCAGAAATATCTGGATTAATTCGAATCCGTTCCAGGAAAGGTTCAAGACACAGTACAAATAACAATGGAGATAAAGGACATCCTTGGCGTGTGCCTCTAGATAACACAAAAGACTTAGAAAAATGATTATTAACAAAAATACTAGCTCGGGGGACAGAATATAACAATTTGACATAGGAAATAAAATTTGACCCAAAACCAAACCATTTTAGTGTACTATACATATATTGCCAATTTATGCGGTCGAAGGCCTTCTCAGCATCCAAAGATAAAGCTGCTAGTGGAGTTTTATATTTTTTACCAAAGGAGATAACATTAGCAAACATGCGAGCGTTATCCGAAGCCAATCTGCCCTTGACAAAGCCAACCTGATCTGTTTTAACCAATAATGGGACAATGTTCTCAAGTCGAGTGGCGAGAATTTTGGCGAATATCTTGCAGTCATAGTTAATTAGGGAGATGGGACGATAATTTTTGCAAAGGGAATGATCCTTATCGGGTTTGGGAATGAGGACGATTAAGGCCTCCATAAATGAGCCAGAGGCTTTGGTGTCAACAATAAATGAGTTGAAAAGGTCCAAAAGTTTGGGCACAAAAATAGATGAGAAGGTAGAAAAAAATTCAATAGGGAGGCCATCCGGCCCCGGTGCTTTAGCTTTCTTTAAGGATTTGATAGCCTCCATTATCTCCTGTGAAGTAACCGGATTTTCTAATACTTCAAATTTATCAGGAAGCGAAGGGGGGCCAGGAAGACCAGAAAAAAAGGTATGAAGGTTCTGGTCAGAGGGGTTTGTATCATCAGAGTATAATGATTGGTAATAATCATGAAATACAGAAGCCATGTCTTCATCCGACGACACTAGATTATTAGTGGCTTCATTAAGGATAGGGCCTATATTTTTACGTTCAGATTTAATTTTTAAATAATTGGCCAGCATCTTGCCAGCTTTATTTTGACCACCATGGTATTTAGATTTAATTTTAAGAAGAACATTGCATGCATCATTCGTGGCAATTTTAACAAGAGCAGATTTGGCCCTGATCAATTCATGGAGAGCAGATGGGGATTCAGACGAAGTAAAGTAATTATGCTCTAATAATTTAAGTTGTTGTAATAATACGTCATATTTGGCTTTAGCCGCTTTCTTCTTTCTTGCCGAGTAGGAGACAACAAAAGCACGGAAAGAAGCTTTAAAAGCATCCCAGTTATTAGTAATGGAAGTGTGTAAGGGATTATTGAAAGTAAAAAATTCATTAATGAAGTTGGTGGCTTCAGTTACAAAAGTGTTGTCAGATAGCAAAAAATTATTAAGTTTCCAACGCCCAAATTTCGGGGAGCCCAGGGAAAGATCTAGGGAAGAGGAGACAGGGGCGTGATCGGAGATAAAAATAGAACCAATCTTAGAGGATTGAATGGATGGGAGTAGGGGTTTATTGACTAAAATATAATCAATTCTAGATCGAGTATGGTGAACATTTGAAAAAAAAGTAAATTCAAGGGAATCAGGGTTACATATCTTCCACACATCATATAATGAACGAGAGGCAATGGCAGATTGAAATGCTTTATGGGTTTTATCAGGGTTAAATTTGCATTTGGATTGCCTATCCGAATATGGGTCGAGCCATTGATTGAAGTCTCCCCCAACAATAATATTTGGACTGTCAATGGAAGATAGTAATATTTTAATATTTTTCCAAAAATCTGGGTCAGGTTTGACAGGACCATAAATATTCAATAGGACAAGGACTTTATTCTGTATAGCAACCTTAGCCATTACCCATCGTCCATCACTGTCACATTGTGTAGATAAAATTTGTGCATGAATAGACTTGTGAAATAAGATAGCCACACCTCCCTTCCGACTAGAAGCTGGAGAATAAACAATTTGACCCACCCATTGTCTTTTTAATTTAAGTGATTCGACATCATTGCAATGCGTTTCTTGAATAAATGCAATATGAGAGCTTAATTTAGACAAATGAGAAAGTACCTTTTGTCTTTTGACGGGATTACCAAGACCACGAACATTCCACGTGACAACATTACACATATTGGAAGGAAGGAGGAGTAAGACATAAATGAATATGATACACTTCAGGAGGACAACTGAGAGTAAAAAAACACCATTCATTAGATAAAGACAGAGACCAAAATGTACAATAAACGATCATATAGACAAAATTTAAATATAGAAACAGCACCATTGAAAACAATAAGGAAGGAGTAGGGAAAAACAAATTGAATAAAGAAGAGAAGGAAGAGAAGGACAGAGAAGAAAAGAAAGTAAACAGATCAAGGGAAAGAACCCAGATCTGCAGAGAAGCAAGAAACCAAAATGCGGGGAGCATGTTGGCGACAACAGCAAGAACAGCGGAACAAGTTAATGAAGAAAAAAGAGAAGAATAAAAATGGTAAACCTCAATACTGAATAGTGGGTAACATTACTGAAAGATAAAGAGTAAAAAAAAGGAATGATATTATAAAGAAAAAAATAAACATGAGAAATACAGAGCTACACATATGGATCTGTAAAGCAGGTTAACTAGTGACTGAAGAAAAAAGTGAAACATTAGTTTTCCATATTTCTAGTAGAGATACTATTGAGAAAGAGACTCAGTTTAGCAGGCTCATCAAATGACCGCGATCTCCCTTCATACGTGACTTTGCACAAGCAAGGATGCAAAATGCCATATTGAATGTTTAATTGTCTCATCTGGGGGCGAAGAGCCAGAAATTCTTTACGGCGCGCGTTTGTTGCAGTGGAGACATCTTGAGAAATGAAGATATTATGGCCTGACCATGTGAGGCGTCGTTTAATTTTAACAGCTTTCAGGACATCCATCAATTCAGTGAATTCTAAAAAGAGCATGATGATGCCCCGTGGTTTGTTAGAGTTCTGTTGAAGACGACCCAAGCGATGTGCCCTTTGTATGTTTAGAGGAGTTGAAGATTGAAGGTCTAAGAGTTCCGGAAGACATTTTTTAAGAAAGGATAACATGTCTGAACCTTCAATATTTTCTGGTAGGCCATACAGGCGGAGATTGTTCCTGCGATTTTCCAAATCTTCGGTGTGAAGTTTGAGTTTTTGTATTTCTTGTTCTAATAAAGGAATTCTAGTAGAAATATCTTGAAGATCACCAACACGTTGTTCAAGTTCCAGTACTTTGCCTTCCATAATTATCCCACGGTCCTCAATCTGCTTTAACTTTTCGTTAGTAGCTACCATGAAAGGCTGTAGACCACGAACCTCCTCTAAGATGGAGTCCAGAACAGGGTTTTGTGAGATATGAATAGGAGAGGGTGGGTCATTTTTATGCCTCTTTGGTTTGGCACCTGAGGAAGATGATCGAGACAAGGAGTGTTGATCAGTCGCCATTGTGGTTCTTGGAATGGAACGAGTTGTAGTAATTAACAGTGGACGAATGCGCCCCATAGACCCCAGGCCAAAAAGACAAAGAAGGTGGCCGTGCAAGATAAATTATATAGAGAATTCTTCCTCTGTCACAATATACGTATCTGCCACAGATTATAGAGATGGAACATTATCAAAAGACAGAATCCAGTTTGTAAGTATTTAACCCAGTCACGGCACAAGAGTATGTAGGCACACAACTTCCCTATATCAAGACCACTACTTGTGCTCAAAATTGGTGTTATTTGAGGCACGAACAGGTCTTAGGACATCTGCGTTCGAGCAAAGCTCACTCAAAGACCTCCATCCTGCTTCATCATTTAGATCATTTCCCCACACATTATTTAAAGACACGCAGACACTCGTTGGCAGACAGAGGCACCACTGACTTTATCGGCAAGATGCGTTTCAGTAGGGACTACCCATCACAGCGACGGCAGTGTGCGCGGGAAATAATATGACATTCATTGATGACGGATGACAAGCAGAAGCGCTCTGTTTACATAGGAAGGATATCCAGTAAAAACATCACTGTGGTATGTAAGAGGGCGTTTTTTTTTTAATGAGACCCTATGATGATGACATCCATGGGTACACCCTCCACTTCAATAACTCATGGTGAATGGTGACCAGACAAAAAAAAGTCCAAATATATTTATGCCTGCTTGTAGTCACATAAATGTAATGACCTCAATAGCCTTCCTCACTTCCATTGAGCACTGCACCTCTCCTTACCGCCATTACCGAGCATTGCAGACATTCTGTGGGCATTAACTGAGCAATATACACTTTTTTTTTTTTCCTTTAGCAATAACCCCTATCAGCCGGCATTTCACTCCTCCCGGTCTGTGGTGGTATTGGCAGTTTACAGCTCAAAAACGCGAGCGCCACATTTCAAAATGGCGCCCGCGACTTCCTGAGGAGAAGATCGCCGCCGCCGCCTCCAGGCTCAGCGTGCATGGGAGAATTGATAAAAAGCGGTCGCTGGACTCACCGCCGCATTCCTACATGAAACCCACCATCTGCGGCTGAAATTGGTAGATTTTGAGGCACCAACGGAACCCGGAGCTTCCGCGTCCGATCGGAGCTCACTCTAAGTCCGCCATCTTGCTTCGGCGCTCAAGCCACGCCCCCATATGCTGATATTCTGATAGGAGTTGCAAAGACTCACTGGCAACGTGTGCTTTGAAGATATTGACATATTTTGATTTTAAATCATCAAACGATGAATTCTGTCCAGGAAACCCAAACCACGCTTATTATTTCCCAATTTAAAATGATATATACAACTTAGCCTCGGGGGGAAACACTAAGCCTACGACAGACCCAAGACCTGCTGACCTTCAGGAGGCTACTCAAGACCTGGCTGTTCGACCAGTAGCAGCACCCCCCCGCCCCCTTCCCTCTCCCCAGCGCCTTGAGACCCTCGCGGGTAAGTAGTGCGCTCTACAAATTCTGTGATTGATTGATTGATTGTTCTGAAATTCAAATATTGATCTATGAACGCTCTAAAAATAAATCTATATTTTTTGCTACGACAGATTATTCATAATGTCCGGACTAATATCAATGATAGTCTTGAGAGTAATTGAATGAAAATGCTTTCCCTTTCCACCAGCACCACACAGATGTCCTTGAACTTCCAATTTCAAAGGGAGGAAACATGCAGGCATTGTGGGTAATTGTTATGTCGCTTTCCTAAATAAGTTGACTGGCATAGCAGTATATTTCTCCCGTTCTTATGGTAAAAAGATGGCAACTTAGGTGACCTAAAACAGACAAAATGATGTGGGCTCATAAAAGTTTGAACTGGGATGCATTAAGGAATTTGGAAAGTGCCAGCGCTTTTGCTGAGCACCGGTTAAACAGTGACAAAAGAGAACCGTCATCCAGTTGTAGCAGTTGTAACATTCACAAAATCCCCGGGGGAGGCTACAGATGTGGGATGAAACGCTGTGTCTTGCAGCCCTAGCAGAATCTAACACCTTTTAGCTCAAACATATATCTTGGGTATGCCATTTTGCTATCCAGAAGCCGTGACCACTAAAATTAACTCATGCCAGAATAAACTGCAGAATACCAAAGAACATTTAAAATCTAAAAAAAACATTGGCAAAACCCCCTAAGTCATGCCTGAACAAGCCTGTAACATTTTATGTACTTCTTTTTTTGCAAACCTATGTAATAGACATTTAGGGCCCGATTGCGACTTTGGCGGGCAGCGCCAGGTCCACCCTGCTGCAGCACCTCCAAATTCGTGGCCAGATTAGGAGTTTCCTCCTGTCTTGGCGGGCTGGTTTTTGACATTCCCATGGCTGTGCCTCTTAAAACGGGCACCACAATGGGAATGCCAAAAACAGTTCCTGCACGGCATGGACTGAAAAGTCCATGTGTGGAGGAACTGGGGTGCATGCACACAGGGGTCCACATGTTGTGCCCCCCTGTGTGCATCCCCATGCAGAGCAGGCAAAGGGGACCCTGCAGAGCCCCCTTTGTTTCCTCTCCGCTGTGGTTTTCCTGCCATGAAAACCGTGACGGAGAGGAAACTTGTAATATGCTTCACCAAGCATATTACTGCCTCCTGACTGCTGCAACACCGCCACGGAACGGCGGTTCCTTGGCGGCTGCGGCTGGGCTGTGGCGGTCCCACTGCCCGACACCTAATAGGACGGTCAGGAGACAACCACCATTGTGCTGCCATGAGTCTGGCGGTCCGTGGACTGCCAGTCTTGTAATCAGGGCCTAAAAGTGTAGAGGTGATAAAAAATAAAAAGTACTGCCGTCTAACGGTGGCTTGTAAGTTTTCAAAACAAAAAGGAAGTAAAAATAAACATTGCAAGGCTAAATAAAAGAAGTGGGCTAGTTTGTTTTGTGTATGTTCACCTGACAAGAGCAAAATGCCACCACTCACAATGAGGAGAGTCAAAGGCTGTTAGGCTGACTTATTTCCCTGTGTCATAGGCTGGTGGTTGGTGAAAGCAAAATGGCACATGAACAGACCAATGGATCAATAAAGTTAACCAACACACCCTCTATGTATTTATGCATATGTATTTTTATTACGTTTTTTGGGAAAACACAAGGCTGGTGATGAATTAACAGTTTCTTCATATCAGACCTAAAATTTGTTAAAATAAGGAAATTATAACAAAATATATCAATTAATATTTAATATAAATGTTATAAAATACTTAACTCACAAGTGGCTGAAAAAGAGGAAAACTTTTAAAGTCACCAATAAAATATAATGCAAACACTGTATCACAAACCTCAGACACCCATAAAATAGGGCCACTGGAATGGTGGGATTTCTGGGTGAACAAAGTTATCCTCAGACTCAGATGGCCTCATTTGAAGCGGCCTATCCTTCTAACTCTGGGTTGCACCTCCCTAACTTAGAAGGAGGAGAAACAATGTGTTACCAGTAGAGGAGCCACCACCGTGGGTCAGCCGCCAGCATACATCATGGCTGTCTCTCACATCGTAGGCAGTAACAAAGTGTCTCAGTGTATCCATTGGGGTCTTTTCATTGACAAATGAGTACGTCTGTTTCCCTATGCAGAGGCCATAATTACCTGACAAATGAGGTCTCCTAATGAATGTGCATAGTTAAATGTATGTATGAGTACTCTTCGAAGTGAGAACCTTGTGTGAATTCCACATGGTTTAGAGTCATTGGGCCTGATTCACCAAGGGTAACTGTATATTTTTGGTTACGTTTACGATTGTTCGCTATTCCCAAAGGGATTTATGAGTAGTATCTTTACAAGTGCAGAGTCTCCACACATAAAAACATAGGCCTTTTTATGTGTTGAAACTCCACAGTCGTAAAGATACCACTCGTAAATCCCTGTGTGAAAGACAAAAGTGTAAGTTTACCTTAGTGAAACAGGCCCCTGGTATTTTACTCTGCTTACTTTGCATTTTTGCTGTATTTCTATTTCCCTTGGTAGGCTGTTTATTTTTACATATCTTGTGATTGACTAAGATTGCACATAGATGAGATGATTGAAACGAGGACGCAATTTTGTAGCAATGGGTGTGACCTGATTATTAAATAATGTATAGGATATAGATATGCAACGATCTGTTAGAAATGTGATTCCTGGGGCCGTATTATAGATGTACCCCAGGGGCACAACGAGCATTTGCGCCCACTTTGCACACCTCCAGGGCACTTTGGTATTACAGAAGGGCACGCAGATGCTTGTGCATCACCTTCTGTAATGCTGAAAGCACTGCTAAAAGTTGGCGCCTTGTCAGTGCACCCCTCGATTTTAGCCCTCTGGAGGGGGGAAAGGGGATACTTTATTCCCCTTTCAAAGTGCAGGCGGGTTGCCGCCTGCACTGTGAAAACACGCAGTGGCTTTGAAGCAGCCGCTCCGTTTTTCACATGAATGCGCTGCCCCAGGGCAGCACGAGTTCCCGGCTGCCCAGGGGGAATTGCATTCACCCTAACGCAGCACATTTTCCTTGATAGCGTTGGGCGCACCTATTAAAAGGGGCACCCGGCACAATCAAGGAAAAATCGCTTTATGTATAATGCGGCCCCAGGTTGGCTGAGGTATCCACAAAGGCCAGGCAGCAACCACTACTTTAGTCAGGGTCAGCTAGATACACAATAAGATAACCTGTGCTCACTCTCTGGTAGCTTGGCACAGAGCAGTCAGGCTTATCTACAAAGGCAATGTGTAAAGTATCGGTGCAATACACCACAAAAAGACTCCACACAGGGTTAAAAATATAGACTATAAGTTTATGAATAAAACAAGACCAAAACGACAAAAATCCAATAAATCGAACTGGATCATGAATTTTTTAAAGAATAAACCAAAAACAGTTCTTGGAAGTCGATAGCGCTAAAAGGTTACTTTAGTACGTGCTAGACCGGGGTAAATCCAAAGTTCAGGCCGACCTCGCTGCAGTTCCAAACATGTCCTGCTGACGTTTTACCTTCTCAAGCTGAGCAAAGTGACCCATTCACAGGAAAGACGGTCGCCGGGAGCAAGTAGAGCATTGCTAGTGATGATCCTGCGGGCGCAAAGAGTCGGCCGGGCATTGCAGACGGGGCCTTGCGATTGTGGGCAGCGATCCTTGCTGTTCAAGGACATGATTCTACGACAGCCCGTGCTAATCCTTCGAGCGATCAGCACAGTCCCAAGGAGAACGGACCCATTTGCGGTCTCAAAGAGCCCAAAAGCTTGATTTCAGGGGCCCAGGAGCTGTAGGTGATGAAGGCAGCTGCAGAACCCACTTCTGAGGCCCAGAGTTTGGAGGGGACACCTCAGGCCAGGGAAGGATTCATAGAAAGTCAGAGTCCAGCAGCACCAGCCGGGTTGTAGGAAGTCTTTTGTGTCCCTGAGACTTCACAAAACAGGAGGCAAACCAGCATGCCTTTGGAGATCACTTGGAGGGAAGGCAGAGTCCAGCTCTCCTTCCAGCAGAGGCAGGAAGCAGCAGGCAACAGGGCAAGAAGCAGAAAAGAGATTCTTCTGGAAAAGTTGACTAGTGGAGTCCTTTAAACAGCACAGCAGTTCTTCTGACAGAAGTTCTGTTCAAGATCCAGAAGTGTCTGATTTCAGGGGGTCAGAGACCCAGTACTTATACCCAAAAGTGCCTTTGATATAGGGGGTGACTTCAAAAGGTCCCTCTGAAGTGGACAAGGATCCCTTTCAACCTAGTCCTGTCTATCAGGCTAACCCTGGGGGATAAATGAGTACTTTGTGTGTGGACAGAATGCTTGCTATTGAAGTGTAAGTGTCAGCCCCTTCCATTCCTTCCCTGCCCAGGAAGACCCATCAGAATGCAGATGAGTGCTCAGAATGCAGATGAGGCTCATCTTCCTGTGTTTGTGGCTGTCTAGAGGGAATGCACAAAGTATAGCTGTCGCCCAACCCAGACGTGAATTGGAGACAAGCTATCAGGCACAAAGACTAGTAAGTACAGAAAAATGTCCACTTTCTAAAAGTGACATTTCTAAAACAGTCATTTTAAATCCAACTTTACCAGTAAGAAGGATTTATCATTAACTTCCAGACATATCAAACATGAAAAAGCTACTCCTATCTGATCAGGAATTCCAGATTAAAAGTTTCTTAATGAATTTCCAATGCTAGCTTATGAGAGGAGTAGGCCTCACAGTAGTGAAAAACGAATTTTACTGTTTGTCCCTACCAGGACATGTAAAACTTTAATGTACATTTGCTATATTTTACTTGCACAACACCGCACGTTTAGGGCTACCCAGGGCCTACTCTGCCCCGGAACAGTGTCAGTGATGTCAAAAAACCTAACTAAAATTGGTCAGGACAACACACAACATGCAACAAATAAATTGCGTGCAAAAGGACACAGTTGCCCTTGTCCAATTCCCCTTTTGAGTACATTAACTGTCAAGCCAATCGGTTGCATGGGAGGAGTGTGGGCCTACCTTAGGTGTGACCTATGTGTAATAAAGTGAGAGTTTAAGGCTTGGCAAGTTGTTTTTAAATGCCAAGTCAAAGTGGCAGTAAACTGCACACACAGGCACTTTAGTGGCAGGTCTGAGACAGGTTTGAAAGGCTACTTCTGTGGGTGGCACAATCAGTGCTGCAGGCCCACTAGTATATGGGTATATGGTATGCCACTTTACAAGGGACTTGCAGGTAAATCAAATATGCCAAACAGTTTTACAGCAATCATACCATGTTTAGAGGAGAGAGCACATGCACTTTAGCACTGGTCAGCAGTGGAAAAGTGCCCAGAGTCCTAAAGCCAGCAAAAAGAAGGTCAGAAAAAGAGGAGGAGGAAGGCAAATAGTTTGGGGTCACCCATTAAAAAGGTCCATTTTCTAGCACGATCTACGATGAAAGTATTGTTTAAAAGATGGTTTATTTCATGCACAGTAGATGCTGAAAGCCCTATACCATATACAGTATTGAACATTTTAATCAATGCTGTCCTGAAGATGTGGCAGTACATGAGCAGTAGCCACCAAAATGTGCATTCACACCTAGGGGTCTATTACGATGTCGTTAGGAAAGCATTCCGACCGATTCAGTTTAGGAATGCTTTCCGAGCGACTCGGATTGGGGGGAAGTCTGACCAAGCGATTTTGATGCATCCTGATGCTTCCGGATACGATTCGGTCGGACTCCCATTGAATTCAATTTGACCCTGTGTTCCGAACAAGAACACAGGCTCCCATTGCAAAAAGGGGTGGTTGGGGAAAACCTTGCACCCTGTGGCGGACACCCCATGGTGCCTGCCACACTGCATGGTTGTAAAGGGGGGTCCCATGGGTACCCCCATGGGCCCAATTCGGAAGGCTCCAGGTGAAGGGGGCCTGCTACGGGCCCCCAAAGTCAGATTCCAACAGCCGATTCATTTCAGAAGAAGCGATTCGGAAAGGCTGTCCGAATCTGAAATCCTAATCGCTTGGCTGAAAACACGCTCCGTAGACCACTGCGATTCGGATCCGAGTGGCTCGGTTACTCCCAATGCCTTTCGGAACCAAGTTGGACAGTTCGAATGCTTCCCAGCCATCGTAATCGTTCATTGGGAAATGTGCCCGAGTCGGTCTGAAAGGCGGGTTCCGAATCGGATTCGGACTAATCGAATGCCGTTCGGAGCCTTTCCTAATGACACCGTAATTGACCCCTTAGTCTAGATTCGTTGGACTGAAACCAAGTGTAAGAAATTGGGTTACTGTTGAGGGTGGTGAAAACCTTACTCAAGCAACAACCACATTCATTGTCAGGGTGAAGTCAAAAGCAAACCCAAATTAACCTGTGCTCCCCCTCTGGCAGCTTGGCACATAGCAGTCAGGCTTAACTTAAAGACAATGTGTAAAGTATTTGTGCAACACTTCAAACAGTAATAAAATGAAAACACTACACAAAACAATCCCACACAAAATTAAAATAATAGAGTAGATTTTAATAAATAACACAAGACCAAAATGACAAAAATCCAATCAGTAGATCAGGAGATATGCAATTTTAAATATTTCAGTGAAAATAGCTTAAAAAAGGCCAAAGTGCCACTGCCGGCTATCTGGTCAGGCGAGACCGGGAGAAGATCACAATTTCAGGCTGACTGCGATGGAGCTCAGGTCAGATACAGGGTCAGTGCTAGTCCTACTGAAAAGTGATCTTCTCAGTCCATTGCAAATAGTCACGTTCACTGTGGAGGGGACCACGAGGAGCAGGGAAGCATCACGGACAGTCAATGTAACTCAAAGAGAAGGCCTGGCATCGCTGACAGACGTCACTGTAGTGCAAAGATCCTGTTGTCATCACAAAATGGTTGGGCTGATGGTTCGTGGACACAAAGGAGCCAAAATCTTCAATTCGGCCTCTCTGTGACCACAGCAAAGGTCCAGGACCTGAAGGGCACCACATGGTGTCAGGGGCTTGCTCCAGATGGATCCCGGTGGTGGTTCAGGTGGTTCTAAGCCTGTTATGGCCCTATGTTTCTGAACTAAAGGCCAGCAGAAGAGCCCTTGAACTCATGCTCGGAGTCCTATGTTCAGGTGCAAGTCCAATCCCTCTGACTCAGGAAGGAAGGCAGCAGGGGGAGCAATCTATCAAGACATCAGTCCAGCAAGGCACTAGTCTAGCAGGGGCGCAGTCCAGCAGAGTGCCACCCCTTTCAGCAGAACAGCAATCTTTCTTCCTGGCAAAGTCGCCACAGGTCCAGAAGTGCACTGAAGAGTTGGTGTCTGAGGTTCAATATGTATACCTTGTTCCCTCACTCTGGAAGGTGGGAGAGGTTTCTAGAGGTCTCCCTTTGAAGCAGTGGTAAAGTGCACAGAGGTCTAAGGCCAGCAAAAACGAATTCAACAAAAATAGGAGAAGTGAATGTAAAACGTTTGGGGGCTGCCCTGCAGAGAGGGCCAGTTCCAACAACAAGAGTGTGCAAAAAAATGGAACTAGGTACATCACACTACAATGTGTGAAGTGTTGATGTTGTCCGGGAGCTATGTTTTTATTTAGAGTTAAAAGAAAATGAATGTGTGTATGAATGATTTGAGGGCACAGGGGAAATATGTGTAACAAATAGAAAAATAGAGGTTGGGCAGGAGTCTTCATGTTTTTGATGTTTTGTCGCGAGACAATTACCTTTGAGCCTGTCAAACTCTGGATGGTGCCTAACTAGAAGGCATTTTGAAAGATATTGATATCATGTAGTTTAGAGGACAGAAAATGAATGCTGTTTAGTCTGGTCTTTGTCATAAAAAAATAACAAACAATATATGCTATTTATAGAGAGTACCTGTTAAGTCACAGTGCCAACACTACTAATTGAATAAGGCAACATCTGGCGCTGCCTTGCGAAGCTTCTTGAAGCAGCACCAGGACTTCACTTTTGGCAGTAATTTCCTTTGGGTGCTTAAGTTTCATCCAGACAGTGTCCTTAGCAGTTGAATACGCAAACAATAATAGGTTTAAAAATGCTTATTAGAGCAAGGACAGGCCCACCTCGCCTATACCTTCAGTTTCTCCTTAGCTTTTGTTGATATGTTTTTTCTCGATACTCTCTGGATCAAATGTCGCACTTTTTTACAAGTCGCCTGTTACTCCTGATAGGACGGGTCGAGTGAGTTACTAGCCCAATAAAGGTTAAAAATCATTTGGAAACAACATGCCATACAAGCATTTTATTCAACTCTTTACCTCTCAAAACAGCTGAAATGTCCAGTAAAAATAAATGCAAAAATGGGAAATAACATGCTGGAACTGGTGTAGAAACACCAATTTTCACATCTCATTCCCAGTCCAAGATGTTAAGCATGTAATGGCCCAGTATAAGTGCATGATTCCACCTGTTATTACAGTGTTTTCTTTACTTGGACATATGTAATGAGGCCCTTGAAACTTATTTTTATCCACAGTCCAGTTTCACTTAATGAGAGGGCAACCACTGGGTTTGTGATGAGAGTTATTGGTTTATGTGTTGCTGTGGCATGTGTAAAGGAATCAAGCATTCGTAATAATACAAGACTGACCTCTGACGACTACGTTGAGCATATGAGAACAACCCAGAGGCAAGTGTAGGCTCACTGTACATTCAAAAGAATGTATCACTGTTATTGACAAGAGTGTACTGTGGTTCCCATTGACAAAAGGATCTAAAGGGGTGTTCTGTGGTCTCCGGTGCCAAAGGAAACTGAAGGCGTGTTATATGGTCCCCAGTGGCAAAAGGAACTAAAGGGTCAACATGACAAGAATGTAACTGCATCTTGGAGCCATAGCTAATAAAGGTTATACGTATCCACAATTCCAGTAGCCAACAAATGTCAGAAATCAATCTGGTGCTACGGTGGTGATGAGAGAAAAAGAACATAGGATACGTCCTCCCGTCTAAGACTCACTCCAACAAAGGTATCCTATGTATTTTATCATTAGCGCTGTAGTCACACTGGGATATCTCACACAATCAAGTGAAGCTTGACCCTCGTCATTTAACAAGGCCTTAGTGCTGTTTGATATAACCTTACACAGTCTATTGGTGTCATGCTTCACCATCGGGTCTCATCCTGGTCCCTAAAAACCCCAGCATGGGTTCGACTATATTCCAGGGAGCTCTTGGGGAATATCCTGCCAGGGTCTTCCAATAAAAATACCTCGGATCACCTAAGTATCTCTTTATTAACAGTGTTCCTGATATGATTAAAAATAATTACGTGGCTGTGGGCCTGGAGATAATGATACTATACCCTATGTATAAGTGGACATGTTTCAGCCCTTAGATGGGTGACCATAGGGTCCAGGTCTTTTGCCAGGACTAGGTACTCTGCCCCGGAACAGTGTCAGTGATGTCAAAAAACCTAACTAAAATTGGTCAGGACAACTCACAACATGCAACAAATAAATTGCATGCAAAAGGACACAGTTGCCCTTGTCCAATTCCTCTTTTGAGTACATTAACTGTCAAGCCAATCGGTTGCATGGGAGGAGTGTGGGACATGTCCCTTTAGTCACATATTCATCAAGGGTATCATGTCAGCTTTTACACCTACTTGGTCCGCCCTTCACCTCCGTGCTGGTTTATGAAACAACACTAAGGTCTTGTTAAACGACAAGGGTCAAGCTTTACCTGGTTGTGTGAGATATCCCGCTGTGGCTACCGGGTTAGTGATAAAATAATAAAGGTTATACACTACACAGCCTCAAGCCAAACCTGCCTAATGTGAAAGTCTCATTTGTAGATGACTTTATTCTGATGAAAATTCAACTGTGTACAAAATGGCACAACATATTGCACCCTTCTAGTGTTTTCACCTCTGGGAATTTGTGGGGAATGCCTAAATACCTCCATTCAAAGGCTTTCAGGTGGGTCTTCCACTCACTGCAGGAACATCTTCTAAAGCTTCAGGTCCCACGTTGTGCATGAGGGGTCATCTGGTAAGCCGCGCTCCAAAACGTCACCACTGAGCAAACTGCAACCTAATGCATCAGTCGTGTCATTTATGGACTGTGCCCACCTCAATACTGTGTCCTGTGCCTAGTTGCATTTTACACTCAATGGGCCCGATTCAGAAAGGTAAACGAACCCTTTTTTATATGTTTACTTTTTTTTGGTATTCACAAACTAGGATTTAATAGTAACTTTAGGACTGCGGAGACTCCGCTTTCGGAGCTGAAAACTCCGCAGGTAAAAAGATAGGAAAGGCCTACCTTTTATGTGCGGAGTTATCCGCACCGACTGCAGAGTCTCCACAGGGGTAAAGTTACTATTAAATCGTAGTTTGTAAATATCGAAAAAAGAGTAAATTTACACAAAAGTGTAAGTTTACCTTAGTGAATTAGGACTCAAATATCTCTGAAGAGAAACCCTGATTTTGAGACGCATGTGATTTCTGAAAAATCAGATTAGGAACTATTCTTGGACAAGATTGCTCTAGTGATTTATTTTTTCATAATCCTAGATTCAGATGGCTGATATTCCCTGTGGGTAATTTATGCTCTTTTCTTTCTCGTTGTTTTTGTTCGCAGGGTGAACAGTGCAACATTGTCCCTGATAATGTGGATGACATTGTGGCGGATCTTGTCACAGATGATGGAGGGGAAGGTAAAAGCGTGTGCAATTATGACATTAAAACCGAGAGTGTGACCACTAGTAAATACTAAATTCACAGCATTCGTTCAGGTTTTCGGGAACATTCGGTGATTTAACCGGCTACACGGGAAGACATTTGTCTGTTACCACCAATGGACAATGCAACGCGTTTTGTTTAAATGCTTTAATGTTATCGATTCCCAAATGCAGTTCTCCAAAATTATCCAGTTATTAAAACAATCCGAGTGAATGAAGAAAAAAAAATTGTATCTTGAACGAAAAATATATGAGCTATGCCATGCATGATGTCGTTTAAAGAGATTTTATAATAAAATACATTACCGAGGAAATACCAAATCAAGATTGTAATGTATTTCACATAAATGAGCCATCATCTATTTTGTAATGATACGATAAAGGTTTATAATAAGTTTCTGAATTTAATAAGAACTTATTCGTAGGTTTTTTTTACACTTTTTTTATTGGTTTCCGAAAGTATCGACTGTAGTCTGCAATTGTTATATATAATATGCAGTTGCATTTCAATGAATATTTATAGTTCAATAAAAATATTTTACTAAGAATTCAAGTTCGCATTAAATTTAGATGACACACCAGAAACCTGCATCTACTCCAACTGGTCGCCTTGGTCAGCCTGCAGTTCGGCCACTTGCGACAAAGGGAAGCGGATGAGACAGCGGATGCTGAAAGCCCAGCTTGACCTCAGCGTGCCCTGCCCCAACACCCAGGATTTTGAGCAATGCATGGGGCCAGGCTGCAGTGATGAAGGTAAGAAATACATAACCAAAGCAATTAACAAAAAAACAAAGACGTGGGCCCACTCTTGTAGACAATGTTCAGGGCAACATGTGAAGACAACATCCATAAATGCCTGCACTCTTTTTCGAATTACCATTGAATACACCCACTCTTTTAGATATGTTCATAAGTAAAGTTGCACAGTTAGGTGGAATTTTTTTTAAAGCAAACTTTTTAACAGTTCACTATGTTTCTGCTTAACGGAAATGCACATAAAGTCAAAAGCAAACTGAGTCCTGGCGTGGTAGAAATAAAAATTATGTCAATGGGTTGTGTTGCTTTCGTGGAATGATCAAAATGAGAATATGTAGGGTTGTGAAGTGATAGCGTCCACAGTATGTGTGACCTCTGAGAAGTGGGCATTTTTCAAACTAGATGGCTCGGGCAGTTAGCATGAGCTTGGGCTGGAAATCTAGCAGTGTGGTTTTTTAAAGAATTTTATGCAGTTAGGGCTGTGGCCAAGATGGTGACCACATAAGATGCTCGAGAAGGAGCTCCGCATCCCTCATCCTTTGCCAAAGCATTCTGCAAAGATACCTCCCTGAAACCTTGGTGGCCGGGAGACGTGGCCTGCGACTTGCAGTGCATGGTTGTGGCCCGGGCGGACGTGTCTTGCCTGATCGGGACAGGGGCAGAGCCGGACTGGCCGTAGCGGGCACTGGGCATTTCCCCGGTGGGCCGCCAGAGTGAGGGACGGTTTTAGACCCCTGGGGTGCTGGTTTTGTTACGGGGGCCGGTTGTGCAGCGTAGCTGCAATGTCGCCCCCCAGCAACAAAAGCGGCACAAAGCTTTCCGTTAACACCTCCCCGGTGCCGGCCGAGCTCTTTGCCAGGGCCGGTTTCGGTTCCCAGTCCGGCTCAGGACAGGGGTGAGCAGAACAGAGGCTGATCAAATACAGACCTCACCTCCCCACCGTGCCGACGTTCTGACCGAGGTGTCATACAGTGGGAGTACAGCGGCAGCTGTGGCATCCAGCTGTGTCGACTGCCAGGAGCCGTGGGCAGCCGCACACTGTAGAGGACTTCACCCCCGGGGCGACTCCTGCCCGACCGGCACATCAGGCCGCATTGCCCTCCTGTCCCGTCCTAGAATGGGTGAGTGACCGCCGGGAGAGGCTTATCATTGCAGCTCTGGGCCCCTCCACTTCCTCCCTCATTTATACAGACAGAGGCCTTTGGTGTTGTGCAGCCCTGCCATTTATCCTGACAGTGTACATTTCCTGCCCCGCCCGATCTCGAGCTTATGAACTGGTCACCTTTCTCCCTGAGTAGATGAAACAATTTTATTAATGGGGGCCCTGGGCGTGATTACTGCTGGACACTCTCTTGCCCTGCAGGCTCCCAGGCCCAGAGACAAGAGACTTGAGCCGGCGAGTTGCAGTCCATTATGTGCTGTCATTGTGCACTTGCCTCCCCACTCTTTCACAGCTTTCGGAGACTGCATGGGCCAGAGGCATAGTGGCTGAGCCTGTATGCCATTTAAACCTGCACACTGTTACTGCAGTATAGCACCTGCAGAGCACGACACAACAGGAATTTCCCAACGCCGTTGCTCATAGTCATGATGCACTGCCAACATGGTACATCCCAAGACAGACAAAACACAGTCAGTGGTGCATGGTACCCAGGGAGACGACTCAGAGAACGAGCAATCATGCACTTCTGATGAATCACTGGGAAGTACTTTAGCGACACACTCACGTATATTTGATGAGATCCTTGCTGCTGTGCTGGACATCAAAACAACCCTTGAACCAAAAATAGACTCTCTGCAGATTGACATGAATCTTATGCAGGATGACCATAACAAGTTAAAAGAGTGTGCTGTATCCACAGAATCAACCTGGGCTTCCCTAAGTCCTTCAGTCGCCAAATCTAGCGCACATATCAAGGTCCTGCAGGATGAAGTGGTGTATCTCCGTCGTTGCGCAGATGACCAGGAAGGCAGATCCCGGCACAATAATGTCTAAATAGTGGGCCTACCAGAGCGTGCAGAGGGTCACAGCATGGAGCTGTACCTCGAGGACTGGTTCTCTAAAACCATTATTCAGGGTAAGCACTCTAATTTCTTCTCTATTGAGCTCGCCCATAGAGTGCCGGGCAGACCACCTCCCCTGTGGGCACCTCCACGCCCAGTGGTTGCCCACCTCTTCAATTAGAGGGATAGGGATCATATCCTGTAGGTCATCAGAGCTAGCGGCCCATGGTTGGTGGAAAACACCCAAGTCAATATTTTTCCAGATTACACCCTTGATATGCAATGATGGAGGTTCTCCTTCATGGATGTGAAGCGATGCCCGTGGAAACATGACATCAAGTACGCCCTCCGGTACCCTGCGGCGCTCTGGATCATGCAGGTAGACAATAACACCATATGCGCCACCCCAGAAGATGGGTGGTCCTGGCTAGAATGAAAGTGCATCACAGCCATGCTGTGAGAATCCTCCTCTCCCCCCCTCGGAATGGAAAGTGCAGGGTCGTGGCGGAGAACGCGGCAGGCGCCGCCCGGTGGGCCCTATGAAAGAACAGGCTGCCAGGGAGAGGGAACAAGTGGTTGCAGAAGTGGAACAAAGATTAGTAACTCCATCTCCTACTGGTTCAGAAGCAGGTTGTCATGAGGGTGCCACCCCAGACATTAACTAACACTTGATGGCTACATTACTTGGGGGAGGCCCTACTGTGACTCCTGAAACTGCTGAGGATGTGATATAGGAGTACATACATTCACAGCGACTGTTCTGCTTTTTCTCCTGTGGCTACGTGCATTAGGCAGGAAGGTGGACTGGGATGCTGCTTTGTTGGTGTAGTGGCTGGGGGCTGCATGCTCCTCTCACACAGCGACTGTTGCTGCATTTTTTTCTTGAGACCAACAATCCGATAAGTGATTTGTTTTCCCGTTTTATTTCATGCAGAATGTGATTTCAAGGTTAGACATCTTGGCACCCCCTTTTAATATCAAATAGACTCCAGTTAGGTTGCTCAATCATTGATGGCGCTATCTGGTCGTGACCAGTTGACGGTGTGGCCTGGGATTGTGGGTTTGTTAGGGGTTAGTTATTGAAATGTTTTTAATACTGTATCCTTCTCGCCTTATTTGCCAAACATTTTGCCCAGCCATATGTGTCATTGTCCTGCCACTCCTCCTTCTTGTCGTCTTTGAATGATGCCTTTTATTAAGTACTTATTACATGATTACTACTGGCCTGCGCTCCCTCGCCCTCAGGGGATGGTGGGCTGCCCGGCTGTCCTTGGAGTTAGCAAACCCTGTTTAGCAGAGATGTCTTGGTTCCTGTAGACTGATATCGCGGAATGCTCGATTCCAATACACGCAGTTCAAATACCTACACCACACATACCTCTCCCCAGACAGAGTAGCCAAGATATACCCGGGGGTTAGTACACACTGTCCCAGATGTAACCATGATACAGCAGACTTTTTTCATATTGTCTGGAGGTGCCCAGTGATATCGGAATCCTGGCACGTGGTGATCTCTTGTATTTCGGCCGTCACAAACTCCATTTTTCCATGTGACCCCAACCGTTGTCTCCTTAGTTCATATAGGGGTGATAACCAAAAAAACTAAACTATTACTGTGTTTCCAGAACCTGGCACTGATATTGGCAAAGTGACGCATTTTCATGTCCTGGAGAGCGAGATCCACCCCAGTCATTTTAACATGGCGCACTAATGTGGTATGCTGGGCGTCAGTAAAATTTCTATTAGATCTGACAACCGGGATAGGGATGGGAAGTGCAACCATACGGAACAATGGGTGGAATATATTGCCAATTTGAATACATTGTTGCCCCTAGTGATTGAAGCCCAGGGATATGCCGTACTGTCTTCGGGATCCCTCGATCTCCTTTAACACTGTTGTGTCACACTGAGTGTAATTGGGCGGGGAGGGATAGAGGAGGATGACGGATGAGGATGGCAATTATGGGCTTGATTTTTTTATAGGTGAGCTCTAACAATGCTCTGGCTCAGAGATTTACATGCAGAAACAAGACAGAAGGGCTCATTGAAATGACCCTTGAGTTAACTATATGTCCATCAGCCAAGCTGAAAGCTTCTCTTCGCTAGATGTACTTGAACTTGGGTAAGGGAAAAGGGTGAGAAATCCTGAAACAGAAGTGCAGTTCAATAAAATCTTTCAACAGTCAAGACAATAGTCAAGAATACTTATATAAAGAGGACTTTGGTAGTTAAAACACTAATTATGAAATAAGCACATTTGGGGGTATAGTGATGGTGGAAATATATTTATGCATCAACTTCCAAAAACGATGACAAAACAGGGTAAATCTAATAATCTTTTATCAGAATCCCAACTGAAAATATAATTTTAATCTTACTTTGAATTTGAGAAAGTGGCTGATTGACAAACTTGCACCTGATATATGGTGAGTGTAAGAAATTGGGTTGTTGGTTGACCGGGGTGTCAAACAGCAACCACATACCTTGTCAGGGTGAGGTGCAAGTCAACCCTAAATTAAGCTGTGCTCACCCTTCTGGTAGCTTGGAACAGGACAGTCAGGTTTAACTCAGAGGCAATGTGCAAAGTATTTGTGCAACACTTCAAACAGTAATAAAGTGAATACACCACACAAAAAAGATCTCACACCAAGTTAGAAAAATAAAGATTCCTTTAATAAATAAAACAAGACTAAAATGACGGAAGTCCAATCAGTAGATCCTGGGATATGCAATTTTAAAGATTTCAGTGAAAAAAGCTCCAAAAAGCCCAAAGTGCCACTGGTGACAATCTTGTCGGGCGAGACTGGGAGAAAGTCACAAGTTCAGGCCCACCGCGATGGAGCATAGGTCAGATACAGGGACCAGGCTAATCCTGCTGAAAAGTTACCTTCTCAGCCCAGTGCAAAGCAAGCATAGAATTATTGCAAGTGTCTTTATTTTTGCAGGAGCCTTGGATGATGCACAATTTTATTCTTATGCTCTGATATGTTATGTGAATTTGTAGAGTGCAGCTAATCACTTGTGTGGGTATTCATGCACTGATGAGGGCAGTCCTGAGGGGCGGGGGATGAGATCATGCCTGTTTTGTCTGGAAGAGCCATGAGGTTCTGAGGTATTTAAGGAGGTTGTTCCAGGCCTTGGCTGCGAGGTATGAGAAGGAGCATTCTCGGCTTCTGGTCTTCTTTATGCGGGGGAGGTGTGGTTTTTCCTAAGATGCAGATCCAACATGTCTGGTGGGTTGGTAGAAATTGAGGTGGTGGTGGAGGTAAGCTGGACCAGTGTTGTAGAGAGCTTTGTAGGTGTGGGTGAGTAGCCTGAACTTGCTTCTTTCCTGGACTGGGGGCCAGTGGAGATTGATGAGGTGTGGAAAAATGTGGTTGTTTCAAGGGATGTTCATGATGAGTCTGGCGTCGTCGTTCTGGGTGATTTGGAGTCGGCGTAGGACATGGGCTGAGATTCTTATGTAGAGGGTGCTTCCATGATCAAAACTACTTGTTTGATAAGAGCTTGGGTGACTGTTCATCTGGTGTTCAGTGGGATCCACTTGAAAATCTTGCATAGCATTCACAGGATCTGAAAGCATGATGAGGAGACAGCATTGATCTGTCTGCTCATGGAGAAGCTGGTGTCCAGGATGATCCTGAGGTTCTAGGGATGGTCCGCAGTGGAGGACCAAGTTTGAAGGGTGACCAAGACGCGTCCCAGGGGGAGTGGTTGTTGCTGAAGATTAGGACTTCGGTTTTGTCTGTGTTGAGTTGGAGGCAGTTGTTTTTCATCCATGCAGTGATGTTGCTCATGAAGTTGGCGAAGTTTGCTTTGGCGGTGCTGGTTGAGTTGGTAAGGGAGAGGATGAGCTGTGTGCCATCCGCATAGGATACTATGTTGATGCCTTGGGCACTGACAATGTCCGCAAAGGGCATCATGTAGATGTTGAAGAGTGTTGGGCTGACTGACGACCTTCGAGGGACTCTGTAGATTAGTTTCTTGTGTTCTGAGGTGTAGGGGGGAGTCTAACTCATTGAATTCTGTCTGCGATGCAGGAGGATATTCACTTGAGGGCCAGTACACAGATACCCAACTACTGAAGCTTTCTGATGAGTGACTTGTCAGTAGACCATATTGAAAGCTGCGGAGAGGTCGAGGAGGATGAGTGCGTCCATTTCTCCTCAGTTGCAGATGCTTTTGATGTCATTGGTGGCCACAATAAGGGCTATTTCTGTACTGTGGTTGGTGCGAAAGCCTGATTGAGAGCTGTCTAGGAGCAGATGGAGTTCTAGGTGGTCTGCAAGTTGGGCATTGATTGCTTTGTCCATGACTTTAGCTGGAAAAGGCAGGAGCATGGTTATTGGGGTCCGCTGTTAGTTTCTTCAAAATGGGGTTGGCTTCTGCATTTTTGCAGCAAGACGGGAAGATGACAGTGATTATGGAGGTGTTGAACATAGTAGTGAGCATGGGGGAGATGATGGTTCTTCCAAGGTTGTATATATAGTGGGGGCATGGGACTGAGGGGGCTCCAGAGGGTATAGTATTCATCAAGGTGGTGGTTTCTTCATTCAACAGGGGCTTCCTGCTCCTTAGTTGCTGTTTGGCAATGAAGGAGGTGTCCAGCTGGTCAGGGATAGTTTGTATCGATATGCTGTAGGTCAAAAGTGTTGTAGATCTTAGCAATCTTCTGTTTGAAGGTGTTTGAGAGGTTGCTGCAGAGTGCTTGAGATGAGATGATGTCGTTGTTGGCAGCTGCGGGATTGGAGTCTGAGAGTTAGGACCAATTTCTTTGCATCTCATAGTTGTTGGTGGTACAGGTTGAGGGCAGCTTTGCATGCAGATCTTTGCTGAGTCTTCATTTTCCCTCAAGTTGTTTGCAGTGGCGCTTGGACTCCCGGAGGTCGTTCATGTACCAGCTGGGTCACTTGTTGTTTTCGTAGGTCTTGTTTCTGGTAGGAATAATGTGGTTAGGGCAGTTGATGAGCCGTTTATTGAAGAGCTTGGTGTCAACATCAAGGTTCCTGGTGTGGTTGGTTCGGGATTTTCTATAAGGTCTTGGCCCAGCTTTCCTTGGATATTTTGCCCCTGTGTCTTGATGATGCTTTGGGATTTTCTGGTGGGGTGGCTTGTAATAATAGCAATATATATCACAATCATAGTTAAAACAATGCCAATAATAGATTAAAATATCTTCATAGTTCAAGGCCCGAAAACCTCCCCCCAACCACCAAGATAGCAGGCCAGACCCACTAAGAAATCTGGAATCCAGAAGGAGAAGGCTGCTTGCCTCGGATGAAGGTAGTGACGAAGATAGGCAGTTGTGGCAGCATCGCATGGTGGTGGGGGTGGAGCAGGCAAGAGTGGTATATGTGAAGAACTTGGCTCACCAGCAGATGACGGACCACAACTGGAACCATTTTGGGAGAAGTTCTGAGGTCAGGCCAAAGCTCTGAAGCAGGAGCAACCGTGTCTCCAGGAGGAGCGACTCGCTTGCAGTGGACAAGTGGATTCACTCATGAACTGAAGTAGAATGCTAATAGAGTTTGTACTATGAAAGGAGTCATAGAATAATAAACAAGAAAAAGAGAAGAATTACCAGGTTAGGAAAGGCTCCCATGGATTTCACCTTGAACATTGCCCTCAAATCAATACTTTCACTGTGTAGTGCCAAAACATTATGGTATCATAGTGAAGTATTTGTTGTCCACACTCTTCCACTCTTTTTTGTATTAGGGTAGTAGAAAGTATGTCACACAATCAGTTCTGCCTTCGCACAGGTTTACATTCCAATTAACTTCATTTGAATTCCAAACAGGAGAGTCATCAATATATAAACTCTTGTCAGTATTGAAATGAGCAATCAGAATTATGCAATGTCACTGGAGGTCCAGTTTTTTTTCTTCTTCAAGAAATACACCTGAAAATTCTTAACCCAAGGGCCGTGGAAGCCAAGGCATAACATGAATATAAGCCTTATCAGTTCAACCAGCTGCAGTACTATAAAGAAATGGAAGACCGAGTATGGGTAAGAATAAGAACATAAAAACCATTCACTACTAAATAACCATGGAGAAAGAACCTCTGGTTACCAAATAATTAGTGTCATAATTCATGTATTGAATTGATTCACATAAAAGAATATCAAAAGAAGGGAGCAAGGTTAATATGATACACCAGAATTCAAAACATAGGAGACATTTGAAGCGCCAAGGAGACAGGCCAGTAGCACCAAACATGCATAGAAAATGATCTATTGGTAGAATTTCTAAATAAATGAAAAAGCAGCCATGAATATTGTGGTTACTGAGAAGTGCTTCTCTAATCTTGCTGGCAATGTGGCTGAGTGAGTTAAACTTTCACCAATGTCGTGTCCTGTGATCTTCAGGTCATGAGTTTTAATTCTTTCCAACATTGCCAGTTCAGCCGTCGATGATGTCAGTGGTGTTAAATTTATATAAAGCACTATATAAAACTACTTTATATCATTATGGTCCATTATGTGTTTGTATGTATTATTATATAAAATTGTATAGTAATAATAATAATCATCATCATCAACATCGTCATCAGGTAAGTTAAGCACCTGGTGCTGAGAATGATATTCTTGATAATGATATTCGAAACATCCAGAAGCCCATGTAGATACAGAGATCACTTGAAGCTAAAATGATATGCAGTGGAAACAGGAGTAGAGGAAGTCTAACACAATTTCTTTTCCATAACAGAAAATATCTAAGTTATAACTGCTTTTGTACATATAGAACATTTAGAAGTGGCAAGCAGTGATGCCTGGTCCATGGTGAAAAGGAGTTAGATACGGCAATTAGCCTTACTCAAGAACTGTGCAGACATTATGAATATCAAAACAATCAGACACTTCTCCACCAAATGTTTAATTGGCGTTAGTCTGCTGCACTGTTCCACTCTAATGTCTAGTAACAGGCATTAGGGAGAATTAGTAAACTTCAAGCTGAGTTTTAAATTGAGACCTAGAGGAGACTGTAAGTAAGGCCGTAATGCAGGATGTTCCTCCATTGTCCCTGTTGGGCAAAGTCTAGAGAACAAGAACCTTATTTTGCTCATATAATGATTCCTATTGGTTACTATTCAAACTCTTCACCTTCACAATGTGCTTCTTGTTCAAGTCAGAAAGCCAGCTGTAAGAAATTGGGTTTCTGGTTGAGGGGGTTGAAATCCTTCTCAAGCTGAAACCACAATTCTTATCAGAGTGAAGTCACAAGCAAACCCTAAATTAACCTGTGCTCAACCTGGCACAGAGCAGTCAGGCTTAACTCAGGAGCAAAATGTGTAAAGTATTTGTGCAGTACTTCAATCAGTAACACAGTGAAAACACACCACAAAAGGAGCCTATGAAAGAGTTAGACAAAAAAGAGACATTTTCATTCAAAATGACAAAAATCCAATCAGTAGATCTGAAGTTATTACATTTTTAGGTTTTAGTAAAAATAGCACCAAAAGGCGTAAAGCTGCAACTGTGGATATTTGGTCGCATCAGACCGGGACAAAGTCACAAGTTCAGGCCGACTGTGGTGGAGCACAGGCCGGCTACAGAGACCCAGTTAGGCCAGCTGAACAAAGTACCTTCAATTCTGGTTTACTGAGTGTTGCGAGGATCCGCATCGAAGATGCATCACGCAGCCGAAGTGATGTGTCAGTTCTGAGATGCAACAAGGCTGCGGTGCGAGGTCCTGTTGCTTTATTGTCAAAGATCCTGTCGACAAGGGCTTGTGATGCGAAGTTCAGAGTCAGGGATGTGTGGCACAGTCTGGGTGATACATGGCTTCTAAAGAGCTGTGAGACTGCAATGTGAAGTCCGGCATCGTTGTCGAGGCTGCCGTTGACAAGAGATGCGAAAGCTTGCACCGAGGATGTGTTGTGCACTGGCGGTTCCGAATGTGAAGCGGGCTGCGGCGGCAATGCGAGTCTGTGAGACGGGTGCAATTCACGCAGCAGTGGAGATGCGTTGGTTCTCCCCGGAGTTGCGCTGCGCAGAAGAGGAGATCCAACAGGTCAGCTGGATCCAGAGAGGCTGGTAAAGCACCTTAAGCCCACTTCCAAGGGTCCAGAATTGGGGTGGCCCCACTTGACAATATAGACCCACAGATGTCAGAGGGCCAGTTGTACGACCCACCAATTTGCGACTCACAAATTGCATCACATTTGCGACTCGCAATTTGCGACTCGCAAATTGGGATGCACAACAGTGTCTCAGACACTGTTTGCAATTCCTAATGGGGTCGCAAATTGCATGTCTCATTAATATTAATGAGGCAGGCGCAATTTGCGATGCCATTAGGAATGGCTTGCACTCACAGGGATGGTGAAAAAAGGGTTGTACATCTGGCCCAGAGTCTCCTGGTGCAGGTGGAAGGTTTTTGGAGCCTTCTGTCCCTGAGGCTCAAATCAGGAGGCTCGCCAACTAGCCCTTGGAGTCACTCTGGGGTTTTGGGTTCAAGAGATGTAAGTCCAGTTCTTCTCAGCCAGGCAGGAGGGAAGCAGCCATCGGGTCATCACAGCAAAGCAGTAGCACAGCAAGGCAGCATATCAGCACAGCAAGGCAGTAGTCCAGCAGAGTGCAGTTTAGCAGAGTGGCAGTCCTTCAGCAGCACAGCAGTCCTTCTTCCTGGCAGAGTATCCAAAGGTCCAGAAGTGTACTAAAGTGGTGGTGTCTGAGGTCCAGTATTTATACCCAATTGGCCTTTAGTGAAGTCCCCAGGCATCCTGCCTTCCCTGTCCTGGCTCCAGACTAATTACAGGGGGTATGCAGCCCTTAGTGTGGAGGCAGGACACATCCTATTCAGGTGTAAGTGGGGCTGTGTCCAACTCCTCCCTATCATCCTGCCAGTGATGGGCCATCCAGGCACACCTAAGTACCTAATTGTGTGTGGCTGTCTGGGGGGACTACACAAAACCCAAATGAGGAATTGTGCTGTTGGGAGAACTGAGTTTTGGCTGATAATTTACTGTGAATTACTGGTGTTCACATGTAGGGAAGATCATTTGGCATATATCGGAGGAGATGTGAGATTGAGAGTTGAATTGAAGGAGTAGTCTTGTTTTCTTTTTTTTTCTCCCATAGGTAGATGGAGTATGTGTTAATGATGGGGGGAGAGGGTTAGTGTCCATTGTAAGAGCTCTGAATGCAACACTAAAGGATTAGTCTTTCTTAAATGGATTGTGCTGGTTAGAGTCTCCTTCGATTAGTGTTCTTCTTTAGGTGAGCTATATGGAAAGCCTGTTAAAGTGAATGTACTTGCGGATGCCTGAGTCAATGTGATGTTTTGGTTGAGTCTTGGGGTGGATGGGAGTTGGGAGTATATGATTTTAATGGGCTATTCTTGGTGTCTGTTTTGCTAACTGTTAATGAAAGAGAACGAACGGTGAGGTAATGTTCTTCTTTGTGTTGTTTAGCCTGCTTTTGATGTTCAAATGTAGATGTTTGAGCCGGTGTGAGAGTAGCAGGTTTGCAATACAGCTAGGATATGATATGTATATGGTATGTTTTGCTTTCACAATATCATGAGAGACCTGGGCTGCAGGGTTGAATTATTCCTATCAATTATAATGGGAGAATCCACCATTAATAGACTATCAAGCCTAGCAATTGTGACAAGTGAGATTAATGGGAAGATGTTCAAGAGGGTAGGATATATTATAATATTTCTCAAGAGTGAAAAATCAATGGACACCCCCCAAAAACTGAGCATTATTGCTTTCAAGACATGAATACAAGAGCATGATGCAACTGGATTTTTATGGTGGTCATGAACACTATGGTCAGTTAGAAGCCAATTATCCATACTTACAATTCTACTAAGGTGAATTTCATGACAGTTTATATTTGAACTTCTTTACCTTCATTGTTCTCTTCATGGTACCGCTACAGAAAAAGGTAAGCAAGTTTGAGAGTTAAAGGCAAGCCTAATTGTTTTTTGCTCACCTTCCTAGTCATTTATACCTCTGGAAATACAGAAAGATTCATGAGATGAACAAGAAAGTGAGACTAAATTGAAACCGAAACAGTGTAATTAAAGGAGAACTCGCCAAGTGGAAGACCAATGAATGATCCTCATGTCGAAGAGAGCAATTCCTGCAACCCAAAGCAGCCAATAATATATTTCTGCCACGCCTACCAAATAAGGCTAACATTCTATCAGAGTACCAATTCAAGGAAAGTGTGGTACATTTAAACAATTATATATGCAAAACAATATGGGCTTGGTTAGGATGTCGGTCGGTAAGCCTCTGACCGCTTGTCGGAGGCTTACCTGCCGACATCCTTGGTTTGAAGTCTAACCGCTGTGTTTCTATGATGGCGGTCGGAGTCCAAACTGGGCGGTCAATTTGACTGGCTCCTGACTGGCTCAAGGAGCACGTCGGCCAGTCTAAACTGCCACATAATCCCTTGTGGACGGCGTTTCTGCCGTCGGGATTATGATGTTGGTTTCTGACAGGCTTTCCATGTCGGGCTTTCTGACATGGAAAGCCTGTCGGAAAGCGACTTTGTGGGCCCCTAGCAGGCCCCCCTCCTTCTGGGGCCTTCGGTTGTGGGCCAAAGGGGTACCTATAGTGCCCCCCTGTAAATCCCTCATGGCGCCTGCCACATGGTGCAGAGGTTTACAGTAACTTCCATTTCTCTATGGGAGCTTGTTCTGCAGCCAGTTTCCGCCCACCGCACAAGCTCCCAATAGGAAATAGGAGCTTGCGACCCCACCATGTGCGGTCGCATCATAATTGTGGTTTCGGACCGCCGACCTGAGGTCGGTCAGTTCCGAAACTGCACAGATGTCGGTCTGAGGCAACTCCGACCGACATCATAATCAAGACCTTTGTCTTAACCAAACAAACGAAACCAAATCACAGCCCAATCATACTTTATTGATCAAATTACAAACTCAATCATTCAACATCCTTGTGGCATCACAAGTAATCAATCATTAAAGAAAAGATTACAGTCCCAAAACTGAATGACCTTGATTTCTGTAACAGTTATTCCTGGACATGAAGAGCACTGCAGATGAAACAATCAATCCAAAATGGTTTGCAGGAGTGCGACCTTTGGGACTTCGGGAATTCAGGGGTAATTAGCAATGCCTTGGTTAATATTTAAAACTTATGTTTCTTTAAATAGCTTATTGAGAAACATATGATGTCTCATCATATTCACAACATCTACATATCCAAGATGGTATTCACCTGATTATGACCAACAGAAAGATCACAATGAGTTCATACATTGCCAAGTCTGTAAAATGTTCTAAAGGTGATAAGCACTTGGGGGCAAATTGCAAATAAGTAATGTTTTTACCTATCCCAAATGGGAGAACCATGCCCTGATGAAGCTTTTCTGTGAGGCTAACAGTAGTAGAGTTTCACAGGACCAAATCATTTTAATACCTATACCCACCAACAAGTAGACGTAAATTACTAAAAGCCTGTACACCTTATATCTGCACAGACGAACTCACTAGAAATATTAGGCTCCTACTCAGCAACATACAGTATTGGTTGGGAGAGAAGAACACATGCTTGGCAGATTTAGGGTGAGTCCAGTTATCTCTGATAATGTCTTAATACGTTATCAATACTTTACCAATAAGATATTTTACTTTTTCTGCATTTTCCAAATTCCCAGTAGCATTAGATTTAATGAACGTATCATTGGTGTGGGAGAAATGGAGGAAAATCAACATTGATCAATATGTAGGGACTTAATAGGAGGAGGGCTGTAATGGACCTCTGCCAAAAATCTGTATGAGTTCCTTCCACAGCAAGGTGGTGTTCCCGTTGAAGGAGCCACCACCATTTCATTCTCAGGAAATTGCAGGCAGAGTGTTACACTAAATCCAACTTACTGATAGGTACTGATAGATTTACTGATAGTGTATTCTGTTTTCTCAGTTCTGATAAGTGTGTTTTACATTCCTTGGTGAAAGTTCTATATTGTATGGCACAGTCCTCAATATATTAGATATATTCTTTACATTTCAAAATAAGAAGATGCCCAAATGCGCATTCCTTCCTATCAATTTGATTGATTAAAAAAAGAAAATCTTTAAAATACAGCATTGACATTTCATACAATCATGCACTCTCTAATATTCAGGGTATTGGCATGTTCTAGCGTTTGGGTTGTCAATTCATATTTATAGTGCAGTTGTTTTCTTTTATTAGTATTTGTATTATGTTAAGTTGCACTACATTTTATAGCCCATATTTTAATTTAAATATTTTTTTCTCAGCATACTTCTTTCTCTAATTTATCGGATATGGCTGATGTATGTTAATGGCTGCTTCGTGCAATAACATTTGGCATATTTCTTTTTTCATAGATGGGTCTACTTGTATGATGTCAGAGTGGATTACCTGGTCACCATGTAGTGCTACTTGTGCGAGTGGGGTGAGGTCGAGAGAAAGATATGTGAAGCAGTTCCCTGATGATGGTTCTGTATGTAAAGTGCCCACTGAAGAAACAGAACCTTGCATTGTAAATGAAGAGTGTGGTAAGTATCCACTTTAATATTGTAAGAAATAATGGATGGTTAAATATTTAAAATATTTGCTTTATATGTGTTCCTTGCAAAATGTGTGATATGCTTCATATATAAAGAATAATCATAAAACCAATGCTGTTCTAGTTAACAGTAAATTGTGACATATTTAGTTGACTATAGGGCATCCAAGTTTGTAGTGTATTTATAGTAGCAGCCGCCTGCAGTCTGACCTCTGCTACTCTGCCTTCTGTGTTTAGGGTTCTTAAGTAATCTTTTTGTCTGTTGGTGACAGTTCTTGATGCAGTTCTCCACAACAGCCCTTATGGTGCCCTAAATTCATCTCACATCACTGACCAGACCTCTCATTAAGGCCCTCATTACGATGCCGGTTGGATGAGCGTCCGACCAACATCGTAGCGGGTATGGGACCGCCCGACAAGGAGTCAGAGGTCCCACCTGCCGAATTACAATGCGACTGCCAGCACGGCAGTCGGAAACATAGCCTTTACTATTGCGGCTTGTGCTGCTGGCAGGAAAAATGACCACAGCACAAGCCTCAATAGTAAAGGGTATGTTTTCAAACATCTGTGCACTGTGTGTCAGGCACCATATGGTGCCTGGGACACGGTCCATGGATGTTTGTGGGGGCACTTCATATGCCCCCCTGGGCCAATAGCGGAGGCCCACGGGTGATTGGGGCACTGCTAGGGGCCCCTAAAGTCTCATTCCATCTGCTTTACATGGTCGTCAGCCGTCGTGAAGGCAGAGAGAAAAGGGACATCGTAATCCCTACGGTGGTGCCTCTGCAGGCACCACCCCCATTGTAGGGTATTACGCTCCGACCAATGCTCCGACAGGCTGGTTGAGCTTGTTGGAGCCGTCATTCGGTCCCTCCACCCACTGCCTCCAACCAACCACATTATAATGCGGCGGGCCCAAAGTGTCCAGGGGAACTTTGTTGCAGTCAGCCTCTGCTGATTCTGAGATATGTCAAAAGTCTCAACTGGGCCACGTCCCATCATTCCAGTTACAATCTAGTAGGCGGAAAGCTGATGAGTGCCAGAAGCCCATAGTGATCTAGTTCATGTCTGCATCAGGATCAACAAATTTACTTTAGCGTGCCTTACAACCTGCCAGGCTGTAACTTTCGTTCCAGATCTGACCCACATATAAAAGGTAGCATGTAGAAGACAGGATGTGTTTGCTTTGCCTATCTTTGCCTCATTATGAGTTATTCTACCACAAACCTTAGTTTGATTCAGTGAGTCGGAGCACATTTGCTGAAGTAAGGGGATGGATTCAGAAACACAGGAGAGGAGGGCCAGTAGCAAGAAGGGGGCTGGTGGGGTTTGGAGTGTGATGAACATCTTCAGAGAGTTGAGCTCCCTCTCCCCAGTACCCAGTAAGGAGCATCTCCTCTACTATGTGACCTTCTCTGGATGTTTTTCTATGGGCTCACACTCTCCCCTGTATGTCAAGAGGCCCGGAGGAACCAATAATCATAATGAACGCAGTTCTTACCTGAAACAATTCCTATGAGATAAGCTGCCATTGCTACAGTAACGTTCTCACCTGCATAAAGTGCCCCAGTGCTTGAAAGACCATGAAGTATTTAAATATAAGAAATGTATTCCAATATGATATATGATCTCTATCCAGGACACCTTAACTTTCTTGTGACTAGGTCTCTGTATTTCTGCCTGGACCTGTTTGTACCGTATGAACTTGAGTCATTGTTCATCCAATCTCATCCAATCCAAATGTAGCAGAGACATGTAGCATCTTGGCACACACAATTTTAACCACTGTCCTTTCATTGTTCTGCTTGAATGTATCAGTGATCTGAACAATATACCCCACAGTCTCCAAATGTTGAGGCTGTTTTCCAAGCCGCATAGTCTGCTGTTTTGCGTTTAGAAAGGTTCTTTGAGACTCCATTTTAGGGGACATGTGCATTGTTGGAAAAGTACATTAGTTAGCCAACTGGTCTCTTGATATTCCTCTCACTGGTCTTTGAAATGTCTCCTTTTCCATCTTTGATATTGTACCAGTATTCCACCAACTTTTCCTTTCCTAACAGGATCAGGAAGTAGCCACAGAGTAGTATGTGGATCTTGTCAAAAATGTCAAAAGCCTTAAATTGAATAGAAGGATCTCCGTCTGGGAGAGTGCACTCGAGACTTGTTCAGAGCCATTTTAATGTTAAAAAGAAGCTCATTTAAAATCATATCTTCTTTTGGTTTTATTGTGTGTATGTTGTCTGGTCTCCTATATTGGGTCAATAACTTTGATAGCTGTTGCTCAGCTAAATCCTTCTTTAACCCATGGAGGGTAGCCATGCAGTCTTCGAGAGGGGAAAGATATGGACAAACTGAGAAGTAAACAGAGGTTATTGCATGGTGGAGCAGTAGCACAGCAGCTTGGCTTCAGACCATACACCAGAAAATCCACCATTTTTTATTGATGTATTTAGCATCAACGTGCCCACATCCTTGGACAGGGAACGGAGAATCTTCTCCAGGGTTGGAGTATTCATCATCTTGACATGTGTTTGTCTCCCTCTCTACAACAACCTTTCCTAAAATTCAAGAAGCCGAATCCTAAAACCCAACAGGCACCCCTTCATTGTGAATCTTTAGCTCTCGCCTTTCTTTGAGTTTCTATGTCCCTGTTTCCGTGCCACAGTTGTGTGTTAGACAATGCTGTAACAATTGTAGATATCAAGTTCTGTTGCAAACCGCTTCATAAAAAATAAAACTCGACTTGGACAATTTAGTTTAAATACTGTTTGATCATGAATATCTCCAGTTAGAACAGAGTGAGAGGAAGAAGTTGTTGCTGATGGATGAATGTGATTGCAAGCATGTCATGTGTTTAAAGATAATCCAAGTGTGACAAAGTTGCATATAATTAGCTGAGTAAATGACTAAATAATGGATAGTGAACACGAATGCACTAACATTGTTTTAATCCCAGTGCCAAGTTCCATTATTCATTAATAATACTATACAAATCAGTTTTCACTTTCTTTGTATACTGAATACACTATTGCCTCGCAAACTGAACCACAATAAAAAATGAAAATAACAATTTGAAAAGGATCGTTTTTATTTTCTAAAACATCTGAGTATAATAGTTCCGTCGTCATAGACTTGACATATAGAAGGTGAGTTACTTTAACTTTTCGATCTTGGTGCACAGATTTATTAATAGTCTTGATTAGGATAGGAGTCAACCACTCACTGACAGGTGAAATCCAGCTGGGCATTCAGAATGACTCAGTCTTGTGCAAATAATACATACTGAAAGTCATTATACGTAGATTCATTTCATACATATTCATGTTAGGCACTTCAAAACCTGCACGAATTCACTATTTCGTGATATAGCTGACCCGACCCTGTGCATTGATAAGGTATCTGCTGGTAGCTATGCTAATATGGATGGCGCTGTGTTAGTCTTACTGGCAGCCACTACTGTTGTGTGAGTAAACGAGAATAATAGGTAAACAGGTGTGCCCAAAAGATCCTGCTAACATCTTTTTTTATTTGCGTTCTTATTTGTGTCCGTAACATTGATTGTGCTTTGAATGTTTGCTCTGTTTTCTGGACTTAACCCACATTAGGATAGACATATATCTAGGTTAATCAGCTAGATAGCAAACAATAGTACTTTAAGAATAACCACTAAAGGAATACAACATCTATCTTCGAGTTCAGATTGGAACCAACTAAGGCACACTACTGACTATCAATGTATAACTAATCAGTCTGTCGTTGTGCCTTGCTCTAAGGGGTGTCAGGATTGGTTCTACCAGAATCTGCATCATAAAGGCTTCTTGTTGGGCATTGTCGATCTCTAGGTGGACTTACCTGACAATAAGCAAGCCACAGAGGTTGTTGGTATCCTGGAACCTTAATGATTCTGTGAAGTATTCATATCTCCTGTGCAATGAGCTAGACACACAGTAGAACAGGCTTCTCCAATGAGTAGTTTGTGAGTTACTGGTAGATCTCCGTTGTGCAGCCAACCTACTAAATTAAAAGTGTTTGCTCGGTTGAATTATTATATGTATACCAAAAATGAAAAACGTTCATTTGAGACGAAAATGTGTGTATTTTCAGAACTCATAAGCTGATGTTTGGAGAAAATGGTTGAAATTCCAAAATGCATTTTTAAGTTGTAAATAGAGTGATAATCATGTGGCAAATGTGAGACATTATTACATTATTACCTTGACACCCAGGGACTTTCAGCTGTGGCTATTATGTATTACCTATGTAAAGGAATTGTGAATTGCCGAGCCTTTTTTATGGCTTATACCCCCACCCCTCCCCCAAGGCACTGAGGTGATCACTGCTGGTAATCTTGCATAGGGTTGCCACTAAGGTGATCTTCGCTGATGCTGTCATTACTGCAACACCAACACTAGTAGCTCAAGATGATTTTCATTGAACAAAAGTAGCTCTTCTTATAAAAAAGTTTGGAGACCCCTGCAGCATGTAGACAATGGGCTCAGCTATCCAACCACAAAGATAGTCTGGTAGAAGTTATCTGTCTACACCAGGTCAAGAAACCTGCACAGCAGACAAGGTGGTCAGCCAACGTTTTGTCTCCAAACTGGAAGAACTAAAAAGAAATGGCTTAAACTTAGAGAGATTTTTGGGAACAGACCAAGTCAATGACCAACACAACCAATGCAAGATGCTTTTAAAAGAGCTTCCAACAGACGTTTCAAAGGGCAAAAGGTTGTATGTCACAACATAAATGTCAGGAATATTGAACTGCACATATATTGACTTCACAGTATCGACTACCAACAGAACGTCAAGGTAAACCTACATAGGGAAGTAATGAGTAAGTCTGGGCGGTGAACTCTGCTCCACTCACGGAGTTTTCTGCACTCCTCGTTCCGCAGAGCTTGTGGAGTTCCGAAAAACTCCGCTTCGCGTAGCAGAGATTTTTTCCTCGCTTGCGTTCGCCAACGTCAAGTTGGCAAGCGTGCGAGGAAAATCCACCTCCCGACGAGATTTTTCCTCATTCGTAATCATCAACATCAAGTTGGCGAGCGCGAGCGTGGAAAATCAACCTCCAGGCGAGATTTCTCAACGCGGGTGGTCAGATTTCTCATTGCGAGTGGTCGCGTATGCTCGCGACAGTTTGCGTTGAGAAACCGTCAATTCGCGTTGAGAAAGCTGCCGCTAGAGTGAAAATCTACTTGAGTGGCAGAAAGGAAGCAGCGCCCACTTGTGCAGTGCATGGTGCCGTTTGCGATGATTGCACAGTGCGAACAAGCACCTGGCACTGAAAATCACCGCAAACGGCATTTATCTAACGCACTCCGCTGCTTGCGCAGCTCTGCGTAGCGCGGCAGAGTTTTTTGGGCACTTCGCGGAGTTCCGGGAACTCCGCCCAGGCTTAGTAAAGAGATGCTATGTTAAGCTCCAAATTTACTTACTTCGATAGTGTTGATAGTTTATGTTGTGGAGTCGATGTAAGTGCAAGGCTATAATTAAGTTTTAATAATGTGGTAAAACTCCTCAATCAAGCAATTTTTTAAACATATTTTGTGAAAGCATAGAGCCGGAATTAACCCTTTAATATGGTTTGTACCTCCACCTAGCATTCTGAGAATTGCCTTAGCTTATTAGAGATAAAAATCCAAAAGATATGCAACATTTTCCAAGAAAAAGCTGCATATTTACCTTTGAGCCTACCTACGCCACCATAAATACAGCCATCATTGGTATTGTTCTCAGCAATTAGCCTTGCCAATGCAATGTAAGTTGCAAGACAAAAGAAAGCTTTGCATATTGTAACTAAAGCGTACACTGTCCAGTCTTCAAATCCTGCATCATTAGTCCTGCACCTGACTTCACTGAGCTTCTAAACACCTCAGTCCTACATGGCATACACCAAGGTTAGTACAGCAAGATATAGTAAGCCCCCGATAAACCAAACCCCCTTCTTTTTCATTTTTGGGGGCAAACCCCTCAAACCTCCTGTCTTTCTTTAAACCCCTAACTTTTGTTAACCTCTACCCACCCCATAACCCAAGAAACCCCTTTACCCCCATTTACCGTGACCCACCACTGAACCTTAAAAACCCCTTACCTCTATTTCCCCGAACCCTAAAAAAACTCTTACCTCATTTTACCTCTACCCACCCCTGAGCCCTAAAAACCAGTTACCTCAACCTGCCCTGAAACTAAAAAAAAACCTTTCTTCCCTTTACTGCTACCCACCCATAAACCCTAAAAAAACCCTAACTTACTTTACCTCTACCCATCCCTTAACCCTTTCCCATCCCCTAGCCATTTTTTCACATGACTTTATAATTATGTAGTTTAAATATAAAAAATACCCGAAAATTGGCCTGCGTGATACTTAACTGCATGGTACTTATGGTAACGTGGTAACGTACTGCAGCTTAAAGACCGTTGGGTAAAGAACGTATACCACTACAGACATGCAGTCGCAACTCAGTCCAACTAAAACAGATTACTTCAGTGTGAAGGTGTTAGAAAATTTCATGAGTAGCTAAATGGTAAATGGTCAATATATCAGGTTTGTAATGTGGTGTGTGACAGCATAATTGTTGGTTAATGGTTCCCACTCGTGCTAATTACTCCACGATTACTAGATCTAAACTACTGCAACTTGATATAAGCAGTGGTTGTGTCCACAGTAGTTCTTTCCTTGTAACTTTCAGAACTATGACAAATTTTGTATGTTAAAGTACTTTTTGTCCTGATGATTTGACTAACAAGCATACTAACGGTAAAGTTGATGTCCAGGTTGCAGTACTAAATGTAAATGTATGGCCTCTCTCTATGTAGTACATTGCCGGTATATCAAATACACCTTCAGTGTTGCCAATACAGGGAAAGGTTTGTATATGTACTATATCTGTTTCTAGTATGTAGGAATTCGCAATTGCAAACTCCCTAGAACAGGCGGAGCTGCATATTTAATGACTGAATATACACACCCAGTAATATTACAATGATTTACTAAGTGGTAAAAATGGAGCATCAAAGCACTGCTTGCACGCATCTATGTCAATGCACCAGACTGCCAGAGGTAGCAGAAGTGACATCACACACTCTTTTATCCACCCATCCTGACTTCGCAGGAAATTACCTCAAATAACTTTAGGCCCTTGTGACATTCCATGGAGTGAAAAAATTTAACTTTTAGGAACTATGTCAAATGAAATGGACATAATAATAGAAAGAATACTAAAGCATTAAAACTAAATTTAAGTTTCCTCCCATATAAAAAAAAAAGCTGCTGCCATAGAATACCTTAGGTACAACCACGATAGCCCAAACGGCAAACCATCATTGTCAAGCAGGACAGCCATCACATTCCCAAGTTCAGTTCCAGAGGTCCAGGCATAAGCAAAAAAGCCTAGATTTACAACTTTGCGCTTGGTTTGCATTATTCGTTTAACACAGACATAAAGCTAAGTGTTGGCTTTGTATTTACAATCCAAAGAAAATCCAGATTTGCATTGGATGGTAACCCATAGTTACGCAATGTGTCACATCGCAATGCACAGCCTAGCGTTAATTTGTGTCATGGAGGCAATTTTTCTTTCGTTGCAACTATACGTTGCATTTTTATGACCACGAGAGGGCAGCAAAATGTCCTGATAGTGAAAACGAATTTGGCTGTATTTCACTATTGTAAGGCATAGGATAGAATGGGGAGTTTGCTTATAACATCTTACAAGCACAACTACCCAGGGGAACAAGATAGGAAAATAAAGTTTAGTATGTCTGAACTCAGAATGCTAAGATGCATCTTTTAGTAAGGGTGATTTTTGCATTCTGCGTTTGAAAATACCACTTTTAGAAAGTAGGTATTTTCTTGCTAAGCCATCCAGTGTGCCTCTGCTAGGATGTGTATTGACTGTCTGGCTTTAGAGTGACAGGGGCTGGGGATGTGCATTCTGTTCAGACAGCCACTTGGGAGGGTTAGGTGTGTCCTGCCTTTCCAGGGTTAATCAGGGCTGGGTTGAATAGACCTGGGCTGCATTCAGAGTAGGGGGAGAAGCTTTCCTTTCAACTGAATGGGCCTGGTCTGCCTTACACAATGTTGTCTCCACCTCCTGCCAGGAAGCTGCACCAGAGAGGACAGAACTGATTTTGACTGGGCACAGGGCTTCTCTGCCACCAGAGAACAAAGGATTTTACTGTATAAAAAGAGGGGCCCAAACCCCAGAACTTTAGATCACTTTTGGACTTCAAGAGGAACCTCTGCCAAGGAGAAGAGTTGGAGAAACTGGAGGAGGAGTACTGCCCCTTTGCTGTGTGCTATCTGGGGTTGGCCTGCAGTGGCTGTTTCTGCCAAGGAGAGGAACTGTGTGTGTATCCTGCTTGAGAAAGTATCTCCAAGGGCTTGAAGTGGTGCTTGCCCCCTGTTAAAGAGGTCTCAGGAACAGCAAAGACCTCACCATCCTTCTGGGCACCATCTCTGGAACTACTGGTTTCAGTTGCCGCAGAAGACAAGGGCAACCGACTCTGTCACTGAGTCCGTCGCAGGGTTCCGTGTCCTGAAGGCCCTGCAGAGAGCACCGCCTCACTTCTCAACGCAACCCTGGTCTCACCGACTCCGTCAATGAGCCGCTGCTTGCACCGTGTCATGTGGGCACCCACACTCCGCACCACTTCGCTACACGCTGCACAGTCGTCACCGACTCCGTCGCTACCCGACTCAAACATCAACCGGCTCCGTCGCCACACCGTGACCTGCCAGCACTGCATCGAGCACCGTCTCACCCTGCAACGCAAGCCGTGAGGACACCGCATGTCCACCAATCTCACCGACTCCATCAACGAGCTGCTGCCTGCACCAAGCCGTGAGGACACCGCATGCTGCAACGCTTCCATCTCACATCGCAACCGCAACGGTTGCCCTGACCGACTCGCATCGGCACGTTGGCCGCAGCAAGAAAGGCATTGTCTCCGAGTCTGTCAACGCTTTAGCTGACCCACACCGAAGTGGTTGGCTGGAATTGTGAGACTCTGTCGTGTTAAGTATCGCGGAGGAACTATGTTTTCCCGTTATTCCTGCCATTTAAAGGTTATTTTGCACAGTAACTATTTTTACAGTATTGTATGTTGGATTTTTGTCATTTTTGGTCTTGTTGGTTTAGATAAAGTTTTGCTTATTTTCCTAAACGTGTGGTGTCCATTTGTAGTGTTTTCACTGTGTTACTGTACGCATGCACAAATGCTTTTCACACTGCCTCTGAGATAAGCCTGTCTGCTCGTGCCAAGCTACCAAGGGGGTGAGCAGGGGTTATTTTAGAAGTGTATCCCCCTTACCCTGACTAGGAAGAAGGGTCCCTACTTCGACAAAGGTGCAAACCCTTGCCAACTAGAGACCCCCATTTCTAACAACTTTGAATGTCCCTAGTACTTCATTGCCGTGGAATGGTAAATGTTAGACTTGGCACCATTGGCGTGGGTCTCCCTTCCATTTTTTTTGCTGTTGCCTCATCTGTTTTTGCTGGTCTAGATGCTTTGGACACTTTGCCACTGCTGTTCAGTGCCAAAGTGCAAGTGCTCCCTTTTGTAAATTGATGTAATGGATTAGTGATTCCATGATTGGCTGATTTGATTTACTTGTCAGACCCTAGAACAGTGCACCAAGTGTGCCCAGGGCCTGTAAATCAAATGCTGCTGGTGGGCTTGCAGCACTGATTGTGCCACCCACAGAAGCAGCTTGTAAAATGTGGCTCAGGCCTGCCATTGCAGAGCCTGTGTGCAGTCTGGGACTGCCATGTCGACTTGGCAAGTGCACACACTTGCCAGTCCCTAAACCTTCCCTTTTTTACATGTTAGTCACCCGTAAGGTAGGCCCAAGGTACCCCTGTGGGCAGGGTGCATTGTATGTAAAAGGTAGGACATGCCCTGATGTGTGTGGCATGTCCTGATAGTGAAATACTGCCAATTTCGTTTTTCACTATTACAAGGCTATCTGTTCCCATAGGACAGAATGGGCAGTTAGTTTATAACATCTTATAAACATAACTGGCCCTAGGAACAAGATAGGAAAATAAAGTTTAGTATGCCTGAACTCAGAATGTTAAAGTGCATCTTTTAGTGTGGGTGATTTTTACATTCTGTGTTTGAAAATACCACTTTTAGAAAGTGGGTATTTTCTTGGCTAACCATCCAGTGTGCCTCTGCTAGGTTTGTGTATTGCATGTCTGGCTTGTGAGTGACAGGAGCTGGGAGAGGGAAGCGGCTCTGGCAGTCTGATGAGTCAGGGCTGGGCTGAATGGGACCTGGGTTGAATTTAGAGTAGGGGGAGGAGATTTCCTTTCACCTGCCTGGGCCAGGTCTGCTTTCAACAATGCTGTCTCCACCTCCTGCCAGGAAGCTGCACCAGTGAGGACAGAACTGGGTTTGGCTGGGTACAGACACTCTCTGCCTTCAGAGAACAAAGAATTTGTGTGTATAAAAAGGGGGACCCAGACCCCAGAACTTTAGATCACTTCTGGGAAATCAAGAGGAACCTTTGCCAAGGAGAAGAAACTGAGAAACTGAGGAAGATTACTGCCCCTGTGCTGTTTGCTGTTTGGGGTTGGCCTGCAGTAGCTACTTGTTGCCAAGGAAAGGAGAAAAGGACTTTGCTGTTTGCTTTGTCATCTTGAGGAAGATCTCCAAGGGCTTGAAACTGAGCTTGCCTCCTGTTCTGAAGTCTCAGGGACACAAAGACTTCACCAGCTCCCCTGAATTTCCTTGCTGGGAATTCTAACCTGCAGAGAGGTGCCTGCTTTTGTTTAGGACCTCTAGAGACTGTTTGTCGCTGGGAGCTGGAAGATCGACGCAACGAGAAGAAGCGTGTCGCATCCGCACCGATTCCCGATGCATCGCCGAGCCACGGGGAAGAAGCGTGACGCATCCGCACTTGGTTCCGACGCCTCGCCGAGCAACCAGGAAGAAGCGCGCTGCATCCACACAGGGTCCCGATGCATCGCCGAGAAAACCATCGCAGCACCTGCCGTGCGGCTGAAAAAGATCACGCATCGCACCGGACCGTCGCATCGAGCTGCATTTTTGTCGCACCGGATCGTCGCCACGCCTCGAGGCGCCATCGTGTCGCATCGTAACCAGAACGCAGTAAGAAACAGACGCATCCCCTCCTCTCCGGCAAGGAACAGACGCATCGCCTCCCCTGCGCTGCAGTAAGGAAGTGACGCATCACCTCCCCCAAAGCAAGGAACTGCCGCATCACCTTCCCTGCGACCCTTTTGTTTGTTTTGCGTGACGCATCTAAGGTACTTTGTGAGAAAAGTGTCGCATTGATAACTTGCATTGAACTGAACTATTTCTACCATTTGAAAGTCTTATTTTTGATACTGTATTGTGGATTTGTGTCATTTGGTCTTGTTTAGATAAAGATTACTTATTTTTCTAAACTGGTGTGGTGTCCATTTGTAGTGTTTTCACTGTGTTACTGTATGTGTTCACAAATGCCTCTAAGATAAGCATGTCTGCTCGTGCCAAGCTACCAAGGGGGTGAGCAGGGGTTATTTTAGGAGTGTATCCCCCTTACCCTGACTAGAAGCAAGGGCCCCTATTTGGACAAAGGTACCTACCTCTGCCAACTAGAGACCCCCATTTCTAACAGTAAAACATAGTGAGCAAGGTGTCATATTACAGAAAGTGTCCCGTGGGCATAACCGGTGTTTGCGCCCACTTTGTGCTCCCCCGGACCACTTTGGTATTACAGAAAGGGCCGCAGAAGCTTGTGCAGCCCTTTCTGTAATACAGGAAGCGCTGACGCACATGTAGCGCTATCTCAAGAGGGCGTTCCCTCATTTCTATGATGTGTTCCCATGCAATGAGGGAATCACTTTGACTCTGCGCCCACGCTGTATTACTGACGTGGGCACAGAGGCAAACATGCACTTAGGAGGTGTTCTAAAAGTGTGCCACAAAAAGGTGGCACACTGTTTGTGCGCCCCCTAAGGATAGCCCTCTAGAGGGATGAAAGTGGGCCCCGTGGACTCCGAAACATCCCACTGTGGATGGTGCAGTCACTCACTGCAGCCTCCTGCAAGGGGAATCTCTAATCCCTTTCAAAAGTGCAGGTGGGTTGCCGCCTGCACAGAGGAACACGGAGCAGCTTTTAAACAGCTGTTCCCTATTTCTCTTTTAATGCGCTGCCTTGAGGTCAATGCAATTTCGCAGCTGCGCTGGGGGCAGCACAATCTTCATAATAGGGCGCACTTGCGCCCTTTCAGTAACAGACCTATATGTGTGTGTAATGGCCAGGTTTACATTTTGACCTCTTAGGCAATATTTTAGGAGAACAGCAAAACAGGACTGTACCTCATATATTTTCCCACTATGTTTATGATCCCATTAATTTCCATTAACTATCAGAAATGTCTCTCATTGGAAGGATTTCAACAACAAAATTGTTCAATTATTTCTCTATTGATCGGGTTTAAATCCTTGACATCTTTTTCTTTCTGCATAAAAAAGCTCCCAGTAGCTGCATTGTGACAGAATGGGCGGAATGGGAAGAATGCAGCGCCACCTGTGGGTTGGGCATGAAAAAGCGACACCGGATGATAAAAATGACTCCAGCAGATGGATCTATGTGCAAAACAGAAACAACAGAAGTTGAAAAATGCATGATGCCCGAATGTCGTAAGTGATAATGACACAATAATGTTACTTAACTAATCATTTCTTCACAATATAGTATGTGAAATGCATTTATATCATGCTGACCGTAATCAACAATGAACTACAATATACTTATTCTATTTCAGATCTAATGATACATTTCCTCTCTATTTTAATAGTACCAATCATTTTTTTATTTTATTTCAAGTCATAGTTTATCTTTCCTCGGTCTCTTTTAAAAACTTAAACGTTTACCTTCCACTTAGTTTTCCGTTTCTGATTGATATTGTTTCGATCTCATATTGTTTATTTATTTGCCTTTGTATACATTTGTTCAATATGCTTCAATATCCTTTTGGTGTCTATGCAATATCAAAATATTCTAAACAGTTGATTACATTGCATTCTTGCTGTATTGCCCACCTTTTCTTCAGCTATCACGCCCTTTCCGTCTAGCCAGTCAAGAACAAACACTTTACTTCTGTCAATGGCTCTTTCAATTTTTGTCTTTGGCTATGCATGTCTCATAGAGGTTTCAAGTTTCAAGTTTAATTTTATTTTCATAGTTACTAAAATCCATTGCAATTTTATAAAATATGCAGTGGGCCAAGTATTATGCGTCATTAAAATCAATAAAAACAATAAAACACCTGCTGAAAAGTGCTATACAGTGATTAAAAATTGTCGGTGTGAGCGTTATCAAGGATCGTTGGTTCACAGAATAAAGTGCAGTGCGTTCGCTAAAAGCGTTACTGATGCTGGTCTTGCACGTAGTGAAGTGCCATATAGTACATATTGTTCGGTTGTTAGAGCCTGCTCAGAGTTTAAACAATAAAAAGGTGCACCTTCCTTATTGGAGTCGGGAGAAGCCGCGTCCCGTTCGCTTGGCCAATTGCTTCAACAAGCAACTTATTACTTTTGTGGCCGTGGTTAGGTTGTTATTTTAGGCGTTTTTTGTTCGGCCTTCGAGAGAGCCTCATAGAAGAAATGCTGTTTTTCCTTCAGCATTCCATCTAACATAATCACAGGCCGAGAACTTTTTTTAGACAGAAATCTACTGCTATTAGAAATAAAAATCAGAAAAAAACTAACGATTATGCAAATGAACACTAGTGTAGTGGTAGATTCTAAGTGCACATGTTATGTGTAATTCAGAGTAATTTACTGCAAGGAAATATTAGTTAAATGCATTAGAGATAGTATTAATTGCTAACCTAGTTGATCAATAAATCAAAAGGATTGGCAAAAGGCAACCTAATGCTGCATTCAACGTTAAAATTGAGACAATAAACACATTACAATTTAGTTTGACAGCAAGATGTGACGAGTAGGTGCAGTAATATGTGTTCTGTTTTTTTCCTATTGTGTACAATAGTTTGGTATTGATGTCAAGCCCTTATCCTGATAAGTCTTTATATTTTCTTAGCATTTAACAACATTATGGGCCCGATTACGATGTCGGGCGGAAAGCCTCCGACCAGAGTTCAGAGGCTTTCCGCCCGACATCATAGGTTTCATTCTGATCGCAGTATAAGGATGACGGCGGTCTGTCCGAAACCAGCGGGGGATTTCGATGCAGTTCCGACATGTTCAAGGAGCCTGTTGGCGAGTCAGACGCCAGCATATTCCCTCAATGACGGTGGAGCGGGCGTGAAGTTAGGATTCTGATGCCACTTTCCGACAGCCATTTCATGAAGGCCTTTCCGACATGAAAAGGCTGTCGGAAAGTGTCTTTGGGGCCCTCAGCAGGGCCCCTTTTCCCCCCTGGCCCTGCCCAACAGGGCCTGGGGGGCAACTATGGTGCCCCCTTAACATCCCTGCACCGTGTGACAGGCACCGCAAGGTGCCTGCCACACGGTGCAGGGATGTTTAAAAACATCCATTTTGCAATGGAAGCTTGTGCTGCAGGCCTATTCCGCCCACCGCACAAGCTTCCATTGTAGAATGGATGTTTCTGACCGCCCTGTGGGTGGTCGCATCCAAATCAGGCACCCGCCCAACATCGTAATCAGGGCCAAATTTGAGTAGTTTGGAAAAAAGTAATAAAATTGCATATTAGATGTCATAAAAAATATTAATCTAGTTATCTCTCCTCTATAATATTTTGCATTTTTAATCAAACATGCCCAACAAATGTAAACAAGCTTTAAAAGTTTCTCAACAAGAAAATCCACGTGCAACTTGCTGATTACAAAAACAGCCTGTTTGCTAAATCCAAAAATATAGTTAATAATGAATTCCAATATTTCTTAAATATCCTAAGATTATTTTAGAATTACTTCACTAGGTATTCTGCTCTCCTTAACACCTTTCTTAGCCGATTTAACATTCACATTAATGCATTCAGCCGTTTTCTGACGTATGGAAAAACTCCATTGCTGCTTAAAAAGCCCATGATCTTTGATTAGAGAGTTTTACTTATATTGCTTGGAAGGGTGTGAGATAAGGCGGTCGGTGGATGCATCTCTTCAGAGTGTAGCATGGACCCCTGCATCCTGGCTTCTTATATTCTGTTTCCTGTACAGTCTGTGTACTCACTGATGTGGCTGCTTTGGGTACTCAGGAAGCCATGGGCTGACAGAAACAAAAAAGCCTGCAGAGCTACGAGATGCTAGCCCCCTTGTCTCCTGTTCCACCAGCTGCAGTACACATGAGGTCACTCACTGGAGATTGTTCAGACCATTGAAACCTGCATGTATTTGAGATTTCATAGGGAATCTTGAACAGAGGAAGGCAGGGAACTGGAAAGAAGCACTGTAGGATCTTATTATGTTGTTCACCCTGCCACTGCACAACATATACCCTTCATACTGCTTTTCATGTGCTACTTTCCGGTGCATAACCTGTATACTTCAAAACCCAACAGAAGAAGGGTGCAGACAAAAGTACAGCACACAGTTGCTGAAGTAGATAGTACGAAGACCAATTAATACAAGTGCCAAAGGGATGAATTAGTGTAGATGTTAGATGTACCTCAGTCTGGGGTTTTCTCCATTGCTATGCCCTTCATAGCCCCATACTACTTTGATCACTGCTCCGTTTCTCTTCTCAACCTATATAGATTTCGTCCATGAAGCGCACCATACATCCATTGGTTTGACATGGAGGGGAGGGGAAGGGATCATCAAGCAATGATCTTCCCCACTCTCTCATAGCCATTATTCAACCTAGAGGTCATACCCTCTGTTAGCTGCTAGCAAGCAAGAACAGCCACAGCCAAGACCGATTAGACTCTTGACACATATAAGATCCCTTTGCTCATACAAATGCCATCAGTAGGCTGTGAGCTCCATTCTGATAAATGCCTATTGCCTCCTAATGGATACCATCCACTGATCGACCTGCCTTATTACCACTTCCTAACTTTCTCTGCCTGCTCACCCAAATGAAATGGAATATATGTTCCTCACTCTGTTATTTTGTTATGTCTTGCTCAGTTACCAATCCCTCTGGATGAAATGACATTTCCCCATCTTTAAATATTCCATGTAGGCTCGTACCATTGTCCTTCTGACCTGTGGTGATTTCTCAATCTATCCCTATTGAGACATTCTGATCTTTGGCAATGTACCAAAGTTGATTGTGATGAATTTTTAATCAATATTCCTGTGCCTCTTTCTGGAGAGTACTGGATTAAGAGCAGTAGCGGCCGGCACCGATCTGGGGTGCTGGGGTGGGGGCCCGGGGGTAGGGGTTTAAAAAAAGAAAGACACCTACCTCCTCGCCACTCTGTCCCATGTCATCTCTCCCCCACTGAACAGGAAGCAGCCAGGCTTCCCTGAGCCAATCACAACGCTGTAATGCAGTGTTGTGATTGGCTCCCCTAAACCAATCACAACGCTGCAATGCAGTGTTGTGATTGGTCTGAGCGCCGTAGTTTGGTGCTCAGATGGGGATTGGGGGCATGTTCTCCACCCAGGCTGTAATGCAGCCTGTGTGGAGAACATGCTAAGTGAGCATGACTGTTTGGCCAGCCTGTGATGGCCGGCCAAAGCGTAATGTGCACTTCAGTGTGCCAACACTCCTCCCCTGCTCTGTGAGCAGAGCAGCCCCCCCCCTCATGCTGCCGCAGCAGTAACAAATAAAATGATAATAACCAAGTTATTACCATTTTATTTTTTCTTTCTTTCACTGCTGCAAAGCAGTGAGTAGGGTGACGCTCCTACGCCTTAGCGGAGGAGCCGCCACTGATTAAGAGTCGCCTGCAAAGTCAAAAATTACTAGACCTGTCGGCATGAAAAGCTGTAAGGAAAGGATCTGTAGTGGATAACTCCTCGTTTTCCCATCCCCGTATATTGTTCAACCAGAGTGCTGTCCAAGTTGATTTTTCTAAACAGTTTTTTCTCCATCTTCCCCTGATAGTGGTTTTGTTAAAAGAACTTGACTTTTATTTAAACATGCCTACTCTACTTGTTATAGTGCTACTTTCTCAAAAATGCACTGTCATGCTAAAATTCAATAAAAGCCATGAAACCATTCAGTCGCATGCATAGCACAAACAGCAACACCGAATACCTAAACATTCAATGTACATAAATAGTCCCTTTGGGCCTTATTTATGAGGCCCTACACTGCTGTTGCTTCACTTTTTGTGATACTGCAGCGGCGTAAAAAATGTTCCACACTGCGCCATATTCAGTTTGAAAACCCCTATGCTACATTATACCAGCAACAAGTATAATGTATGCAGGGTGGGCATTCTGGCACAGAAAAGGCTAATAGAAGGGTTGCAGTGAAATCTATGAGATTTCACTTTGACTCTTCTACGACCTCATTGTGTCAAATACTTACGCCTTCTTGAAGCAGGCGTAAGGGGTGACCTAGGCCTTTTCACAGTGGGATTGCCCCATGTGAAATGACACATTGCTGGATTTGCTTCTGTTTCCAGACACACTCCAGCAGTGCACCATTTTTGCATCAACAGATAAGTCAGGATTCCTGACGTATCAGTCAATCCTTGCGATATGGAGCGCCGTACAGTAAATACGGCGTATCCATGGTGTCGCATGGAGGGTGCACTGAAAAGTGTTGCATCGCTGTTTTACCGCACCGATGCAACACTTTTCATAAATGAGGCCCTGTGTTTTTAAAGAAGTGACCCTAACATTAGGAACGGCATGATAGACATAACAGTATGACAAATTTATTTATATGTACACTTAATAATTCACTGTAATAGTCATAAAATGTATCCCAAAAGTCATATGTTCTAAGTAGAGAACGAGTCAGTGGTAGAGAACCTGTTCTAGGTTATTCCATATAACATAAATTAATGTCTGGTTCCTAAATATATCCATGCTTTTATTGAAGGCTTAGAATGGAGACTGCAGCTTTACCATTCCATGCCCCAGCGCTATTATGTGAAGGTAGTGGGACATATTCTGTGTTTTACTTAAGGGGCAGTATATTAGTAATTTGATGCTCCAGATACATAACAAGAGTTTTAATAGGATGTTTGTGGTTACCACTTCCCCCCCCCTGTTTTCCACGCTATACCAGACTGATGATCCCTAATAAGGGCAAAACCGGTCTTGAGTTGCTTGTGCTCCAGTTCAGGAAGGACCTGGCTTGGCAGTTCAGACTGAACTGTTCCAATTGCAAAAGGGTCAAGACTGATATGGCTGGGTCCAAACTGAGGTGCCATGGTGTGCAAAATAATGATGGACTGGGATGCAGCCCCGAGTAATTACCAATGGCTGAGATTAATTCAAGCATTCCATCCATCACATTTTTGTACACTTTGGTATGTTTTGAACTGATGACACATATTTCACTGTTGTTCACTTAAGCCATATTTATCTACAACGTCTACAGCTCAGTCATATTAATTATAAGTGTTACTCACATGTCCATATATGCTTGTAAGACAGTAAGTCATATAAATGTTCAAAGTAAATAAGAAATATATATATCGAAATTACTGAGGCAAATATTAAAGATTGAAGAATACATGAAGAGTATTCTCTCTTTATCTTGTGGTATGAAGGTGAACATGGAGGATATCTGTTTTTTACTTTTTTATTTAACATCATATTGTTAAAATCATAGAAGGCGGAAGTGATATCACAAGCCCTTTTACGCCCTCATGACATCAAAGGAAGTGAGGTAACTCAGTCGTTGAGCCCGATGATGTGGCATTTGAGTGCTATAGAGGGACTTGTGCTACAAAGGAATGCCTTTCATCAAACTCAAAAAGGGGTGAGGCCCACGCCACTTCAAGCGCACCATGCAGGAGAGACCTTTATGCAGTTCTCATGAGTTGCTTTAGGCAATTTGAAGCTGCAGCTGTTCTGCTAGGAAACACCACTCATTCTTTCCCAAAAACATAAAAGAAATCCGCTTTACTTTTCGAATACTTCAAGCTTTACACTTTGCTGTTTAAATCATGTGCTTATATGACATTGATTAATGTAAATATTCGAAAGAAGTGTTTGAACGTCTGGTCAGGATTCTGCATCTTTATATTTAGTGACCTTCTTCACTCTCAAATTCACTTTGCCTTTGTTATTAAGATACCATTCCTTGCGTGTTGTCCCCATGGTCCGAATGGAGTGACTGCAGTGTGACCTGTGGCAAGGGGATGAGGACGAGGCAAAGGATGCTGAAATCCCCAGCGGAGCTCGGAGACTGCAACGAAGAGCTGGAACAAGTGGAGAGGTGCATGCTACCGGAGTGCCGTAAGTAGGAAATCACATTCTTCACAAGAAATCAGGTGTATTGTACGAAAGGGGGCGGGAGTGTGTGTGAGTGAGAAGCATTTCACAGGCACCGGTGGAAATGAATGATGGAACATGGAGGACCAGGCAAGGTCAATTACTCATTCTGAGTTACACAGTGTGCAGTCACTGCACTGGTCGAATGAAGTTTGCCGAGTGGTAAATTGCTTACAATTCACTGTATCTGTGCGTTATTTATTTTGTTTACAAAAGGAAAACGATAGCATCTATGTTCAAAATTCATCACCTGTAAAATGAAATTATCAGTATGAAGTCATACAAGAAATATGGGGTGAAAGGAGACAAATAAGATCAATGGAACATATATCAAAAAATTAAAAAGTAAAAGATGTAGTTAATAAAAAGCCTAAATGAGCTATAGAAGTGATATTGGAAGTAATGCATTGAAAGCAGTTTAATGAAATGGAGGAAATCATTGGTTTGGTCTAATGTGGGATGTTTCAATTTAGAGGTGTGTGAAATTAGGGTAATATGCTTTTGTGTAATAGTTGAAATTAAAGCAAAATTACGCATAGTTACGCAAAATGTTAATCTGACATTTTTCACTATTTTTTAGCGCAGTGTATCCTCGCATCGATTTTTGACACAAGGATGCATTTTGTGCTAAAAAATAGTGCAACAAACCCCAAAACCACCGCAAACAGCAGCACCTCGTTTCTGCTGTTCCCATGCGTTCACAATAAATTGTTACCTCAAATGGCCCATAATTACGCGAAGTGACTCGATATGTTTTCAGGAACTTTGCACAGCAAGCGTAACGCGTAATTGCGTGAATTACGCCACCGTGGTTTAAATTTTGACCATGCCAAGTTTCAATGAAAGAAGACAAAGACTTAAAAACGGTTCAGTGAGGGAACCTAAGCTACGAAGTTTCAAACTTTAAGGATAAAATGCAGAAACTCATTTTCCAGTCTACGTGGACTCAGATTGATCAAGGTCATGGTAGAGCCCGTCCAAAATATTACTTGCGTTCTCCATGGTGCTAACAATTTTATTTTATATTTCTGCTAATATTATCCAGGGTGTTGCTACTACAATGATGCTCCATGTGCCCAAGGGTACTGTTTGGACACTGGCGTAGCAAGGGGGGGAACGGAGGGGGCGGCGGCGAAAATCATCGCCAGCACCCCCCCCCCGCTCTTCAGCGCGCGGCGGCGGCAAAAGGCAAGGACCGCCACGGGCGGCAGGGTGCCTAGCTACGCCACTGTGTTTGGATATGTCAGAGATCTACCCAATGGGCCTGCTTGTCGCAGATGATTGTTGATGAATAAATGGGCAGTGACTGCACACTACCTGGGGTCTGCACACTGCCTTTCGTAGAGTGGGGGAATGTCAGCCTTCAGGATGCTCGTGTCACCGCTCATGGTGCTGTAACCTGCAGGTTACTTATAACTGATTTTACAGACACATTAAGGCAGTGCGTGACTAGTTTCCACACTCACTACTGTATGTAAAGCATACAGTGCCAGCGGAGGATTCTTAATGCCCCGGTAAGTAAACAATACACTGACATACAAGTTTCCATAATAACCCTGTTTGTAAAGCATACATTGCCATTGTAGCCTCCACAAAGACTCCTGCAGAGAAAGCATACAGTACCTTGGTAGGCTCAATAATGCTTCTTCATGTAAAAAACATTGCAGTAACCGTTTCTCAAATGCCCATATATGTAAATGATACATTGACATACCAGTTTCCATCATGCCCCACTTTGTAAATCATACATTGCCATGACAGTATCCAGAAATAGACCTGTATATAATGATGTTTGGACCGATGTAAAAGATGTCAAATATCGTCATAGTGCACTGAAATGCTATGCAAAACATCTGAGTAAAGAAAGAAACAACGCTAGTGTAAATTGCCTGCTTTTCGCAATATTTCGCGAAAAAAATGTCAAGACAAGGCATTATGACATTGGCTAATGACTGCCTTTACAAAAGTTAGAGACAGCCATGTTCTTTTAATTACACTTTGGGTTAGAGCCTTGGATAAATATTAAAGTATGAGGTTTTGTATTTTTTTCCCTACCTGTTACCACTTTATTTTAGTAGTAATAAGTAGGAAAAAGTATTGAAAGTTTTCCATATAAAAACGCACAGAGTGCCACAGTACTTCCTAGGAAGTACTGTGGTACTTAATTTTTTTTTAAAGGTATATGTTAAAAGAAATTGAAAATGCACTGTGCTACACTACATTTCACAAATATAGTGCACTACACTGTATTTTCAATTGTTCACATATTTAATTCTTTACAAAAAAACTCTATGGGGCACTGTAGTAATACCTACAAATGACTGCGCTCCCTAAAAATGTTTTGAAAAAAACATTTGTTAATTTACAAATACACTGTGCTACACTATATTTCAGTAATATAATGTAGTACAGTGTATTTTTATATATATATTTTTATCTGTAACTACCGCGGTACTTGTAGATACTAGCGTGGCTCTCCGTAAACTGTTTCAAAAATATATAGTAAATATAAATACATTTCACTACATATTACTACTTTAATAAAGTGGTTACAGGTAGGGAATAACAATAAGACCTACTATTTACCTATGTCTAAGGCCCTAACTGAGAATGCAGCCAAAGTGTGATGAAAACTACATGGCTGCCTTTCACATTTTGTAAACAGAGCCATTAGCCAATCATATTCTGCCTTCTCATCGGCATGTACCGCGGTATACTGAGGTACTGGTGTATACTGTGGCACAATAAATAACTAAGGGCCTGATTACAAGTTTCAGTGGTCCTGGAGCGAGCGGCATGCCACTGCTCTGCTCCAGGACCACCAGAACTCACTGCCGCCTGACCGCCAGATTACAAGTTATTTTTGTGGTCTGGCGGGTGGGCGGCGTGGTGGTCCCGCAGTAGTGCTGTTTAAAGGCTCATTGTGAGCCTTAAACAGCACTGCTGCAGGGCCACCAGTGCACGTTTCTGCATGGGAAGGAATGCACCATGTTGTGCATTCCTTCCTGTGCAGGAACTGGGTGTGCAAATCTACAGGGGGCACAACATTTGCCCCCTGCATCCACCCCCGTGCACAGGGGCAAGAGGTCTTTCCTCACCACTAGCAGTTACATGGAGGAAGAGCCTCCATGAGACCGCTGGCGATGAGGAAAGTGAAAGAAATTATCAGTGCGGATGGTGGGTCTTCCCTTAACCCCTTCGCTGCTAGGCCTTTTTCCCCCCTGTGCTAAGCCTTTTTTTGGCTATTTGGGGTAGTTCGCGCTTAGGCCCCTGTAACTTTTTGACCACATAAGGTATCCACGCCAAATTTGCGTCCTTTTCTTCCAACATCCTGGGGATTCGAAAGGTACCCAGGGTTTGTGGATTCCCCTGGAGGGGACCCAGAAATTAGCCAAAATACAGCTAAATTGTGGTTTTTGGGGAAAAATGGGAAAAAAGTGCTGCAAATGAAAGCGTCTGGGTTTTTCCCCTACAAATGGTATCAAAAAAGGGTTTGTGGGGCTGAAATCACCATTTTCACAGCTTTTAGGGAATGACAGACTTTTGTCAGAAAACCAAATTTTTTTACACAGTTTTGGCATTTTTCTGGGACATAGCCTATTTTTGCTATTTTTTGTGCTTTCAACCTCCTTCCAGTTAATGGTAGACATGAGTATAAAAGCAACAATGGATCCTGGAAAGCTATGCATTTTTGAAAAGTAGACAAAATTCTGAATTCAGCAAGGGGTCATTTGTGTAGATCCTTCAAGGTTTCTTTATAGAAACTAACAGTTAAATATAGGAAAAACTGAAAATTAGTTAAAAAAACAGCCTTTTGTGTCAACGTTTTCACCTGTAACTTCTTCTAATTATGATAGCTCTTTGAAAGCAATATACCGTTACATCCGCTGGACCTTACTGGTTGTGGGGATATATAGGATTTGTAGGTTCACCAAGAACCCGACGAACCCAGAGCCAAAAACTGAGCAGCGACTTGCAATGGTTTTTTATTATGTACCGGGTATATAGCAATTATTCTGGGAAAATGTATACATGGAAAAATCGGTATGAAAGACACCTATGTATTTCTGAAATGGGAACAAAATATAGAGTTTAGAAACAGTAGATATTTGCACATTTCCGAAATTGGGAATACTCATACTAGCATGAGAATTATCGATCATTTTTCAAAATTACTTCTTTTTTACACATTGTCTTTCATTTGGAAGGCAGAAATGCATCGAAAGTCAATAGGTAACAACAGTTGCTTTACAAATATCAATTACCCTAAGTCTCCCGATAAAAATGGTACCTCACTTGTGTGGGTAGGCCTAGGGCCCGCGACAGGAAACGGCGCAAAACGCAACGTGGACACACAACAATTTCACAGTGAAAAATGACCCTTTTTTGGCAAAGTGCCTAGCTGTAGTTTTTGAACCCTAGCTCTGCCGGCACCTAGGGAAACCTAGCAAACCTATACATTTTTGAAAACTAGACACCCAGGGGAATCCATGATGGGGTGACTTGACTGGCTCTCACACGGTTCTGTTACCCAGAATCCCTTGCAAACCTAAAAAAATGTCAAACAAACCACATTTTCCTCACATTTCTGTGGTGGAAAGTTCTGGAATCTGTGTGGATCCACAAATTTCCACCCACCCCGCGTTCCCCAAAGTCTTCCGAGAAAAATGGTACCTCACTTGCGTGGGTAGACCTAGTGCCCGCGACAGGAAAAGGCGCAAAACGCAACGTGGACACACCACAATTTCACTGTGAAAAATGACCCTTTTTTGGCAAAGTGCCTAGCTGTAGTTTTTGAACCCTAGCTCTGCCGGCACCTAGGGAAACCTAGCAAACCTATACATTTTTGAGAACTAGACACCCAGGGGAATCTAGGATGGGGTGACTTGACTGGCTCTCACCAGGTTCTGTTACCCAGAATCCCTTCAAACCTAAAAAAATGTCCAAAAAACCACATTTTCCTCACATTTCTGTGGTGGACAGTTCTGGAATCTGTGTGGATCCACAAATTTCCACCCACCCCGCGTTCCCCAAAGTCTTCCAAGAAAAATGGTACCTCACTTGCATGGGTAGGCCTAGTGCCCACGACAGGAAAAGGCACAAAACGCAACGTGGACACACCACAATTTCACAGTGAAAAATGACCCTTTTTTGGCAAAGTGCCTAGCTGTAGTTTTTTAACCCTAGTGATCCAGCGCGATATTAGCAAACAGCATTCATACACCAGATACTCACTTGGGCCCATACATTCATACTACGCTAATACTTACGCTGGGTTTTATCAGTTGTTACTCTCTATCAAAATCCCTGCTACCAATTACCTTCTGATTGAAGAGTAATGACTTACCAATGAATCCTTTGCTAATTGGGAAGTTTAAAATGAGTGACATTCATTATAGTACATAATCATGAAATAACCACTGAGTCAGGAAGTTTTAAAATGTTTATCTAAAGATTTAGCAGAGTAAAATACAGAGCCACATGGTACTTAATCGCAATACCCAAGATTAAGCATAGAAATGATTATTGCTAATCAATGACAGTGTTTAAAGAAGAGGAGAAAATAGAGACAGCAGCGCAACTAAAGGTTGCATTATATTTACCTAAGTACGAGAACCAAACCCCTTAGCCAAGGAGTTGAAAGAATAGGACCCAGGAAGGATGAAGAGCAAAGACTTCTTCCAGGATCAGGACCGGACCGGTGACCTCTCTACTACGACGCCTGCGTCGTTCCCCTCTCTGATACTCGACTTCTCCTCGATTCTCCCGTGCCTTCCTTCTAATGGACTCTGCCGCCCCTTCCTCAGGACCTCTCTCTGGACAGCAAATTCGGTCTGCAATCGATCAGCTTGGCAGTCTGGAACTAAGCGCGCACCTGGCAGCATGGACGCCTGTTCTCTGCAGCATCTCCTTCTCACTAATAACTAATGCTATATTCTATTATACCCTTCTACGCCCATGTACCTCCCCTTAATGTTGCTAAAATATGGGGCCACTACTTCTGATTGGACAGGGACAGGGGGTGGATTCTCGCACCATATCGATTTGGCCTAAATTGTAAAGCCTATTGTCTTTACGTTCCCACCCCTTCAAATTAATACATTCGCTTTATTTCCCACCCATCTCACGACAAATGTTATACATTTTACAGGGGAAAAGTATCAATTTGTCCACAGGAAACATAAAGTACAGCATCTTCGGCCAATGGGTCATGACCTTGGGAGACGTCCAAGTTGACTTCACTTGGCAGGCACTCAGGATACATGCGCAGAACCATCGTCTCTTGAGTTGCAAGTCACCAACCCAGGCCCAAGTTTACAAACTAATAAAAGTGCAAGAAGAAAATATTAAAATCGCAAATAAAATGTTTCACTGTATACCCACTATTTCTATTCTATTCCCAATTAAATATATATAGTATTCCGCGTTAGTAGCGTCAGGAAACGACAATTTAGTAATGACATGAGAGGAAGCTGAAGCATGTGAAAACATCAAGCAGCCATTTTACTACACACTGCGCAGATGCAGAAGTTTCCCACCAAGCAAAGAAAGACGTCACACCATGTGATCAGGTTGCGACATGCGCAGTGAGGTTCCCGCGCTTTAGCGGCCATTTTGGATTACAGACAAGCGTTATTCTTTAGTAAAACACATATGCAAGCTTCTCTCCCTTTGTGTAGTGTATGCAAAGGTTAGTCTTAACAATACAATTTTAATAAATTAATACTATGAGGAGGATTGCGTACAAGCAAGTTTCATTTATGAAACCTTGCTCCATCAATCCCCTCTCTGATGGCGTTTCTGAGCCATCAAAAACATTACCCTCAATCAGATGCCAACTTCTAGCAATTCGTTTCATTCTCATTTTTACATTTCCTGTTTTTCACATCCCCTTTCAAATTTTTGTATAATTCACTTCTCCATTCTTCAAGTTCTATTTCATCTAGTTTTCTCTTCTTTCCTTTTCCTGTCACTTTACATGTTCCATTCTTTCTACAGCATTTGCACCATATTGTTATTGCCAAAATTATTATTGCTATCCCTGCTAAGGGTACTAATATTTGACCTATAAGTCCTTTCCCTATATTAGCAAACCAGGTTCCAATTGACGAGATACTATTTGTCAATCTTTCCCATACACCATCAACTTCCAGTGGTTTAAGTTCCTTCTCAAGTTTAGTTATATTTTGTATATACGTTCAAATTTCTGCACTCTTATCAGGAATATAAGTGCAACAATGTTTCGTCTTCAATAATTTACAGACTCCTCTTTCTTTTGCCAATATAATATCAAGAGCAAGTCGATTTTGCATTACCATAGATCTAATCGCAACCATTTCCGCATTAATCATTAGAAAACCTCCAGCAGTATCCGTTGATAAACGATCAACCACTGTAGACAATTTACATATTTTCCTTGAGTTCAGAATTGTTCCCACTGAAGGTATCAATGCACCAAATATATCACCTACAATTTCTGAAAAACTAGCTCTTTTTCTACGTACTAACTCATTAGTGTTTTCATTGCTTCCAGTGTTTCTTTTTACGTGGTATATCTTTGGAAATACTATTCCAAAATAACAACTTCCATACCACCGTGCAGGAAGCCTAAAGTAAGCCTTATTCCCACACACATAATAGATTCCAGGAAAAACTGAATCTGTTCCTCCTTTGAGTCCCCAACCTCCAAGAATTAAAAAATTGTGTTCGCATTCACTGGTACCGATGAAAACATTGTTATAATCAGTCTTTAACCTATGAAGACAAATTTTTCCTGTCTTTACGAAATCCAGAGCCATAGCAGCTTGAGCCTTGCCAGGTGTGTAACTACCTTCTTTCTCAGCCCAAGGTGGCAAATGAGCCTTATGCTCAGAAGCTTTCTTTTGAAAATCTTGTCTTCTATCTTCTACTAAATTCAAAAATATCTTTTCTTCTTCAAGTAAAGAACATGTTAGATTGTGTCTATGTGCATGTGTTATGTCTATTGATTTCATGGTTAAGAAAAATTCTCCTATAAACTGTGCGTCTTGACTACTAAGCACTGGGTTCATACTCTTGCGAATCGGAACCTCAGAAAATATCACATCTAAGTTTGAATAATAATACTGAAGTCTCCCTGTTCTATAAAATAAACTAGACAAAACACTACATGATATGCCATATGTCAGTGGTAAGTGATGATATGTTAATCCTTCTGCTACTGATTCAGGTAACTTCATACAGACGTAACAATTACTGACTTCCATTGTGTCTACATATTGAAACAATAACTTTGTGAAAACGTTTAAACTAGTGTCGTCAGCTACTTCATGATGAAATTCTGCCTCATCTTCTGCCATTAGTTCTACTCTATTGCCCTTTATGTTTGCTGTCCTCCCTTTAGTTTCATTATTAATCTTTTTATCTATTATCATAAGGTAAGGAACTGCTACAATCAGGACTAACCATACTATAAGCACCATTACTAGACTACATATGCATATTGCACAGCATCTTCTACAACATTTCTGTTTTGGTCTCCCAGTAACTCTATCATCAGGCTTTTTTCGACAAGGAAGATTGCTCTTCTTATCTTTTCTTCTTTTCTTTAGCTTATTCTTTTGCTTAGTCAGGGTGGTCTTGTTTCTTCTTCGTACGTCAATTCTGCACTTGTTCCTTCGCCACCACTGTCACTTGACTCTGAGCTTTCAAAATCTTCAAGAATGATATAAGTCCAGTCAGGACCCTTGAATTTGTTATTCACAAGTTTCAGTCTTTTGCTTCTTCTTTTCGCAGTTTTATTTTCTTGTTCAGTTTGACTTGTTACTTCATTCACTTGATCTGGATCTTCACTTCGGGTTGTTATGTGGTACTTCACTCTTTTAATGACACTCGGCCAATGATCTCCTTTTCTTGTTTTCTTTGTCGGCACTGTTTCTTTGTTTTCGTCTTTAGAGATCTCGTTAATTTTACTGCTTAGCACTGTTTCGTGTTCTTCAATTACTATGTTTCTTGTTTGCTCCTTTTCAGGTCTAATTGGTTTCTCTGTAACAGCTCCGCTGTGAGTTTCCAATAACTGACCTTGTTCTTTGTTTATTTCTTCAAGTTCATGTTTTTCAAGGTTTTCTTCTTCTGTGTACTCTTCTTGATCTAACTTGTTCTGATCAGGGCTTATTGCACTGTGAACTTCTGCAGCCTGACCGGATTCTTCTAGACCTGTCTGTCCCTGATCAAAGTCTATTAGGTCTTCACTGTTTTGAGTCCAGTTTTCTTTCCCTATCTGACCTTGTTCAGGATTTCTTAATGTCTTTTCTTCTTGTTCCTGAACTGCTTCTTCTTCACCTGTCTGATCTTCTTCAATTTCTTTCAATTTCACTTGACTTCTTGTTCTGTGGTATATTTCAGGAACTTCTACCACTGGTATCCAATCCTGACTTGTGCTCGGTTGTTCTTCTTCAGCTTCTCTGGAATCTCGAACTTGAGATCCTACAGCTGGGCAACCTTCAGCCTCTTCAGTGTTTGTCGTTGTCTGAGGATTCTCTTCCTCGGAATCTGGTACTCTCTTGGTGTGACTTACATGAATCCATTTAGGAAATCCGGCACACTTCACTGCTGTATTAGTTGTAAGTATGACTTGACACGGTCTGCCGCATCTAGGTGATAGACACGTTTCTCTGGTGTGATTCTTCACTACCACCCAGTCACCAGGATTCAGATCATGTTCTTGTTCAGGCTGCCTGGAAACTGTCTTCTCCAACCTGATGAGAGACAGAACGCACTAGGTCAGCCAATCCTTTGCAATAGTCCAGAACCATATCATCAGATATATTCACCAGTTTGTTTGTGGGAACATGTGTTTGTCTCATTGCTCTTCCCATCATTATTTCGTGGGGCTCAATCCTGTGGTTCTGTCAGGTATACTTCTGAGTCCCATTAAAACGAGTGGTAATGCATCTGGCCACTCTAATGATGTTGATGCACACATTTTTCCCAATCTTGACTTTATAGTGTCATTCAATTGTTCAACCACTCCAGAAGCCTCTGGGCGATATGCACAGTGCAGTTTCTGTTTGATTTGAAATGCTTCACAGATTATTTGGATCACTTCACTGTTAAAATGTTTTCCTCTATCTGATTCCAAAGTTACTGGGAAACCAAACCTAGGAATGAGCTCTCGTAGCAACAGTTTTGCAACTGTAATGCTGTCATTTCTCCTAGTAGGGTAAGCCTCCACCCACTTTGAAAACAGACACACTATGACTAGTACATATTTCAGCCCTCTACATGGTGGTAACTGTATGAAATCAAACTGAAGTCTCATAAATGGACCTTCTGCCTTTCCAATTTTCCCAAATCCAATTACTGTCTTCCTCCCCGGATTATGCATCTGGCAAGTTAGACATCTCTGGCAAAGACTCTCTGCAACAGCTCTGAATTTGGGATTGTACCAATTTTGTCTGAACAGCCTAATCATTGCATCTCTCCCTATGTGTGTGTCTCCATGATGCATTCTAGCCATTTGTGAGAGTAAACAGTCTGGCATGACTGGTCTGCCATCAGCACTGATCCATACTTCATCATCTCCTCTTTGCGAACAACCCACTTTGATCCACAAATTCTTCTCACTTTCACCAACCTCATCTTGCAATTTCTTCACCTCATTCCAAGTTTCAGGTGGCATATACAGCATAAGTTGGCAGCTGATTCCCATTCTTTCCACCCTCTTCTTGACTGACATTCTGGTTTTGGCACAATGTTGAGCCACCAGATCTGCATATCTGTTGCCGACTACCACCCAGTCATCTCCTGACTGGTGTGCGGCACATTTCACCACAGCCAATTCTTTTGGTGATTGTATTGCTTCTAGCAATTCCCTTACGAATTGTCCATTTTTAATGGGGGATCCTGAAGAAGTCATGAAATCCCTCTGCATCCATAGTTGGCCAAAATCGTGCACAACCCCGTAACCATATTGGCTATCTGTAAATATGGTCACTCTCTGATTCCTCCCAATTTTGCAAGCTTTTATCAAAGCAATCAATTCAGCTACTTGTGCAGATTTGACTCCTGGTAAATAGGATGCTTCAACTATTCCAGTTAATTCACATACCGCATAGGCAGCAGTTAGTTTACCATCTTCATGTCTTTGACATGAACCATCAACAAATAGCTCCCTGTCTGGCTCTTTAAGAGGCTGTTCCTCTATATCTGGGCGTGGTTTTGTGCATAATTCTGTGATTTGTATACAATCATGTTCATCGTCTTCATCATCTTTAATTCTCTCATGACGTGGGTCTGGTAGTAAGGTTGCTGGATTTATTATAATACACCTTACCATGTTCACATTTTCAGCACCCATTATGATTCTTTCGTATTTAGTCAGCCGACTAGGAGTAAGATGCTGAGTTCGGGTTCTTGTCAACAGAATGACAACTGCATGTGGAACATACACTTTTACAGGGTGTCCCATCACAATTGACTCACTTTGTTCAATGCTCAAACAAGTAGCCGCCACTGCTTTTAGGCATCCTGGCAATGCGGCTGCTACTGGGTCCAATGTAGCAGAAAAATATGCTATAGGACGTCTTTCCAATCCATGTCTCTGAGTTAAGACGGAAAGTGCACAATTTTCTCTCTCATGACAGAACAATGCAAATTCTCTCTTATAATCAGGCATGCCTAAGGCAGGTGCTGAACATAGGGCATTTCTCAATTTTACAAAAGCTTCTACACTTTCATCCTCCCACTCCACAGGGTCCTTTGCTTTCTTCTTTGTCATGTTAATTAAGGGCTTAGCTAACATGGAAAATCCTGGTATCCATTGTTGACAGTAACCTACTATTCCTAGGAACATTCTCACTTGTCTTTGTGTTACAGGCATTTGCATTTTCTTTATTAAAGCTACTCTTTCAGCTGTTACTCTTCTTTTTCCTCTCTCAATTTGGTGTCCCAGATACTTAACAGCTGTTGTACAGAATTGCAATTTTTCAGGTGAGACCTTATGCCCTTCTTCTGCCAAAAGATTTAATAATGCTATGGAATCAACAACACAGTCCTCTCTGGTGTTCGATGCCACCAATAAGTCGTCAATATATTGGACTAAGACTGAGCTTCCTGGCATCACTAGTTTTTCAAGGCACTTTTTCAGTATCTGGTTGAAAATAGAAGGACTTTCTGTGTACCCCTGAGGAACACGATTCCACACATAGACCTTGTTCTCAAATTTAAATGAGAAAAGATACTGGCTGTCTGGATGTAATGGTATTGAAAATAACGCTTGACACAAATCAATTACTGTGAACCATCCTGCATTCCACGGAATCTGGTATAAAATTACTGCAGGATTTGGTACTATGGGACAACATGGTTCTACAATCTTATTTATTTTCCTCAGGCCTGAACAATCCTATATTTTCCACTAGGTTTCTTTAATCCCATTATTGGTGAATTACATGGGCTACTCATTACTTCTTTTAGTATGTTTTGTTCTACCATTCGATTTATTTCTTCAATGACTCCTGCTTTTACTTCTGCACTCATTTTGTACTGTCTGGTATTTGGGAAAATTGCACCTTCTTTTACAGTAATTTTAACTGGATCTATTTTATCCATAAGTCCTACTTCCTTTCCGGTGAAATCCCATACTATGGGGTTTACTGTACCTTTTAATTCTTCTGGCAACTCATCTTTTGTTATTAACGAAAACATCTCATCCACTTCTGTACCTTGTTTTGCAATCATAATTTTATATACATGGTCTTCATCTGGTGTCTGAACTGCCACCCCATCCGGTGTGCAGAAAATGGTACAATTCATCTTGCACAACAAATCCCTACCTAATAAGTTTACTGGACTAGAATCACACACTACAAATTGATGCATTTCTCTGAAGTTTCCAATTTTAACTTCCATTGGTTCGGTAAGAGGTGTTCTAATCCGCTGATTAGCTACCCCCACTACTTGGATATTTTCACCAGAGAGAGGAAGGTCTGGAATGTCTGCTGTTCTCACAGTAGACCGGGTAGCACCAGTGTCCAAAAGGAAAGTAATATTATTACCTTTCACATTCCCTTCAACATATGGACCTGACTGATCTACCTGTAAGGATGCGCCAAGTACGCACTCCTTCTCCCCCTCTCCTAGGCACCGTCATGGACTGAATCGACAGAAATCGTCCTGCAAAAGAAATTGTGATGTCATATAATCATTCTTACCACTTCCTCCTTGATATCCGATGTCTGTACCATGCTTTGCTCTGCTTACATTACCCTGAATAGGTGCGGGTGGCAACTGACTCTGAGGATTTACACCCTGCTGTGAGTCATTTTGCGTCTGTGGATTTAAATTTTGATTTGGGCCATTATTATTCCGAATCTTTTTACACTCGTCCTTCCAATGCCCCAATTTTCCGCATCCATGACAAGGAAATTTCTTTTAGCTTCTTCTCTACTCATTCGTCCTCTAAATTTTCCACCATTCCCAGTATCACCATTCGTTCCAGAATCTTTTCCTTGAATTTCACTCGGATTTTCCAAATTAATTCCTTGTTTCTCTGCCATTTTCACCTGAGCCCACATCACTTTTTCCTGCAATTTCTTGTGTCTATCCTCAATATCGTCTCCACAATATTTTGCATATTTCAGAATTTCATCTATGGGCTTTCCTTGCCAACACAGCATGTGTTGTTTAATCATCTGGCAAATCTCCGGCTTCAAACCGTAAACAAACCGATACACAAACTGACTCATGTTTTTGTCTCCAATGTCCTCAAATCCACTATACTGTTTAAATACCTGCAATAGACGCTCATAGTAGGAATGCACTGATTCATTCGCTTCTTGGGTAGTTCGATCTATTTTTACCCAATCTCTTTCTTTCGGTGGTATTTTCCCTTTCAGGTAAGTTATCACTTGCTGATACTTTTTCATCACATCATTTGACGGGGCACCTGTCTTCGGATCTCTAGGATATTCATCACTAGGCCAATCGACTGTAATTTTACAATCTGTCCACAAATCGGCAGGTACCACTATGTCAAACAAACCATCTAAATCCTTCAACAATACCTTTGACACCTTCACAAACCTATCAACCTGCCTGTACCACTCAATTGGTTTTTCTCTCAACTTTGGAAAATCATTCGTAAATGACAAAATATCCTGTCTGCTCCATGGGACATGTACATATCCTCCTCCCGCAACTTCTCGCATGGGATACATTTGATCTGCTTTCCCTGTTTCCTTCATCACATATTCTGATGCTGTTCTACTTGTTCGTGCTTCTTCCTTTTTCTTGGCCCACCTAGTTTTCCATTTATCTAGGTCTCCCCATTTTTGCAAAACTAACATTAATTCTCTTATTTGTAATCTTCTTCCAGAGGCATTCATATTTTCTAAATCTTTGTCTGAAAATTTTGCTCTATAGGGTTTCTGTAGCACCTTTGATCTCCCTATTTCTATTCCCATCTGTAGTGCTAAATTGGATAATTTTTCATGGAATATCCTTACATTTCTGGTGATACTCCTACACAGGAACAATAATTCTTCTTCATCATAGGTATTTAAGCGTTCTAGTCCTACATTTCCTGCTATTATTTCTTCTAATTCGACTTTCAATTTATGAATGTCCATTATTTTCGGAGGTGTGCACTGTTTAACTGACCCTTGCACCCATCTTTCTAGATCTTCAGGTGTTACTATGGTAGCACTTTTTGCTCCCGATGAAGTTACTAAACTTACATCTTTTGAACCTCCAGGTACATCTTTTCTTGGAGTACTATTTACAGAACCTCGAATAGGCAAGTCCATGAGTGATATTGTGGATTCACAGTCACTAAATTGATCCTCAATTATAACTGGAGCTTCAGGTTTGGGATTATTCACAGCAGTAGGTGTAAGTATCGGTGGAGGACAGTTTCCCTGAGTACCATATAATGGAACTACTGGACCAATTGTTACTGGTATAGTCAAAGAATCAGGGTGTACTTTTATCTGAGTTATTTTCTGTATTAATTCTGCTCTGGTCTTTTCTAAGGCTTCTTTTTCTTTGTCATGAAGTATACTACTCGTGGTGAATTCATGCATTACCTGTGGCACTAATGGAGTTTTTGGTGGTGCACTTGGGGTGCATCCACTTGTTCCTTCCTGATAGGGTGGGGGATTTCTTAACATTTCCTCCATAAATTCGTCTTCAGACTCCTCATTTCTCATTAGATGTTTTATCTTTTCTGTGCACTTACTTCCTAATTTCTCCTCTGCTGAGAACAATGGATATAATCCTTCTGTAATCATTGCCCTTCTCCATTGTTTCATCTGACCGTCCCTAGACTCACGTATATATCTGGGAAAAAATCCTGGATAACTCCTATTACTTCTAGATCTATCCCGCTCAAATGCCTCGGTTTCCCATTCTTCTAGAGCTTCGTACTGAGTTAATCTAGGTCTGGGTTCTAAGTCATTCATCCTCAATCTCAAATTCTGAAGAATTCGCCCATTGAACGTGCCATTCTCGGGAAATGCTAGTATTCCATCATTTTTTGTATATTCTATCCAATTCTCCATCCATACACAAGTATGATAACCTCTCTCCATCATCGTAAATGAAGCGGGCGTTTTAGCTGGTGGAATAATAATTCCTTCTCTAGTTTTGAGTGGTTTATCCTTTTTAAAATAGTTCTTAATCTTTTGCAGAAAGGAAATTTTTCTCTTCTCTCCGTACATTCTATCTAATCTTCGGTGTACAAAATTATATTCTGCAAAACCTAGGAATCTCCTATCCGGACGAGTTCCTGTTAAAGTCGGATCGCGTTTTAACATGCAATCTTTATCCACTAAGATTTTAGCTTCTAAAATATCAACCAATCAAGTCTCTGCTAACTTTTATTTCTGAACCAATCCTTGCGCGGCCTTTTGGTGACGTTTATCTGTCAACCCCTCCTTTACAATCTGCTCTTTTCTGTCCTTGCTGGTTTAACCAATCCCAGCGCGGCACCTGTGACGTCAGTACTACTCCTGACTACTGACCCCTCCTTTACAAGGGTTTTCCCACACCCGCGGATTCAACCAATCCCAGCGCGGCGTTTTGTGACGTCAGCTCCCTCTCCGGAAACTGACCCTCCCTTTACAAAAAATTTACGCAAACTTATTTTCTCTATAAGTCTTAATTAACTTTCAGTAACAGCATAAAACATTCGCTATCGTGCCAGTTTCTCTAAAATAGAAAATATAGTTTTTCTCTTACACTTAGTATAACCTTTCCGTTTACTAAACATACACTACGAGTAAAACACTTCCGTCTACTCTTCACACAAGCTCCAGAAGTACCTGTTACTTCTCCAATGTTACCCTTTCTAGGTGATATAACATCAAATTTTTACCAGCGTACTCTTTTGCTATTACTCACACGCATAGAATCCCTAACGAGTACTGAAAGTCCTGCTTAACTTTTCAGTACTAATTCTGCCTGACAGATAACCTCACTGCAGTATGGCTTCCACTTACCATCCGCTATTCCTTTTACCCTGGGGTATTCTGGACAACATAAAACAAAACTCAAAATTTAAGCGGATGTTAGTTCATAAAAATACAAATAAAAATTCTCATTACCCAATTAACAAAGAGTAACCATCCTCTGATACCCAGAAAACTGATCCAGCGCGATATTAGCAAACAGCATTCATACACCAGATACTCACTTGGGCCCATACATTCATACTACGCTAATACTTACGCTGGGTTTTATCAGTTGTTACTCTCTATCAAAATCCCTGCTACCAATTACCTTCTGATTGAAGAGTAATGACTTACCAATGAATCCTTTGCTAATTGGGAAGTTTAAAATGAGTGACATTCATTATAGTACATAATCATGAAATCACCACTGAGTCAGGAAGTTTTAAAATGTTTATCTAAAGATTTAGCAGAGTAAAATACAGAGCCACATGGTACTTAATCGCAATACCCAAGATTAAGCATAGAAATGATTATTGCTAATCAATGACGGTGTTTAAAGAAGAGGAGAAAATAGAGACAGCAGCGCAACTAAAGGTTGCATTATATTTACCTAAGTACGAGAACCAAACCCCTTAGCCAAGGAGTTGAAAGAATAGGACCCAGGAAGGATGAAGAGCAAAGACTTCTTCCAGGATCAGGACCGGACCGGTGACCTCTCTACAACAACGCCTGCGTCGTTCCCCTCTCTGATACTCGACTTCTCCTCGATTCTCCCGTGCCTTCCTTCTAATGGACTCTGCCGCCCCTTCCTCAGGACCTCTCTCTGGACAGCAAATTCGGTCTGCAATCGATCAGCTTGGCAGTCTGGAGCTAAGCGCGCTCCTGGCAGCATGGACGCCTGTTCTCTGCAGCATCTCCTTCTCACTAATAACTAATGCTATATTCTATTATACCCTTCTACGCCCATGTACCTCCCCTTAATGTTGCTAAAATATGGGGCCACTACTTCTGATTGGACAGGGACAGGGGGTGGATTCTTGCACCATATCGATTTGGCCTAAATTGTAAAGCCTATTGTCTTTACGTTCCCACCCCTTCAAATTAATACATTCGCTTTATTTCCCACCCGTCTCACGACAAATGTTATACATTTTACAGGGGAAAAGTATCAATTTGTCCACAGGAAACATAAAGTACAGCATCTTCGGCCAATGGGTCATGGCCTTGGGAGACGTCCAAGTTGACTTCACTTGGCAGGCACACAGGATACATGCGCAGAACCATCGTCTCTCGAGTTGCAAGTCACCAACCCAGGCCCAAGTTTACAAACTAATAAAAGTGCAAGAAGAAAATATTAAAATCACAAATAAAATGTTTCACTGTATACCCACTATTTCTATTCTATTCCCAATTAAATATATATACTATTCCGCGTTAGTAGCGTTAGGAAACGACAATTTAGTAATGACATGAGAGCAAGCTGAAGCATGTGAAAACATCAAGCAGCCATTTTACTACACACTGCGCAGATGCAGAAGTTTCCCACCAAGCAAAGAAAGACGTCACACCATGTGATCAGGTTGCGACATGCGCAGTGAAGATCCCGCGCTTTAGCGGCCATTTTGGATTACAGACAAGCGTTATTCTTTAGTAAAACACATATGCAAGCTTCTCTCCCCTTTGTGTAGTGTATGCAAAGGTTAGTCTTAACAATACAATTTTAATAAATTAATACTATGAGGAGGATTGCGTACAAGCAAGTTTCATTTATGAAACCTTGCTCCATCACTAGCTCTGCCGGCACCTAGGGAAACCTAGCGAACCTATACATTTTTGAAAACTAGACACCCAGGGGAATCCAGGATGTTACCCAGAATCCCTTGCAAACCTAAAAAATTGTCAAAAAACCCACATTTTCCTCACATTTCTGTGGTGGAAAGATCTGGAATCTGCGTGGATCCACAAATTTCCACCCACCCCGCGTTCCCCAAAGTCTTCTGACAAAATGGTACCTCACTTGTGTAGGTAGGCCTAGTGCCCGTGACAGGAAACGGCGCAAAACGCGACGTGGACACACCTCAATTTCACAGTGAAAAATGACCCTTTTTTGGCAAAGTGCCTAGCTGTAGTTTTTGAACCCTAGCTCTGCCGGCACCAAGGGAAACCTAGCAAACCTATACATTTTTTTAAACTAGACCTCCAGGGGAATCCAGGATGGTGTGACTTGTCTGGCTCTCACCAGGTTCTGTTACCCAGAATCCCTTGCAAACCTAACAATTTGTCCAAAAAAACACATTTTCCTCACATTTCTGTGGTGGAAAGTTCTGGAATCTGCGTGGATCCACAAATTTCCACCCACCCCGCGTTCCCCAAAGTCTTCCGAGAAAAATGGTACCTCACTTGTGTGGGTAGGACTAGTGCCCGCTACAGGAAACGGCGCAAAACGCAACGTGGACACACCACAATTTCACAGTGAAAAATGACCCTTTTTTGGCAAAGTGCCTAGCTGTAGTTTTTGAACCCTAGCTCTGCCGGCACCTAGGGAAACCTAGCAAACCTATACATTTTTGAAAACTAGATACCCAGGCAAATCCAGGATGGGGTGACTCGACTGCCTCTCACTAGGTTCTGTTACCCAGAATCCCTTGCAAACCTAAAAAATTGTCCAAAAAACCACATTATCCTCACATTTCTGTGGTGGAAAGATCTGGAATCTGCGTGGATCCACAAATTTCCACCCACCCCGCATTCCCCAAAGTCTTCCGACAAAATGGTACCTCACTTGTGTAGGTAGGCCTAGTGCCCGTGACAGGAAACGGCGCAAAACGCAACGTGGACACACCTCAATTTCACAGTGAAAAATGACCCTTTTTTGGCAAAGTGCCTAGCTGTAGTTTTTGAACCCTAGCTCTGCCGGCACCAAGGGAAACCTAGCAAACCTATATATTTTTTAAACTAGACCTCCAGGGGAATCCAGGATGGTGTGACTTGTCTGGCTCTCACCAGGTTCTGTTACCCAGAATCCCTTGCAAACCTAACAATTTGTCCAAAAACACATTTTCCTCACATTTCTGTGGTGGAAAGTTCTGGAATCTGCGTGGATCCACAAATTTCCACCCACCCCGCGTTCCCCAAAGTCTTCCGAGAAAAATGGTACCTCACTTGTGTGGGTAGGACTAGTGCCCGCTACAGGAAACGGCGCAAAACGCAACGTGGACACACCACAATTTCACAGTGAAAAATGACCCTTTTTTGGCAAAGTGCCTAGCTGTAGTTTTTGAACCCTAGCTCTGCCGGCACCTAGGGAAACCTAGCAAACCTATACATTTTTGAAAACTAGATACCCAGGCAAATCCAGGATGGGGTGACTCGACTGCCTCTCACTAGGTTCTGTTACCCAAAATCCCTTGCAAACCTAAAAAATTGTCCAAAAAACCACATTATCCTCACATTTCTGTGGGGGAAAGTTCTGGAATCTGCGTGGATCCACAAATTTCCACCCACCCCGCATTCCCCAAAGTCTTCCGAGAAAAATGGTACCTCACTTGTGTGGGTAGGCCTTGTGCCCGCGACAGGAAACGGCGCAAAACGCAATGTGGACACACCACAATTTCACAGTGAAAAATGACCCTTTTTGGCAAAGTGCCTAGCTTTAGTTTTTGAACCCTAGCTCTGCCGGCACCTAGGGAAACCTAGCAAACCTATATATTTTTGAAAACTAGACACCCGGGGGATTCCAGGGAGATATGGCTTGCGTGGATCCCCCAAAGTTTCCTTACCCAGAATCCCCTGCAAACCTCAAATTTAGCTGAAAAAATCACTTTTCCGCACATTTTTGTGTGGGAAAGTTGTGGCATCACCGGGCTGACACAAATTTCCTACCACCCAGCGTTCCCCCGGGTCTCCCGATACAAATGGTGCCTCACTCGTGTGGGAGGCCCAAGTACCCGTGACAGGCAAGGGCCCAAAACGTATTGAGGCCACCACGCCGTATTCATGGAAACAAGTAACAAATTAATTTCTTCTTATGAACTCTAGACTGATGCAATATAAAACGACTGTGAAAACAATTTGTGACTCTTATGAGCCCTGAAGAAGTCTCTTTTCGAGACGAAATGCGTCGACTATGGTCCTTCTGAGTTTTAATGAACATTCAATAAAGAATTAATTGGAATAAAAAGAATGCACTTGGAGTTCCGGAATCTTCTTTATGTGCTTATCATTATGGACTTTTTCTGATTACAATGTATTGAGTGCTGAACCAATTGTTGTGATGTTCATATAGGATTCTTTCCTAGTAAGGAGTTTAGAGGGAAGTGCTCCTTGGTTCTGTGCACCGTTATTCACTGCTCAAAAAGTATATTGTTTGGTGCGGATTGTTATAGCCTCTACCCTCAGTATTTGTGTGATTAAACTTAAAATACACATACATTTAAAATTCTTCAGTTATAGTTATACCTTCCTCCAGGGGTGTGTTTTTTTAAAGGGGAGGGTGGCTGTGTGGTCCCCCTCCCTGAGCTCTATTAGGCTCTGGAGACCCCATTCCACAGGGCCTTTTTTTGTTATTAAAGGGGACGTGGCCCACGCAGTCCCGCTCCAAAAGCTGTTTTCGACTCCGAGGACCCCATCCTCCAAGGCCCCATTAATTAAAAGTGGGTGCCCTAGTGACCACCCAGGTCACCCATCATACAATTGTTGAGGCCACAGGGGGAGCCTCAGGTCCCCTGTGACCCCAGTTGTCTCCCCGCATACAGCAGGAGCTGACATTGCTCCCACCTGCAGGTAGCAGTTATTTCTTCTGCTCCCTCTGGGTGGGAGCAATCGCTTGATCTGTTTTGTTTCCCTGCCCGCATCAGTGCAGGCAGAGAAACAGATCCAAAGTCTGTTCCCAGGCAGCAGGAGCATTTTCAAAGCTCCCACCCACTGGCAGCAGAGTTTGTGTTTGCTCCCGCATAGCGGGAGAGCCAACATTCTTCTGCCAGGAGGGAGCAAACACAGGTTTCTGTGCCCACACCGGTGCGGGCAGGGAAAGCACTGTGTCCTGGGAGTTGTCTCCCCGGGGCATGGCTAGTGAGCCGAACCCGGGGCCTTGAGTCCCCAGGGCCTTTTAAAGGATTGGAGGGGGGCATACGGCCCCCTTCTGTTTTTGGAGCATTTTGGCCCCAGTGGTGGGCTTCCTAGAGCCTATAATGGCTCTATAAATTTGTCATCAGTGATGTTACTGACCATATCATGAGTGACTGCTGAATTTCACTGGTTTTGTATGAGTGAAATCTGAGCCTAAATATAATGTCTCTGTAACCTTTGTTTTTTTCAGTGAAAATATATATATATGCAAAAAGAAGCCGAGAACTCTGGATAGTTCCCAAGTTTAGGTGGAGAGCAGCTCCTGTATAGAACACCCTACAATACTACTGACACTCTGAATCTGCTCACCTCAAATGTCTATTTTTCTAGCAAAGTTTGACTTATACTGGGTGCTCCCTTGTTGCTAGACAAAGATATATATATAATATTGGGCTCAATTGCTTTATAGTGTCGATATCATTGGCAACTCTACTATGTCTATGGTACCCTGTAATGTGTATGACAATATAAATACATGGCAAAATGGAGATTTACCTGTTGATGAAGGCGTAATGCCGAAACGCGTCCTGTGAGACCGTTGTTGCTTGTAAACTGACCCATGATTAAAAAACACTTGGATATTGTTTTGAGTGCCCCACCTTTGTTGTTGAACTTCGAAAGGATCGGTGTATGTGTATATATATATATATATATATATATATCTCCTATGTTTGGGGGTAATGAATTACATAGTTTGGCTACTTGCACATAGAAAGATGTTCCGCTCATGTTTTTTCCTTAAATGCTAGGATTTTCATATGGGGTGCCAGTCTAGACCATAGATTCCTAAGTTGAGTGGATTTTGTTATTTTCTTTCCTAATGAAAAGTGGTCCTTCACTGTGACTAGCCTTGTGGGTGATACAAAGCAGCTTGCAGGAGGATCTTCTGGAAATTGGAAACCAGTGTAAGACACAAGGGGCAGGAGAGATGTGCGATTGTGACTTTACATGTAGCAGTATTCTGGCAGCAGAGTTCTGAATTCTCTGTAATCTTCTCGTGATTGATATAGTTAGCTGTGTCAGAGGCCATTAGTTCAATCTAGTTCTGATAGGGCAAGAGAGATTGTTGCTTGGACCTCGCAGGGGAATCCTGGGTGTGGGAAGATGCGTAACAGCGTTTTAAAGGTTAAAAAAAGCTTGATCTGGATAGCATACCCACTTGGACAATCATGGAAAGCTAGGAGTCTATGGTATTTGAAAGGTTTCTAACCTCCTTGGATATTTTTGGCAGTAGTCCTAGATAGTCAGGTCCGCTGCAGAGAGGACTATAAATGGTGCCTTTGCCACTGGTGAGTATTTCAATTTTGGAGGCGGTCAGTTTGAGGTGGTTCATATCATCAGGTCAATGGCCTGGAGGCAACTGAATATTTTGTAGTTTCCAATGCCCTTGGGGCTTTCCAATTTAAGAAGTATCTGTCTGTGCATGTGAACTGAAAATCCTTGATCAGTTCCGGTAAGGATTTCATATAGATGTTGAAATGGAGGGGTGCGATGATAGAAGGCCTGCCTACTCTCACTCTAATCAAAGAACTAACTATCCGAGTGATTCAAAGTGATTGCAGGTCTAGCATAGAATGTAAAACCCAAATAGTTCCTCACAGACTCACATTATACTGAGTTTCTAGCTCTGACCTTTCTACAATTGGGTAGCCTTTGGGCCAACCTGTTATGTTTCGTATAGAGGCCCTAATATAGACGCGTTCATATATGCCGTATATGGTCATATTCGCATATGCCCTATTATGGTCATACTCATATATGCCCTATTTTGGTCATGATCGTCTATGTCCTATTATGGTCATGATCATCTATGCCCTAATATAGGCATGATCTTTCACCTACATAAGTTCCCTACAGTACACAACGAGCTCTGAGGGTTGAACGTTATCTAGTCTGTGGTTAGAACACTGCAGGGTTTTTCCCGAACACAGGCCTACAATGTACTCATAAATTATGCATGAGCATTCACCAGGTACATCTCCCGCATAATATGTATGTACAAAGTTCACCCCTGACGTCTTCCTCATGTCTAACAAGGACCAATACAAACCATACTGAGGGACGAGACACTTTAGGGTATAAATACACCACATCTAGCCACGGTAAGATATAGGGAACCAAGACTTCCATGCTGACATACTGACCAGAGACGCTGAGGCTCCTGCATGCAGTCGCTCCAGCTGACAGCGGTCTAACACAGCCCTTGCGAGGTGTCCAACTCGAGACCAGGACGGGGTCCCACACTCTCTCTATTCAGGTAATGGGGTTCGACTAAATCCTAGAAGGATTCTTGGCTCTTAGGCTTTTAGACCTACACACATGCTCGGGACACTTCGGTACATCTAGTTAGGCATCGTAGGAGTACGCGCACTTTTATAATGCTTTTTATATTCATGTATGTATTCATGATTCTTGCAATATGGTAGAACTGTACTACCCTTTCACTTTTATCGTACTGCTGATAATATATCTCTGCTATTGTCTGCTGGTTGCTGCAGCACATATATTCTACACCAGAATAACAGCTGTTCAATAAATACTTATTGAGACGCCCAGACTGTTTATTCTGTGTAACTCTCTGAGACAAACCGAATAAGTAAGCGCGCGTGACTAAGCGAAAAGTAGTACATTGTTTCCACGATTCTGAGGGATCAGGGTTGTCATGATCTAAGGTTGCCAGAAACTAATCTCTCCCCGATAAGAGGATATTCTAGTGGCACTGTGAGCTAGCTAATGCAAATCCGGCTAACATACGCGGTGGGGGTGCACAGAGCCAGTTTGCCACCAAACCCCAGTTTATGTTATCCAAACGTGCAGGCCCTGTATGGGTTTTATAGGAGCTACACAACACCAACGTTGGTTGGGTACTTATTTAACTGTAGAATCTGAGTAGTTCAGTCGTGCTATTCTCAGAGAACCTACTCACAAAACACCAGAGACGTCTCGAGTGGGTTACATTCCCGGCAGCAAATGCAATAACAAATACATTTCACTACTATATAGAAGGAGATTCACCACAGGAATATTGTCCGTTTGAGGACATAGAGATTCCACTCCCTTACCAGGAACATTATTACTGGTTTAATGACGCCCTACCCCACGTACGAAGAAGAGTAAGGTCAGGCCCGCTCGGAGGAGACAGGGCCACATGGCCGATACTAGCGGCTTACACACCGCATCCTGACATTGGCACAATGCCACAGCCAGACTTACTCATACAACACACAGATTTAATTAAAATCTACAGAAACCTGACACAATTTGTCATGAGGACTTTAACAATCCAACCTGCACCAGGTGCAGCACATAGTACTTCAGTTCAGGGTACAGAAAATAAAATTACTCCTCAAACACGCGGTAATGGGCAAAATGCCCACAAAACGCGAACAAATACCATTCTGGATAGCTCAGAAAATAACTCAGCTTGAGGCAGTATTCCCAAATACTACCACCTGTGATAAACACAGAATACTAACAATCTGCTTGCCCATGGGGATCACACCACAAATAGAGGACTGCACCTCTTTGGGTACAGTCTTTGCTGCCATATATACCAGAACACATGGTATCCCGTCATTAGCAGTAGTACCTGACGTATTGAGACAGATACAAATGAGTACGGAGCAGAGCCTGCCCTTAACTTAGGGATGAAGTTACTAGGTAACTACGAACAGGTATCAGCCATAATACTAGCTAACATTAAGGGGGAAGCAGCTTCAGTGGCGATCCGCCAACGCCTAAGGGAGTTCCGTCCAGTAGATCAAGAACACGAACTACCCAAAATAATTGAAACTGCATATGCAGAACTAGGCAGAGACAGTCTAGGTGGGAAAGCATTAAAACCACAACTGGTGGGCAGTCCTGAAAAGGACACTACAAAGCAGACACCTACTTCTTCTAAAAAGAAGTGGGAAAATAAAAAACAACAAAAGTCTAAAGACAGCAGATCTCAATCCAGAGGTAGGTCTCCTCAACAGGAGCCCTCTGAAAGGGAGGTATAACCTCCGGAATAGGGATAATATTAAAAACCTGACAGGTATCAGGATACTGATACACATTCCTCTCGTTCCTTTCAGGGTTCATCAAAAAACTCCGAGAGGGAAGGACGGTCAGAACACAGACAAGAGGAGCGTACAAAGTCCAGAGACACGCAACACGCTGTGGACTACGCACCTAAAAAAGAAGATAAACAAAAACAAAAACCTCAGTTCAAAAAGAAGAAGGTAGCAGGTCTCAAGATCAGACATGCCCAGAATTCTGAGGACACAGCTTCTGAACGGGGAATGGGCTCTGACGATGCTAGACAGCGCGACAGAAGTAACAATAGCTCGCCAGAACCTGAAGGAATTTCTGGTGACAGCGGAGTTGAGTGAGTATATCATGGTGGAAACACCTGATACTCGGGTAAGTGTCCCACATAAGTTACATGAGATAACACTCCGGATGGAGGGGGACAAGCCCAGGAAAATTAAAGGTCTATTTTGGAAAAATCTGTCATCTGGATATGACATCCTATTAGCAGAGCAAGACTGGCCGCCAGCATTCGTCATGGAGTGCCCTAAGGGAGAAACGATAATTTTTCCAGAATTTCCCGACCTCGTTCCCATACATTTAAAACATGCATATGCGGAGGAGTGGGCGGTTGCCCTAGCTCCGGCATTGTACAAAAATCATGCTGGTTGGGATGAGGATTCAACCCACCACGTGATCCCGTTAAAATTTTCCCCAAATGCTCAAAGGCAATACCCTATAAAGCAGGAAGCTAAAAAACAAGTCAGGGAGATCCTAGATCAACTTGAATACCAGGGGTGATTGAAAATTGCACTTCACCTATGAACAATCCTTTGTTTCCCGTATCAAAACTTGACAACACATATCGTTTAGTTTTAGATTACAGACATTTAAACACCTGCACAAAGACATTTGCAGTTCAAAATGCACACAGTGCCGCATTAATGAATAACATTCTGCGACAAAAATACAAAACAACACTTGATATCTCAAATGGATTTTTCTGCCAAAATATAGCGCCTGAAAGCAGGTATTTGACCGCATTCTCAGTGCTAGGGTCGCAACGGCAATTTTGTAGACTTCCCCAAGGGTATAAGAATATCCTGGGGTTGTTTTCAGCAAGGGTAACAGAGTTACTCCAAAATGTGGATGAAGAAGCATTGTCCTATGTAGATGATATTTATCTGACGGACGATGACTTACCAAGGCACTTGACCAGGGTGAGCACCATTATTATGGGATTCGCCTCTGAGGGCTATAAATTTAATTTCAAAAAATCAAAAATTGCCCATCTCAATGTCCTGTTTTTGGGATATGAGCTGTCAAGTGAAGGAAAAAGCCTAGCAGCTAACTTTTTAGAAAAGTGTGCGCTGCTCCAACCTCCAAAATCATTAAAAAATTTACAATCAATTCTGAGATTCCTAAATTTTGGTCGAACACATATTTTGGATTACGCAGAAAGAGTAAAATCTTTCTACGACTTAATAAAACCTGATTTTTCAGTCAGACAATGGACACAGGAACATACCAATATCCTACGTTCACTACAGGAAGACATGATAGCTTCAAAACATTTACAGACACGTGTAAATGTACGCAACTTAGTGATCCGAGTAATAGCGGGTCAATGCGGGTACACTTATTTAACCTTCAATGAAGGAGAAACATTACCAATCGCATACAAATCACACCTGTACACAAACGCAGAGATGCGTTTCACTTCAACAGAAAAAATCCTGACAGCAGTGCAGACCGCTGTAGCAAGAGAAACAGCTCTGGCTCAGGGAAAGCGCATAATAGTCGTGACCCCAGTACCAGCCTTAGAGGCTGTTACAAAGGCTAGCATTCCAAATGCAAAAGCCTTACATCCCAGATGGATACAATGGGCTAATTCTCTTACTGCAACGGATGTTGAATACAGATTTGATCCAAGTTTAAAAACACAAGCATTTCTGTAATACGAACAAGAATATCCTCTTCCAAATTAGATTTTGCCTCTAGATCAGTATGAATATATTATTTACACTGACGGATCTGCTCAACCGGCCATAGAAAGTAAGCAAGCTTACAGCGCAGCGTGCACGATTGTTAAAGGTCGCATGCGCAATGGAAAGTTCCATCCAAGTTGCACTAAAACGCAATCTCTAAGAGACTGCACGGCTCAGTTAGCAGAATTAAAAGCACTAATACTGGCACTGGTAAATACGGAACACGAATTCCCCACACTAACTGTGTGTGATTCCTTTTACTGTGTACAGTCGTACAATGAATATTTACATCATTGGGAACAAAACGGGTTTAAAGACGCAAAAGGTGGCACAATTAAGCATAAAATGCTATGGGAACAGGTAGTGGAGTTGAGAAACGAACTACCAAGGGCTCACGTGATACATACACTGAGTCATCAGCGTGATGGCGTTCACGTTGAAGGGAATTCATTGGCTGATGAAGCCGCAAAGGGGGCTGTACACACAGCGTCCATAGCTGCAATCACTCGTTCAAAAACGAGAATAGACGGCGAGATTTTGGTAGCTATCAATGCTTCACGCAAAGGCAGCACAGCAGTCCCTAAAAAATTTCCTCTGAAGTACTCCTACAAGTTAGATGCACAAAACATTCCATATGCTCAGATTCCTGGAGTGGGGGATAGAGTAATACCAAATATGGATCGTAGGCAAGGCTTAATTCTAGCAGCACAAGAGGGTTTGGGTTCTGCGCATACAGGCGTCACAGCGACTATTTCTTTACTGAAACAGCGCTACTGGTGGCCAGGGTTAACAAAGCAGACCAAAGACTATGTCTTAAAGAGCGACATCTGCCAGCAGATGAAAGGCTCCACCGTAGCACGCCCAGCACAGACACCATTACTAAAATCAGACCAACCTCTCGCATGTGTGTATTTGGACCACTGCGGTCCCCTACAATCGGATAGGGCCAAGAAATATATCATGGTTGCAGTGGGTTCCTGCTCTAGATTCCTATGGGTCTGGTCTCAGCGCTCGGCTGACGCTCGAACTGTTATAAAAGATTTGCGAGTCTTTATCGGCATTTACGCAGTTGGCACGTTACATTCTGACCGTGGCCCGGCGTTTAGCTCTCGGGCTTACAAAGAGGCCATGGAAGGAATGGGCGTAGCATTGCGGTACTCCTCTCCGTACCATCCTGAGGGAAATCCGGTTGTGGAGAGGAAAAACCGTGACTTAAAGAAATCTTTAACAGCTAGGGTATTAGGTAAGGGCGGTAGTTGGGTCAGTCACCTTTATGGGGTCCAAAGAGCAATTAACAACCAGCCAAGAAGCTCTCTAGGGGGTGTCACTCCTTACGAGGTCCTATTTGGGACAAGAATGTGGGTACCTGATCTTGATTATGGAGGCACAGTGGCGGATGAAAAACCATTTGATATCCATGATCGTTTGGCTGTTTTACAGGATCTAAATGAATCCAGGACACAACAAAGCAACGTCCATTTAAAACAGACCGCCACTGAGGAAGTCAAGGCAGTAACGGCAAGACCTGTCTGGATCCCAAAAGTCGGGGATCTGGTCAGAGAAAAGATTGCAGACAAGAAAGAATTCGGACCATCCTACAGAACAGCTGTACCAGTCCTAGCAATTCAAGGCACAAGAACTGTACTTCTGCCGCCTCTTGCCGGGAAAAAGGAGAAAAGATTTGTCTCAATCGACTTAATCAAACCACACTATGTGGCCGATACTAAACAGTAGGCCTTGTGGACTCCACAGTAGCAGACGCCCTCCTCTCGCTACAATCCAAGAAGTTCAAGCAGAAAGACTCATCACGTTTTTAGAGCCACCTGTACGGAATAAAGGACTAAGCAACAATGCTATGGAACTCGTTCCACTTCAACAAGAAGTTCGACTTCAAGAAGAAAATCAACTTAACAGCCAAGTTGCAATCAGACCGACTACAGACGTCTACGTCAACATGCCTCGTCAAGAGCAAAATCCAATTTCAACAAATCCCGATGCAATTCCAACAATTGATCGAACTGCTTCTGGCTATTTCATGAACTTTGATACGTTTTCACTGGATCCAAGCGAGCCGGAAACGATGCCAGCCAAAAAATCACAGAAACTCATTGACTTTTTGAACTTTTTTAGAAAGACTTACCTGGTGTCACCTTGGATAGAACTATGGTATATCACTGGGATTCTATTTTTTCTTTTCTGGCTAGGTTTAACAATATCTTTTAGTATGCTTATTAATGGACGATATTTCCAGCTGAGCTCTACAGCCCAAAGAGTCAATTGGATTTTAAAACCACACCAGTCTTCACGTCGTGAACCAAGAGACTTGTCTTCAGTGAACATCACAGCAGTTCCTATACCGGACGGTATAGTATGGGACAAGATTGATTTTGATATATTCGGTCCGACTGAACTTTTAAAGCTTAAACATGTATTTAAAATTTCTTTAAGTGATATCATTACCTCCAGTACATTGTCTGATGATTGGGACACTGAAACTGTAAATAATATGATGTCTGATTTGGAAAAAACAGCAGCATTTCCGAACAATGAAATGTTAGAAGGTACTTCAGACTATGATACATTGTACTGTTACCAACATTATGGTCATCATTTCTTGCACAAATCTATAACACCTAGAAATGTATTTGAATACCACCAGTGGGAACACTGCCCAACACCTCCAAAAGGTAGTTCGCAAACTTTTGCACAGAAATTCACATACTTTTCAGGGTTTAATACATCTGACCCGAAGTCATTTTATTACAATGTGGCAACAACATCAGCACAGAAAATTATGTTGACTAACACCAAACAGATTTACTCTGCTTCCTTTATGGCCCAGTTGTCTACACAGGGTTTCGACCTATGGAAGGACACTATAGATTTAAAAACAATCTGGGGTTCTAGGGACTGGCAGGTCCAGGGAACAGAAGCGCTTTTTAGAGCATGCCTCATTCCACAGCAGATGATATTTCTAAATGACACTGTGCAACAGACATCCTGTCTTGGACTAGCCAAGAACAAGGAAATGAACACACCTGGGCTTCCAGCACCATCACAGATGGGTGGGGGGCAGAATTCAACTACACATGGGGTAGGAGTAGATGACATTCTCCAGTACAACAGGTCATATCCCAATTGGACAGAATGGCTGATTTGGCCCATTGACACAAACACATGTCAACAGAGATTCCTAGTTATAGCCGAGGGATTTAGTATCAGTAGGCCAGATACACGATATGTGCAGAGACAACACCCAGGGGTGGTGACATCCTATGGTGTTGAGAAGTTGTGCCTTGATTGGCTAGAGACCTCAACACTCACAGAAGTAAAACATCACTTGACCTTACTCACACCTGATGTGGACCTTAGGGATTTCTTGTCAGGCCCAAGGAAAACACGTCAAACGTTTCATATATGCTGGCATTTATGCCTATTATAATGAAAACTGGAAAATATCCCAACAGGAGCCGCAGAAAGAATACGGGAAATAGACCGTATTAACCTAGAGAAGGCATTAGCTGTAGTGGATAATAGGTTAACAACTTTGACTCCAGGATTTACTCCTTAGGCAACATTGTATCTTCGGCAATTGACATACTAGAACAAGATCTGGCCTTGTTACAACACGGGCAATCACAGTTACGTTCTATTGTGATGTTAAGCTGGACGCTGCGATCTTTGCGTGCAGGCTATGTGCCCTGGCGTTTTATAACACCACCTGGCACATGCATCAAAAATGCCATTTGCAATTCCTTATTAGCGAAAAATAAGGATTCGCTAATAAGGAATTTCAAAAGCCAATGCATGTAGGAATTGCTAAAAAAATAGCGATTCCTACAAATTCCTTAATTGCGACTCGCAAATTGCGAGTCGCAATTAAGGAATGGCTTTCCATTCATTCCTATGGGCCTACAGGCCCATAGGAATGAATGTGAGATACATGCGCAATTTGCGAGTACCAATAGGTACTCGCAAATTGCAGCATGCAATTTCAAGGGTGCAAGGGTGTCAAAAGGACACCCTGTTGCACCCTGAAATTGATCTGTGCACACATAGTTGCGCACACACATGCCCCAAGGGCATGTGTGTGTGTAACCTACAACTTTGAAAAATGCACTTAAGTGCATTTTTCAAAGTTTTAGCAAATTACCATCAAGTCCAAATTGATGGTAATTTGCGACTCTATCAGCGAAATCGCTATTTGCAATTCTATCATGCATTGCATTTAAGGAATCGCAATTTGCGATTCCTTAAATGCAATCGCACTTGAGAAATCGCAATTAATTGCGAATTCTTAAATTGCGAGTCCCTTGATCCTTGATGCATCGCAAATGCCCTTTTGCGGACGCAACGGCCGATTTTTGCGAATCGCACCGTTTGCGCTCGCAAAAATGGTTGATGCATGTGCCTGCACGTCTCTGTTTTCAGAATACAATCTAACTGATAAACAGACAGAAATGGCACAAAGGGGAGCCAAATATACAATGCTGCGTATTGAGAAACTGGAAAGGTTACCATTCACTGTAGCCGAATTACCATCAACTGAATGGCTAATTCATGGCCAAATCACTCTGCCGGTCACTACGTTTCAGTTTCAATATTGCCTTGAGCAAAGGCAGGCAGGCAAATATGAAACAAGCATTTGCAATGCAATAGGTCTCGCATTTGCGAGAGTTTCAGCTTTTGGCATTGTAAATGACAATGCGTTTTATTTAAATGTTTGTTTTAAAGCATAAATAAAAGGCATTGTCATTTACAATGCCAATAGCTTAAACTCTGCAAATTATTGCATTTTTTACCACGCGAGTTTAAGCTATTGGCATTGTAATGACAAAGCCTTTTATTTATGTTTTAAAAACCCAAACATAAATAAAAGGCATTGTTATTTTCAATGCCAATAGGTCAAACTCGCCTACATGCGAGACCTATTGCATTGCAAATGCTTGTTTCATGTGGCATGAAGAGAAACTGAGGGTCTGAATATGTATTTACATAGAGAGCACGTGGGCGCTGAGAATTATGTGCTTTACATGGTAAGAGTAACAGTGACAAAACTCTTACAATAAAGTGGAAGAAGCACGCAAGAGATGAGAAGCTTGCAGCGGAGTGCAGCTAGGGCCTGGCGAGTGAGAGAGCGCTGGAGCAAGAAAGAGCCGGAGCCAGCGAGAGGGGGCCGGAGCCAGCGAGAGAGAGTTGGAGCAACCGAGACAGTGTCGGAGAAACCGAGAGAGGGTCGGAGACAGCGAGAGAGGGTCGGAGGAAATAGGGGAGGAATAGGAGAATAGGGGAGGAATAGGACGAACTGGGAGGATGACGGAGGAGGGAGGCAGAGGTAAAACGTGGAGTGAGAATGGGGAGACGAGGAACAGGGGGGCAAAGGGGAAGTGATGGAATGGAGAGGAGTTTGCATTAGGAAGGTGCAATTAGACAGTAGGGGGAGAGGGGATGTAAGTACACAGGAACCAGAATAGGGTAGAAAGAGAACAGGGGAGGTATAGAGACATAGGAGTTACTTTACATCAGACCCGTAGAGTTACTCGTCAAGCCAAAATAACAATATTTTGTGTGGCATAAAGAGAAACTGAGGGTCTAAATATGTATTTATTTGGAGAGCACAGGGGCGCTGAGAGTTATAGAGGTGCTTTACTTGGTAAGAGTAACTAGTGACAAAACTCTTCCAATAAACTGGAAGAAGCACGCAAGAGATGAGAAGCTTGCAGGGGAGTGCAGCTAGCGCCTGGCGAGTGAGAGAGCGCTGGAGCAAGAAAGAGCAACCGATAGAGGGTCGGAGTAAGCGAGAGAGGACCGGAGCAAGAGAGGGCCGGAGTAAGCAAGAGAGGTTCGGAGAAATCGAGAGAGAGTCGGAGAAACCGAGAGAGGCCCGGTGCAAGAGAGACAGGGTCGGAGACAGCGAGAAAGGCCCGGAGCAAGCGAGAGAGGGTTGGAGAAACCAAGAGAGAGGGTCGGAGACAGCGAGAGAGGCCCGGAGGAAATGAAGGAAGGAGCAAGAGTGATTAGGGCATAGAGGCCGGTGGAGCAAGAGTGTGGGGAGCAGGAGAGAAGGTGGATGGTAGGAAGCACGTAGCAAGGGTGGAGAGGGCAAGGGAGGGCAGAAGTAATTAGGGGCGGAATAGGACGAACTGGGAGGAAAAAGGAGGGAGGGGATAAGACTAGAAGAAGAAGAGATAAAGGCAGTGGAACTAGGATAGGAAAACAATGAAAGAATAAAGAGGAGAGACATAGAAGTAGAATGTGGAGGGAGGGGGCAGAGTTAAAATGTGGAGAGAGACGGGAGGCGATGAGGAGGGGGGCAGAGGTAAAATGTGGAGAGAGACGGGAGGCCGAGGTAAAACGTGGAGTGAGACGGGAGGCGAGGAGGAGGGGTGCTTCATGCCACACACAGAAGTTTGCAGATGCTGCGGTGCACGTTCGGGAGCAGCCAACAGCGAACACACAGAAGGAGGGTTACCGGCTACAAGAAACATGACGGTGGTAGGAAGAGTCGGGGACTGCCCCATTTGGAGAGGGGGCTGTACAACAGTGACGTGTGTTAATCTGTTTTTTTAAATCGCCACGGCCGCTTCAAGCACTGCTGGAAAGGGGAAGGCGACCTGGGCGCTGCGGCGCAGTGCTGATTTATGAACAGATTAGCCGTCGAGGTCTAAAGTTCACATACCTGTGAGCCATCAAAGCATAACCATCTCGGGCAGCAGGCCCAATGCAGGCAACCTTGCAAGAAATTCCAGGGTGGAGGTTTAACTCTATAGATGAGGTGATTTACCACAAACGTGCATTCGGCAGCCGGGATACTTTTGGCACATGCGTATAATGTAAGGTTGCGCGCACATGTTAATGCGCACTATTTAAAAAAAAAACAATTACGCTGTGTAAGCGTAACGAGACTGAAGTTAGGCGGTGCTGCTTCCGGAATGAACGGAAGTTACGTATCGGATGAAGAGCCAATAATAAGCCTGCTAACAAAAAAAATGCAAAAGTTAACTAATGGCAATCGGCGAGAAATTACCCAGCAATAGGCGGAGTTTCACCACGCATATAGAGTACTAGATGTCTCGGAGAGACGGCGCATGCGCGCTGCCTAGGCAAGACCTAAAAATGGGTAAGGGTTACATTAAGGAAACTTGGGAGTTACCATATAGATATCGATGCCGGAATGGGAATCGAGAAGTGTATCTGAGTGGTACAAACTGCAAGAACACTTTAAGCGGTTCTCTCATGTATCAGGATATTTCTCTGCACGGAGCATGTAGTGGTTCGGTAGCGAATCTATCTTGTCACATGTCAGGGACCCCAGCGGCCATGAACACGCCGGTTTTCCAGCTGCTCTCGAATGGGAGTTACTTGATGCTAAACGATCAAGGTTGCTGTGGGATGCTTCCGGGCGTCGCCTATCTGGTCACTGTTAACTCCAGGGTTACTTGCTGTATGCAAGTATTGTTTCCGCCACTGAACACAGGGAGGCGCCGTTATGGCCTTCGTTGAATGTTTCCTTTGTACAATTTGATACTTTGAGCAGACTGAAAGCCATGCTTTTACAGCAACCCGTGCCCTTAACCTCTGCTCGAGAAATCTTTGAACTTCAAGTTGCAAGGACCTCGACTGAGATACAAGCGCTTATACGTACAAACTGCCCCTTTCATTTCGTAGAAATGGTGGGTCGTATCTTTAACATGTCTGATACGAGCGGTATTGTACACCTATTTAAGACCATAGGGTCAGGACTATTAAGCACCTTTCAGACAGTTCTCGGAGTAATCCCAAATTTTATACACTCCGTATTGGGAAGCGTGTTTGGAGGTCTCCCGCTAATCCTGTTCCTAATTGCAGGAGTCCTGATTGTAATCTTACTGCTACGCAATGGACGGTCCAATTTCCGAGGAAATGGCGAACATACTCATGGAGCAGAAATACCGTGAACGCATGGTGCAGCTTCTGGGTATACCTTGCCTAAGAGAACTGAACGCCTCTTGGTTTCTATCATTTAGACCAGTCTGGGTGGACTGCATCATACCTGTTCTTCGATGCCTGTTTTGCAGAGAAGAATGCACGTTGGATCTCTGTCTAACGTTTCCATCAGATACGCCTCCGGACATGGATGCTATGCTGGACCCCCTAAAGGCCCATGCTCTGCGTTGTCCCCAGCGTCTTCCAATTCTGATGAACGCATTCCTTGAGAATCCACAGGTGCCGTTTGCTCCTGCTGGGTTAGGTGGCTCCTCCACAGGCACCGAGGTAACAACTGCCGCACATGCTGCCGCAGCAACGACTGTCGGAAGTGCTGAATTCCATCTATGTGAGATTGACGTTCTCTGTGAGGCATTGGATTTGTCGTCTGCAGTAGCTAACACCGATAATGCTGCATTTCCCAGCCAGGACACTTAATCTTGAATTGGCTCATCGCGTCCTGGGAAAGAATTCGGCTTCTCCACTTCGTTTCATAAATAAACAAACTAAATTTGGAACATTTCCTAAATTGACACTTTTCACTTGAGATCGAATGGCCTTCTTCTGCTTGTAGTAATGCAACTTTTATAAGTGAGACAGAATTGAATTTTTCAAGTGGCAACAAAAGAATAGCTGATTTGTAACATTTTTAAACATTTTTAAATGTCTTTTTAAAAAAACATGTTTTTAGCTGTTTTTAAGAAAAAAATTAAATTGTTCAGATTTTAAGTATGGTCATTGTCATCCAATTCGAAAGTGGAGTGGGTGTTATGTTTCGTATAGAGGCCCTAATATAGACGCGTTCATATATGCCATATATGGTCATATTCGCATATGCCCTATTATGGTCATACTTGTATATGCCCTATTTTGGTCATGATCGTCTATGCCATATTATGGTCATGATCATCTATGCCCTAATATAGGCATGATATTTCACCTACATAAGTTCCCTACAGTACACAACGAGCTCTGAGGGTTGAACGTTATCTAGTCTGTGGTTAGAACACTGCAGGGTTTTTCCCGAACACAGGCCTACAATGTACTCATAAATTATGCATGAGCATTCGCCAGCTACATCTCCCGCATAATATGTATGTACAAAGTTCACCCCTGACGTCTTCCTCATGTCTAACAAAGACCAATACAAACCATACTGAGGGACGAGACACTTTAGGGTATAAATACACCACATCTTGCCACGGTAAGATAGAGGGAACCGAGACTTCCATGCTGACATACTGACCAGAGACGCTGAGGCTCCTGCATGCAGTCGCTCCAGCTGACAGCGGTCTAACACAGCCCTTGAGGGGTGTCCAACTCGAGACCAGGACGGGGTCCCACACTCTCTCTATTCAGGTAATGGGGTTCGACTAAATCCTAGAAGGATTCTTGGCTCTTAGGCTTTTAGACCTACACACATGCTAGGTACACTTAGGTACATCTAGTTAGGCATCGTAGGAGTACGCACACTTTTATAATGCTTTTTATATTCATGTATGTACTCATGATTCTTGCAATATGGTAGAACTGTACTACCCTTTCACTTTTATCATACTGCTGATAATATATCTCTGCTATTGTCTGCTGGTTGCTGCAGCACATATATTCTACACCAGAATAACAACTGTTCAATAAATACTTATTGAAACGCCCAGACTGTTTATTCTGTGTAACTCTCTGAGACAAACCGAATAAGTAAGCACGAGTGACTGAGCGAAAAGTAGGACATTGTTTCCACGATTCTGAGGGATCAGGGTTGTCATGATCTAAGGTTGCCAGAAACTAATCTCTCCCTGATAAGAGGAGATTCTAGTGGCACTGTGAGCTATCTAATGCAAATCCGGATAACATACTTGGTGGGGGTGCACAGAGCCAGTATGACACCAAGCCCAAAGTTTGTTATCCAAACGCGCAGGTCCTGCATGGGTACTATAGGAACTACATGGCAAACCCTTATGTACTTTGGAGATTTGTTCTCCCTACTGGCCTCCGCATGATTCCTCAGATGGGTTCACCAACCACTCTTGTCCTAATGAAGACCCGGTCCCCTCAAAATCAACAATTAACGGGTAGAAATGCTGACTATTTATGTTTCATACTTGTATGTTGCATTGATGAACTGGCAATACTATATGAATTTGTATGGGTTCCCTTGATTTACCTTGAATTGATTTGTCCTTTGTCAAGGCATTTACTGTTTGTCCGTTACCATCTGTATATTACTTTTTTTACCTTTTTCCTGATTTGTGGAACACCTTTTCTGTTATTACTACATTTGTTGTCTGATATTATACATGGTTCACTCAGTGCTTAATTTGTAAAATAGTAAGTGTCAGGGCCCTGACCAGGAGGACACTGCAGCTTGCACCACCCATTACCCCATCATCACTGCCAATGACGGTACCAAAACAACTACTAACCATCTCTCTCAACAGTTCAGATTATTCCAGGTCCCCAAAGCTAAAGGAATGGCTGGGGAGGCAGGTATTATTATTTTTTTATATATATTGTATTCATAAACAATCATTGTTCTGCTCATCTCTAAATTAGATGAGCAGCGCCACCATGTGGCAGAGTGTCATAAGTGTGGTGTTGACAATTAAGTGCCGGTGCTGAGCACTGGAAACCAATTAAGTGCCGGTGCAGAGCATCGGAAACCACCGGCTCAAATTAAGCACTTGGTTCACTCAAGGTAAATATTCATAAATAAGTCTGTCACGGTCATTGCTTCCATGTAGAAGATCTTTTTCTAGACCTTCTCCCTTCTAAGGCTCCTCAGAACAAGGAGGTGGTTTGTTCAACAGTTGGGAATCACGACCAATCTGCAAACAACTCTACATGACTGACACCAACTCAAGAGGTCAACTTTATCAAAGCTCTAAACAAGACACAAGTAGGAAGAGTTTCCACACAACATGATTTTATCTCTCCAGTCTCAGTTGTCGTACCTGCTAAAACAACAACAGGCCTTGTCCCACTTCCGTTTGAAACCCCTAGTTAACCATCTTCGGTATCATTAGGATTAGAGGTCTCAAAAGTACAATCAGATGGTTCCATTTGCCTATCAGATATCACATGATCTGGATTCGTGACTGTTGGAGAGCAACCTGCAGAAAGATGTTCCCTTTCAATTACAACTCCACTCCTTCTGACAACAAATGCAAACCTATGGGGTTGTGGGTGCAACTTTTGTGTAGCTAGAAATGAAGGGTCTATGATATGAGAAAGAAAAGGCTCAGTGATCCAATTAGTGGGAGCTATTGGCTGTGTGGAGAAAGCTAAAAGCCTTTTTATCTCCAATTGGATAGTGCGAATTTGGTGGTCAGGGCAGCCCACAAGATGATCAGATGTTAATAAAATCGCCAGGGGGGAACAAAGAGCAAACCAAAGCACCTTAAAACTGCAGTTGGGCAGAGCAGTTACTGGTAATACTAAGAGCAGTGCATATTCAGGAGAAGTTGAATCTTCTAGCCATTAGCTTGAGTTGCAACCGACCTTCCTCATTAACCTTTCAGATCTCCCAATTGCAGTTCAATTAGGTATGTGCCAGCTTTGGAACTCACTGGACAGATTTTTTTGCCACTTTTGCGCAATGTAGTGCTCCCTGTGTTTTGCATTGAGACATGGTGTCCCCAATCTTGGGCAGTGGATGCCATGTCAGTTCCATGGTCTCAGGGATTGTTCTATGCTTTCCTTCTGATTCCCCTTCTCCCAAAAGTGTTATAGAAGATTTGTGGGGTAAAGCAGATAGTAGATTAGTAGCACCATACTGGCCAAGACATTTCTGCTTCCCTTGCATAGTGGAGATGGCAGAGGAGGAACATTAACATCTCCCCTTAGATCATCCCCCTCTCCAATTCCCAATTTTGTTGAGAGAGAAGCTACGACAAGTTGATGGTCTGAAGATTTAGAGGGGTGATTTAGAAATTTTGGTCTGTTCAAAACAAGTAGCTATAGATATCCAATCATCAAGGAAACCCCTTACGCTCTCATCATATAGTAGTGATTGGGGTGTGTTTCGCAAATGATGTTCATTGAGGCAGCAGCATATGCACTCTATAAACCCTTTTCAGATATTAGGCTTTTTGAGAGATGGTCTCCAGCCATGTTGTCTTTGCAGTGAACATTGATTAAGGTTTTAGGAGCCCAAATAATGAAATCTCCAAAACATATCCCATAGTCACCTCGTTGCTGAGACATTTTACACTCAGGAGGTCTGTTGTGCCTAATTCATGTCCAACCCGGCATCTTTCAACAGTGCTGAGTGGCACATTAGAAATTGCGAAGGTCACATGGTTATCTGCAAAAGTTACTTTTCTAATTGTGATAACCTCAGCTAGGAGGTTAGATGAGTTGGAATTATTGGTCATCTCATATCTTTTTCCTAGATGTTTTGTGGAAAGAATAGTCTTAAAGCCTAATCCCAAATTTGTCGGCTTTCAATCTCTCACAATGGATTTTCTTCCAGTTCTTGGGGTAGATGGAAAGTCGTGCATTCCTTCAACACTGGATCTCTTGATTTATTTGAATCAAGCAGTAGATTTCAGGATTTTAAATTCCCCTTTTGCTTCTTCTGGAGCTGCTAACAAGTGCGTGTTGGTTTCTACATCAACTCTAAATTGATAGGTGAGGCAAGAAAAAACTCAATCTTACAGACTGTTTGGAGAAGATGCCTCGAAAAGTGTCTTAGGACATTCCACTTGGTCAGTATCACCTTCATGTGCTGGTGTTAGTGGAGTGTCACTGAAGAATATTTGTCAAGCAGCCAAATGATTGATCCCGCAAACAAGCTACGCTTGAGTCAGTCAGTAGACCCACATTCTGGTTCAGTAAAAATTAAATCAGCAATACAGTAATTGTTGTGAGAATATAATCAGTTCCTTTTTTCCCCTCACTTTCTTGTCGGTATAGTTCTTCACTCGGTACAACCTTGAATTCATTTGGACTGGAACTACTTACCAGAAAACTTCCTTACCCTGAATCATAGCCCTCTTTGTCCCAGTCTAATTCCTCCCCTCACTACGATTTTTTTGTTGCACCTTTACGTATATTTCAACTTGTTTCATACAGTAGAATTGGAGGGGAAGAGGAGACTTTTATGTGCAGTGTCATAAGCAAGGTTATAGAAAGGGGATTAAAAGATGATCTCCATAAGATTTTTTAGGTCTCGCCTACGCAGTGCGCATGCGCTGCTTAGGAAGAGACCTCTTGGAATCGATTCACTTTTGAGGCCAAAAACGTGCACGCATTGCATTGCTTTCAATGGCAACGCGTGCACGTTTGGCGATTCGCTTGCGGGAGCGAGCTTTGAAACCATCTGTTTGTAATTAACTTTCAAACAGATGGTGCCCTTGCTCGCTCCCGCAAGGGAAACGCTGTGTGTGCTCTCGGCCGCACTCCCCCCGCCCCTCCCACTTGATCCCTAGTCTTTTTTTCCACTTTCCTTGAGCAGTCCTCCCCTTTCCACGTCGATTGTTAATGCCTGTCTGAACCTTTAGCGGAACCCGACACCCTCTTCTACTGAAAGCAGAGTATTTTATTCTTTAACTCCCAATCCCTGTACGCAATGTTTTTGCGTACTGTTTTACCCTAAACGCTTCTTGCGGTTTTAAGTATCGCTACACCGTCTCGCTCGCCCGAGGTAGGCCCAATCCTCGTCCTCGCGTAGTGGGTCAGCCCAGCTGAATAGCAGCTCCCTCTCTCGCCCCCTTTACTAACTCACCTGCAGGTGCTTCTTGAGGTTGCTGGTGGAAGTGCGAGCCGTTGACAGAAGCTTGACCTTGGGTTGGCACAGACCGCACTGCACCGTGATGTTCTTGCCTTTCTCCTCCCAGAAGGTGAAGGCGCCGCGGTACTTCCAGCGTTGGAAGGCGGAACCCGAACCGGGAGAGCTGGTGCTGGTGCCGGGAGAAGGCGTGGAAGAAGGGGGACCGGAGGGCGCCTCCGTGGTAGGTGGCTGGTGGCTGAGTTACGGGGCTGGCAGCCTGCGGGCTCGGGCTCCCCCCAGCCTCCATCATCGACGCTTCACTCGGTCCCAATCCGGCGATGTGTCTACTTACTCCCCCGTTCCTTGCCGCTTTCAGTGCCGGGCCTTTCGCAGTCTTACTTCCGTTCTAGGCAGGGCTTCGATCTCTCTGGGTCTTTTCTGCCAGATTCTCGGTCGTTCAGGCGCTTCTCAGCCACCACGCTCGGCAGGAAAAGCCGTGGTTTCGCATCTACCTTCTCTGAAAAGGGCCCCAACACCACCCCCAGCGCCGGTCTCTTTCTTTGGGTTCCCCAGCTCGTCTCAGTGCTTTTCCGGGCAGGGCCCCAACTCCGCGGGCTCTGACCGGGCTTGTCCCGATCTCACGCGGAACGGGGCACTCTCCCGTCTTCGGGCCGGGCTCCTCTCTCACCCGGCCTCTCTAGTCCCCGATCAAGTTTTGTTCCGGTTAATTCACTGCTTTCTTCCCATTCTCTCCGGACAAGACTCTGGATGTATCGCCGGGCCTCACACGCCGCGCGCTCTCCCTCAGTTCCTCCCAGGATTACACGTTACTCATTCCTCCTCCACCCATCCTTCTCGGAGGCCATTACAGATTAACAGAGCCCCCTCCACCTCCCTCTGCTCATCCCTCGTCCTCCGCCCCAAGGCCGGGGAGAGGATTAATCCCAGCTCGGCCATGGAAAGGGCCTGTCTGTTTTCGCGGTCCGGATAATAACCATCCATCCATCCAGGACCCTGTCACCTGCCATTACCTTCTCATTCAGCCTCTGTCAGACCTCCTAATCTGCCAGTGGCAAGACCCCGACCACCACTGTACCTTTTAATATTCTCCCTTATCCACAATTTTACTATGAGATGTTTCTGCCTATACTACCCCCCCCGGCCCCCTCTCGTGTCCCCATCAGGCCACTTCTTTAATCTTTGGAGTTAAGACTAGCAGGCTTGTTCACTCACCTTTAGTCTGCACCTTCTGTTGCTCACCCTCTGGCGTTGCTTCAAGGCTTGTAAAGCTTTTTTATTTAATTTATTTTTTTTGCGGCAAAGGTCCTTTTCGGAACTTTTATCTCCGACCTCTACACTTTCCGACGCTGCCAACTCAGCCTGCCTGCTCATGTTGCCAACCTTTCACTTGTCCTTGCTACCAGTTTCCATCTTGCCCTTTTGCTGGAACCTCTTCATCTGTTGTTGCTGGCCTTCCACCTGCCTTACCTGTTCTGTCCATCCTCGTCTTCAAAGTATTAAGTCTTATCCTCCTGACCATTTGCCCATTTCTTGCACCCGCCATTTATTTCTGTTGGTGTCGGTGAGACCGGTTTCAAATACCAGGGTAGGCCTAGGATAATGCCAGTACGGTATCAAAATTAATCAGCATCAATATAGCCTTCAAGAAATAGGTTTTATGTATGCTTCTAATTTTTGTCTCAATAACCATGCAATATGACAATATTTATGATTAAAAATATTTATATGACTCTTCATGCTCTCCTGTCACGTCTAAGCATTTTGAATAGGGCTCACGGTTTTATGGTATTTCTTTTTTAACCATTTCCGTCTGTATTTATCCATATTTGCTTTTTGGACAAAATGCGGCAATAGTGGAGCCTAGATCTGCCATATGGTCTGCTGAGTTCACTGCTAAGCAAACAGTCTGAACTGGCTTCGGTCTCCAGCGTTACCTGATTATTTCAGACTCACTAGCCTGGTTAGAGTGTCGCTGGAGTCCACTGTTCATCCCATGGCATGTGCAAAGGCTGGTGCGTGTATATACTGTTTGGACTAGTACTTGTATAATGCACACAACTGTGAAGTCACTGTGCTCTTTCATTGGTCTTGTTGTGCTGGCTTTACTGTGACTTTGTTACTGTTTATCCTTTGTCTTCTAAAGTGTTTTACCCCCTGGGTCATGTTAATGCTATATAAAACCAAATACATCAATAACAAGCATTGGCATAGCCAATAGGTCTCGCCTTTGGGACCTTATAAATGTTTAGCTACGCAACAGTTGATGTTGTTGCACCAAGGATATTGTGCTGCATAACTAAATACTTATAAGGTCCCAAAGGCGAGACCTATTGGCTATGCCAATGCTTGTTTTACATGTTAGTAACTCTGTTGGGGAGGTGGGGCTCCTCAAATTCATTAGGACTTGGAAGAGGAGGACTATGATTCAAGGTAATGAATCGAATGTATTAAAATCCATTCCTGCGTGTAAATACAGTGCTAAATTAGGTGCAATATACAATTTTATTTGTGCTTCTGTACAGTGCCACAAGCACGCAATTGAATTAGCCAGGTGCTACTCGGTGCATATAAGTAAAGTAATGCCAGGTGGCAAATGTAACGTGTATTTTAACACAAAAGACACCTGACGACAAGTCAGCGTTGTGTAGTGTGACAAATTTCGTAAAGAAGGGAGAAGTGCAATGTGTTATTTGTTGTTTCAATTCACCTGCAAACAATGAGTATCTCTCTTGTAGGCATTTCTTTGTTGAAGGGTGGATGCTCACTCTTCATTTCTGTTTTCACAGCTACCGACTGTGAACTCACTGAGTGGTCCCAGTGGTCCGAATGCAATAAGTCTTGTGGAAAAGGACACATGATCAGGACAAGGATCATAACCATGGAGCCACAGTTTGGGGGAGCGCCCTGTCCAGAAACTGTGCAGCGCAAAAAATGCAGAATACGTAAATGTTTGAAAAGCTCAGGTACAGAAAAAAGGCGATTTAAAGAAGCTCGTGAGAAAAGAAGAAGTGAAGGCGCAAAAGAAGAAACTGATGGTGAGCAGTATGCAGGTACTGTTTGAATGGGTAACATCAGCCAAGACTCAATACATGTATTTCATTTGGATTCATACAAATGAAACATTTCAAGGAGAATTGATTACTTTACAGTAATCGGTTCAGAAGACAGAACAGTGGCACAAATGCAGTTGCGATGGGTGGGATTGGGAGAATAAAAGTAGCAACCCAGGAATTGTTCGGGTGGTGCATGCACCACTTTGGCAGAAGGGATTGGGAGAGCATACATATGGGCCTTAGAATTGCTTGAGATGGGAGATTAGAATCAGCGTAAGGCACACATTGCTCACTCATGGCTTCATGCACCCCCTAGGATGGAGGAGGCGCAGTCTATCACAGTGAGAAGGGCTCCGAGTAAGAAAAGGACAATGGGAAGGATGATGGTGATGACGAAGGTTCTGATGATGATAAGGAAGATAAGTGAAAGAGTGAAGCTGATGTATCGGATGCAGTAGTGAATGGGGAATGGGGGCAGCAGTGGCTGACACTCGTGTAGCTGTGTATGTGGATATACTGTCGGCCACAGCAAGTCTGATAAACTGAGCTGCATCTGCAATTTCACGGAAATTTAAGCAAATTCACCCCTGCTGTGCAATGCTATAAAACCCATGTCTTGGATTTGAAAAATTGTACAATGCAGTAAAAGTGGAAGCTCGGAAGCAAATATATACCCACATTTATGCACACATATTGAATTGCTGAGAGACTAGGACCCCAGAAGACAATGCTGTTGGTTTAAGAAGTGCTTAGTGTATGTGAGAGTAGCCAGGATTTGATCTCGCCCGGTATTTACCTCCTTCCTGCGCAGATTGCTTTATTGCCGTAATGGTCACTGCTTGTATGTATGGAATATCTTTATTTACTTCAAGCTGCATAAGCTATATGAATCTGACATCACTTGCCAAATTAATTGGCAAATGAATTGAAAGACGTGCAGATATGGAAGTAAAAATGCTGCTTCAGGGAGACAGCTCTCTCCTATGTGGGGCTGATTTTAAGTTTCTCCTGCCGTTCAGCCTTGCGTGCAATGTTCCATGTGTTCACGATTAATCTATTGCCGCTGTACAGGAGATACATTCATGCATTGTATGTGAGTCTTGCAGTGATGGCTGCCACATCCGAAAGTTCTATAAATGTCATCTTTGTTTGCAATTATGTTTCTTGCTGTTTCGCCTTTTGAGCACTAGTTCTTAATCCAGGAAATTTTTCTTTAAAGGGAAAACTCAGGAATGTAAAGGAACAACATATAAATCATGGTTGCTTTATAAGTCGCCTAATGCACTGCTCATGACCACTCACATGATGTCACAGATGACAATACAATTTAAGTCATCAATGAAGACATTCAGTGCTCAACAGCCGGGAATCCCCAGGCGTTGGCCATATCCATTAGTCTCTAAGGGTAGGGACACACTTCTCAAAGGCCATGTGTTGAGTCTAAAAGGCAGCTGAGTCCTGAACCCACTTCAGTGTAGGGCCGGGGTCTGTACATGGGCAGAGGATGTTGTCCAGGCCACATTCGTCTCGCCCCTACACCTAAAGTTCACTGGCCATGGTTGTTTACTGTGCCTTTGCTGTGTTCTGATTGTAGTGTAATTGTCTTCGATCCTGCACTCAGAACCCCTATGGCCAACAACACCACAACAAAACCTATAACCATGTCAAGTAACCACTCTAAACCAGCAAAGTTTGAAACTTGCAGATTTAAGACAAGCATTTGCAATGCAATAGGTCTCGCAATTGCGAGATTTTGAGCTATTGGCATTGTAAATGACAATGCCTCTTATTTATGTGTTTAAAAAACCTGCACTAATAAAAGGCATTGTCATTTACAATATCAGTAGGTCAAAGGTTCTAAAATGCGAGACCTATTGCATTGCAAATGCTTGCTGTTTACAAGCGCCACATGTTGCGCCCCTTTCTTTAGACGAGCCCAGATCTCTGTACTGGGGTGAATGTATGACATTGTTCTGCATTCTGTCCATCAACTGTTGTTTTTGCATTTGTCACCCCGAGTGGGACGGGTATGCCCAGACATGGGTCCCGTGCTCTCCATGCCACTGGAATCAAGCTATCCTGGCTGAAGAGGGGTGAAACCCCGAAACCGGTCCTAGGATGCTTGTTTCCAGTCCAGGGAGGCCCTGGCTTGGCAGTTCGGGCTGGACTGTTCCCATGAGGCACAGGGTCAAGACTGATTTGCATATGGCTGGGTTCAAACTGGAATGGCATGGTGAGCAAAAAAACGATGGATTTAAGCCCAGATCTCTGTACTGGGGTGAATGTATGACATTGTTCTGCATTCTGTCCATCAACTGTTGATTTTGCATTTGTCACCCCGAGTGGGACGGGTATGCCCAGACGTGGGTCCCGTGCTCTCCATGCCACTGGAATCAAGCTATCCTGGCTGAAGAGGGGTGAAACCCCGAAACCGGTCCTAGGATGCTTGTTTCCAGTCCAGGGAGGACCTGGCTTGGCAGTTAGGGCTGGACTGTTCCCATGAGGCACAGGGTCAAGACTGATTTGCATATGGCTGGGTTCAAACTGGAATGGCATGGTGAGCAAAAAACGATGGATTTAAGCCCAGATCTCTGTACTGGGGTGAATGTATGACATTGTTCTGCATTCTGTCCATCAACTGTTGTTTTTGCATTTGTCACCCCGAGTGGGACGGGTATGCCCAGACGTGGGTCCCGTGCTCTCCATGCCACTGGAATCAAGCTATCCTGGCTGAAGAGGGGTGAAACCCCGAAACCGGTCCTAGGATGCTTGTTTCCAGTCCAGGGAGGACCTGGCTTGGCAGTTCGGGCTGGACTGTTCCCATGAGGCACAGGGTCAAGACTGATTTGCATATGGCTGGGTTCAAACTGGAATGGCATGGTGAGCAAAAAAACGATGGATTTAAGCCCAGATCTCTGTACTGGGGTGAATGTATGACATTGTTCTGCATTCTGTCCATCAACTGTTGTTTTTGCATTTGTCACCCCGAGTGGGACGGGTATGCCCAGACGTGGGTCCCGTGATCTCCATGCCACTGGAATCTAGCTATCCTGGCTGAAGAGGGGTGAAACCCCGAAACCGGTCCTAGGATGCTTGTTTCCAGTCCAGGGAGGACCTGACTTGGCAGTTCGGGCTGGACTGTTCCCATGAGGCACAGGGTCAAGACTGATTTGCATATGGCTGGGTTCAAACTGGAATGGCATGGTGAGCACAAAAACGATGGATTTAAGCCCAGATCTCTGTACTGGGGTGAATGTATGACATTGTTCTGCATTCTGTCCATCAACTCTTGTTTTTGCATTTGTCACCCCGAGTGGGACGGGTATGCCCAGACGTGGGTCCCGTGCTCTCCATGCCACTGGAATCAAGCTATCCTGGCTGAAGAGGGGTGAAACCCCGAAACCGGTCCTAGGATGCTTGTTTCCAGTCCAGGGAGGACCTGGCTTGGCAGTTCGGGCTGGACTGTTCCCATGAGGCACAGGGTCAAGACTGATTTGCATATGGCTGGGTTCAAACTGGAATGGCATGGTGAGCAAAAAACGATGGATTTAAGCCCAGATCTCTGTACTGGGGTGAATGTATGACATTGTTCTGCATTCTGTCCATCAACTGTTGTTTTTGCATTTGTCACCCCGAGTGGGACGGGTATGCCCAGACGTGGGTCCCGTGCTCTCCATGCCACTGGAATCAAGCTATCCTGGCTGAAGAGGGGTGAAACCCGAAACCGGTCCTAGGATGCTTGTTTCCAGTCCAGGGAGGACCTGGCTTGGCAGTTCGGGCTGGACTGTTCCCATGAGGCACAGGGTCAAGACTAATTTGCATATGGCTGGGTTCAAACTGAAATGGCATGGTGAGCAAAAAGATGGATTTAAGCCCAGATCTCTGTACTGGGGTGAATGTATGACATTGTTCTGCATTCTGTCCATCAACTGTTGTTTTTGCATTTGTCACCCCGAGTGGGACGGGTATGCCCAGACGTGGGTCCCGTGCTCTCCATGCCACTGGAATCAAGCTATCCTGGCTGAAGAGGGGTGAAACCCCGAAACCGGTCCTAGGATGCTTGTTTCCAGTCCAGGGAGGACCTGGCTTGGCAGTTCGGGCTGGACTGTTCCCATGAGGCACAGGGTCAAGACTGATTTGCATATGGCTGGGTTCAAACTGGAATGGCATGGTGAGCAAAAAAGCGATGGATTTAAGCCCAGATCTCTGTACTGGGGTGAATGTATGACATTGTTCTGCATTCTGTCCATCAACTGTTGTTTTTGCATTTGTCACCCCGAGTGGGACGGGTATGCCCAGACGTGGGTCCCGTGCTCTCCATGCCACTGGAATCAAGCTATCCTGGCTGAAGAGGGGTGAAACCCCGAAACCGGTCCTAGGATGCTTGTTTCCAGTCCAGGGAGGACCTGGCTTGGCAGTTCGGGCTGGACTGTTCCCATGAGGCACAGGGTCAAGACTGATTTGCATATGGCTGGGTTCAAACTGGAATGGCATGGTGAGCAAAAAACGATGGATTTAAGCCCAGATCTCTGTACTGGGGTGAATGTATGACATTGTTCTGCATTCTGTCCATCAACTGTTGTTTTTGCATTTGTCACCCCGAGTGGGACGGGTATGCCCAGACGTGGGTCCTGTGCTCTCCATGCCACTGGAATCAAGCTATCCTGGCTGAAGAGGGTGAAACCCCGAAACCGGTCCTAGGATGCTTGTTTCCAGTCCAGGGAGGACCTGGCTTGGCAGTTCGGGCTGGACTGTTCCCATGAGGCACAGGGTCAAGACTGATTTGCATATGGCTGGGTTCAAACTGGAATGGCATGGTGAGCAAAAAAACGATGGATTTAAGCCCAGATCTCTGTACTGGGGTGAATGTATGACATTGTTCTGCATTCTGTCCATCAAATGTTGTTTTTGCATTTGTCACCCGAGTGGGACGGGTATGCCCAGACGTGGGTCCCGTGCTCTCCATGCCACTGGAATCAAGCTATCCTGGCTGAAGAGGGGTGAAACCCCGAAACCGGTCCTAGGATGCTTGTTTCCAGTCCAGGGAGGACCTGGCTTGGCAGTTCGGGCTGGAATGTTCCCATGAGGCACAGGGTCAAGACTGATTTGCATATGGCTGGGTTCAAACTGGAATGGCATGGTGAGCAAAAAAACGATGGATTTAAGCCCAGATCTCTGTACTGGGGTGAATGTATGACATTGTTCTGCATTCTGTCCATCAACTGTTGTTTTTGCATTTGTCACCCCGAGTGGGACGGGTATGCCCAGACGTGGGTCCCGTGCTCTCCATGCCACTGTAATCAAGCTATCCTGGCTGAAGAGGGTGAAACCCCAAAACCGGTCCTAGGATGCTTGTTTCCAGTCCAGGGAGGACCTGGCTTGGCAGTTCGGGCTGGACTGTTCCCATGAGGCACAGGGTCAAGACTGATTTGCATATGGTTGGGTTTAAACTGGAATGGCATGGTGAGCAAAAAACGATGGATTTAAGCCCAGATCTCTGTACTGGGGTGAATGTATGACATTGTTCTGCATTCTGTCCATCAACTGTTGTTTTTGCATTTGTCACCCGAGTGGGACGGGTATGCCCAGACGTGGGTCCCGTGCTCTCCATGCCACTGGAATCAAGCTATCCTGGCTGAAGAGGGGTGAAACCCCAAAACCGGTCCTAGGATGCTTGTTTCCAGTCCAGGGAGGACCTGGCTTGGCTGTTCGGGCTGGACTGTTCCCATGAGGCACAGGGTCAAGACTGATTTGCAAATGGTTGGGTTTAAACTGGAATGGCATGGTGAGCAAAAAAACGATGGATTTAAGCCCAGATCTCTGTACTGAGGTGAATGTATGACATTGTTCTGCATTCTGTCCATCAACTGTTGTTTTTGCATTTGTCACCCCGAGTGGGACGGGTATGGCCAGACGTGGGTCCCGTGCTCTCCATGCCACTGGAATCAAGCTATCCTGGCTGAAGAGGGGTGAAACCCCGAAACCGGTCCTAGCATGCTTGTTTCCAGTCCAGGGAGGACCTGGCTTGGCAGTTCGGGCTGGACTGTTCCCATGAGGCACAGGGTCAAGACTGATTTGCATATGGCTGGGTTCAAACTGGAATGGCATGGTGAGCAAAAACGATGGATTTAAGCCCAGATCTCTGTACTGGGGTGAATGTATGACATTGTTCTGCATTCTGTCCATCAACTGTTGTTTTTGCATTTGTCACCCCGAGTGGGACGGGTATGCCCAGACGTGGGTCCCGTGCCCTCCATGCCACTGGAATCAAGCTATCCTGGCTGAAGAGGGGTGAAACCCCGAAACCGATCCTAGGATGCTTGTTTCCAGTCCAGGGAGGACCTGGCTTGGCAGTTCGGGCTGGACTGTTCCCATGAGGCACAGGGTCAAGACTAATTTGCATATGGCTGAGTTCAAACTGGAATGGCATGGTGAGCAAAAAAACGATGGATTTAAGCCCAGATCTCTGTACTGGGGTGAATGTATGACATTGTTCTGCATTCTGTCCATCAACTGTTGTTTTTGCATTTGTCACCCCGAGTGGGACGGGTATGCCCAGACGTGGGTCCCGTGCTCTCCATGCCACTGGAATCAAGCTATCCTGGCTGAAGAGGGGTGAAACCCCGAAACCGGTCCTAGGATGCTTGTTTCCAGTCCAGGGAGGACCTGGCTTGGCAGTTCGGGCTGGACTGTTCCCATGAGGCACAGGGTCAAGACTGATTTGCATATGGCTGGGTTCAAACTGGAATGGCATGGTGAGCAAAAAAACGATGGATTTAAGCCCAGATCTCTGTACTGGGGTGAATGTATGACATTGTTCTGCATTCTGTCCATCAACTGTTGTTTTTGCATTTGTCACCCCGAGTGGGACGGGTATGCCCAGACGTGGGTCCCGTGCTCTCCATGCCACTGGAATCAAGCTATCCTGGCTGAAGAGGGTGAAACCCCGAAACCGGTCCTAGGATGCTTGTTTCCAGTCCAGGGAGGACCTGGCTTGGCAGTTCGGGCTGGACTGTTCCCATGAGGCACAGGGTCAAGACTGATTTGCATATGGCTGGGTTCAAACTGGAATGGCATGGTGAGCAAAAAAACGATGGATTTAAGCCCAGATCTCTGTACTGGGGTGAATGTATGACATTGTTCTGCATTCTGTCCATCAACTGTTGTTTTTGCACTATTAAAGTGAAAGCGCGATATGGAGCGTTTTTACCACAAAAAGCATTTGTTTGTCAAGTTGACAAACAAATGCTTTTTTTTGTAAAAGCACCACGTAAAAGCGCACATGGCGTACTGAATGTTGCAGGAAAGTATGTAGTGCCTGCAGTAGGAGAAACTCATTAAAGAAAATAGTGCTTACAGACTAAAATATGATGTACCATGTAACAACCGAAGTAAAAGGGTCAGTCCTCATGGGAGGTTACAAGGCGGTACTAAGGAGGGACTAACAAGACTATTAACGAATCAGAAGCGAGCATTTACGAAGGACAATGACACAAGCCAATGACAAATATGGGCGGAGAGTGTGCGGGGCTTCAAGTACGTACTCCAATACAGCATGGTTCGCAGACCAGCACATGCGCTGCCCAGGCTCGATCTAAAAAAAAAAGTGGCAGAATAAAGATCAGCTTTAGCAGCTCTGTACAGTAGCAGAACAATTGTCACACAGCAACTCAGGGCCTCCAGTGGCAGTGATTAAACCGACTCTGCTCAGCATCTGCAAGGTGAAATTACTGACCATAGGAGGTCGCTCTTTATAAGGAGCACAAATTACAGTGGTGGGGACTCACCAGTTCATGATTGCTATGCAGCAGCTCTATAATACCCATCTTGACTGCTGAAATGATCACTCACAACATGGCTGTAGCCAAGCACCAAAGTTTGACCCTTTCTTTGGAGCACATCTTTCTCCAAAATGTATCTAATACCAGGCAGGTTGAATTTATACTGCGCCCATTTTCAGGAAAGTAACATTTCTCGACTAATCTCATCTTCATCAGTAAAGTTTCACTTTCACTTACCTCTGATCAAACAGCCTCCTTTACTCCACCTATGGATTGTAAGAAATACAATTTAAAAACACATTTCGACTTGCATATCATATTAGAATTGCACCTTAGAATGTGTTTAAATATTGCAAACATGTTTTACATAGAAATATAACACAGGAAAGTTGTGCCTGCTTTGAACATGTAAGGAATCATTTTACAGTGCATTTTAATTCTGCTAAAACAATGCATAAGTAAATTACACATAGGGAAACTGTGCTTGCTTTAAATATGTAGGAAAAAAATATAAATTGTTTTTTTTCACTAGTTGATCATTCTTAATGTACTTCTGTAACTCATCCCAAGCTATGTTTTCTTTCAACTCTTGCTCACAGCTAAATAGACTCTTATTTAGACTTTTGCTTAGCACCAGCATCCTGCTAAAGAATGTTTTGACTTCAAGATTATGCTTATTTGCTTCATCACACCATATTAGATCATCCCAGAACAACAATGAACTTTGTTCTGAATTCATAATGAATAGACTGCTAGAATGAATAATAATTTAGATATATTTCATGTTTGTTTAACCAGGACATTGTCAATAGAATTGTTTCATTACATTTGACTATCCCTTTGTAATCACAACGGGACACTGAACGCAGCTATTAGCTTAGGTAAGAAGGTTCTCATGAGAGCTTTCCTCTATGTATCAATGTTAGTAACGCTTGTTTAGCTATGTACTGATGTGAATGTTTACTGTGGGTTTCGGAAGGAGAAGCAACCGATGTTGATGATGCCATTGGATGAGTGGTTTTCATTGGAAAAGCGCATCATACACCTACTAATTTTTGTTACCTTATTGTATAAGTTATATTATAATTGTGTTCCTAGTAGAGAGGAAAGGAGATCCTCTGACTGTACTTCCGGAGAGTCGCTCTATCGTTACTGGAAGCTACTGCTAAATGTGATTTTACTTTCCTTAGTCTTCATTCTGTTTGATCAATGCTACTGCAATGATCATTTCCCTACCACTGATATTTTCAGCAATTGCTACTGCAGCTGTGGGGAACTCGGCTGAGTTTCCAGAACGACTCGTTATGGGAAGTTCTAGTCTTTAACTAGTCTCCGAAATCTTCAGTAGCGGCCGGCACGGATCGGGAGTGGCGGGGCGGGCTGGGGGGGGATGTAAAAAAAGAAAAAAAACATACCTTCTCACTGTTCTCCCGCTCTCTCCCACGTCATCTCAGTCTCTCCTCTCTGGGGCCGGAACAGTAAGCAACCAGGCTCCCACCCCTAAGCCAATCACAACGCTGCAATGCAGCATTGTGATTGGTCTGAGTGCTGTGGTTCGGCACTCAGCCAGGGAATAGGGGCTTGGGCATGTTCTCCACACAGGCTGTGATGCAGCCTGGGTGGAGGACATGCAAAGTGCGCATGAATGTTTGGCCGGCCCCAAAGGGCCGGCCAAACAGACATGTGCACTTAGGAGAGGGCAAACCACACCTACCCTGCTCTGAGAACACTTCATGGGTTTTCTTTATATAGGATAGGTCAGGTCCGTTAGTTAATTTTGTGATAAATCTTCTTTACGGAACGCTTTGTTTGCTTTATGCTGTCGCTAATTCATCTTTTACTCAACATTTCTGCAATCTGGACTAACAGGAATAAGGATGACAAAACCATACTAATCCTTTAAGATAAATAAACTTTTTAGAAACTTCTACAGCTTCTCATCATTGACTGCAAATATTGAACCTGACAGTTGATGATATTTATGCCATGTCCTTTTGTTCCTTGCTCCATTCGCAACATGGTGGCAAACGCCCATCCGACCTGTCAAGCGCCATCTGGATTTCGAGGGTCCAAGCTGTAAGCTGGGGTGTTTAGTTTAATAATACCCTATTTTTGCCAATCCTGATGAAAATATGAAAACAAGGACTGGAACTCAATGTGGAAGAAGGTGTGATGTGTTGGAGAGGGTCTTGGGATGATCGTATCTAGAGACAGGACCCAGCATAATCTACCTGAGTTCCAGGGAGTGGCCGGATAATGGGCTCCTGACAGTTTCCCTGCATACCATATTCTGTCATTGGGGCAGCTGTCAGAATTCAGCCCTTCAGCATCTCACCTAAGTAACAGGTTGATTTGTCTAACCCTACTCCACAGTGGTATCTTAAATACCCTTATTCCTAATGGGTTCTTTTTGAGCAAGGAGGGGCTACCTGTGCCCATTTCCTGCTTTGATATAAAAACATGCAAACAATGCCACTTTGCAGAAGCATATGAAAACTAACACAAATTTTCGCCTCTTCCTTCCAAGACTGATCTCTGCAAGATCATCTTCACTTGCGAGTGGGAATCAAACGTGTGCCCCAGAGAAGAGGAATGTTTTCAGTCTATGTCCAGTTAGCTTGAAGGGTGACAGAAAAATTTAGTTTTTAAATTGAAAATATGGTGATTGAGTATACAGCACATTTGCTGGTTTTACCATTCAAACAGTTAATGCACTTTCAAATCAAATCAAATCAGGAGCATTTGTACAGCGCACACATCACTCGAAAGTCTCATGGCGCTAGCAGACAGCTCTGAAAGGAAGTGAGGTGGCTTAGATGTCAAAAAGCCATGTCTTCAGCCTTTTGCGAAAAGAGTTGTGATCAGGGACATTTCGCAGATGAATAGGAATTTTGTTCCAGGATGATGGGGCAAGAAAGGAGAAAGATCGTCCTCCTTTTCTGGCAGTATGTATCTTGAGAGGAGTGAGCAAAAACTGGTTGCTGGACCTAAGCGCCCTGCGTGGTTGGTACCAACATAACTTCTTGGTCCAGTATCTCGGACCATTTCCGTACAACTGTTTATGGACTAAACAGAGGACTTTGAAAAGAATTCGTTTTCTGACTGGTAGCCAGTGAAGGGATCTTAAGCAGGGTGCGGAGGGCGATCTGGGAGGGAGATCCAAGACCAGCCGTGCCGCAGTGTTCTGCAAGATCTGTAATCTGTCCAGAAGGTTTTCGTTAATTGAAAACAGTAGGGAGTTTCCGTAGTCCATTCGATTTATTATCAGCCCTTGAACTAATGGTTTCCTGGCCTCCACTGGTAGCCACTGGAAGACCTTCCAGAGGCTACGCATTACTCCAAAACACGTGCCAATGATATGATTGACCTGGTTCCTCATGGACAATTGATTGTCCATGTGGAAACCTACGTTTCGCACCGTCAATGTGGGGGTGGGGCAGAGGCCAAGATGGGATGGCCACCAGTCGGTGGACCAATGCTCCTGTGCTTTTCCAAAGAGCATGACCTCAGACTTGGCTCCATTTAGTTGTAGGTGATTGGAGCTCATCCACCTGTCAATGTGGGACAGGCATTTGTTAAAGCGTAGCTGTGTTTCAGTAGGATCTGGACCGATAGTGACCAGAATTTGAGTGTCATCTGCGTAAGATATGACTGAAATCCATAGGATCTGATCACCTTGGCCAGTGGGGTCATGTACAAATTAAATAGGGTCGGGCTCAAAATAGAGCCCTGTGGTACTCCCATCCTGACTGGTCTCTCACGTGAGAGGTTGTTTCCGATCTGTACTGTTGTCACGCGGTCAGCCAGGTAGCTCCTAAACCACTCGAGGGCCGTGCCTCTGACACCTATCTCCCAAAGCCGATGTTCTAAGATGCTGTGGGAGATGGTGTCAAAGGCAGCGGACAAATCGAGCAGGACGAGGATGGCTGACTGATGTTTGTCCAAGGCCAGCCTGATGTTATCTGTTACCTCGACCAAAGCAGTCTCAGTGCTGTGGGCCGCGCTTTCCTAGGGATTAGCATATACGCACACTATCTAATGTTAAACACAGTCATGTTTATATGCAATCAGGCTTCTCATTTATGCACCATGCCATATTCGCTTACAATGACCTTGCCACACTTTTGGAATAGATTCTCACAGTGAATTTGATTTGTTGAGAATTTTGTAGAAAAGGGCTTTTGCAGCACTATAAATTGACAACATTGATTTTCTAGAGTAGCATATATGAATTATTTTCATTTTATATTTTGTAATTCCTATTAGTAGTCAATTATAAGAAATCCAGGTCAGAAGTTCCCATCGCACTCAAAAAATACTAGGCCCCAATTGTAGCAACAAAGGACTTTCTCTTCTGGTTTCCTGTGAACCCCTTACTGAATGCCAGAAAACTTTAAACCAATTGCCACTTTTAAAACTTGACTCTCAGGGCAGCAAGGCTTAATCGGGTAGGTACTGTCAACTAGAGACTCTGAATTGAACACAAAAAACGACACTGAACAAACCAATATCCAGTCAGTTCTATTTTTTTTTTTTTTTAAAAGGTAAATTGCTATTATATATCCAAAACTAAATAATACACACAATATTACTAATTTATAGAGACTGGCACGTGGAAATACTAATGGGTACATCCTCTCAAGGGCTTTGCAAACTGCAGGGGACACAAAGCAAGGAAAGGTAAGAAAGGTCAAATAACCTGCGAAGGTAGAGAGTACGAATTGCACAGTGTTGGCAGGATGGAAACTGCACACCCATAAATAGCTGGTATTGTGCAATATCAGGCCACCGGTGCTATGAATTATGAGTTAAACCCTACATAATGGGGAATAACTGTGCAGAACTAGATTCCACACACAATGCCCAATTCCATAGGATTTAACATACACATTTACCACCATTCTGAGAATATGTGTGGGTGCTGGTGCATAATGGGGGCAGAAGAAGCAGGTGGGAAGGGTAGGCAAATGAATGTGAGGATGTTACATGCTGTAAGAGGGGGTCAGGTGTGGACAGGGGGCCAAGGCTAGACAGCTGTTGCAATTCAAGCCTAAAGTGATCTTATCTGCAGGCCTTTCTGGCAGGTAAAAACAGTTCCTGTGTCCCCCAGTGGGAAATTAGAATGAGGGAGCAACGGGCCAGTCTTGATTCAATGGCATGATTTTCCATCCAGAGATGCAGCTCTGCCAATATCATTATCAGTGCCTTTATGGCAGCTAAATTCCTTATGCATGATAATACCTAATCCTTAAAACACACAATACTCCGATTATGCCTAAGCAAACATGTGATATAAATTTCTGACAAGTGCAGCATTTTGCCTTAGTCATGAATGTCCCCATACATTCTACACAAGAATATGCATCCTACATTTAAAGATAGTAGCAGTAGGGGTCTAAGGTTCAGGACCTTCCCTTCTATCATGCCCTGTTTGGTAGTTTCATGACCTACCTGCAGCAGCACCCCACAGTCCTCAAGTCATATAAGTCACCCTGCCTGTACTCTTAAACATCCTTGGAAATCTGCCACTTGCAGTGTGTCTTTGTGTCCAGCAGGTATTTGAGGGACCAACTACATGGCATGACCTGTTCACAGAAATCCAAGGGGGCCCATGTTCCTTTAGGGTTCTCAGACAGTACACCCTCTATGTCCTCCAGAGAGAATGAGGACGCTAATGTCACCAGCCTTGGGTACAGAGAGTACTTGAGTACAATATACAAGTTCAGACTATTCCTATCCTTTTGATAAGGGTTGATCCATGCAGTGATCCTTTATCTTTCTCTTCAGTGGTTCCACTCTTCTCAAAGTCCCCTCCCTTGTGATGGAGAGTTTTAGGAGATGGAAGTCCCTAGCCTAACCACAGATGTCACATAACCCTTCCACCATGACTGACACCTTCTGGAGGAGCCCACACACTGGTCAAAACTCCTGCACAGCTCTCTGGGAATTTCTAAGATGGCAATATCGATGAGGGCTGAGAATTACCTGTGGTCTCCACCTGACTCCTCTCAGACAGATCGGGGCTCTTACTTCCAAGACCTCAAAGGGAATTTTTGGGGTGACTGGTGCCAGCATTGGGCCTGCTCTCTTTTTATCTCTATGAGAACGACATCCCCAGGCTTGACAGAGAGAGCCAGATAATCACTGTATAGAGAATTATTCTCCTTTATCTCCCATGCTAAGGCTAATCCTGCCAGGTGTGCCTATTGTTCAAGGAGAGGCTTCGAACTGCCCGATGGTCATCAGAGTACTTAATGTAGGGAAGCAGGATATTTCAAAACCTGAATACAATTAAGGTTGGTTCAGGCAAAAATTGCAAATAGCATTCATAAATAAATGTAAATAGGATCAAAGTGATACCAAACATGACTTCAAGACCCTAGAAAATAAGGGAAAAGTCCCATCTCTTGCTCTTCCAAGCTGTGCCAATCAAGAGTAGCATTTTAGGCATGTTTTACCCAAAGTGTAAAAGCAGTTAAGCACTAAACAAATTTATACTTCAGCCAAAAAGAAAGGGACGTTTCTTTTTGGATTCCCAATTGAATTATGTGGCCTAAATAGGCATCATCCAGTTGAGTCTGTGTCCAATCTGCAAAAGTTCTATTTGAGCACAGATACTGTGCTGAGTCAGACACTAGTCTTCAAAGCTGACCATGTCCATGGGTGTACACATGTGTCCACCTGTGTTCAAGCATAGTTAGTGCAGAGCTTCTTACCCCAGCTATGCATCAGTGGTCCATATAATAAATGCATCAGTGATCCTTCATTATAAAGATCTCTGATGCATAGCTTGTCACAGATCAAGCTGGGGTAAGACGCTCTGATTGTTATAGATTGTTATAGATCAAAAACATTTAAAACAGACGTTTATAGTGAATAAGACATTATTAGGGAGATTTATTCATGAGAAGTCCAACACCAGTTAATCCAAAAGCAAAGAATAGCATGTTTATACAGGTCAGAATCTACTTTCTCACATCAATTAACAAATAAATATGATCTGCATGCATGCAATCTATTAATACATTTCTCATGTAAAAGAAAAACAAATTCGTAGACGCTAATTAGATGAATAACCTAATTCAGGTGCATGTGAAAGAATGACAGGAGATGTAGCTTCCAACTGAGAATTGGTATGTGTGCTTTGATGCATCTAATTTAATTGCACAGCAACATTTTTACTTGCAAATGTAAGGTTATTTTTCCCAAATGTGTGCTGTTTGGGTGCCTTAGCTACTCAGAAAAGCCAGCAGTTAATAAAGAGCCAGTGCTCTTCATTAATTGACCTCGCTCATTCATTTGTTTTACTTTAATCTCAAGATAAGGTTATTGGATTTAAAGCATTATTTTTTACAAATTAAAGACATCAGCATAAATGCAGTTTCTTAAAGATTTAGAGTAATAATGGGCCTTTAACAAAATTATCCACTGTCAATATTTTGCCTTGTATGGCTCTTGTTTTCACCTCTTCCATCACAAACTTCATCTTTTGACTGCTTTTCATAATATTGTTCTTTGAGGGTCCAAAATAACTCTGCTATGGCAATTTGTGCAGCACAGAGACCCCCTTTTATTATTAAGTAAAAGAACAACACAATATTATTATTATATCAATTTTCTTTGTCTCCTTCATGACTTCACTTATATATAATGCTGAGTGACAAGCATGTATAATTTGCAACATCAAGTATATTTAAACCGCACATCAATAAATTACAGTACATATTTCTGTTTCCACTTGTCAATGCTATGATTTGTAATCAAGAAGTATAGACAGTACTCTATTAGCGCAAACATTTAAATATCGCACTAAAATGACAATATGTCAAGCTTGCCCACCTTGGTTTATTAACTTCTTTTTAGTCAGAAGAAAAAGTCTGGGTCACGTCTGGCATAGGCACTATACTCAGGATGACAAAGATGAGGTCAAAAACTGCCACTAAGGAATATCAGAGTTATTGCTAGGTAGCCTAAACAGCTATTTATGCTGAAGAAAATTGACCAAGCCCACAATTCTTCTAAAGATCCCTTACATACATAATGTCTCTCCACCCATTTTCTCTCTCATAGGCAAGATGCAACAAACATACAGATTCTTTCTTTAGACAGGTCACCGACATCCCTGCCTCCTTTAACAGTTCTACAGTGGAGGAACTGGCCATTGTGCCAATACCTATTCCTGAACCTACATTAACAGCTTTTAACCCCATTGATGAAGTCAGTTTCCTGGCTCTGCTAGGTGTTACTGAGCCTGGATCTCCTTTGGACCTTCTACCTCTTGGAATTTTAAAAATGGCTAGCTCCATATTAACCCCTGCCTTGGTGAAATTGCTGAATACCTCTATGTCAGATGGTGTGCCCCATCTAGTCTCAAAACATGCTATGGTGGTTCCCATGCTAAAAAAAAGCCTGTTTTGACTGGCTCTGGGACTGTGAATTTTCGCTCAGTTTCGTTTCTGCCTATATGTATGAAAACATATTAATGTCAGAATATTTAGAATCTTATTATCTTTACACATTCCAATAATTCATTTGACCTGGTCATAGCACAGAATCTGCGATTTTAGGTGTGACAGAGAACCTTAGATCAATTCTGGACAATAGGGGAACCGGGTGCCCTTATCCTTCTGGATCCGAACGAAGCATTTAATACTGTGTCTGTAATCCAGTGCTTCAGAGGAGATAGGCAGAAAGTATCATCCAGAATAAGGCCTTGTTGTGGTTTCGTTCCTTCCTCCAAAAAGGCTAATTTCAAGTAACTTCAAATCATAATAAATGCACAGTGAGAATGTTACCAAATGGGGTCCCTCAAGGTTCTTCTTTGAGCCCCATGGCTTATGGATTTACTTTGTTTTCTAATGCTGATGGCACGCTGTTGGTAAGTGGATTATTAGTAGTGATAGATAGTGACTTGCCACTAGTAATAAGGCCACAAACACAATAAAAGGTTCAGTTAGGGTTTCAAAAAATGAATCCCTTGCTCAACCCTTGGTAGCTAGCAACGAGCAGGCAGGCTTAACTTAGGAGACAGGTGTGGAAAGCATTTAAAAACACCAACATATTAAATAACTAAGGCACATCACACAATACAAATACAACTCTAATTTATAAAAATAGATTATATTTTGATGAACAAATAGACACCAAAACAAAAAGACTCCAATGTAGGGAACCGGAGATATGACTTTTAAAAAAAGAAACACTTTCTAGTGCTTACAAACATATAGTGCTACTTTGGAACATCTGGTCGTGCTTTATTGGGACAAAGTCAAAGTTAGAGGCCGGCCATGATGGAGCCCTGGAAGGATAACCTAAGTGGGAGGCCTCTGTCAAAAATGTACTTTCACACATTCATTTTTCTGGTGCTTTTTCCCTCGACATTGAGCAAGGCACTTTGTCAGGCCAGATTCGGCGCAGGTTCACCAGCTTGACTTTCTGCCAGGTCCTGGTTAAATCCTGGAAGTTTGAATCTCTGGAGCTTTTCAGCAGGATGAACCTGAAATCCAGGCTGGGTCGCGGTTGAAGGTAGCCGGCTTGACTCTCAACGGGTCGGTCACCTTATGGAGCTTTTTCCAAAAGTTGCTCCATACTTCTGGAACTTCTTCCTGAAGTTCTTCTTGAGGGTTCAAAGGTTCTGGAATCTCCTAGATGGTTCTTGGGATATCTGAACTATAATTCCCACAATGCACCTGACCAAATCTCCAAGATGCATACTCTTGGTGGAGATGACACAGGTGGGCTCTGTTAACCTGTAGTTTGCAGGGAGTCCACTTCTTAGACTTTGAGAGTCAGGCAAAGTCCTTCTGGTGCTGAGTCCCACAGTGTGCAGCAGGTGCAGTCCTGGTGAGTGCAGTCTTCTTAAACTAGGCCAGGGAGTCAGCAGGACTGTCCTTTTTCTTGTCTTTTCAGGCAGCAGATCTGACAAGCTATGCAGCTCTCCCATATTTATTCACAGTTTCTGGCCATCAAGATGGGGGGCACCCCTGACCAATCGGATGTAGGGTGCCACCCAGGTGTTATTGGCACAGAAAGCACCATTCTCTCAAAATCCAACATGGAGGGAATCTCTCCAGAGGAGCTGGATCAGGCTAAGCCAACCTACTGGTGTGGCAAATTTTCCTAAACACTCCCTTTCCAACCCTCTTCCTAATTTGATTACTGGGGACTCCTGTGTGACTGAGTTTGCCGGATGTGGAGGTGGGCCTGTGCTGTCCTAAAGTGTCATTCTCCCTTTGAAGACCAGTTTGCCCACCCTACCCCTCTTCCTGCCATCTGCTCTGCAGTTTGAACTATTCCGCCCACAGGAAATATATTGTTCCCCTCACAGGAGAAATTAACACCTCATTAAAGCAGCCTGGCCAGCCTGTTCACAGGCTGGCCAATCAAAGAGAGCAGCTGGAAAGCTGGATTTTGGCTCACAGAAAAGAACATTTAATAACTTATTTTCTGCAATAGTTATTATAAATCCAACAGTGGCAAGTTGTTGGATTTGTCTTAAATATTAATTTGATACATTGAAGTATATTTAAAAATAAGGTTGATTAATTCTTTGGAAGTACCTTTAAATCCAAAGGCGAATTTGCATATAATTTCAATTTAAAAGCAGCCTGCAAGGCAGGGCCGGCTTTTAAAATGACAGGAGACACCATAGTAGCGCACACTCCAGTGCAAGAAATCTACACAACCAGTAAGGAAAATGTTTTGAATAAGCCACTGCACTTTTATTCTTTGTCAAATGTAGAAATCAGAAGATGTTGAAGATGCTGGCATATGAAACAGTGGTTTGAATACTGTTGAGTTGCCAGCAATCCACCAGAATATGTTGTACACCAGGATATTTATTGAAGCAGAGCTATATGAATAAAGCTTGTACACAGGGCACAGGAGATCATAATAACAGACCCACAATTCAAATCATTACCTGAAAGGTTCCATCAAAGAACACACCATGAACCAATAGACTTGTTGTAAAGCTTTATATCATATAAGAGATAGCAGAGAGGATATCCTACCAGCATATCCCACACATCTTTTCCCTTTGTTTTGATTTTTTTATCAAGCAAAATACAAAGATGTGGTTCACTAAACATAACAATAAAAAATAAAAATAAACTGCAAAGAAAATCCAACTACATTAAATGAGCAAATAATTTCTATAATGAAAAAGACATCAAAATGATGGCAAATCCCTCTGGCAATGCGTAACACTGTGTTTGTCATTCAAAACATTTGCATCGTCACATTACACCCTTGGCCCATAACCTCCACATTCCAAAACGGTCATAGAGAAGGCACCACTTTTCTCCCTCTCATAAGCTCAAATTGTACCCTCCCCCGTGATCAAGTGAGGCATGGACCTATAAGCCCATATTAATTCTCTAATAGTGGCCTCACAATCCACCATAAACGTTACCGTATTCTGGATACATTCGTCCCACAATCTCTTTAATCTCTCAACTTTTCCATTAGCTTGAGGGTGATGCAATGGTACGCAAGTGTTTCACCCCACACTTGTCCAAAATTCTGTCATGGTTGCTGAAGAAAAATTGGACTCTATTAACAATGAGCAATTCTTCCGGAGTCCCCTCCCTGGCAAAAACTTCACAAAAGAAACAAATCACAGAATCAGTGTAGGGCTCTGCCACACCCGCACCTCCACCCACCTTGATAAGTGGTCCACTAGCACAATGAAATACCTCATCCTAGAAGGTACTATATGAAAAGGTCCCAAGAAATCTACCTCAACTCCCTGCCACACTTTAGCCGGAGTAGCAACAGGTACAGGCATAGGCACAGCAGTTACCAAGTGCTTGTCGCTGTAACAGCACTGCACACAACTCCTTACCAACTTTTCTACATCCACTCCCACTCCTGGCCACCAGAAATATTTCCTTATCCATCACTTGGTAGCACTCAGACCAAGATTCCCTGCATGCGCTGTCACTAAAATTTGTTCATGAAAACATTCTGGTGGCACTAACTTTTCACCTCTTACCAATAAATCACATTCCAATAGTAACTCATTTGGCACTTTGCTGTAAGATTTGCAAAGATATTTTTAGATTTTTTTTTCTTTTGGCCATCCTGATTTCACCAACTTTACAACTTTGCTCAAAACATCATCCTCCCTCAATCATTTATGCCACACATTCATGTCAGATTATTAGATTTATTTTATTTATTTAGTTTGAAGTTTTATATAGTGCAAACACGACCCAAGAGGGTATCAGATTGCTTTACAAGTAGTAAAAAAGAAAGAAACAGTAAAACAAATAACATAAACAAGAGTAAAACAGGATGTAGAGTGCCCAAGATTGAGGCAGGAGACCACCGCAGCGTCCATGCCACCCACTCAATATAGAAGTAAATAGCAGTCCAATACTTTACAAGTGCATAGGAAAAGTGTCCAAATGGGGCCTGCGAGTAGAGTACGAGAGCTCTGAAGTAAAAAGTGTTCATTAGTAGCATTGTGACTTCCTTTTTAAATGCAATGATTGAGGGGTTCAGTCTGATTTCAGGGGCAGGGAGTTCCAAATTCTCAGGGCAATTTCCGAGAAGGCGCAATTGTACATTTTCTTTTTATGGAATTTCTGTGGTTTCAGCAGTAAGGTGCTAGAGCTTCTAGAAAATCTACTGCCCCAGATAATTCCAGTTTTTGTGCTAGGTACCTCGGGGTGTTGAAGTGTAGGGCTTTATGGGGCATGCAGGTAATTTTAAGATCAATCTTTGCCTCATATTGAAGCCAATTTAGAGACTGTAGATCAGGAGTGATGTGGTTGTATCTTTTGGATCCTGTGATGAGTCTTGCGGCACAGTTCAGAGAAGCCCCTAGAGGAGCCAAAGTCGATCTCAGTTCAGTTCAATAACTTTATTCAGAGGCGATTAACCATTCATAAAAGCAGTATGTAAAAAACATAAAAAATACAATTCAAAGCAGCAATTCAGAATATGTGCATAGATATACAATAAAACTCAGAATAAAACAGATTTTATAATCCATGAACGATACTGCATACTGGTGTGCAATAGTTGGGAATTGAAAATAGATAAAAAGAATGATCACACCCAATTGAATTATTTCCCGAGTTCATAATACATCCAGTGAAAAAAATCATGAGCACAAAATCCCTATAACATGGTTAACTAAAATTAGGCGAAGCCAGAGTTAAGAGGGAGGACAAAAACCTCATATTGGGTCCACCATGCATGCCCCACCTACGGTCACAGACGTGCATATATCTTTTTCAGTTATAGGGGCATAAAGATACCGAAGGTAACATGTGCATAGGGTGCTTATCCTAAGACCATAATCTGTTTGCACCCTGTAACCCTTTACTGTTGGAGAGTTAGGGGAATATTCTTTCTGGCATAAAAAACAGCCCATAAAAAGGATGCCACACTACAGCAGACCTCCAAAGAAGGCCAAGATTGCAGGTATTGATATGCAGGTTGACATTGCGTAAGGCGTAGAGGTCTTATGATCAGTATAATATATCACTTCTTCTGATTGTTATAAAACTTACAAAAAAGCTCCACATGCATAGAATCCTGTGCCATCGCATCATCACAGGGACAGTTGGATAAAGTTATAGGCCAGTCGTTCATGTTCAGGAAGCTAACCAGTCGATGAAAGGTGTCCAGTCTTAAACGAGTCAGAATAAACCTGTTGTGCATTTAAAACTGCTTTAAGATAGGGTTGCATATCAAAAGTGGTTAAAATTATTAGATATTTCAGAACGCTGGGTTTGAAAGTTTCAATGGTCAGTCTCAGATTTTCTATGTGTGTCATGACTTTGTTTTTTAAGAATTTCCTACTGATCAGGTCAAGTGTTCCAGGCTTATTGAAATACTCCGGGTGACCTAGGTCGTTGCAGCAATGTTTTATGTAGGCAAGCCACGGAATATGCTGGTATAAGCTTGAAATGAGGCAATCCCTAATTAAAGCACAATTTATATCAGTGTGTTCAGACGTCCATACTTTATGCCAGAGTAGAATGGGCTGTAGCATTATTAGGTCCGTAAGGAATGGGGCTCCAAGTTTGGCATGGTATACATAAACTGGAGCACTTTTAGGGGTAGCAAGGAGATACCTAAAGAACTCATTCTCTATCAGTTGTATGTCACTACATTTCTTGTGTCTCCACACAGACGCCCCATAAAGTGCAACACTGATAGATTTAACTTTGTAAATCAACATCATCAACTCTGGTGGATTAGAACCCAACCGTCTGGCAAACCCTCTGAGGGCCATACAAACTTTACTAAATTGTAGTTTTCTATTGGAAATAGCCTTGTTCCATACGCCCTCTTTGTCAAATAAAATCCCCAAATAGGAAAAAGTATTAGTAAAACCAATAGTTGCGCTGTGTATTTTCATGGGTCGACAGTTAGCGGTGTTCCTCCCACATTTCATAACATAGGATTGATTCACCAAGAGACCAAGGTCCTGAATGTATTCGACAAAGTTTGTGAGCAGTGTCTGGAGGGCTAATGGGGTGCGTGCCATAACAACGCCATCGTCAGAGTAGAGGAGGGCCGTAACAGGGCAGGTTCCTACTCGGGGGAGGTCTTTAGTTGATACTGCACGTTGTTAGAAGCCCTTAGTGGAGCCGACGCTGATCTCAGTAGGCCGCAGAGTGTTGCACTTCTATAGTCCAACCTGGAAATCACTCGGGATTGAACAACTGATTTGAAGTTGTTGAGGGGGATGAAGGGTTTTATTTTCCTGCGAATTCTCATTTGGAAGTTAGCTCCTTTAGTAGCATTAGTGATGTGCTCCTGCATGTTCAGGTTCTAGTCAAAGGTTATTTTTATCAAAGTGATCTTGAGGAATCTATAAAGTGTGGTAGGCAATTAAAAGCTGTAAGTTGGTTCATCCATTCAGTGATATCGGAGGACTGTTTGGAATTACGTTTTTTAGAATGTTTAGTTTAGAGTGGTTGCATGTTAGCCAGTTTTGAGTTTTTTGAAGAGTTGTGATAAGAGACTGTATAGCTTCAGGGGATGAGATTTTCAATTACAATTGAGTGTCGTCAGCATACATGTGATAGTGGATGTTGGATAGTTTCAGAAGTTCAGTTAGAGGCTCCATGAACAGGTTAAAAAGGGTGGGTGATAGCATTGATCCCTGTGGGACCCCTAGTGTGACTGGTGTGGAGTTGGACAGAGACTGATTCACCTTGATTCTTTGGGTTCTGGTATGGAGGAATGAAGAGAACCAATTTAGGATGGACCTAGGTAGTCCCATTCTACGTTCCAGTAAGTCTAGCAGGCTGTCATGTTTAACCGAGTAAAAAGCTAACAAGTCTTTGTTTTTGGGTGTATACCCTGTGATAGGTGGGGGCTCAGTTATTCCGGGGGAGGGGGCTGAGATGTGGTGAGTCTAGAAAGTGCTGCTCTTTCAATTTTTTTGTCAGATCTTCAACTTTTCAGTTTCCTCATGTACATCATCCTTGCTAGTATCGTCCTCCACAAGTAAACGGGACAGAAAAATGCTTTGACATTTTTACCACTCGCAATATAAATAGCCTGAAAATAGATTTCTAACAATTCCATCAAAAACCTAGCCAACCTGGCTGTGGCTTTTAAAAATCTTATTTCAAGATAATATATCAACCAACGTTCTGTGATCTGTTCTCAGGCACATTTTCTTCCCCAGAGGATTACATTTCTCTACTCCCCAGATACAGGCCACCATTTCTTTTTCAATAACGGAATATTTGGACTCCGTGTCCTTCAATCTTCTAGATACAAACCCCACAGTGACTTTCATACCATCATATACTTGAGACAAGGCAGCCCCCATACCATATACACTGGCATCCACAGTCACGAAAATGTTGTGACCTTCAACATAAGGTTGCAAGGAGGGGGCTGATAAAATGCTCTGCTTAATACAATCAAAGCTTTGTTGACATACATCCAACCATATGAACTATGCATTTGTTTTCAGATTTCTGAAACACTCAGTCAGATCTGCAAAATGTTTTATGAATTTGGCATAAAATTCACAGAGCCTAGGAAGGAGGTGAGCTGTTCCCTATCAAGGTGATGTGGAGCATTCACAATAACATCCACAGTAATGGGCTTGGGTTTAACACCTTCAGAAGTCAAAACACACCCTAAGTTTTCTATTTCATTTACACGAAAGACGCATTTGTCCTCTCTGATGGTTACACCATCGTTCTCCAAAATGAACAAGCCCTCGCAACACACTTGTCATGTTCCTGTATCGTAATGACAAAAATCAATATATCATCTTGATATATTAGCACATTGGACATGTTCTCAAGCATTCTTGTCATTACTTTTTTGAAATACTGATGCAGCTGAGGCCAGTCTGAATGGCATACAAAAAAACAGAAACACACCATCAGGAGTGACAAAGGCTGTGAGATGACGAGACTGCTCATCTAGCACGGCCTGATGACAATCTGCTCTAAGATTCAGTTTTGAAAACCATTTAGACTGACCCACAGCATTAATCAAGTCTTCAATATGTGGAAGAGGAACATTTTCCATCCAAATTGTCACGTTAAGTGAACTTAAATCAACACAAAGGTGCAATTCACCAGATTTTGTTTTAGCCAGTACAACAGGTGAAAACCATAAACTGGCATCAACGTGTTCAATTATCTCATTATCCTGCATCGTCTATAAAAATCAACAATAACTTCTTTCTTATACTATGAGGGACTTGCACAATTTGTGTTTGACTGAAACACTGTTCTCTTTGACTTTGATAGTATGAACAAAGTTTTTTAATCTTGCCCACAGTATCCTGGAATACCTTTTTGAATGCCTCTTCCCATGACTTTTGTTCTGTGACAGCGCTGATAAGAGTAACCAGCAGCTTGTGGTCAGGTCTGATCATCAGATTTAAATAAGCCTGGTGCCACCAGCCCAAGACATTAATGCCCTTGTAGGCTACATAAACGTCCCTTGATAGTATTGGTCTCAAAAGTGATGTCTGCACAAAAAATTCCCTTAATTCAATCCTGCTATATTCAAATGTGGTGGTGATGACATCCAGAGGAAATAACGTTTGACAGACCAGTATTCATTGTATTTTTTTAAAGAAATTATTGTACTTTTTGCACCAGAATCTAGTAGTAAAGGATTTGAATGCCATCAATCAAAATGGGAATGTGTGCGTTGCTGTACCTCTTACTGCTGTGTACAAAACCAAACTCAATGCAATTTACAGAAAGAACTAACTCTTCTACTCTTCTGTCGATATCCCCTTAAACTTCCAACATTTTGTCTTGTACACTTCTGATCCCTACATGCTTACCCTCTCTACATACCTTCCCAAAATGACCAGTTTTCTTGCACTTCCAACACTCTTGTGTAGCAGCAGGTCAATTTTTAAAATTAGATAAATGTGATGAGGATCCACTCCTAAAACACATAGGTAATTTATTAAATGAAAAGACCCTCTCCCTCTATTGGTATTGACACTAGAACCTTGCTTTACTCACTGCTTATTGTGAAAAATAGCTTGAGAATTACCCTTTGCTAAATAGGACTGCATATTATCTGACTCTAACTGTTTAAAATCTTCCAAAGAAACCTCTATACTCATTGTGATGTCAATGGTCTCATCAAGGGACTGTTTATACAAGATAGTAACCTTTGTTGCCATCTGCTCTGCAGTTTGAACTATTCCGCCCACAGGAAATATATTGTTCCCCTCACAGGAGAAATTAACACCTCATTAAAGCAGCCTGGCCAGCCTGTTCACAGGCTGGCCAATCAAGAGAGAGCAGCTGGAAAGCTGGATTTTGGCTCACAGAAAAGAACGTTTAATAACTTATTTTCTGCAATAGTTATTATAAATCCAACAGTGGCAAGTTGTTGGATTTGTCTTAAATATTAATTTGATACATTGAAGTATATTTAAAAATAAGGTTGATTAATTCTTTGGAAGTACCTTTAAATCCAAAGGCGAATTTGCATATAATTTCAATTTAAAAACAGCCTGCAAGGCAGGGCCGGCTTTTAAAATGACAGGAGACACCATAGTAGCGCACACTCCAGTGCAAGAAATCTACACAACCAGTAAGGAAAATGTTTTGAATAAGCCACTGCACTTTTATTCTTTGTCAAATGTAGAAATCAGAAGACATGTTGTTTGTTGAAGATGCTGGCATATGAAACAGTGGTTTGAATACTGTTGAGTTGCCAGCAATCCACCAGAATATGTTGTACACTAGGATATTTATTGAAGCAGAGCTATATGAATACACAGGGCACAGGAGATCATAATAACAGACCCACAATTCAAATCATTACCTGAAAGGTTCCATCAAAGAACACACCATGAACCAATAGACTTGTTGTAAAGCTTTACATCATATAAGAGATAGCAGAGAGGATATCCTACCAGCATATCCCACAAATCTTTTCCCTTTGTTTAGATTTTTATCAAGCAAAATACAAAGATGTGGTTCACTAAACATAACAATAAAAAATAAAAATAAACTGCAAAGAAAATCCAACTACATTAAATGAGCAAATAATTTCTATAATGAAAAAGACATCAAAATGATGGCAAATCCCTCTGGAAATGCGTAACACTGTGTTTGTCATTCAAAACATTTGCATCGTCACATTACACCCTTGGCCCATCACCTCCACATTCCAAAATGGTCATAGAGAAGGCACCACTTTTCTCCCTCTCATAAGCTCAAATGGTACCCTCCCCCGTGATCAAGTGAGGCATGGACCTATAAGCCCATATTAATTCTCTAATAGTGGCCTCACAATCCACCATAAACGTTACCGCATTCTGGATACATTCTTCCCACAATCTCTTTAATCTCTCAACTTTTCCATTAGCTTGAGGGTGATGCAATGGTACGCAAGTGTTTCACCCCACACTTGTCCAAAATTCTGTCATGGTTGCTGAAGAAAAATTGGACTCCATTAACAATGAGCAATTCTTCCGGAGTCCCCTCCCTGGCAAAAACTTCACAAAAGAAACAAATCACAGAATCAGTGTAGGGCTCTGCCACACCCGCACCTCCACACACCTTGATAAGTGGTCCACTAGCACAATGAAATACCTCATCCTAGAAGGTACTATATGAAAAGGTCCCAAGAAATCTACCTCAACTCCCTGCCACACTTTATCCGGAGTAGCAACAGGTACAGGCATAGGCACAGCAGTTACCAAGTGCTTGTCGCTGTAACAGCACTGCACACAACTCCTTACCAACTTTTCTACATCCACTCCCACTCCTGGCCACCAGAAATATTTGCTTATCCATCACTTGGTAGCACTCAGACCAAGATTCCCTGCACGCGCTGTCACTAAAATTTGTTCATGAAAACATTCTGGTGGCACTAACTTTTCACCTCTTACCAATAAATCACATTCCAATAGTAACTCATTTGGCACTTTGCTGTAAGATTTACAAAGATATTTTTAGATTTTTTTTCTCTCTGCCATCCTGATTTCACCAACTTTACAAGTTTGCTGAAAACATCATCCTCCCTCAATCATTTATGCCACACATTCATGTCAGATTATTAGATTTATTTTATTTATTTAGTTAGAAGTTTTATATAGTGTAAACATGACCCAAGAGGGTATCAGATTGCTTTACAAGTAGTAAAAAAGAAAGAAACAGTAAAACAAATAACATAAACAAGAGTAAAACAGGATGTAGAGTGTCCAAGATTGAGGCAGGAGACCACCGCAGCGTCCATGCCACCCACTCAATATAGAAGAAAATAGCAGTCCAATACTTTACAAGTGCATAGGAAAAGTGTCCAAATGGGGCCTGCGAGTAGAGTACGAGAGCTCTGAAGTAAAAAAGTGTTCATTAGTAGCATTTTGACTTCCTTTTTAAATGCAGTGGTTGAGGGGTTCAGTCTGATTTCAGGGGCAGGGAGTTCCAAATTCTCTGGGCAATTTCCGAGAAGGCACAATTGTACATTTTCTTTTTATGGAATTTCTGTGGTTTCAGCAGTAAGGTGCTAGAGCTTCTAGAAAATCTACTGCCCCAGATAATTCCAGTTTTTGTGCTAGGTACCTCTGGGTGTTGAAGTGTAGGGCTTTATGGGGCATGCAGGTAATTTTAAGATCAATCTTTGCCTCACATTGAAGCCAATTTAGAGACTGTAGATCAGGAGTGATGTGGTTGTATCTTTTGGATCCTGTGGTGAGTCTTGCGGCACAGTTCAGAGAAGCCCCTAGAGGAGCCAAAGTCGATCTCAGTTCAGTTCAATAACTTTATTCAGAGGCGATTAACCATTCATAAAAGCAGTATGTAAAAAACATAAAAAATACAATTCAAAGCAGCAATTCAGAATATGTGCATAGATATACAATAAAACTCAGAATAAAACAGATTTTATAATCCATGAACGATACTGCATACTGGTGTGCAATAGTTGGGAATTGAAAATAGATAAAAAGAATGATCACACCCAATTGAATTATTTCCCCGAGTTCATAATACATCCAGTGAAAAAAATCATGAGCACAAAATCCCTATAACATGGTTAACTAAAATTAGGCGAAGCCAGAGTTAAGAGGGAGGACAAAAACCTCATATTGGGTCCACCATGCATGCCCCACCTACCGTCGCAGACGTGCATATATATTTTTCAGTTATAGGGGCATAAAGATACCGAAGGTAACATGTGCATAGGGTGCTTATCCTAAGACCATAATCTGTTTGCACCCTGTATCCCTTTACTGTTGGAGAGTTAGGGGAATATTCTTTCTGGCATAAAAAACAGCCCATAAAAAGGATACCACACTACAGCAGACCTCCAAAGAAGGCAAAGATTGCAGGAATTGATATGCAGGTTGACATTGCGTAAGGCGTAGAGGTCTTATGATCAGTATAATATATCACTTCCTCTGATTGTTATAAAACTTACAAAAAAGCTCCACATGCATAGAATCCTGTGCCATAGCATCATCACAGGGACAGTTGGATAAAGTTATAGGCCAGTCGTTCCTGTTGAGGAAGCTAACCAGTCGATGAAAGGTGTCCAGTCTTAAACGAGTCAGAATAAACCTGTCGTGCATTTAAAACTGCTTTAAGATAGGGTTGCATATCAAAAGTGGTTAAAATTATTAGATATTTCAGAACGCTGGGTTTGGAATTTTCAATTGTCAGTCTCAGATTTTCTATGTGTGTCATGACTTTGTTTTTTAAGAATTTCCTACTGATCAGGTCAGGTGTTCCAGGCTTATTGAAATACTCTGGGGGACCTAGGTCGTTGCAGCAATGTTTTATGTAGGCAAGCCACGGAATATGCTGGTATAAGCTTGAAATGAGGCAATCCCTATTTAAAGCACAATTTATATCAGTGTGTTCAGACGTCCATACTTTATGACAGAGTAGAATGGGCTGTAGCATTATTAGGTCCGTAAGGAATGGGGCTCCAAGTTTGGCATGGTATACATAAACTGGAGCACTTTTAGGGGTAGCAAGGAGATACCTAAAGAACTCATTCTCTATCAGTTGTATGTCACTACATTTCTTGTGTCTCCACACACCCGCCCCATAAAGTGCAACACTGATAGATTTAACTTTGTAAATCAACATCATCAACTCTGGTGGATTAGAACCCAACCGTCTGGCAAACCCTCTGAGGGCCATACAAACTTTACTAAATTGTAGTTTCCTATTGGAAATAGCCTTGTTCCATACGCCCTCTTTGTCAAATAAAATCCCCAAATAGGAAAAAGTATTAGTAAAACCAATAGTTGCGCTGTGTATTTTCATGGGTCGACAGTTAGCAGTGTTCCTCCCACATTTCATAACATAGGATTGATTCACCAAGAGACCAAGGTCCTGAATGTATTCGACAAAGTTTGTGAGCAGTGTCTGGAGGGCTAATGGGGTGCGTGCCATAAGAACGCCATCGTCAGAGTAGAGGAGGGCCGTAACAGGGCAGGTTCCTACTCAGGGGAGGTCTTTAGATGATACTGCACGTTGTTAGAAGCCCTTAGTGGAGCCGACGCTGATCTCAGTAGGCCGCAGAGTGTTGCACTTCTATAGTCCAACCTGGAAATCACTCGGGATTGAACAACTGATTTGAAGTTGTTGAGGGGGATGAAGGGTTTTATTTTCCTGCGAATGCTCATTTGGAAGTTAGCTCCTTTAGTAGCATTAGTGATGTGCTCCTGCATGTTCAGGTTCTAGTCAAAGGTTATTTATATCATAGTGATCTTGAGGAATCTATAAAGTGTGGTAGGCAATTAAGAGCTGTAAGTTGGTTCATCCATTCAGTGATATCGGAGGACTGTTTGGAATTACGTTTTTTAGAATGTTTAGTTTAGAGTGGTTGCATGTTAGCCAGTTTTGAGTTTTTTGAAGAGTTGTGATAAGAGACTGTATAGCTACAGGGGATGAGATTTTCAATTACAATTGAGTGTCGTCAGCATACATGTGATAGTGGATGTTGGATAGTTTCAGAAGTTCAGTTAGAGGCTCCATGAACAGGTTAAAAAGGGTGGGTGATAGCATTGATCCCTGTGGGACCCCTAGTGTGACTGGTGTGGAGTTGGACAGAGACTGATTCACCTTGATTCTTTGGGTTCTGGTATGGAGGAATGAAGAGAACCAATTTAGGATGGACCTAGGTAGTCCCATTCTACGTTCCAGTAAGTCTAGGAGGCTGTCATGTTTAACCGAGTAAAAAGCTAACAAGTCTTTGTTTTTGGGTGTATACCCTGTGATAGGTGGGGGCTCAGTTATTCCGGGGGAGGGGGCTGAGATGTGGTGAGTCTAGAAAGTGCTCCTCTTTCAATTTTTTTGTCAGATCTTCAACTTTTCAGTTTCCTCATGTACATCATCCTTGCTAGTATCGTCCTCCACAAGTAAACAGGACAGAAAAATGCTTTGACATTTTTACCACTCGCAATATAAATAGCCTTAAAATAGATTTCTAACAATTCCATCAAAAACCTAGCCAACCTGGCTGTGGCTTTTAAAAATCTTATTTCCAGATAATATATCAACCAACGTTCTGTGATCTGTTCTCAGGCACATTTTCTTCCCCAGAGGATTACATTTCTCTACTCCCCAGATACAGGCCACCATTTCTTTTTCAATAACGGAATATTTTGACTCCATGTCCTTCAATCTTCTAGATACAAACCCCACAGTGACTTTCATACCATCATATACTTGAGACAAGGCAGCCCCCATACCATATACACTGGCATCCACAGTCACGAAAATGTTGTGACCTTCAACATAAGGTTGCAAGGAGGGGGCTGATAAAATGCTCTGCTTAATACAATCAAAGCTTTGTTGACATACATCCAACCATATGAACTATGCATTTGTTTTCAGATTTCTGAAACACTCAGTCAGATCTGCAAAATGTTTTATGAATTTGGCATAAAATTCACAGAGCCTAGGAAGGAGGTGAGCTGTTCCCTATCAAGGTGATGTGGAGCATTCACAATAACATCCACAGTAATGGGCTTGGGTTTAACACCTTCAGAAGTCAAAACATACCCTAAGTTTTCTATTTCATTTACACGAAAGACGCATTTGTCCTCTCTGATGGTTACACCATCGTTCTCCAAAATGAACAAGCCCTCACAACACACGTGTCATGTTCCTGTATCGTAATGACAAAAATCAATATATCATCTTGATATATTACCACATTGGACATGTTCTCAAGCATTCTTGTCATTACTTTTTTGAAATACTGATGCAGCTGAGGCCAGTCTGAGGCATACGAAAAAACAGAAACACACCATCAGGAGTGACAAAGGCTGTGAGATGACAAGACTGCTCATCTAGCACGGCCTGATGACAATCTGCTCTAAGATTCAGTTTTGAAAACCATTTAGACTGACCCACAGCATTAATCAAGTCTTCAATATGTGGAAGAGGAACATTTTCCATCCAAATTGTCACGTTAAGTGATCTTAAATCAACACAAAGGTGCAATTCACCAGATTTTGTTTTAGCCAGTACAACAGGTGAAAACCATAAACTGGCATCAACGTGTTCAATTATCTCATTATCCTGCATCTTCTATAAAAATCAACAATAACTTCTTTCTTATACTATGAGGGACTTGCACAATTTGTGTTTGACTGAAACACTGTTCTCTTTGACTTTGATAGTATGAATAAAGTTTTTTAATCTTGCCCACTGTATCCTGGAATACATTTTTGAATGCCTCTTCCCATGACTTTTGTTCTGTGACAGCGCTGATAAGAGTAACCAGCAGCTTGTGGTCAGGTCTGATCATCAGATTTAAATAAGCCTGGTGCCACCAGCCCAAGACATTAATGCCCTTGTAGGCTACATAAACGTCCCTTGATAGTATTGGTCTCAAAAGTGATGTCTGCACAAAAAATTCCCTTAATTCAATCCTGCTACATTCAAATGTGGTGGTGATGACATCCAGAGGAAATAACGTTTTGACAGACCAGTATTCATTGTATTTTTTTAAAGAAATTATTGTACTTTTTGCACCAGAATCTAGTAGTAAAGGATTTGAATGCCATCAATCAAAATGGAAATGTGTGCGTTGCTGTACCTCTTACTGCTGTGTACACAACCAAACTCAATGCAATCTACAGAAAGAACTAACTCTTCTGTCGATATCCCCTTAAACTTTCAACATTTTGTCTTGTACACTTCTGATCCCTACATGCTTAGCCTCTCTACATACCTTCCCAAAATGACCAGTTTTCTTGCACTTCCAACACTCTTGTGTAGCAGCAGGTCAATTTTTAAAATTAGATAAATGTGATGAGGATCCACTCCTAAAACACATAGGTAATTTATTAAATTAAAAGACCCTCTCCCTCTATTGGTATTGACACTAGAACCTTGCTTTACTCACTGCTTATTGTGAAAAATAGCTTGAGAATTACCCTTTGCTAAATAGGACTGCATATTATCTGACTCTAACTGTTTAAAATCTTCCAAAGAAACCTCTATACTCATTGTGATGTCAATGGTCTCATCAAGGGACTGTTTTTACAAGATAGTAACCTTTGTTGTATCTTCTTAGAATGACATCTTGATACAATTTGATCACATATTAATTGAGAGGTGAAACCCTCAAACTCACAATATGCTGCAAGCACTTTCAACACTGTAACATATGAATCAAAAAATTAATTGGGAGCCTGTACATGTGTAAAATATTTGTGACGCCGTACCACAAAGTTTACTTTCCCTTCAAAGTGAGTTTCCTCCTCTCCTGCATACTCTGGTAGATGATCGAACATATTCTAACCTTCAACCCCTAAATAATAATATAGTAAATTACGTTTGCAATCTGGTTTAAATTTCTTCATATCATCAATGGCACCCAAATGAGCTTTAAACTATCTAAACCATTACCTCCATTTTAAAGGAGGTTCACTTTGATCTTGTAAAAATGGACTAGGAGGTGAGACAGACTTCATAATTATATACATAGATATACTGTGAAATGAAAAAGAAAGAAAATAGTAACAAAGACAATAGAGAAGAACAGAATGGCACTTGGATACATACTGAGAATAAAACAGTGAACAATAACATGTGTACTTGAAATAAAAGTGTGCTGATCATTTAAATCAGCAGGTGGTGCTGCAGGCATACAGATTTCATTTAAGAGTGCCAATCAGAAGCGTGATTTCAAGTGCAGTGTGCCAATCACTGTGGTCGATGACCAACAGGTGGCGCTGTGACCTATGTTCTGGGGCGTCCTCCAATCAGAAACCGACGAGTGAAAGATTTTGGAGGAAGCGAAGAGCAGAGAAGACAGCTTTCAGGTACAGGCAGTTCTTCTGTTGAAAATTAATTGAAATTTGAGCAGCACTATGTCGTGCTGATAGCTGCAGAATACGTTCGAGTGTTTTAATGTGTGCGCTTCGCTGTGCAGCTGAGTGGAGTGCTAACCTTGTGATAGCGCTCCAAAACATTCTTTCGATTGTGTGAGAAGGCGCGTATGAAGCACACAAGTAAGCTGAGTGTGCTGAATCCTTGCTCGGGTTCTGCGAAGCGTTCTCCCTTTGCGCTCTGTGCTGCTTTGACACTGCTTCGGAGACGTAACCATCGAAACACCATAAAGTTGTGCAGCCACACCACAGTGCGATCGGTAACATGACGGTGAGCACGCACGATCCCTGGGCTCCAAAATTTCAAGAAACACATTACCTCCTAATACTTGTACACAGAACACATCATCAAATAAAGTAGGAATCACAGGTCCAATAGGTAGACTCCCGCTCATCGCCAACTTTGTTGAGTGGCCAATAATCCACCAGAATACGTTGTACACCAGGATATTTATTGTAGCAGAGTTTCAGGAATACAGCTTGTATAAAGGGCCCAGGAGATCATAAAAACAGACCCACAATTCAAATCATTCTATGAAAGAACACACAATGAACCAAATAGCCTTGTTGTAAATCTTTACATCACATAAGAGATAACAGAGAAGAAATCCTATCTACATTTTTATTCTTTGTCAAATGTTGGAAATTAGAGGACATGTTGTTTGTTGTCTACAAGATGCTGGCATATGAAACAGTTATTTTAATAGCCTATCCTCTACATGTAATGATGTCTCAGCTTCTGATTACCACTGTAGATGCTAACCATTAACAATAAGAATATAACAGACATTTCCAAATAAATGAGAGAATTGAGTGCACTTACCCTAGCTTATGGTTTCTCTTTTAATTCCACCAGCAACTTTTCAAAAGGTGCTCTACAATGCTAGTTTGGTTGCAGATACGAAAAGTAACAGAATAGCGGGATATTACTATTAAGGAACATGTAATTAATCTTGTCTCCTTGGCAGTTGTGCTACACTAAACAGCACAGAAATGCCTCTATAATTAGAGGATTAACTAACATCTTCATTCAGCTCAGCAGTGGGAAACATAATAACAGTAGTTTGCATTATTGTAAAGATCATGCTTATAGAACATATTTAACCCAGTGCATTTTGAGCTACAATACCAAAGAATGTTTTTATAGCACTCACCTTTCAGAGACAGACATTGCATTTATGTGTGTTTTTGTTTTCATGTGTCTGCCTGCACATGTTCCCGTGTGTGTCTGCCCGCACATGTTCCCGTGTGGCTGTGTGTGTGTATGTGCGTGCACATGTGCGTGCGTGAGCATGCACCTGCACTATGTCTGAGTACATATGGGTGTCTAATCCAAATACAACAGATAGCAACATAAGGCGAATGCAACCTAAACACATACACCTAAATGGGTAAATGCTAAGCAATTCTTTATATCCTATGTTTTGATGTTTGAATACCTCATTTTAAAATATAAGTTTCTGACACGGAGAAGCCTATTAATTATTGTGTCTGTTGTCCCCACAATCTCTAAATACCATACACAATCTATATTACAGAGGTTGTAACGCCAGTAGATTCCAAAGACTATTTACACTTAGATATCTTTAGAATGCTTGTAGACTTGTCACTAAAAATTCAAAAACAAGCTTTCTGATGTGAGTGATATGTGTATTTTCGTGTGCTAAATTCGTTAATGTATATTTGTGTATATACTTCAATCCAGAAAGTGAAATAAAATACGATTTTTTATTTTTAGGTTGTAAAATGAAACCATGGACTGCATGGACAGAATGCACCAAATTGTGTGGAGGTGGAATTCAAGAGCGTTTCATGACAGTGAAGAAAAAGTTTAAAAGTTCACAATTTACAAGCTGCAAGGACAAGAAAGAAATCAGGGCATGCCATGTTCATCCGTGCTAATAATTCCACCAACGTTGTCTGATTCACTCTCTAATGAAAAATCGCATTTGATGTTTTTTTTAAATTATAGATTGTATACAAGGGCCAGCACTTTTGCAATGTGTTTGGCTTGCTAGTCTTGCAGGGGCAAGAACTATATTTTATACACTTGTTCACAAATGCAATATACAACTTGCTGCGATTAACTGTCTGGGGCTGTAACAGTCCTCAAAAATCCTTGAACTGTATCAACATTTTTAGAAATGTACTAGCGTGTAGCAAAATAAACCATAATTAGGTCTAAAATGATGTACACTTGTGGAAATTAGTATTATGATAAAGATCGTGAAATGCATGCACAAAATCACAAAATATTCATCAGATTTAACATGGGATATAACCTACAGTATCTTCAATTTACAAGCAGTACATGTAGCAAACCATGGTTAAGAAATGATGCATCGAAAGTAAAATGTCATAACTCCTGAAAGTCATTTAGGCAGTATTAAAATAGTTTTACGAAATAAAATGTTCCTATGTAAACAGACTTATTGTAGTATGATGCTGTGCCCTGAGCCTTGGTGAATTGTTGGATTGACACTAGAATGCAAATATCTACATATTTCCAATCTAGAACAAGAGTTAGATGTGTTATGTGCCAGACTTGAATGAAATGCCAAGTACTGCAACAGTACTTATATCAAACGGGAACATTTCCTCCAAGAGTTTCTACTGAAAAGGGGGATGCACAGGCCCACCACAGTTCACACAATAGGTTTTGTCACATGCCAAACTGTATATATTATAAATACTGGAACACATTGCTTAGTGCATCTCAATCTTATATACTGAGTTTAGAAATATGGAACAAAATACACAAAGACAACATGGAATAAAGGAAATCTACTTCTGTTGATTTCCGGTTGAGAGATTACTGTTCAACTCAGGCAGGAAGGTGATCAAATATTAATTGTCTTCAAAAAGCTTTGCACACATTTGGACTGTTAGAAATTAATCAGGGTATGTGTGTGTGATGTCAATTATAGATAACTGTGCTGTCACCCCTAAATTACCCGTATTCCTTCCAAAAAACAGCATCCACACAAGTCTGCGTAATGTCATGTATTCCTATAAGATGTGTTGACCTTTCAGTTCATGCTTCCTCCAATGTTTGTAGACCACTGTGTTCTTTTTTTTTTTTTAAACAACCTGCACCAACTTCATATTTGACATTACTTCTGTATTTAATAATAAGTACCGAGACTCTGTAAATTTCTAATTGATTCAATTAGCTTTGTGTAAACCAGTTCACTGTACACTTCAATCCTGTAATGTGAATGCAAAGGTTAAGCTGTATAGGTAGAAAATGAACATCTTCATGCCACATTTAATTTCAATATTTCATTGGGGGATGTGAAGGTAGAGAGAGTTTGCATGTGAGTTAGTCAAAGAAATGGATTCTGCTTCCCAATTACTTACAGATTTTAACACGATCAAAGTTTGATAAACATACCCAGTTAAAGTGGAATTGTAGACAGTGCCATGAAAAATGCTATAATCATGGAGCCTAAAGTGTGATGCATATTCAGCACTACGATTGTTATGCAGATACATTATAGTAAAGTATTCATTCATATACTATTTCCATTGCAGATGCTCTATTCTCATCCCTCCAACTGACATGATCCCACATCCATTACTTTAAATATACCTGACATAGACACCTATATAGAAATACCACAGTGAATGAAAGATAATCACTCATGCAGTAAGCTAGGTGGTACTACTTTGTGTGTTTTAGTGTATCTGACTGTCCACAGAATCCGAGGAGTTGTTAGTGATCTTCCTGTCCTAATGTCTCTTTTGCAAAGATTATCAGTGTCTTGGCACCCTGCTATCTAATAGCAGTTGGTTCTGTGCTCATATCAGCTTTTAGTGCAACAATTTCCTTTATGCCTTTATGGGCAAAAGATTGTTGGGGCTATCTTTCATTAGTGTCCTGGTAAACCGTATTTGATGCCAACAGAAGTTTTCCCCTTAATTTGGAATACGAGTAGCGTGAATTTATTGCACTCCCATGTCCCACACCTCCATGACAATTTGTCAAGGAAAAGCTGGTAAACGTTTGTGGGCAAAAGAGGTTGTAAAAAGGCAAAACATGCAGTAATCAAATCCCTACCTGCAATACCTCATGATGTCTCATTCCAACCTTCCCAACTCGGAATCAGCCTATTATCATAATCAGAGAAATACAGCACCTTCTTTATTAGTATTCCTTCAGGTGATATTAAAAGATTCTCTTTTATAAAAAAAAAAGTCTAACCAATTCCAAACTGCATCACCAAATGCTATATGTGCATTAGTATACAATGACAAATATTGGTCTCATTAATTTGCAACTGTGTACAGTTCCAGGACCCATTTCCGATTGAGGTGGTCTCTATATTTCTTTAATTTCAAGTATTATTTGCAAGCAGTTTTATTTCATGTCACTGTCATCAGAGCTTTAGTGTGAATTATGATGTCTTGATGTAGCATGGTATCTGCTACTACATGTATCACCTATGCATTATGCCCCAAAACTAGTTTTGACAGGCATATGCATAATTTATAATAGCAACACATGTCATTAACATATCTTTGGTCAACTGCTCCTATACATTTTCAGATTTACTAATAAGACATGAAGTAGACTATCTTATAACACATGCATTTGCAGACCGGAAGTTATAACGCAAAGTCAAACATATGTAATTATGTCTCTGAAGTCATTCCTGTTTTCGGGACTAAACTATTTAATATTTTCTAATGTTTTGACTCCGTTGATTTCATTGTACACCACTTCCAAGCCTCTTAGTTCTTCATGCACAGGCACTGAAAATATACACTCAATCATATATTCATCTTGTATGCATTTTCATCATTTTTAGACTACGGCTATAGGCCTTACTATTGTTTTCTAGTGTAAATCACATGCATTGCTGGCAGCCTGTTGCCGTATTGCTGCATTATTTAGATTCTGCTCATCCTTAATGTTTATATTTTGCAGTAGGATGCACTTCCTTTGATCTGTGATGTGTGAGTGCACCCACAAAAATATGACGGATAGCTTTCTATCTGAAGTAACTGAAATACATCATTATATACGTGCATACAAATATATCAGAAGTAGCAGTGACTTCGGAAATTGATTTGTTTCTTATCGTCAATCTTGATTCTAAATAATGAGATAAAAGGGTGCTAGCCCAACCTGAAACTGTCTTTTGAGGAACTCCTCCAAATCATGCAGCTGCCAGAAATTTCATGTACACCTAATAAATCAACACTGCTTTTATGTATTTCCATTGTTCCCAACAGATATGAACATATTTCCTATCAACTTAATAAGAAAGATTATTTTTTGGGTGAATTTTAATTATGATAAGAAATGCACAAAGAATTCATTTTATACTTAATCAGACTCTTGTGAGTTCACAACTATTGCAACAGCACATAAAAATATACTTTTCCTACATTGTTAGTTCAATAGAATTGCATCAAATGTATGCTAAGTTGAGATGTAGTTTATATATGACCCATGCTCTCGATAATGCAAGGTACAAAATTATAAGTTTTGTGTTTTCTATAAGCCCTTTATTGGCCATGTACTGTTTTCAATTTGCCTGCGATTTTAGCCAACATACCTGCTCTCTCACTCTGACAAGTATAACTTACTTTTTGTCCAGTAAACAGATAATATTGTTTTAGTTGTACATTTCTTTGTCACTGATCTTTTGAAAATGCTGTCAAAAATAAATTTCTTACTAAAGTCTTGTGCTGATGCTTGAAATTGTCATTTATATTTTGTTTTAGAATAAAAACATCTCCATATTATGGTTCTTTATGGTTTGGAATCTTTATCTCCAACTAGCTTGAACAGGCAGACTTGTTTCAGCATATTGAGTAAAAACTTTGAGTGACATTGAAACAGCACAGAAATAGTTTAAACTCAGTACGTTGATGATAACAATGTGTGCTAAATAAAAATCAGAGTCCCTGTGCAACTGCGGGCGGGGGAAACCCCAAAAATCTACACCCCAAAATATTACCTCAACAGATCACCCACAGGTAGATGAATCAGAGAAGGTGTTAAACCTCAATTTCGTAAGACAATGTATCCTCGAGGTAAGGCACCTCCCAACATATCAGAAATACAGTTGATTAAGTAAGAGCCCACTCAGTAATTCTGTTCTAGATCAGCAAAATAAATTACTAAGATTTATAACAAGCTTTCAAAAAGTGCAGTACAGATTTTCTAAATGCAAGTGCATAAAGTCATTGTCCTAAAGGTTCTCTGCAAGCAGAGCATTACAGAGTAGTGCAAAATAAGAAATATTCTAAGTCCCAAGTAGGCAGCAAAATCAATAAATTGACAGCATTCATAGCAGCAGCTAAGTCTTCAGGAAGTCTTCTGGCTCACCCCCAAAATTGAGGGTTTCTATACACTATTTATGCTTATTGAATCACTAAAACTGCTAAAACATCATGGTACGAACAAAAGTGTTACACTCTCAGCAAATCAGAGAACAATTTTCTTAAACGTCATATTGCCTTAGCATCTAAGCACTATCCCTTTGACTTGTTTACTCTGTCCATTACACTGAGAGTTTAATCAGAGGAAAAAGCTTGTTACCACCCCAGTGCCTCACATGAAGCTTTCCAAAAATATGAAAAATGTTGAGTGCCTCTGCCAGAAATAGTATGAGATAATCCATGAAGATAAAAACGCCTTTTGAAAAAAATATTGGGTAATTTCTTCTTCTGTATGTAACTTAGATAAAGGAGCTGATACTTGATATTTATCTGACATGGAAGGTCATTTTTAAATTCTGTAGGGATCATTTGATAAGGTGGAGGAGCAGCTGCCAATAGCTTTGCACATCTAAAAGGCTTACAATGCAATGATTTATGTTGGACACAAATAGGTAAGTCTAGAACATATTCCTGATAATCAGTATGAACTGCTGGCCTCCAAAATGATTGCAAAACTAAATCCAAAATAGCCTTCTCTCGCCTATGACCAGAAATGGTTCTGTCATGACACACTTTCATAATATCAAGCTTTGATTCTTTATTCAGGAAAACATGTCTTGTTTACTAAAATAAAAAACATTTTGTCAAGCCAAAGGAGTATTAACATGAAAATCTCCAAATTCCTTTGGATCCATGTGTTCTCAAGCCATTAACTCTGTCTACAAAAATCAGGAAATTCCTTCCCCACATGGGAAGGAATCACAGGTTAATCATAAGTGGATGTTGACTCAGACTAACGAAGAACCAAGCATTGGTCAACAAATTCTGAGGTCCAGGAATATAGGTGATGGTGTAATTGTTTATGCAAAGAAAACTGGGCATCTAACTTGACAACTATTACTGCATTGAAGATTTCATAAACACTATACATTCTGATGATCACTTTGAATTTCAAATGGTTTTCTAGTGCCCACTAAAGATGTGCACACCTAGTAAAAGCCATCTTCAGTGCTAACAACTCTCTTCCAAAAACTAATAAATTCTGTCCATTATCAGATAAAACTACAACTAAAACTAAAAGAAAAGGGGCCAGATGTACGGCCAGTGTAAATTGCGAGTCGCAATTTGCGCACGATTGCGAGTCGCAATTTACAATGTACAACAGTGTCAGAGACACTGATTGCGATTCCCAATGGGGTCGCAAAATGCGAGGCTCATAAATAGTAATGAGGCACTCGCAATTTGCGACCCCATTGGGAATGGCTGGCCCTCCCAGGGATGGTGGCCTGCTGGGCTCAGCAGACCTCCATGTCTGGGACTGCTTTTAAATAAAGCAGCTTTTTTTTTTTTTTTAAATGCAGCTCGTTTTCCTTAAAGGAAAACGAGATGCATTTTTTTCTTAAAAAAATGAAACTTTTTCGTTTAATTTTTAAGGGCAGGTAGTGGTCCCTGGGACCACTGCCTGCCCCTAAAAAATATTTTCCCCTGCATTTGCAAAGGGGAAGGGGTCCCATTTGTGACTGCATTACCACCCTCTTGAAGAGGGCAGTAAATTGCGAGTGTTTTGCAACCGCAATTGCGGTTGCAAAACATTCACACATACGGCTGCGAGTCGCAATAAGGAAGGGACCCCCTTGGAACGCCCTTCCTAATTGCGAGTCGCTAAGCACCATTTTGCGAGTCGCAATTTTTTGCGACTCGCAAAATATTGTTTGTACATGGCCCACAGTGATTTTGCATGCGCAAACGGGTCGCAGACCCGTTTGCGCATGCAAAATCACGTCGTACATCTGGCCCAAGATGTCCATCATCTTTGCTTTATAACTTTAGTGCCTGCACAGCTCTTTCACAAGCAACTGTTATATGTACTTCCTATAAGTACCAGGATGTCTTAAAACTGGTGCTTGAGTTTACACCGTTTGAGCATATCAAATGCCCTTAATCATCCTGACTGACATGGGTGCCACCAGTTATCTCTGTAATATTCTTAATATTCTCAAGATAAAAATTTGAATATAGAAGAAACTTTGAGGTCTCTTTAATGTTAGCAGGTGAAGGCAATTCCCAAGGAGCTGAACATTTCTTTAGTTCTATTGAAAGGCCAGAAGCATTCACTGCAAATCAACGATTATAGGGCAGATTTATCAAGAGTTTGTGCCATTGCAAAGTCATACAAAGTTGCTCAAAGTTTTGATATGGTATTTACTTTCCTGTGCAAAACCTTTGGACCGGAAAAGTGCCCTTTCATTACACAAGTAGTGCTTTGTGCTACTTTGCATCAAGGAAGCTTTCCATGGGTGGTAGTTGGGTGTTCCTGTGCAACCACCAATGATTGTTGATGCAAAATTATATCTACTAAAATTGTTATACAAGGTTTGCTTAAAAAAATAACGCCTCCCTGGGGCAGGTGCAAAGTAGAAGCAATGTTTTTAGAAATCCCAGGGTTTCCCTTTTTGTCAGGGAGTTGCTTGCACCAACAGATCTTCATGTTGTTGAGAACTTGGAAAATCGTCCTCTACATTGACATCCTTGCACAGAATCTACAGAATGTCATTTATCATGGGTTTGCAGATGGCTCTATAGTGGTGAAATTACACTCCCTGTTCAGTCATTTGACCATGTAGGGCCACCAGGCAAACATGCTGATGTCCGTCTCAATGTGGTGCCACCACATCTGGCTACCTCTAAAGTTTTTTAAGTGGCTCTGGTTGCTTCTAGTGGTACTTAAACCTAAAAAATATGTCACCCCATGCTTGTATGTGGGTCTTTATGCGCATGCATATATGAGTAGTGTTGGTAAATTAAATGCATTTTAAAATATCATTTTTGTACATTTTTTTTGTTCATGCTTTTACAGAAAAGACTTTCCTTCTGCCACACATCCTGTTATAATGCTGAATATTGGATGCATCAATAGGCATCTCTGTGGGCCAGGAATCTTCCAGGACTTCATCAAAAATGTTTATGTGCTGCTACAGATGCACCTGAAGCTGCATGGTGGAAGATAGCCCATGAAAATATGATTAGATAAGAAACAGATCTGCTGTTCCATATCAATAGGAGGAGAAATAGTCTTCTTGGTCTTGGATCACATCAAATACAAGTTTAAAGTCATTGAGAAGTAAAAATACATTATAGACTGCATAGATAATGGAGTATAAGCAAATATTAACGGTAAAATATAATTACATCAATATCCTTACATTCTGATTCACTTAATCCGATGGTATTTAACCAAGCAAATAATGGTTAAAAACACTGATCATTAAGGAATCCTTAGTTGGCTCTGACGAGAATGATTCGAAGTTCCGGGTAGTGCCTTAACATAAAACAAGGAGAGATGCATGCCAAGAATGGTGATGTGTAGTAGTGATAAAATCCAGGTTTAATGAAAAACAATATGGTATCGCCAAAGATGAGAGCACTCCTGGAACCACCCTGACCTACTGGCCCACCATCACCCACACAGAAACCACCCCTGTTCTGTGCTCCGTCTGCTCAGGGACCCCATCAGGCCACTGCCCTCACTTTGCCTTCCCCAGAGGGCTTGCACTCAACTGCACTGCCCTCCCCCTGATACTTAATGACTCCCTAAACACAGCTACTCTCCCAGGCTCCTGGAAACACTGCACCATCCTGCTGCTAATGAGAAACCTACAGTAGACCTTACTTCACCACTAACCACAGACCCATATCCTTGCTATCCTACCCATTGAAAGTCCATGAGAAACTCATCAACAAGATACTAGAAAACCACCTCAAAGATTACCACTTCCTGGATCCATCCCAATCAGGCTTCAGACTGAACCACAGCTCCAGAAACTCTCTCATTGGTGCCACCAGCAAAATCAGGACCATCCTGGACCAAGGAGAAACTATGTCCCTCATCCTCCTCGTCCTCGTCATGGCTTTCAATACCATCTCTCACCCGATGCTCATCCAATATCTTCACGTCAGGAATATGAGGAACAGTACTTCAATAGATCAGCTCCTTCCTCACAGCATACATGCAAAAAGTCAGCCTGGCTCCCTACACCACTGAACCTGCTGAGCTGATCTGCAGAGTCCTCCAGAAATCATTACTTAGCCCCATGCTCTTTAATGCCTACATGGCCACACTTACCAACATCATCTGCAACTATGGGCTCAACATCATCTCCAAGGACACTGCCAGCACACAATCAACGTTTATCAAGTGTATGTCATAAGTCACCCACTAGATGAAATTCAACTACCTAATGTTCAACTCTGATAAGACGAAGGTGCTACTCTTTGGAAAGGACACAACACTCTGGTCCTCGGCTGAGCGGCCATCTGAACTGAGACCTACTCCCACCCAACTCCATCCAGCCAAGTCAGGAACCTGGGGATTGTGGTCAACAACCAACTCTTGATGTACAACCATGTCAACTCAATTACCTCTTTCTTCTTCCACATCCTGAAGGTCCTCTGGAATATCTTCAGTTGGCTTCCTCTGAACACCTGCAAAACAAGGACCCAGGCACTTATCACCAGCAAGCTAGGCTACAAAAATGCACTCTTCCTAGGAATGTCTACCCAATTCACCAAATGACTTCAGATCTTCCAGAACATAGCACTTAGACTCACACACAACGTATCATATCACATCCACATATCCACTCACCTCAAAGACATCCACTGGCTTCCCTTCCACAAGAACACTCTGTTCAAATGGCTCACATACACATACAAAGAACTTCACAACCTAGGACCCACCTACCTGAAGAGTTGCATTCCTTTCCACACTCCCACCATACACCTCCTGTCAGACAACCTCTGACTCGCAGGCTTCCCTTTCATCTGAAGATCCAAAGCAGATGGCTGCACTTTATTCTACCTGGCTTCTAAAGCCTGGAACAAACTCCACTTTCACATTAGATCCGCCAGCTCAGTCCTGGAATTCCAAAATAAAGTGGACTCTTAGCCCTGCAAAAACATCTCAATCAGGGCAACACTCCACCCATTCTCGTCAGCACCAGGATACCTTCCCAAGTGAGATGCACGCAACGCATTATAAGCACACATAATGTAACATGACAGGCACTTGCAGGAGCCAAGTGAAGTAGGACTTTTGGAAGTATAGAATTCATAGTAAAGAAAACATTTCATTAATGGCGCACAGTGAAGAACAATTAGAGTAGTTTCCTATACCTTCTTTTCTCAAAAAATGCAAAAGTAAAATTCACAATCCTTGACTGGGTAACAAACTATTTCAAACCAAATATGCTGTGCATCTGCTGGGAGCATACTGAATGGCCCCCTCATGTCCATACTCAAAATCACCCAAGGCTAATTTGGGTCATCTATTGATGACAGAGTGAGCTCGTTCGTGTGGGTCACTGAACACACCTCGAGATGAGAATCCGTTGTAGCTCACCAAAAATATACTGGACCCTCATTTTCGTAATACTCCTAGTCAAATGTCCTTAATGAGCCAAACTCATAATATCTTCCCTCCTACATAATGTAAAATGTCCTGGTTGCCTGTCTATTAATTGCCTTCTGTTGGACCCTCCAAAGCAAATCCACGCAATGCTCCACAAGCCAGGACTTTTAAATACTCTGTTCAGTGGGTCTAACTGGGTCTCTGTTGCCGGCCCACGCTCCACCGCGGTCGGCCTAAACTTGTGACTTTGTCCTGGTCTGGTGCAACCAGATGTCCACAGTTGTCACTTTTTGCCTTTCGGCGCTATTTTCTCTAAACACTTTAAAATTCAATATATCCGGTTCTACTAATTGGATTTTTATAGGTTTGGTCATGTTCTATTTCTTGTTTTATTTCTTAAATGTCACACTATTATTCTAATACTGTTGTGGGCTCCTTTTGTGGTGTGTTTTCACTGTGTACTGTTTAAAGTGTTGCACAAATACTTTATATATTGCCTCTGAGTTAAGCCTGACTACTCTGTGCAAAGCAACCAGGTGGTTGAGCACAGGTTAATTTGAGGTTTGCTTGTCCCTTACCTGACAAGGATTGTTGTTGCTGTTTGACCAGGGCTCACACCCCAGTCCACAAACAACCCAATTTCTTACTCTGGGTCACATGACTAGGCGCACTTGGACATTGGCTTTTGTGTATTCCTCCCAGACAGCCACACAATAGAGGGACTGAGTGCTGGCAGAATTGGCAATCCTGGCAGGATTGGGGGCAGAGCTGTGCACAGCGTCACCAGCACTTCAAGGACACTGCCTCAGCTCACACACAAAGAATGTCACACTAGCATTTTGTGACACCAGACATCCTGGGACCAGGTCAGGGAGGCAGGAAGTTCCACACTTCTGTGGGAGGGGTAAACTGCAGAAGTTTCTTCAACTTCAGAGCTGGCACCATGCATAAAATTATGACCCTCAGACTCACTCTTCAGTACACTCCTTGACCTGTGGATACTATAGAAGAAATATTACCCTGCTGTCAAAAGACTGCCATGCTGCTTGAGGCCTGCCCTGCTGTCTGAGAAGGGAAACTGGACCTGCTCCCTTCATTCAAGGCTACCTAAAGTGACTCCAAGGGTCAGCTGACTAACCTCCTGTTCAGAGCTACAGGGATATACCAAGCTCCAGAGGCCTCCCTGACACTGCCCAGCTGACCTGCTGCACGGGACATGCCTGAGCCCTGCTGGCCTCTGCCAGAGCGAGTCCCTGATTCCCAAGAGGTGACTCCCCAGGTCCTGGGCCCTTGTTTGGCATCAGAGTGCACTTCTCCCACCACAAGAAAGAAACCGTGACATTTTGGGCCCTTCACGACTGCGAATGGGCCCATTCACAGCAAGATCTTGCCACCTGTGCCGACCACCAAGCAAAGCTCCTGTGAATCCAACTCTTCGCACTAAAGCGATTGCCAACGACAACCAGCAGCTCAAGATCTGCACTTCACACTACAGCATCAATGGCCCGTGGTGACCTCCAACATGAAGCTCTAGCAATGACCATCTGCAACGCTCAACAGGATCTTCACTCTACAGCATCAACCATTTGTGATGCCTGGCCTGTTCTTCTTGCTACTCTGACGACCATCCAAGATGCTCTATCAGCTCCTTGTGGTCTCTTCCACCGTGAACTGGACTCTTCGTGCCAGACTTTGAGAAGATAACTTTTTTCAGCGGGACTAGCTTGATCCCTGTATCCTGCCAGTGCTCCATCACGGTGGGCCTGAACTTGTGACTTTCCCCTGGTCTACCACAACCAGATGACCGCGAGTGGTCCTTTGTGCTTTTAGGCACTATACTTACTTAAATATTTAAAATTGCATATCTCTGCTTCTACTCATTGGAGTTTTTTTGCTTTTGGTGTCAAAAAATGTAGTACATTTTACCCTATTTTTCCTAATTGATGTGGGATTTTTCTTGTGTTGTTTTCACTTTATTACTATTTGTGGGCTGCATAAATACTTTACACGTTGCCTCTAAGTTAAACCTGATTGCTTTTGTGCCAAGCTACCAGAGGGTTAAGTACAGATTAATTTAGTCACTTTTTGTGGTTCACCCTGACGAGGAACCCAATTTCTCACATTGGGTCAATCTATGCCGATACAGCTTTCTGGCTCTGGTTCCCTCAACTTCTCTAGCCCTCCTGAATGACACGTTGGATGTCTATAACACTGCATCACACGGTCACTGCTGACTAGTTACTTCGATGGCGGTGGCCAAACTGTCCATTCTTTACCATTGGCACTTGTATGAAGTTGGCTTTCTAGGTAGTGCACCGAATTGAGGTACACTATGCAGAAAGTCCAGATGACCCTCATTGGTTTACGGGGCTTAAATTAATAATCCCAGATGCTCTCTTTGTGGTAGCATGGACAAGCAGTTTAGGCTTATAAGAGGGTTGTGTTAAGCATTTATTGTACACACAGAGTGAATAAATGATGCACACACTCAAGAAGAAACTTGAGGTCAATTTAGAAAAATAACACAGATTTTTATATAATTTAAGACACCAAGATCATCAGAATCAAGTAAGTACTTTAGACGTTATAGATTTTGACAGGTAAAATAATTGAAAAACACCGTTGTCATATTTGAGGCATGAGTCTTGAACACAGTATTGTTATCCAACGGGAGAAACATTCACTGCATAGGTACACTTACAAACGATTCTCAGGGTTACTCTCCTGGACTTAAGGTGCTTAGGGGCCAAGGTACAAAGAAACACAAGCACTTCAGATCTACCTGCCCTGGTGTGTCCAGGTGCAGAGGTGCTGGTCGCGATGGTAGCTTCAAATGCTACCTGTTAAAGTCTATGGAGAAACCTGAAACAAGAAACAGGCTGCAAGTGGGGACTTGGGGACAAGTCCGGCAGAACCCATAGGGGGGCTTGGCTCTTGAGGGTCTCTGGAGCAAGGGGGCACTGTCAGTTGGTTCGGACTTGGGCTGTCAGGCTCGGGTGCAGAGGTGTTTTGCCCAGCGGGTCGCTTGCGTCTGAGGCTCTCACTTCATAGGGTTGACATTGTGATGGGGCAAACAGGACAGCAGAGCCACACTGGCTACTGGCCTCAGTGATGCTGATATCCCTCATTGGTAGGCCAGTCTTGGCAGGATTTGTGTCTGTACTGGACACTTACCAAGCTTTCGCTACTGCAAAGGCTACTGTACCAAGGGTATTAGTGCTGGGGGACACCTGGAGTGCTTAGCAGCTCAAAATCCACTGGAGAGATGGGTCTGACCTCTGGGAGCCACAACGTTCTTCTCCAGGTGTGCTCCTTCTTTGGCAGACCCGGTGGTCAGCAGAGCCGTGCTCAGGGCACATGTGGTCAGTGCCTGCAAACTGCAGGGAAGTGGCTCCTCCACTTCAAGGGAGATGCTGACTGGTTGGCGAAGTGCTTGCAGCCCTCCAAGGCTTTAGGAGGAGTTGGACAAGCCAGGTCTTTGCAATTGTTGGGACAGAAGCAGGCAGGCAGGGGTTTGCACCAAATACGTGGCTGGTCCACAGTTCTTATGTTTTTGGCTCTTCCTGGTCCTTCTTCTGTTCCCAGTAGGCAAACCTGAATGTCTGGTGTCAGGGGCCCACCTAAATACTGAATTTAGGGGTGTAAAGCGGAGTGTAAGGTAGTAGCCAATAGACTACCTACCCCTGGGGTATCTACCCCCTTGTATGACCACTTCCTGTGGAGAGTGGGTGTAAACCTGACCCAGATTTCCTATTTCCACTTAAAACAAGATGATGGAACCCTTCTTATGTTGTTCACTTCAGCTACTTCACCTCAGGAAGAGTGAACACGCCTTCTGACTAGCTAATTTCCGGCCTGTCCAGGTGCCAAATGGCAAGGCAGGGGGTGTCATCTCCCAGGTCTGGGGGAAACTGGGGTCACATATTGAAGGTGGTATAGGCTTTGAAGCCTCTGGCCTTGATATGCTAAAACACTAGCCATCCTGCTGGAGGAGGTGTGAACACCTTCCTCCGGAGCAGGCATTGTTTCTGACCTCTGAGAGTGCAGGCTCTCGCCTGCAGGTGGTCAGAAACTTGTCTGTGGTGGCAGGCTGGAAGATAAAAATCAGCCATCACACTAAGAGACTAGTAGGGTTCAGGGGGACCCTCTAAGGATCCCTCTGATACATGTCAGGACAAATCCGATACTGATATCAGTATGGACTTGTCAAGATGAGGTGTTTGATACCAAACACCATTATTTTCAGTGAAGCCTTTATGTAGCTAGGTAACTCGTGATAACCAGTGCCCAGTACATATACTTAAGATGGCTTCCTGAACACTTGCAATGCCGTGGCAATGGACCCAGACATCACTGGGGCATATCTACTCATGCAGTTATGTCCTCACATATAATATAATGCACTCTGCCATAGGGCTCTAAGGCTGCTGTAAGGGTGACTTACATATAGTATATGAAGTGTGCGTGGGCATGGCACATAGGGAGTGTGCCATGTCACTTAGGGTGGCATAATATATGCTGCACCCCTTAGGGACTCTCTTTAGAACCCATGCCATTGGTACCAGGGGCTACCACTTACTAGGGTCTTAAAGGGGTGCTAAAGGCCTTGCCAATTGTGGCACAATTAGAAATTTACCTTGTTTTAAGGGAAAGAGCACTGGGGCCTGGTTAGCAGGGACTGAGTGCACTTTCAGTCAAAAAGCATCAGTACTACAGCAAAAAGTGAGAGTAACCATGTCAAAAGGAGGCACTTTCCTACAGGACCAACCCATGGCTCCGACCGGTCCGTAGTGGCTGCTAGGATTACGAAGAATAATGCTCCATGAATGTACTACATACATGCTCAATGATAAGCTCGAGACATATAAGAGGATCTAGGGCACTTTTATGTTCTCCTTTGAATAGTATGGTTTATAACACATTGCTGCCTTATGTTTTTTTTTCCTATGTAACTCGTCCCACTCCCCCGCCTCCCTGGGGATTAGTTTCAATCAATCAGTCAATCAATCAATCAATCAATCAAGATTTATAAAGTGCTGCTAATCACCCGATAGGGTATCGAGGTGCTTGCAGGTCCCGGAGGCTTATTCGAACATCCAGGTCTTGAGGTCCATTCAGAATCCTGGAAGTGAGGTGATGGTCCGGAGGTGCATGGGGAGGCTGTTCCAGGTCTTTGCTGCAATGTGGGAAAAAGAGCGTCCTCAATTTGGTAGATGCGGGGAGTTTGGGCAAGTGAAAATGTGAGGCGGAGCATAGTTTTCGCGATGGTTGGTGGAAGTTCAGATGGTGGTTAATGCATGTGGGTACTCAGGTGTGTAGAGCCTTGTGTGTGTGGATCAGCAGCTTGAATTGACATATCTTCTGTACGGGGAGCCAATGAAGTTGCCTGAGGTGGGGTCTGATGTGGGTTCATTGGGGAAGGCAGAGGATGAGTCTGACTACGGCATTCTGTAAGGTCTGAAGTCTCTGTAGGAGGTGTGCGGTGATTCCTATGTAGAGGGCGTTGCCGCAGTCCGGTGGGCTGGTGATGAGGGCCTGTATCACGGTGCATCTCATGCGTAGGGGTAGTCACTTAGAGATCTTACGTAGCATGCACACAGTGAGGAAGCAAGCAGAGGAGATGGTGTTGTTCTGTGATTTTATGGTGAGCTTGTGGTCAATGAGCGAGTGGGAGCGAGTCCTAGGTCTGACGGCCACCAGGAGTCGTCCATGTGTTGCTGCTGTTGCCAAACATCAGTACTTTCGTCTTGTCTGTGTACAGCTGCAGGCAGTTGTTCTTCATCCAGTCATCGATGTTTGTCATGCATCTGTGGAAGTTGGTTCTGGTGGGGGGGTCATCGGTGAGTGAGAGGATGAGGTGTGTGTCATCTGCGTAGGAAATTACGTTGAGACTGTGGGATATAACAATGTTTACCATTGAGGTCATATATGCATTGAAGAGCATGGGGCTGAGGGATGAGCTCTGGGGGCACCACAGGTGATCTCCTTGGGTTCAGAGGTGAAAGGCGGGATGTGGATCCTCTTGGTTCTTCTGGTCAGGAAGGAGGTGATCCATCTGAGCATGTCCCCTTGCATGCCAATGTGGTGGAGTCTTTCAATCAGGCTGCTGAGGGGTCGAGGAGGATCAAAGCTGATGTTTCGCCTGAGTCGAGGAAGGTTCAGATGTCATTGGTGGCTGCGATCAGGGCAGTTTTGGTGCTGTTATTGCTGTGGAAGCCGGATTGGGAGGCATCGAGTAGCTGGTTCTGCTCCAGGTGTGTCATGAGTTGATTGTTGATGATCTTTTCCAGTACCTTAGCTGGGAAAGGGAGCAGGGAGATTGGTCTGCTAGTTTTTGAGTTTGCTGGGGTTAGAGGAGGATATTTTGAGTAGTGGTCTGACTTTGGCATGTTTCCAGGCATCAGGAAATGTTGCGGTTGTGATAAAGGTGTTGAGTAGGGTGGTGAGTTTCTGGCCGATCCTTTGGTTTCTGAGGTTGAAGATGTGGTGCGGCCATGTGTCTGTGAGAGCTCCTGAGTGGATGGATTTTATGGTGGAGGTGGTGTCCTGGGAAGTTCATAGGAATGAGTTAGGGTTCGAAGTTTCTGTATATGGTTGCGATCTTGTTGTGAAAGAAGTGGCTGAGGTTGTTGCACAGCTCCTGTGAGGGTATGATGATGTTTTCCCTAGCAGCCGGTTGGAGAATTCCTTAATGATGTTCCTTGGTGTTATTGGCACTGGTTTCGATTTGCGCAGCAAGGGCTGTCTTCTTTGTTGCCCTCAGCAGGCGGTGATAGAGGATGAGGGAGGTCTTGAGGCCAGCCTTGTCGGAGATGTCCTTGCTGGCGCGTCATCTACTCTCCAACTGTTTGCTGTCTCATTTCACTGTTCTGAGTTCTTGGGTGTACCAGCTGGCATTTTTGGAGGATTTGCTCTGGATGTTGCTCTTGATAGGAACGATGCTAGACACCAGGCAATCAGTATTATTCAGTGGTGATGGTTTTCTGCTCATACACTCTCTTGAGGCCCTTCAGGAGCTCTCAAGTGGAGTTAGAGGCAGGGCTATAGTTGCTTGGGTACACTGTGGGGGATTCCTGGTTGTGGCTCCCATACTGTCCATGCTCACAAGCCATGTGCCCTACTGGAAAATACCAACAGACCACTGCAGAGCTCTACAATGCCTTGCTTTGTTTTGCCTCTATCACCTCTGGCTGAGCTCTGGATGGGCCTTACGCCTGACTACCTGAACATCAGGACATTAGAATGGTTGAGTGCATCTGTGCCCATGCCCCATTACTGGTGTTAGGCACTTTGGAGAGCATGGATTGTGGGATAGTTGACTGACTGTTTCTTATCATCACATGCTCCTCCCAACTCTACCTCCTCCCATTATGTCTGTTTTGTACTGGCAGTGGAATGGTTTGGGAAATGCTTTTTTCCCAATTGTTCATCTTGTCGATGTGTAAATGCTTATGTTCTTGTATCTTTTTACACAGCCCTACTTGTTCAGTATTGGCTGCTATTGTTGCTTTAAATACATAAATGATGCAAAAAATGTACATCAAATCATTGGATGTACATTGAGTCCTTCTATAAAATAATATCTATTTACAATACATTTCAATTATATTTTTGATTCAGTAATATAGTTATCACGTTTTCACAAAATGGACAGATTTCCAGAAGATGATAATCACTGATCTGACTGCAAACATTGCAGAAACAGCTCTATTGTTTCCATTTTCCCAAGATTCTTCATGGAAAGTAGACCCCAAATCAGTGAAAGGAGGACGTGGGTTGGTGGCCTGATCAAGGCACTCATTGAAACAAGAGAATCTCAAGCACCAATATTTCTCTAACTGAGGATAGGATCACAGTACATGATGCTAGCCATCAACATTTATACTCTGCCACCTAAGAAATTACAATAAAAAAATGTCATTTGTTTTTAGAAGCAGAATTGGCATGTAATAGAGCAGCCTCAAGCCCTATAAGTGCAAATAATTCAAATTAGCACTACAAATACACTTGTGATTTAATATTCAAAGATTTTTCTATTCTAAAAATTAGATTTCTCTCCTCAATTCACTATGCCATTATCCTAATAATCTCAGTGGCATTTCAGGTGTTCCAGTATTAATATGAGAACACAATTGACCAGTTACAGTAAACATTTCTTAACAGCAAAGAAGCTCAACAATAATATCTGCAGCTTATTAAAGCTCTTATTAGAATACAGTTTGTAAAGTACAAGATATTTGAAGACCGCGGAATGAGTACTAATTTTTTACCCTATTGCTTTATTAAATTTGCATCTAGTCAAAAGATTTTACTTTGAGGAAGACTACAAAATCCTTGGAGATTTCCACTGTGAACCTCTTTCAAGTATCTGTTCTTTTTCCAGCTGGGAAAGGAAAAACCAGTTTACAGTCGGGTAATAATGTGTTCTGAATACAGCCCTGGCTTTTAGCATTTATTCTCGTTTATCAAAGACGTGTTTTGCACCTGCCTTATGCTTGCCTGAATACGTAAAAGGCCTTGGTATTCAGTAATAGTGGCTCGAATGAGTAAGAATTAGACTTAGAAGTTATAATGGTGACGATTAACCGAGAAAGATACAAAAATGAATAAAACTGCTTGGCTAAGGAACCAAAGTAATAAAAAGAAAATTTGGAATGGTCAGCCTATCTTCTTATGTGGGAAAGAATAAGTGTAGAAAATGTAAACACTGAAGATTACCAGCTGGTATGCTTACTCGCCTTCTTTGTAAACCTACTGTCCCATCGTATATATGTTTACTATTTCCTAGCCAAGATAATAGTCCTTAAACTCACATTTTGAAATGTTCCAATTACTTGGAGAATCAAGGTGACTTCTGCTTGAAAATGCTAGATCATAACATCTAAGCTCATTTTTTAAGAACAAGCAGATGGTGTTTGTTAGGTTTCAAATGAATAATGCTATAAAAGATCATTGCTCAACTGAAGAGCTAGTTTGAAAGCCTTGAAACCATTGTGCATTCTTCTGACCCAGTATTCTCTGCAAAGAACAGTAAAATCTTCTTGACTTCTACACTATAACAAAACTGCTGCAAGATTTAAGAAGCATGCCAGTATACGTTTAATACAAAATCCAAAATGAGGGGAAATGACAAAAAATGGTCTGATTGAGAAATAATATTGTCAAGGACTATTGCGTTCCAATTATTATATAAGATTTAATTAAGTAGTATGTGACCACCTTCCTTAATCCTTTATTGTGTAAATACTTTCTCCACCTAATCCCTAGCAAAAAAGGATAGCAACTCTCTATTAGGTGGCTCATGCAGATGAGAACAGTGGCGACACCTCCACTATGGCAGAGGAGCTTTGCCCCACTGCTTTCAAGCAGTGCGAGAAGTAGAAACATAAAATAATAATAACTTTTAGTTATTATCATTTTATGTTTGTGCTGCTTTTTTGGGAGGGCGCGGCTGCTCTGCTCTAGGAGCAGGGCAGGGGAGGAGTGGTTTGCCCACTCCTACATGCGCAATGACTGTTTGGTCGGCCCGGTCATGCACACTTTCCCTGTTCTCCATGCAGGCTGCATTACAACCTGCGTGGAGAACATGCCCAGGCCCCCATTCCCTGGTCGAGCGTCGAACCAGGACGTTTAAAACCAATCACAATGATGCATTGCAGTGTTGTGATTGGTCAGGGAGCCAGGGTGCCTACCAATCACAATGCTGTATTGCAGCGTTGTGATCGGTCAGTGGGGCCTGGCTGTGCTTCCTGTTCCTTGAGGAGAGCAGGAGCAGAGACGCGGGACCCGGCAGCAAGGTAAGTTAATTTTTTCCATTTATTTTTTATTATGTGCACTCCCTCCCACAATCACGACCCCCCCCCCCCTGCATGACATCCCCCACGCCCCCCCCACCCGCGAGCCATTCCGGCCACCACTGGATGAGAAAAAGCATGGCTATAGCATGTTACATTGCAACTTAGGAGAGTTGTTCTGCTGAAAATGAACATTTTCAGCAAAGCAGGTAAATACTACACCTGAACAATAAACTCCCAACCTCTTATCATCCATTGCACCACTGTGAACTATTCAGTCATCTTTTCTTTTCCAATTAGTTTTCATAGTAAACAGTACAGGTCATTAATGTAATTCGATATAAAAACAACATTTTATACATGTAGTTCAAAAGATGGGACTTCTGGGGTACATAGTCTCAGGTTTATCTGCATCCGTGATTGTCTTTCCCCGCCATTTCGATTGTTGGGGAGATACAGATCTCTCCTCTATAAAGGTTCCATTTACCCCACTTTTTATCACATTTTTTGGGACACCCTCTATTTTTAAACACTTCCTTTTCAGCAATCATACATTTATCCATTTCTTAAGCCCATCCCTTCGAGGTCGGCACATCACCAGCCCCCCAGCGCAAAGCGATGTTGCGTTTGACCATTGTGAACCCCAAGGTGACCCATTGTTGTTCTATTGTAGTGAGATCTGTGGTGTCCCATATATTGAGGAGTCCCAATTTAGGTGTTAATTGGATACCTTTACTAATTGCATTTTGTAAGTGTCATGTGACTTTCCCCCAGAATGGCACTATGTTAGGACACCCCCATAGCACCTGATAGAATGTGGCCTCTTCCTTGCAGTGCCTGAGGCAATGTGGGTCTTCTCTACACCCTATTTTAGTGGGGGTAACCCCAGTTAGGTATGTTCTCTGTAGTATCTTAAGCTGGATAAGGCGGAGTTTGAGTGGGATAGCAGCCTCACGGGAGGACAATAACGCAGCTTGCCACTTCTCGTCCTCAAGTGACCCCAGCTCTGTTTGCCATTTTTCTCGAAGTCGCTGGAGTGAATCAGGTAGATTGTTACAGAGTTTTTGGTATGTCATTGATATGGCTTTTTTATTCAAGGGTTCAGATAGTAGTCTATCTTCTAATGGGGATGCCTCCTGTATCTCACCCTGTTTGGGCATAGTTGTGATCAGAGCATGGCGGATTTGCATATATATCGAAATACTACCTTCTGGTCTAAGTCGTATTCTTTTTGTAATTCTGAGAACCTTAAAATTTTCCCCTTTTTCCATAAGTCACCGACGGTGGAGATACCGATCATGTCCCATTTGTCAAATCCCGGCTGTCCACCCAATGCCCCAAGTTGCTGTGTTGACCACAGTGGCATGGCTTGGGTTATTGTACCCTGCCAGCCAAGTTTTTTACTGGCCTGATGCCAGATATCGATGGTTAGGGCGGTGGGGACGAAATATCTGCCTTTTTGGGGGTTTGAGTATAGGGCCCCGTTGTACCCTTCCTTCCCCATTTGGTATCTATCCAACTGGTATGTGGGTTCTGTCTGGGGGTGGTACACCCAGTGATTAATAACCACCAGCTGTGATGCCCAATAGTAAAGTCGCACATTGGGGAGGGCAATCCCACCGTCGTACCAGCTTCTAGTTAAATTGTGTCAGGCTATGCAGGGCGTTTTGCCATCCCATAACAATGTCCTAATTTCACTGTCTATGCTTTTGAAGTATGACTCGGGAACCTTATAGCGGCTGTTCTGTAGGATGTACAGGAAACGCGGCAGTGCCAACATTTTAAAAAGGGCTGCACGTCCCAGTAGAGAGAGGGGCAGTTCCCTCCAGTGCCGCACGTCGTTTTGCAATCTGTGCAGGGGAGTCTCGAGGTTTTTGGTGTAGAACAGATCTGGATCTGGGGTTATGAAGACACCGAGATAGCGGAAGCCCTCAACCGCAATTGTAGCAGCGCAGTTCGGTGGTAGTTTTGGGTTCGGCCCATGGAGAGTGTAGATTACTGATTTGGACCAATTAATAGTATTTGCCGAAATTTGTGAAAATGTTTAGGATTCTATTTAATGATTTTACTGGTGACGCGAGGTATAACAAAATATCGTCAGCATATAAGGATATTCTGAACTCTTTGTCCCTCTGCCCATTTCAGCCCCCTTAGCAATCTGTCACATCTAACCCAAGTGGCAAGTGGTTCAAGCATCAGGGAAAAAATCAATGGTGATAGGGGGCATCCCTGTCTAGTACCCCTCTTTAGCGGGAACGTCCGTGATGTGTGATTGTTTACTTTTACTTTACCCTTGAGGTCTGTATATAGGAGCTTGACCCACCCGAGGAACTTCGGGCCAAAGCCAATTCTAAGCAGAACCTCGAAGAGATACGGCCATTCAATTGTGTCAAATGCCATTTTGGCATCCAACGAGAGTATTACAGCGTCTCCTGCTATTATGTGTTTCCTACCCAGGACTTTATGCAGTCGAAGGATGTTTAAGGCCGTGTTTTGGCCGGGCATGAAACCGGATTGATCCGCATGTACTATTTTAGTAATGATAGAGGCAAGTCGAGAGGCTAGTATTTTAGGAAGGATTTTGGCCTCAGCATTTATTAAAGAAATCGGTCGGTAGGAGCCACAGCTTTCAGCTGGTTTCTCCTTCTTATGTATGACTACTATTGAGGCATGCCTCTGGTCTTTTGGTAGGGACCCCTTCTCGTTACTCTCGAGCAACATGTCCCGTAGATATGGCACGACCTGTGATGCTGTTAGTTTGAGGAATTAATTTGATAGGGAGACTGTTGGGCCTTATTGCTTTTCCGGATTGTATACTGCTAATTGCTGAACAGATTTCCTCCTCAGTAAGGTCTCCTGCCAACGAGTCTCGGGCCTCAGGGGACAGGGTTAGTACAGGAATGTCTGCAAATAGTTGTCGTGAGTCTTCTGACGTGGTGGTGACTGCTGGGGTGTATAGCCCCTCAAAGTGATCGGCAAAGGCCTCCGCAATCTCTTGTGGGTCTGTAATGATACCAGTGCCGTTTATGTATAGTTGGGGGACCCAGCGCACAACTTGCTCCCTTATTTCCAACCAGGCTAGAAGTTTACCCGCCCTATCCCCCAGCTCGTATAGTCTATGTTGGACTGCCATATATTTGGCTTTGCCCGTCTCTCTTACAAAGGCTGTGTACTCGAGTTGCCTAATATTTAATTTGTGTTTATTGGCTTCATTTGGGATCTGCTCGTACTCCATTTCACTGTTCTGGAGCTCGTTCTCGAGTTGTTCTACCCTTTCCCTCTGTTTCCTGATGTATCTCACCTTGAGTGCTACTGTATGGCCTTTTAGCACTGTTTTAAAGGCCTCACACAGGGTTTGCGCGGATTCTACCAAGCCTATGTTTTCTTTGAAATAGTAGTCCATAGATTGTATCAGGTTCTCTTTCATGCTAGGGATTTTAAGGAGCCATGGGTTGAGTGTTATAGTGGGTCTGTGTTGATGCTTGTTGAGGGTGAACGTGGCCCAGACAGGGGAGTGGCCTGACAAACCACATGCAAGACAGCATGGTTCCCTGAAATTGCCTATGTCTGCTGTGTGTGTTAGGATATAATCTATATGGGAGAGGCTATTGTGTGCACCAGAGAAGAAGGTGAATTGGGAAACGTGCAGGTTAAAATGACGCGATACATCCGTTATGCCCAAGGTGCTGAGAAATTCTGAGAGGGGTGTAGTGTTTCGGGCTGGGGTGCACGCTGGCTGCCAATCTATATAGTCATCTAGTGTCAGATTAAGGTCTCCTCCTAGGATTAATGTTCGAATTGGCAAATCAAGAATGATCTTCCCCAGGTCTGCGAGGGCCGACTTATGGAGCGCAGGGGGGGGCATAAGCCAATATGATGTTTATTGACCTCACCTCCCAGTTTGCTTCTAGAATAGCTAATCTACCCTGTGGATCGGCCCATGTTCGTTGTGGACTTAATGCAAGATTCTTGCGAACTAGTATGCCCGTGCCTCTGCATCCAGAAGTGAATCTAGCGTGTACCGTTAAGTTGTATCCCCATATGTTCAGTGCTTTTCAGTTATTACCCACAAGGTGTGTTTCCTGTAATAAAACTATATCTGGGGCTTGTCGCTTGAGGTATTTTAACACTATCCCCCTTTTTAGCTTTTCTCCAAGCCCAGTTACGTTCCATGTGAGGATTTTTAGTGAGGTTTTAGTGAGGTTTGTTGCCATTGTGCATATGGGTATTGTATGCGTGAGCTAGGATATGTATTGTCCGGTGTCCCATCGTCGGGGAAACCCCTACCGGTTGCTCCATGGACTGTCTATTGGTGTGTCTTTGATCTGACCCATGTTTGTGGTGTGAATGTGCGTATTCTGCGAGTATTAATGTAAGATTTTATGATGAAGTCTGCGAAATCTGTGTTTTGACCTGTTTGAATTTGAAACAAATCTCCCCCACCCCCAACAATCCCCCCTCCCTGCCGCCCTGCCGATGGATTATAAACTACCCACCTCCCCAACAATGCAGAGTGCTTGTCACCCCCCCACCCAACTACGATAGGTACCCGTGGTCCTGCCTTGCCCACCTCCCACCCACCAGTGGCATAACAAAAGTTTAAGGGGCCCCCCTGCAATGTATACGGAGGGGCCCCCGCTCCTGATTTTATCCGGAGAGCTCAGACCTGAGTACTGTGCTGAGTGGGCCCCCTGCAGCTGGGGGCCCCACCGCTCCGCAGGGGATGCGGGAGCCTGTGTTACGCCCCTGCCGCCCACCCATGAACAGTTCAAAACAGTATTTGTCACACAGTCTGGACATCAGCCCCTAGGTGCAGTTCCCAGTGTTTGGTTGGAGACACATAGTTACCCAGTCGATATAGGAAAGGAGATGATGTCAAGTCTGCTGCCGTGCCTGGTATAGCATATCCAGGCCTGCGGGAGTGCCAATCCAGGCATACGTTCCTGTGAATTGCTTCAGTTGACACTGGGAGGATATCACGGTCCCCTTAACTACCCGAGTCTGGTTCAGCAGATCCACGACATGTGTCGCTGCAAGCGTTTTGGGGTAGTTCAGTCCGATTCCACTTCATCTCTAACGTCTCTTTGCTGGAGTACCCCCACCGCTCCCAGCGGCCCAATGTTGGCTACGCGGCGTCTCCAGGCAGTACCAGGGCGCAGACGTCATCACGACAGCATCGATGCACCGCTGTCCTGCTCCCCTCCGCCACCGCCGGGCCTCGCTGCTGCACCTTCCGACGGGTCTCAGGCTGGGGAGCCGCACACGCCCCCCCACAATGCCAGAGTGCCCCCATCACTCCCAGCGGCCCGATGTTGGCTACGCGGCGTCTCCAGGCAGTACCAGGGCGCAGACGTCATCACGACAGCATCGATGCACCGCTGTCCTGTGGGTCTCGGTGACTGATAGGTAGCTATTACTGGTGCCTTTCAATTGATCTGCCGGTCTCAGGCTCAGGGTGGTTCACTGTATTTTCCCCTTCACTGAGCTATTGGGTGAGCGCAACTGGAGACGCCACCATTTTGTGAATTTCGCCCTTGTCAGTAGCTTTTGGCATGTTTCTGCAGCGTTATCGAGCTGATTAGTTGGCAGACTACAACGCCAGCTGCCTCAGGGGTTTAGGTCGACCAGTACAAGAGTTTTGAGCTGTGGATAATGTCGGATTATTGTCGGATATTGGGCGAGGGCTCCGGAGCAGCGCTAGTGTGCGGCCATTCCCATCGGCTGCTGGCCACACCCCCTATTCAGTAATCTTGAATGAACATACACGCACTAGTGGTTTGTAAACATTCCTTACCACATACATCACTCCCCTCATGAACAGTGTCCCGTTTCCCTACATAATAATTCACCTCCACTGCCTTGAGTGTGCTAGAAAAAATGGCAATCACAATGGCATTATGATTTTCCCACTGCAACAGGACAACCTTCAAGTCCTCTGCGCTCTGCACCAGTGGTTACAGTTGTTTGTCTTTTAACAGTGGCAGCTCCTCCGCTAAGGTGGAGGAGCATCGCCCCACTACTTTTAAGCAGTGCCACTAAAGGAAAAATAAAATGATAATAACTCTAAATGATCATTTTATTTTTTCCTTGTTGCGGCAGGTTTGCAGGCGGGACAGGGCGGGCGGGGCTACTCTGCTGACAGGGGAGGGGAGGAGTGGTTTGCACTCCCTAAAGTGCGCATGAATGTTTGGCCGGCCCCATTCATGCGCACTTTGCATGTTCTCCATGCAGGCTGCATTACAGTCTGCATGGAGAACATGCCCAGCCTACCATTCTCTGGCTGAGCGCCAATCCATTACCCTCAGGCCAATCAGAATGATGCGCTGCATCGTTCTGATTGGCTATCGGGAGGCTGGCAGCTGGGTGCACCTTACTTCCTGCCCTGGATGCGGGGAAGAGGACCGAGAGAAGGTGACAACGGTGGCAGCGGTAGGTAAGTGTGGTTTTTTTTTTACATTTCATTCCCCCGGACCCCGCGACCCACTTCCCCCCACTGCCTTCAAATACCAGCTGCCACTGCCTTTTAATATCAACACTCTCAAAAGATTCACACACAACATGTCTCATTTTGACAGCCTCAAAAGCCCTTTGATACTCTATGATCCATTCAAATGTAAACCTTTTCTTTATCATCTCTATGAATGGACTCATCTTCCATTTTAAATGCTGGGTAAATTAGGAATAATACTCTCAAATTCCTAGAAAATACCTCACCTGCTCTTTTTCAGTTGGTCCAGGAGTTCACTGGACAGGTTCCACCAGGTAAAATGTGCAACATATTTTTTCTTGGAGACGATATGCCCCAAATTGGTGGCAGACCCAACCATCAACTGGCACCTTTGCCTTTTTCTGGGAGTCCACTCTGCTCTTACCCCCTCAAAAATTCCACAAAATACCTGATTCTGCTTTCTAACACTTCTCCTTGTTACTAAAATATCGACCATTAATAATATTGCTGGGTAGGAAATGACAATTGTTTCCTCGCTGCAACCCCAGATGTTTTCCTTAACTGTTTCTGCTGACTGTAGAACCAGTAACCAGTTGTAAAGTGTATGTGCTTCTCCTTTCAACACGATTACATTGCTATATTCCTAGTTAACATATTTAAGTTACCTATAAATCCCTAGTAAAGGATACAAAATGTACACAGGGTCTCTAAGTTAAATGTCACTAGTGGCTTATAAGGTAGAGTGAATGGGATTTAAAAGTAGGACATGTAGAACATTAAAGTTACATGCACCCTTACTGAGAAAAGGCTCCAAAAGCTGTTTTCACTGAAGCAAGGCTGACTGTTCCATAGGAAAACACTCAGAAGCAATATTAAATTTAATATTACTATCTCCAATTGGTGAATGGCTAGACATTTAATTATTGGACTTTTTGTAATATTGATTAAAAAGCCAAATTCACTGGTGACGTTGAATGTTTAATAAATTATAAGGAAAATGTACTTTTTGAAAGTTACATTTTCCCTGCCTAAGCCTCTGAAAGCAAATTTGCATTAGCCCATAGATGCAGCACTCTGTGTGCTTAACCCTTAATGATGTGTGAAAACTGCTCCCAGAGCAGGGGATAAAGGCTTTGGTGTGGGGAGGTGTTTCTGTACTTCTGGCAATAGCGCCACTTGGGAATTGCCAAGGAACTTTAATATCTTCAAAGAGGCCTGCCCTGCCTCAGGCCATTGTTAGGTGATACCTGGGCAGGCCCTTCCTTTCTTCCCCCAGTCAGGTAGGATCTAATCACTGTGGGGAAGGAGCTACCCCAGAACTGGTTTGAAGTGACCACAGAGGAGGTTGCTCATTTCACTAGCCACACTTTTGTGGTGGGCATCCAATCTCTGCACAATGGGAGAAGGGTGTCGCCATTTTGGATTTATGCAGAGAGGGCACTGTGTGATTGTTTGTTCTAGGGCGCACACCAACTCCTGTGGATAGGGTTACCCTGGGAAATATTCCCTACTGGTTAGAGAGGAGCCAGGAGTCACCCTTACCCACAGGCTAGTACCAGGCATAAATGTGGAACCCCTCTTCAGAACCCTATGGACCTGTGGAAGAACAAAGGAAGACTCCACCTGATGTTTGATTCCTCTGAGAATAAATAAAGATATTCCTCCTCATTACACTTCACCTGGGGAGGCGTAGCACTTTAACACATTCCCAGGTCTACTACTAATGGTAAATCTGGGCATGTGCCAAAATCCATATGTAGATGCATGGGGACACCCACGCTCCACCCATGGAAAGCCTCCCTTGCATTAATCCAGATTTATCAAACCATGCAGGGCCATGCAAGATGCCCTTGTATGACTTGATAACTCTCACATAGGTTTTACATTGCTCTTTCACCCCCTTGCGTGGCTCAAGGGCAACACAAAAACTTGATAAATCTGGCTCCAAGTCCCAAGGCAGAACCTCCGACCAGCGCAAACGTAGTTGGTGTATCTGACCCACAAATAACGCTTAGATCATGGCTTACCACGCCCAGTTACCTGCGGTTGGCGCTTAACACTTTTTGTCGCTAATTTATTTAAAACTTTAAAAGTTCATTTCTTCAGGACCCCTTTTTTAATTTTTGTCATTTTGGCATCATTTTATTCTCTGTGTTTATAAATTGAAGTGGGATTGTTATTGTGGTGCATTTTTAACTCTTTAAGGGCCAGATGTACGACTATTCTGTTTTGGGCGTCGCAAATTGTGATTTTTTTGCGACTCGCAATTTGAAACTCGCAAAACGAATGTACCAATGTGTTTCAGACACATTAGCAATTCCCAATGACATGTGTCATCAATATCCATGAGACAGGTCGCAATTTGCGACTCACTGGGAATGGGCTACAATCACAGGGATGGTGGCCTGCTGGGGACAGCAGACCACCATGTCTGTGTTTGCTTTTTTTTTCAAATGCAGCCCATTTTCCTTAAAGGAAAACGAGATGAGGTTAAAAGAAAAAAATGAATTGTTTTCTTTTCATTTTTTAAGGGCAGGCAGAGGTCCATTCTTAAAAAATATTTTTGCTGCCAAACACAAAGGGGTAGACCCCTTCCTGTTTGCGTCTAGCTTGCGACTGGCTTACCACCAATTTGAAATTGGTGGTAACCGCGATTGTTTTGCGACCACATTTGCGGTTGCAAAACAATCGTACATCCCCCTGCGACTCGCTATTAGGAAGGGACGCCCTTGGCACGCCCCTTCCTAATAGTGACTCACAAATCCTATTTTGCAAGTTGATAATAGGTGACCGACTTGCAAAATAAGGTTTGTACATGCTGCAACCATTTTTGGCGGTCGCAAATGGCCCGATTTTCCATTTGTGACCGCTAAAAACGGTCATACATCTGGCCCTACATTTTTTGCTACTTCTAAATGTTTTACACATTTACTTAAGCTAAACCTGTCTGATATGTGCTGTAGTTACCAGGCTTAAATTACTGAAACCTCTCCTGGACATAACATGATAGTGCCATTATAATTGAGGTGGACTCCCATCCACCCCAATTAGTAATCCACTTTCTCATAACCCCAAAAGTATTCGACAGCAAGGATCCTCCCTGGGGTGCAAAATTTGCATTCATCCCACTCTGAGCTTTTCCACCAAATTTCAATGGCTTCACCAGAACCTCATCCAATTGTGTAAAACCTATTTTATAGGTAGATCTTTAAGGGAACACTGTGGCACTAGATAGCAGTGTCCTAGATTCTTAGTAACAGAAAAAGATTCAGATAAATGCAAAAAATCCAAGGTCATCACACAGAAAAATTGGTTTTGCTACAATGTTTTGAAGTTGGAGATATTGGACACCTGCCAAAAACTGGTGGCTGCCCCTTCTACCAGTCATTGGGATCCTCATCGCCTAAGTCATGAAAGTGCTGTGTTTCTGGCAGTGGAGCTGAAAGCTGCTCAACCTTTTGTAACACTTTCTAAACATTGTACCACTTGTTGAAATGTTGTCAGAAGGATCTGCCTGTTTTGGGAAGGCCTTTTGATGTCCTGTTGGATTTTTCTTTCCCTGTCTGACTGCCGTACTATGGCCATCTCTCGCTTGAAAAGTTGAAAAGTGCCCCACACACACTGGGAAAAATTCCAGTGCATTAGGGATATTCATTTTTTGTTTTCTAAAACTTCCAGCTTTGGGCGTTTGTATTTGCAATGACTCACTGGCTGGCATTGTTTCTTTTCACTGAAACCGCTCTGTCGCTACAATGGGAGCACTTATGCTGCATAAATTATGCTGTAGTCAGAATTCCCTTAAATGTATTGCTGCAATAGTATTCCAGCACAGTAAAAGAGAATTAAGCACTGACTGCAAACAACTTTCAAAGCTCTTTCTGTGCATGTTTGTCTCCCATGACCCTGTGTATGAACAGTATTTGTTAAACATTCATGGAATGTGCTTTGAAACAAAGGCTGAGAACCTTCAGAGGACCCATGGAGGATTTAAACCCCCTGGGTCTAAGGAGAGGTTTCTATTTTTTTAGAACATTCAACCCTCATAGCTTTATTGTCATTTGATTCTAGTTTCTAAGGCCCTCTACGGCAGACAATAAGGCTTTATTATAACCTTAGAGCACTCTAGAACAGAGACTCTCTAAAGCTAAGCAGGCTTTCATTTGTGAGGGACATGACCTTGCTGTGGAATTGTTTTGTGCAGTAATATCATCACTTTTATTGGTTAAGATCTGTGTTACATCTAACTCTTGCATGTTTCTGTTGCTGTTGTGGGATTCATAAATTAACATTTTTTTCTGTTGCTGAGTTGGTAGGGATTCTGTACTTCTTGTTAGAAGACCTTTTCCTATTTAGTAGTGCAGAGTGAAGTTGCAATATGCTCTGAATAGGCTGACTATGTTGCAATTTCTGCTCACCATGGGGAGATATCAGCAGACTGCCCTTACACTCCCTCTGTAATATATGATGAATCAAACAATATGATTACCAAATATTATAATCTTACTACTTTTATTTTATGACTGTAAGAAAGTGGATTATTAGTTCAGAAGGATGCAAGTTCTTCTCAAGTAATAAATCCAGAATCTTGCAAGGTCAAACACACGGTTGTAGTAATTAAACCTGGGATCAACCCTTCATAACTATGGCACACAGAATACATGCCTAACTTACAGAAAAAGTGCTAAGTATAATTAAAGTTGCAAAACCAAAATAAACTTTTTAAAAACAAGTTTAATGAGACAAATGACACAAAAATGATAAAAAGACAATCAGTGAAACCAGAGGAATGAACGTTTTAAGTTTTTAATCAAAAAGCACAACGAAACAGCACACCAACAGCCCTGGGTGTGTTTAACTGGGACTGGACTGTTCCCATGAGGCACAGGGTCAGACTGATTTGCATATGGCCATGTCTGAACTGGGGTGGTGGAGTGAGCTAAAGAATGATGATGGATTAAACCCAGATCAGTTGACTGGGGGTGAGTGTTTGATTGGCTCAAGCGTGCCCGTCCATCATCCCCTTTTGTATCGCTTTGTTCGCCCTAAGTTGGCGGGGGTATGCCCAGACGTGGGTCCCTTGCTCACTTTGCCACTGGATTCAATCAAGCCTGGCTGATGACGGCTGGAATGCCAGAAACCGGTCCTAGGATGCTTGTTTCCGGTCCAGGGAAGACATGGCTTGGCAGTTCGGGCTGGACTGTTCCCATGAGGCACAGGGTCAGACTGATTTGCATATGGCCATGTCTGAACTGGGGTGGTGGAGTGAGCTAAAGAATGATGATGGATTAAACCCAGATCAGTTGACTGGGGGTGAGTGTTTGATTGGCTCAAGCTGCTTCCGTCCATCATCCCCTTTGTATCGCTTTGTTCGCCTCTAAGTTGGCGGGGGTATGCCCAGACGTGGGTCCCTTGCTCACTTTGCCACTGGATTCAATCAAGCCTGGCTGATGACGGCTGGAATGCCAGAAACCGGTCCTAGGATGCTTGTTTCCGGTCCAGGGAAGACATGGCTTGGCAGTTCGGGCTGGACTGTTCCCATGAGGCACAGGGTCAGACTGATTTGCATATGGCCATGTCTGAACTGGGGTGGTGGAGTGAGCTAAAGAATGATGATGGATTAAACCCAGATCAGTTGACTGGGGGTGAGTGTTTGATTGGCTCAAGCGCTCCGTCCATCATCCCCTTTGTATCGCTTTGTTCGCCCTAAGTTGGCGGGGGTATGCCCAGACGTGGGTCCCTTGCTCACTTTGCCACTGGATTCAATCAAGCCTGGCTGATGACGGCTGGAATGCCAGAAACCGGTCCTAGGATGCTTGTTTCCGGTCCAGGAAGACATGGCTTGGCAGTTCGGGCTGGACTGTTCCCATGAGGCACAGGGTCAGACTGATTTGCATATGGCCATGTCTGAACTGGGGTGGTGGAGTGAGCTAAAGAATGATGATGGATTAAACCCAGATCAGTTGACTGGGGGTGAGTGTTTGATTGGCTCAAGCGTGCCCGTCCATCATCCCCTTTGTATCGCTTTGTTCGCCCTAAGTTGGCGGGGGTATGCCCAGACGTGGGTCCCTTGCTCACTTTGCCACTGGATTCAATCAAGCCTGGCTGATGACGGCTGGAATGCCAGAAACCGGTCCTAGGATGCTTGTTTCCGGTCCAGGGAAGACATGGCTTGGCAGTTCGGGCTGGACTGTTCCCATGAGGCACAGGGTCAGACTGATTTGCATATGGCCATGTCTGAACTGGGGTGGTGGAGTGAGCTAAAGAATGATGATGGATTAAACCCAGATCAGTTGACTGGGGGTGAGTGTTTGATTGGCTCAAGCGTTCCGTCCATCATCCCCTTTTGTATCGCTTTGTTCGCCCTAAGTTGGCGGGGGTATGCCCAGACGTGGGTCCCTTGCTCACTTTGCCACTGGATTCAATCAAGCCTGGCTGATGACGGCTGGAATGCCAGAAACCGGTCCTAGGATGCTTGTTTCCGGTCCAGGGAAGACATGGCTTGGCAGTTCGGGCTGGACTGTTCCCATGAGGCACAGGGTCAGACTGATTTGCATATGGCCATGTCTGAACTGGGGTGGTGGAGTGAGCTAAAGAATGATGATGGATTAAACCCAGATCAGTTGACTGGGGGTGAGTGTTTGATTGGCTCAAGCGCTCCGGTCCATCATCCCCTTTTGTATCGCTTTGTTCGCCCTAAGTTGGCGGGGGTATGCCCAGACGTGGGTCCCTTGCTCACTTTGCCACTGGATTCAATCAAGCCTGGCTGATGACGGCTGGAATGCCAGAAACCGGTCCTAGGATGCTTGTTTCCGGTCCAGGGAAGACATGGCTTGGCAGTTCGGGCTGGACTGTTCCCATGAGGCACAGGGTCAGACTGATTTGCATATGGCCATGTCTGAACTGGGGTGGTGGAGTGAGCTAAAGAATGATGATGGATTAAACCCAGATCAGTTGACTGGGGGTGAGTGTTTGATTGGCTCAAGCTGCTCCGTCCATCATCCCCTTTTGTATCGCTTTGTTCGCCCTAAGTTGGCGGGGGTATGCCCAGACGTGGGTCCCTTGCTCACTTTGCCACTGGATTCAATCAAGCCTGGCTGATGACGGCTGGAATGCCAGAAACCGGTCCTAGGATGCTTGTTTCCGGTCCAGGGAAGACATGGCTTGGCAGTTCGGGCTGGACTGTTCCCATGAGGCACAGGGTCAGACTGATTTGCATATGGCCATGTCTGAACTGGGGTGGTGGAGTGAGCTAAAGAATGATGATGGATTAAACCCAGATCAGTTGACTGGGGGTGAGTGTTTGATTGGCTCAAGCGTTCCGTCCATCATCCCCTTTTGTATCGCTTTGTTCGCCCTAAGTTGGCGGGGGTATGCCCAGACGTGGGTCCCTTGCTCACTTTGCCACTGGATTCAATCAAGCCTGGCTGATGACGGCTGGAATGCCAGAAACCGGTCCTAGGATGCTTGTTTCCGGTCCAGGGAAGACATGGCTTGGCAGTTCGGGCTGGACTGTTCCCATGAGGCACAGGGTCAGACTGATTTGCATATGGCCATGTCTGAACTGGGGTGGTGGAGTGAGCTAAAGAATGATGATGGATTAAACCCAGATCAGTTGACTGGGGGTGAGTGTTTGATTGGCTCAAGCGTTCCGTCCATCATCCCCTTTTGTATCGCTAGGCGCAAGTTCAAGCTGCTTGTAATACACCAGAGATTGGCTATGCGAAGTTGGTCAACCTGGTCTAAGATATTACCTTTGCACTTGGGTCTGTTTTCTGAGGGTCGAAATCCCCCAGTGAGACAATGCCAAAGATTGTATCTGACAAAGTTCTCTAAAAGTTGGTTCTGTTTGGGATGAAATCCCTCTGAAGCAGTAGGTTTTGGTAGAAAAAGCTTAGAGCAGAAAAGTTCAGATTTCTGGACCACCGAAATCCTCTTACTGGATGGATACCTGAAAAGCCTTCACCCAGTCCAAATTTTTATTTTGGGATTTAGTGTCTGATTTAGAGTTTGGTGGAAGGAATACTCTCTTGCAAATGTGGTGGATATCCTGTCTGACGTATTACAAGTGCCTTACATTCTATGGTACTTATAATATTGCAAACAGAGGGGCAGATCTACAAGAAAGTGCCGCAGCGTGGCGCTGCAAGCCCTTTGGCTGCGCCACGCTGCGGCACTTCAGAGCACAGGAATGCGACATATTTACAAGAATATGTCGCATTCCTGTGCTCTCCTGCGCTGGCGCACAAACAGCTGCCAAGCGCCGGCGCAGGCACCCTTGCACCATGGTGCAAGGATGCCTGCGCCATGGGGAGATTGTTTTTGTGCAGGAAGGGGCACCTTTCTGCACAAAAACAATCAGTACAGGCTTTTCTCTTCAATGCGTGCTGCAGAATGCAGCACGCATTGAAAGAGGAAAACGAGGAGAAATCCTCGGTGCGCCTTGCTACGCCACCTCTAGGGTGGCGTAGCTCAGACGCATCTCCAGATTTACGATTTCTCGTAAATCTGGAGATGTGTCTTGTTCCATGGGTGTTGCGTGGGAACACCCACAGCAACACCCATGGAACGCCCCTTCAACGCAAAGTGCTGCGTGTGAAGGGACGGTATTTACAAGGAGAGGAAAAGTCACGCATGGTGGCTTTTCCTCTCCTTGTAAATATCGAGGAGCCCCCTGCGCCACCAGTACGTCACGAAAAGTGACGTACTGGTGGCGCAGGGGGCTTGTAAATCTGCCCCAGGATGTCTCTCACACCTGTGATGGAGTGCCCCATCTGCAAAACTTCAGAAAGACCATAATCTCCTTTTGGAGCTCAATTTTCAGCATCTGGATAAGCCAGAAAGTTGGAGCTGGGCTGGAGCATCGAAGCTGGACACATTTGCCACGAGTGACTGTTGAAGCCTGCTTTTGAGCAGCAAAAAACTCTGACCAGCCTAAACCTGGTTTTTCTGCCTGACGAGGTTGCTTCCTTTCAGATGATCTCGCCAATTAGTCCCAGTCCTCTGGAGGCCGAAAGTCTCCTCAAATCCTAGCTTTTTGTTTTTAAAAATAACTCTGCCAGGTCATTTCTAGCGGCTTCCAGAACCTCTGGAGAGCACCTAGAGAATAGAACTCTCTCCAGAAGAGGTCACCAGCAGGGTCCACTGGTCAACTGCTTACACATTAGGTCAACCACCTGACCCTCGGAGTCTACCTCTCAGCTCTAGATGAATGTGAGAGCAGGCCCCGCCCTTCAGGTTTACTCACAGGTCACAGACATCAGACCCCGTGCTTTTTGATTCCTCCACCGATCCAGAGGTGTTCTCAGGAGACGGGGATGAGGTTCCAATTTGTGCAGCCCACTAGCCACTTGGAGGAGATAACTCCTTAAGCAATACGTCAAAAGGTCCAAAGATCAAAGCTTCTCCCTTCACCAGTGCTCCATTCTCAGAGAAAGTCAAGATGGCAAAACCTTTCTCCTCCTAGAGGAGGATTCTTGCCCACCCCAGGGTCTGTCCATGGTAATGAGAAGCATTTTCCTACCTATCAACACCAAAATGGTTCTGGGGCCAGCTTGTCTCCCAGTGTAACTAGAGCCAGGACATCTGGCTTGTACTCTGGGATCAAAAAGACCCCTTTTCTTCATGTTGTACCTTACAATAAACTATAATGGGGCAGGCATAAACTATAATGGGGCAGGCTTCACACTGGTCCTTTTCCAGTAAATGAAGTTCCTGGTCACCCCCAAATTGCCCTTCCCGAGATATGCTGAGCTGTATACCTCACTCCCAGGCCATCCAGCCAAAATACCTAAGCCCATTGTTCTTCTCTGAAAGCAGTTTCACTCCTACACAGGGGGTGAAGCATTGTTAGGGAGGGCATTCCTGGAAGGTTGCTGCTAATTAGCTGACTGGAACTACAGGCAGGGAAAGTCTAACTTTCAAACAGCTACTTTTCCTTCACAGTTATAAAAAAGTTCTATTTATACTTTAGCTTTTTTTCATAAAAAAGTCACAACACCTAAACATTGAAAATTGTTTTTGAGGGCTAGTCAGTGTTAAAAGAACAATTGATGGACGGAATGCTAAACAATGTCAAACACTCACCCCCAGTACAGCGGTCTGTGGCACGCCACCCCAGTTTGCACCTAGTCATATGTAAATCAGTCTTGACCCTGCTCCCCATGGGAACAGTCCAACCCCAACTGCCAGGCCAGGTCCTCCCTGGACCAGAAATAAGCATCCTAAGACCGGTTTAGGTGTATCACCCCTCATCAGCCAGGATAGTCTGAATCCAGTGGCATGGTGAGCATGGGACTCATGTCTAAGCATCCGTGCCCCACTTGGGGTGACAAATGCAAAAAGAACAATTGGCGGACAGTATGCTGAACAATGTTAAACACTCACCCCCAGTACAGAGGTCTGGGCCTAAACATTTTGTTGTTTTGTTTACCACGCCACCCCAGTTTGGACCCAGCCATATGCAAATCAGTCTTGACCCTCCTCCCCATGGGAACTGTCCAGCCTGAACTGCTAGGCGAGGTCCTCACTGGACTGGAAAAAAGCATCCTAGGACTGGTTTTGGGGTGTTCTTAAGATTTTGGTCTATTTGTATTAAGAATTGTGTAATTGGTAGTTTAGAGGTGTGTCCAGGGAATTAAAGCAGGCTAGAACTGCTTGTCTGCACCTTATTGAATTCCGTACCCTCTTGTTTAGCGCTCAGGCTTCTTAGTATGGACTTTGGGGTAATCAAGGTTGGGAACCCCTGAAGCCCCTCTGTCAACGAGAATATGGCTTCACCAGAGTCCTTTAGGAAATTTCATTTGTTGGTTTGCTTTGTACATTTTTCAAACATATTGACCAAGGGCAAGATCAAGCTCTGCCCACCTTGTACTGCTTTGTATTTAGTATTTTTTATTGTGGAGAATGATTGAAGATTCTTTTTTTCTTCTAGCTGCTGGCTTAATAGACGCTCTGACCGACCCTGATCTCATGCTCCTAGAGGCTAAGGACACTAGAGTTTTCCTAGAACTTGTTCGCTTAATTAGCTTGTCAGATATTTAGGTTGTTCATTAACACCAAGTTGTAAGGATAGGCCACTGGGAGTGAGGTCAACCACTAGGACAAGTCAGAATTTAGTTGATAAGTAATAAAGCCAGAGGCAATAAAATTCAGTGGAGGGTACAAATAAAAGTAAGGGTGGTTACGCTCCCAGTGTGAGGTGGACAAAATCAGTCTGTTAGCATGGAGTGTGTTCACAAAGGGGCCAGTCAGTCTGCCACAGTGCTCATGTCTCTGAGGACCTAGATTCTAAGGCTTGGTGGCAATTAATAGCAATAGATGGATAAGTGGTGGCAAGTGGAGGAGCAAACTGCAAGCTTTGACCTCTAGTCCTCTACATCCAGAACACCTCTCTTCCTTTCAGATTACTTTTCGGAGCAATAGTGGAGCAGTGGAGGGATGTGGTCTCAAAAGAAATAAAAAGTTGCCACAATGGTAGAAAGTGGGAAGTAGCCCCAGCCTTCGCCGCAGCCTCTGGCCTTACTTTGCCTCTGAGTCAGATAGAAATCCAGCCCATGCTCTCCTTTTGAGGTGGTGATAGAGGATGGGTGGTGGTAGTAGGGAATCAAGCAGCAGATAAGCGACATATTAGCAAAAGGAGGGCAATACAAGGCACAGGAGTGTTGTCTGCTGGATAAAACCCAGAAGAAGGTCCAAGAGAGTTCTGATGTCCCAAGCTGCCTTTCCACCAACTTCTGTAGCTTCTGAATCTTAGCAAGGTGTGGGAGGCAGCCCTACTCTGGGACCAGAGCTGTGGCTGCAAACCACATTGGTGTGGCCTTTCCTCCCAGGATCCCATGGAGGCTCTCCCCTGGGCTTGCTATTATCTACTGGTGGTGAGAAAGCAGTCCTCTGAGGGAGATCACAGTGAAGCCCCAGGTTAAAGGTACGAGCACACCAGCCACTTCTGCAGCATTCTGCGTACAGCAGTGTTCAGCACACACCACACTCACTGCCCGGCAAGTGGGCTTCTTAGGCGCTTACGTAAGCTTAGAAAAAAAGGAGGAGAATGGTAAAGAGGTGGGGGAGCTGTGGGGCGAGCCATCTGCACCAACACCCAGGTTAGCTGCTTCCGCTCACCATCATTCAACGTAATACCTAGCGTGCATTGGCTCACCTTTCCCCATTCCAATTTCCGCATGGCTCTATGCCACAACTGGTTACCGCTGCTTCCAAGGCAGAGGGCTAAGGCAGGCCCACCAACCCATGACCTGTGATCCACTCAGACTCCTTAACACCCCCATCAGCCTGACGTCTGGATATCGCTAGTCCTCCAGTTCGCCGAATAAGCAATATGAAGCGAGCAGGTGAACGCGGGTGTCGGAGCGGGTGTAGGAACAGCACGGTAGTCATCCTTCAAGCGGCCCACAGATGACCCTCCCCTTCCTCCTTCGCAATGCAATGCAACACCGTACCACAATGCGAGTCTCCTAAAGAGAGATACAGTAGTGAAAAGGAGAGAAAAGGGAACCAAAGGAATATTATGTTAAATGGTCAAAGAGGAGGCCAGAATGGGAAGGATTAATTGGAGCTGATTTTATTCATTTGATAGCACAGGCTATTAGTCAAGCGAGAGTGGCGTATCATCAACTTGTTACAATACCTGGGCAGCTGAGAATTGATTTGCACAAAAAGAGGATACATCTGGCACATGTGTTAAACTTGAATGAGGCTATGTAAAGAAGATGAATTTTATGACCATTCGGCATTGGCTTGCGGAGCAGACATTGAGGATGACATTCCAGAAATGCATTTACTTGAATGGACGGAGGAAACCCTTTGAGAGATGTGCCTGAAACAGTTGGCTAATGTGTACACATTCATGTACCTTGTACCTGGTTTTATTAGTTGTTGTTCATTAACAGCTTCATGAGTTTGTGTATAGCCCCTGAAAAGTGGTACATGGAAGTAGTGAGTATAGCAAAATTATCTAAATTAATGTAGACAGATTTGGATGTCTTGTTTTCTATTGTAGTGCCGAAAGACTTGTGTGACAATTTCAAGATAGCTGTTAAGTAGCCACATGCAAATCCTTAGTCTGTGGGTCCAAAGTTTGAACCCTCACTGGTAGTGATGGAAAAGTACAAAGAGGTGATGCAGTATCGATTGTTCAAAAATGATGCAAACTACCCGGAATTAAGATGAGAGGGAACATGCATATTATGAAAGATTACTGCAAGTGTATAATGAGCGTAGTTGAATAGAGGATGCAGCTCAGCGAGCAATGTCAGCCCTGGTATCAAGTTTTGCGATGGGGCTGTGGCCCGATATAAGCACTGAGGTGCAACAGTCTTTTTTGTGCTGGCAAGCTAAAATGATAGAGGAAATGTTTGCATGTGCACAATATTGCAGGGACTCTCGAGTGGAAACGGAAGAAGAATGAGGTTGGTGATGGTGTTGTTGCAGGGATTCTGCGTAGAAACCGAACTATGCCTGGGACCACGGGACATTGTTCAAATCCACACCAACTCATTGTGCTTTACCTGACCTCCTAACTTTCCAAAGAAACAGGTAAATGAGCCCCCCAGAAAACAACACTCTGAACTCTCTCAAAAGCCGTGGAAACAGGTGTAGTGCTAGAGGCACTCTTATGGTCTGACACCATGTGATGACCTTTGACTACCATCATTTTAATTGACTTTGCTGTGTTATTTTATCCTAGCCTGAATGTACGACGTCCTGCATATGCCTTGTTTCTCTTGAAGATTTCTTCTTGTAGACTTGAAGTGGGAGCTGTCACAGTAGGACAGCCTTGCCAAGAACAGAACGTGTGGGATGTGCATTTGAAAGTATGAGAGAGAGAGAGGTGTGGAATGTACTTTTTGTTCTCAAAGTGCAGTGTTATGAGCAGTGGTGCACAAATGTGCACTGTGTTGTACATTGAGAGATGAAGCATGTGCAGTGGTGCACAAATGTGCATTGTGTTGTACATTGAGAGATGAAGTATGTGATGCTATAGGCAGTGGTGGGCAAATGTGCATTGTGTTGTACATTGGGAAGTATTATGACGTTCTTACTATTGGCTTTGACATGGCCTCATGTCATCCTGAATTCTGACTCTACCTTGCTTGAGCTTTTCTGCGCGCACAGACAGGCCCCCACAGTGTTTGCAAGTTGCTTGGGTTAATCACGTTCAAGGTTTGTTTTGTGTGAGATTGCTTAATGTACCCTGGCAGGCTTTCGTAAGCTTCGTTAAGATAAAGGCTGGAACATGTGAGAATGTAGAGGGAACGTGGGAACTCCTTCTTGCCGTGGAATGCTTGCCTGGAAACTGGCCAGTTCCAGTAAGTTTCCTTGGCGCAGAGGGGAAGACTCTCGAACCTTCTAGTGTGTTTTGAGACTATAAAGCCAGGGTATCTTGGCACGGAGCTTAGGAGCTCATTTGTGGGACATACGTGCCACCACAAAAAGAACGTAACCTGAGTCCCGGTCGAGAGTCCATTCCTGGCTGTAACGGGCTCCTCCAGCTTGAGTTGGCAAGGATGTCGAGTGAACGATCAGGTGAGGTGATTTGTTTCTGACTAGTGCCATTGTGATGTGTGGTTCCAGTGGCTGTGGTCATTTGAGGTGTTTTCTTTGTGATGTGTGAGGGACTCATAGAGCACGTCCAAAGTAATCATTTGATGTATTTAGTGTATGTATATCTTTCTGATCTCTTGCTGCTTGTATTTCATATTATCATCCATGCACTTAACAGTTACATTTGTCAAGTATTCTTTCTTGTGTATATATATATATATATATATATGAGTACATATATAATATATATATATATACACATTTGAATGTTATTGATTTGACATCTCGGAAAACCGTTCTGTTAGAGAGCATTGCATAAATAAAACCCCAAGCCTTATTCTAAAAAGAGAGTCTTTGCATTTTGTAAAGTGAAACCCCTTTCTAGGTGTTGTTGTGTTTTCTGTCTCCTGCTCCGCCGTCTTTGAGCCACCTTGTGGGAGATTTGTGGAACTCTGTATTATCTGAAAGGCGAAGCAAGACAACAGGTCATCACCTTTTGCTCTCTCACTCACAGGTGTCCACAATAAAAGGAAAGAGACACGAAGAAAGATTAAAATTTGTATTGAAACTAGCGTGCTCTATCCTAAAGAAATTAGGAGACATATGCAAGTCAATAATGTGATTAATACAATTAATAAACTGTACACAATGAAAAGCCCTGTCATAGCGAATTGCAAATCAGCCTAAGCCTACCCTTGCTATAAAAACACAGTGTTATACTAAAGATCTCTGGGATTAGTGACGGATCCCATACCTGACGGTAATAATTAGTTGGTCTACATATCAGGTGCACAGCTCTTTCTTCTAGAGACATTTTCTCTGCAAACATCGTTCCTCTCTGTTTTTAGAATGGCAGATCTCAACTTATATGATAAAACTTGTCCTATTCAAAAAACAGCAGCTTGTTCTTTCTATTATGTCTGGGGGTTAGTGTATGACCATAGAGAAAAACAGGGCGCCATGTTGTTTGCCCTTGCACAAGATTTGCAGACCGAATCCCAGCAGAAAAGCTAAATAACAAAACATGTGCAGCTTATTTCGAAAATAACACTGAGGCACAAAAACAAATGTGTTACTTTGGAATGAATTCAAAGCAAAAGCGGCCTATTCTGTGTATAGTTAGGACATTGACTCGTACTTCTAAACTCCATAGTGAGGCCAAGGTGAAAGAGATCCCAGTGAAGCGGAGAGGGGTGCGGGCTCCCAAATAATTAAACAACAGAAAGGGACCTGGTATTCTAACCCTGAGGTGACCCAAACGTGCTCTATTAGCACGCAAACCGATGCTGTTTTCCTTGTATTTACTTGTAGTACCTAGGAGGGGGTTACTCCGGATACTGTGGGGAAATTTGTTTTGGATACTCTTTTTGTACAGTTTAAGGAACTCATAGACACTAGCCTTGCTCCACTCTGGGGGCGTCTAGATCACATGGATACCACAATGAACAAACTGTTTGGCCAAAAAGAGCCATCACAGCTATCGTGTCCAGCTGACGCAGGGGGGGGGGGGTAGGCTCTGATGCTCTTCATCCAACCCCAAGCGAGCTCAGATCCCTAATAGAAGTCAACAGTATAGCGGTCCGCAATCCCGAGTCAGCAGCTCCCACTGTCTCCTGTCAAACAGGGCCCGTTCCTAACCAAACAGAGAGGCTTCCTTCTGGCCACAGGGGTTCCTTTATTCCAAAAGGGAACTCTGAACCTGTTTCCCATTTGACGGACCAAAACGGTACAGCGCAGGTTCGAACAGCCCCAGGGGAGGATGGGGCAGGTGGTGTCTCTATGGTGGATATCAAGGGAGGTTTTGGATATGAGAGGGTCCCGACTATCAACCTACCCCCAGCCTCACTTCCATACGTTATTATATTGACTGGGGTACCCGAGATCAAAGCACGTAAGAAGGAAACGCAGTTGGATTTGAGGAACAAGTGTCTATTTTGGTTGGCCAGACATGGTCAGTTTTCCTACGACCGTGCAGGAGAGATCTTAATGGTTCGTAGAGTTGGTTGGGTGGGTACGAGACCCAAAACTACTCAAGGGGACTGTATTGTTATCAATTTTAGCAACCCACAGACTGCTCACGTCCTGGCTAGTCATATTCTCAGCCCCCAAGAGTTACCAACTGATGTCAGGGCCCATACATTGGACTATTTCTACCCCCACAGTAGCAGACACAACAGGCCCATTAACGCCTGTGTTCCAACCAATAGGTCCTTAGGGCAACCCATTGTGGCTCCATTTCCCAGACCTCTCTTCTTTAATATCCCAGTGGCGAACAGGTATGGGGTTTTAGAAGAGGTGGTCTGACTCGCGTGGAGTGGTGGATCTGACTCGCAAGGTGGGCGCACGAGTATAGGCAGAGAACCAAGGGCTTGCAATAATGGGCAGACGATCCAGGTCACCCCATGTAGTGCCAGGGAAGTTTTAGGGGACTTATACACTGACCACCAGCAGGGAATACCACAGTCAATTGTGCATGATCCTCAACCCTCAGGCGCCGCTAGCAGTGGCTCCCCCAGGGTAGGAGTTGAAGTAGCCACTATGGCATCCCCTTGGGCTCAGCATGAGAACTTCATAAGTCCTGATACACAGACTCATCGCCCATCTGCAGAATGTCCTAATTCTGACCACATGCTGAGTATTTTGTCCTGGAATGTTGCCGGAATTAAAAACAAACTGGACTCCCTAGAATGGGGGCTTTTTGTAGGTAGTTATGATGTGTGCATGTTCCAGGAAACCTGGGCCAGGGAAGAAATTACAAGGACAGGATGTGCAATTTTTAACGTACTAGCCACAAAAGGGGGGAGAGGTAGACCTTCTGGGGGCCTTTGCACCTGGGTTGCTTCACACTTGGATTGTACAGTGGATTACTTGAATACCTTGTCTAATGACATTCAGTGCACAATACTTACCTTCCCACCCAGTTTTAAAATTGCTTTTATTAATGTTTATTCTCGCCCTGTAAGTATCTGTCACGAATCACAGACTATCGAACAACTGAACACCTTCATCGGTACTGTACCGCCGAACGTAAGATTGGCTTTAGGGGGTGATCTCAATTGCCAATTTGAGCCTCTTGTTGCATCTTCTGATGCACGCAATCCTAGCGCTGAAGATCGACTATGGCTAATTCCCGACCCCCAAATACAAACAATCAAGGCCTGGACCCCGCTTGTACTTCAGATTAATGCAGTCACACTAACCCACTCGCTGAGAGCCTGCAACGGCTGCACGATGTCAGACAGACCAGGGAAGTTAACTTTTAACAGACCTGGACAATACTCTCTGCTGGACTACATATTAGTGGAAACAAGATCTTGGAATTGGGTGGTTGATTTCGCTGTCCTGCTTAGAAAGGACAGCGATCACAATACTTTGAAACTGGAGCTGCGGCTCCCAAATTATAACAATTCTATGGGCCACAGCATCCCCGTAGTTAGCAATATAATCCTCACCAATAATAGGAGGAAAGTTAGATGGGGTACACTAAAGCAGTCTCCAGAAAAAATAGCTGCACTATTCTCTCTAACTATAAAGCCTATCCAGGAAATGGGGGAGATTGTAAGGGAAAAGAATTCTCCACAATTTCTAGACAGAATAGAGGTGCTGCACACAGAATTAACATCCAGTTTAGCTTACATTTTCAATCCCAAGTCACGTCCCAAAGCTAAGCAGGGTTTTAAAACAACCTGGTATATTGATTCTTGTCGCAAGGCCAAGAGAGCTCTCATTGATGCTATAAAAAGCAGTGATAAAAGTCAGATCAAGCAAATGAGGTGCTGCTATCGTGACTGCATTAAGCAAGCAAAGTATGATTGGGAATCAAATAGATGGGATGACATTAGATCAGCCCTTGCAACCAGAGATTCGAAGAAGTTCTGGTTACTAGTGAGTTCAGACAGCAATGAAGGTCAGCCAGCTCTAGAGCCTAATATTGCCGCAGCGGCATGGAAGTCTCACTTCCAAGCCCTATACTCTATGGAAGTAGGCAATGACCTAGTATAAGGCAGTCCCACACCAATACCCGGGATAGTAGTTGGTGAGGATCAAGGGTTCACCCTTGTTGAGGTTCTTAATGCAATCAGGAAGCTCTCACTTGGCAAAGCGCCGGGCTTAGACAAAATCCCAGGTGACTTATTTAGAGAAGAACCAACAATCTGGGGACCCTATTTCTGGGTAGTCTTTAATGCCGTCATGCAAGGTATGGCGATCCCGGATACCTGGCTGGGGGCCGAAATCTACCCAGTCTTTAAAATGGGCTCACCTCTCTTGCCGACCAACTATAGGCCGATCAGCCTGATTGATGTCTCACAGAAACTGTTTGCCAGGGTCCTCCTCGACCGCCTACAAGTGTGGATGGAGGAGTGTGGAATTCTGAGTCCTTACCAGGCAGGATTCAGGAAAAACATCTCTACTACAGTCTGCTGATGGGGTGCAGATCAGGTTCCCCCTTGGATCCCTGTCCAGCTGCAGTAATCAAAATCTCCCCGGAAATTATTTCCAACACTTTAACCCCCTATTGAATCTCATAATGAGGGAAGGGCACTACCCTACGGCATGGAAAACAACTTCAATTCTGCCACTAATTAAGAAACCCAACCTAGATCCCAGTGATCCAAGTAGCTACCGTCCCATCTCCCGTCTCCCCTACCGGCTAAAATACTGGAGAAGGCTATGAACATGCAATTGAGTCTGTTCATCGAGGAAAATAACTTGCTGGATCCCTCTCAATACGGTTTCCGCGCAGGACACAGCACGGAATCAGCGCTGATCAAGGCAACGGAGGAGGTGCGTGAGGTTGTGGACTCAAGGAGGCTCCGCCATTTTGATCATGTTGGATCTGTCGGCAGCCTTCGATACGGTCCATCATGAATTACTGATGGGCCGTCTATCGGAGGCTGGGGTCCAGGGCACGGCCTGGAACCTACTAAAATCATTTTTGGCCGACAGAACACAAACGGTAGAACTAGGTGGGGATAGATCAAAATCTTTCTCCATACCCTGTGGAGTTCCACAGGGATCGTCCCTTAGTCCGACGCTTTTTAACATTTATGTGAGACCGCTGGCTGCCCTTATAAGATCTTTCGGGCTACTCCTAACCTCGTATGCTGATGACACCCAAATCGTAGTGTCTCTGCAGAGAGGGAAGGAAGCAGAAAAGGCCCCTAGCTGCCATGACTGTATGCTAGCAATAACTGGCTGGATGTCTGCTAATTGCCTGAAGTTGAATGCAGGCAAAACAGAGGTGATTATCTTTGGGAACAACCCGAACCCCTGGACTCCAGCATGGTGGCCTAGCACTATGGGCCTCCCCCAACCCCCTCTCGGAAAGTCAAGAATTTGGGTGTGACTATGGACAACACCCTCACATTTGGGGACCAGGTTAGCGGGGTGGTGTCGACTAGTTTCTTTATCCTGAGGACCTTAAGGAAAATAAAACCTTTCCTCACAGAAGACAGTTTTAGAACAGTCGTCTCTGCCCTCATTCTGTCCCGACTAGACTACTGTAATGGCCTATACCTGACCATTAATAAAAAACATCTTAATAGATTGCAGATGGTGCAGAACGCGGCAGCTAGATTGCTGACAGGGACTCGTAGGTTTATGTCGGTCAGAAATGACCTACGCCACCTTCACTGGCTCCCGATTTTACAGCGAGTCCAATTCAAGGCTCTCTGCACAGTCTTTAAGTCCCTGACGGGTTCGGGCCCGGAAGACTTACAAAAGCGCATCCAATGGTACGCTCCAGGGAGAACATTGCGCTCAATGGAAGCAAAGCTGGCAATCGTTCCTAGAATGAGAAAGGCTAACTGGGGTGGGAAGAGTTTTGTCCTTAGAGCCACCAATGCCTGGAACGGTCTGCCACTATATCTAAGGACTGGCACTGATTTCCTTTCATTTAGGAAGGGTTTGAAAACCTGGTTGTTTTCAGCTTAGTCTCAGCCTGGCTCTGGGAGGGAGGTTTTTTCATGTACCTATTACCTTAGGCATGCAATGCTCAGCGCCAGGACACCCTTGGGTAACAGCGCGCTTTACAAACCTATATAACATAACATATATAACATAACATACTATTGACCAAATACTAAGGCTGCAGCTACTGCACTGGAAGACGGTATCAATGGAGAGTGGCAGCCTCTATATGATATTTGTCGACCTGAAAACTGCTTTTGATCTGGTGCCACGAGATAAATTGTGGGAGGTCCTCAAACAACTGGGAATCCCCCTCTATCTCTTGACACTGATCGTGAGACTGCATGAGGGCAATTATGCCCAAGTAAGGTACGGTAAACATGGGGAACTAACCCCTCGTTTCCAATTCAATAGAGGAGTAGGACAGGGGTGTGTGCTTGCCCCAACCCTCTTTTGTCTTTTTATTAATGCTTTGGTAGCCCATCTGAACGAGGTAGTGGACAATGACGCCCCCAAGCTGATGCATAGCAAGGTGCCCACATTGATGTTTGCGGATGATACCTTGCTCCTTTCTAAATCACCTATGGGCATCCAGCGGATCCTTGATAGCTTTGCAGCCTTTTGTGCAACTAGGGGGTTGGAGATTAATACTCTCAAAACTAAATTTATGGTTTTTAATCCAGTTAAAACTTCCCGCCCCAATCCTTCGCTCAATGGTACCGTGTTACAGCAGGTGACAGTTTTTGACTACCTTGGTGTCACACTGTCTGAAAAGTTTGACTGGGGCCCATAACTTGCAAAATCCAGCTTCAAACTTGCTCAGATGGTAGGGGGGATATTGAAAACCTATAGGAGCTCCTCCTGTAAACCGGCTGCCACAGTGGCCGAGATATATAAAGTACAAATCAGGAGTGCTGTAACCTATGGGGCTGAGCTTTGGGGGCATTGTCCGCCCGTTGGAATGTCTAAAACTGAGAATAGCCTTTTGAGGCAGCTGTTGGGTCTTCCACCAAGCACCCCTCTTATTCCCTTACGTATGGATCTTGGCATTTGACCCCTAGCAGAGGAGATTGGTCTCCGCCCCCTAACATTCTGGCGCAGACTATGGGTTACCCCGGAATTTGCAGATTACCAGTCAGAGCTTAAGGAGATTCTGGGCCTTCCGGGTGCGGGTAATCTGCCATGGTTTTCATATGTAAGGTATACCTGCTAGAAGTTAGGCCTTCCAAACCTATGGATTAATCCGGAAGTAGCATGTCAGGCCACTTCGCGTCTCACATTAGTCAGAGCATACAGATCGCTCAAAATAGCTGACATTCTGGGGAATTCACAAACTGGTCGTTTAACAGCTGACTTCTTAAATTTCAAGGCTGAGTATCACTTTTAAGATTTTATGGATGTCATCCAACCTCTCTCGGCAAGGAAACTTTTTTTTCAATTTAGAATAGGGACTTTGCCGTTTTGTGCATTTACAAATAAATGGTCACAAGCCTCCGCTATGGGGTGTCCTGCTTGTAGCTGCACTGACGAGACTGACATTCATGTCTTCTTTTTTTGCCCTGGGTATAAAACTGCTAGATGGCGATGGCTAGTTCCACTCTGTAGGAATCTAGGGTGCAGGCAGTTTGAGGTGGCGTTCAGAATACTGCGAACAGACCCCAACCCATCTACAGTTTTTGCTGTTTCTTGTTTTTTGAACTCCATGTGGCTCAAACGGCGGACTTTGTTAAACACAGAACTCTAAGCCTAAAATATCTTCTTTACAGTCCCTATTCTGCTATCTTTTTAACTATTTTAGTCTTTTATCTTATTTTTAACAAGTTTTTAGCAAGTTAAGTTCCAAATACCAACTTCTTTGACTATGTAAATTTGAAGCCACCAATATGATAAGGGGTAATTACTGGTCGCCTACTAGTAACCGTTTTTTTTAAAACAAATTCTCTTTCCTATGATGAATTTTATTGGAGTTTTTAACAGAGCTTGTTCATATTCTGTATTTATATACTGGCTTTCTAATATATTTTATTTATTATTATTGTTTTTTTGTTTTTAAAAAATCTTTAACCACTTTCTTTTATAACACAAAAACAAGACATTTTAGTACTGTTTGCCAATCTATGTACACATCTAATTGCGAACAATGGATGGACACTCTAGGATTGAAAACAGTTTCCGAAGATGCCAGCCTTTTGGCTTTGCCAATGCATTTTTGCTTTTGTCATGGTTTTTGTAAAACTTTATTGTTGTTTGAGCTGCTGGCCCCTTGCTAATATATAAAAGAAAAACATAAGCTAACAGCTAGCATAAGCTAAAAGCAAAAATACTTTTTGTTTTCTAAAAGCACACATTACCATATTAGTCTCTGGCTTTGAAGGGAACTACTTTGTGTAAGCATGTTCCTTTTTTTTTATATATTTTTTTTGTTGCTAAAAACAGTGTAAATGCAGCGGTAATCACATGCACAAACAATCCAAACATAAAACCGTAATTTCATTTGGAAAAACGGGTCAATCAGGTGATACATTACGCACAGTAATCAATAAATCATAGGCTAGAGAATAGCATAATGTAACAACAGTAATTTCCAAATGGACCAAAAAAAAAAGAAAATGTTTATAAAAAGACGCAATCCAGGAGGAGAGGGGACCCCAAATCCTATTCCCTTTGATCCTACCTTTTCTGCCTCTCCTTTCGTAAAGTACCTTTTCTAAATTATATATATGTAAAAATCGTCCCTTCCTCTGCAGGAAGGTTGGAGGTTGTGAATCAAGCCAGGCTGAGGCGACACAGAGCCTGAGAACTGCCATTGCTATAAAAGTGAGTTCTGCCCCTTTGTTGCCGACTAAATCATTTACCCCTAATAACAACAGCTGAGGTGTCAAAGGAACATCTTCATTTAGCACCTGTTGTAAAAAGCCTGAAATTTCACGACCTATAGATTCTATGTGAGGACACGTGGCAAAAATATGCACTAAATCCGCACCAAAAGTTGTGCATCTAAAGCAAAAAGTCCCCTCTGTTCCACCCCCATTTGACAATTTTCGCAGGTGTAATATAGAGATCAAATAAGGTCTTAAAATGTTGGGCCCTCAAATTGGCAGAGCACAATACCGTGTCCCAGAGTTCTAAAGATCTCATAAAACAGGAATCCTCAACCCCCAGCCTATCCTGCCATTTCAGCCTATGTTTATCTAAATCATCTGGTACTCCTTCCAGTAGGCATCTATATATTTGTGTAATTGAGGAACCCGAACTACTAGTTAATAATTCCATCAAAGGTACTTGTCCAAACACTGCCGCACCACCAGCTTTTTTAAACAGGAAATCTCTCAGCTGTAGAAATTTAAAAAAATCCCTGGGGCCAACACCAAACCTTTCCCTAACTACTTCGAATGAAGTTATGTGATCCCCAGCTAACAGGTCCCCTATCCTGTATAAATCACCCTTTCCCCACCTTGCCAGGCACGCATCTTGTAATGCCCTTGGCAGTTGGTCATTCCCAATCATGGGAGAATAACGGCTGAACCTACCTACCCCAAGTTTCTTCCTTATGCCTGCCCAATTGCGAAAAACAGTGATTAGTACCTTGAATCGCGTTTTCTTAAAGTAGCTTGCTTCGTAGAATTTCAAGAAACAGACGTTAGCCCGGGCACCTATCAGTAGCTCATATATTGTAGGCACATGACCGGGATCCTCCCTATCCTTTTCCTTAACTCCAAAGAGAGGCCGGTAATATTGGAATGAAGCCGCTAAATAATATAGCTTAAAATGCGGGAGCCCCCATCCTCCTCTATCCCTAGGAAGGGATAGGAATACATTAGCTCTCCGGGTCCTTTGGTAGCACCAGATAAACCTAGCTACCTCCTTCTCTATTTGTTTAAACCAAAAATTATGAATTTCCAAAGGAATCGCACGGAAAATATACAAAAGTTTAGGCAGAATCATCATTTTAATGAGGTTACATCTCCCTACTATTGACAATTTCAGATTATCCCATCGTTGGAGATCGTTCTTAATTTTCCCCATTCTAGGGATGATATTTAAATCCACTATATCTTCCACCTTTGCCGTGATGATAATGCCTAGGTAAACAGCTTTTTCTACAATTCTACTATCCATACCTGTAACAAATCTATTTGTCACGATCTGCGTTTTAGCTTTATTCAATAAAAAACCCAATTGAGTCCCAGAATTTTCAGTAATACTTTCAACCGCAGACATTGCACGATCAGGGTCAGATGAAATAATAGCCACGTCATCGGCGTAGGCCAATAGCTTGGTGTCCCCGCCCTGTAAACTGACCGGAATAATTTCTGCGGAGGCCTCCAGACGCCTAAGAAGGGGGTCTAAATACAGGGCGAACAGTAGGGGAGAGGCAGGGCAGCCCTGTCTTGTTCCCTTACCGATTGTGAATGGTGCCGTCTCTTCCCCCATAAGTCGTAATCTTGCTATAGGGTTGACATACAAGACCTGTATTGCTTTCACGAATGAATCCTCTAGGCCATAAGCCTCGTGGGTCCGCCATAAATAGCTCCATGACACCCTATCGAAGGCCTTCTCCGCATCTAAAAAAGCTACCCACATAGGTTTAGCGGATATCTCGGTAGCATCAAAAAGGGTAATTAACCTCCTAACATGATCTACAGTTCCGCTTCTAAGGGTAGGGGAGGGAGGGTGGGCTGGAGTATGGGTGGTGGGATGGGAGGTGGGGGGGTTGGGGTAGGGGGCTTCACGGTGGTAATGTGAAGTGTAATTTGCAGCCGAAGCACGATGTTTACTATGGGTGTCATTCTTTGTGGGTACTCAAGGTTAGAATGCAATCTTTTACATTATGTACAGTCTATGCCCCTGTCCTAGATGACCCCGGGCTACTGTGTTTTTTGGCCAATGATTTACCATCTTGGCCAGCACCGTTTGTGGTGTGTGGAGATTTAAATCTTAATGGATCTAGAGGCATTCTGGGGACATTAGGAACCTCCAGTAAAGGGCGGAAGCCACATTCGATGAGGGCGTTTAAAAACTTTGTAAATGATATCGGTTAGGTAGATGCTTGGCCTAAACTTAGAGCTCCGGAGCCCGGCTATACTTTCTATTTAGCTCCACACGGCAAGTTTGCCAGATTGGACTACTTTTTAACTTCGCCATCTATACTCCAGGAGGCACGGATTGAGCTCTTCCCCAGAGTTATGTCCGATCATAACCCGGTAGTCCTAGAGTTTTCAGTAACTGGAGCAAGGAAGGAGTATTCAAGATGGACTTTTGAGAGGGCTCTGCTATCAGATCAAAAATGTATTGAATATATGAAGGGCTGGGTCAGGGAATTCTTTGATAACAATAGCGGTAGTGCCCCCCCTGGAATGGTTTGGGACGCTTTTAAAGCATCAGTGAGAGGTGAGATCCTGCAATACAGCCTGAGCGAGCGAAAAAAAGAGGCAGAACAGATTAAACAGTTTTATCAAAAGCTTGCCCGATTGGAAACAGAATTGATTAGTGCCGTGACTCGTGGAGGCGAGGTGGTCAGAATTATGAGCTCTATCAATATAACCAAAGCCTGACTGAATGATTTCAACGCTGAGAGGCTCGCGGGGAAATACTTAGCTAAGAGGCAGGATTGCTATGAATATAGTGAGACAGTGGGAAGATTATTGGCAATCAGGGCCAGACAGCAGGCGGCAGCAGGATATATAGATAGGATTAGAAACATGCAGGGCAACGTCGTGACAGAGCCTGCCGAGATTAGAGAGGCTTTTAGAGAATTTTACGAAGACCTTTACTCGGGCCCCATCTCGTGACGGTTATTTATCAAATCTGGAAGTACAGGAATTTGACCCGATCGTAAGGGTCCCACAGGAGAAGGGTGCCCGGCTAGGGGCAGAGATTACACAGGAGGAGCTATTTAGTGCTCTTCAAGCCCTTCCCTCGGGCAAGGCATCGGGAACTGACTGTATCCTTATAGAGTTTTATAAAGTCTTCTTCAACGAGATTTATTGTTCTATGCTCGATTTATTTCAGGAGATCAGGGCAGGGGCTACACCACCTGGTCCTTGGGGTATTGCGAATATTGTTATTTTTTTTAAAAAGGGCAAAGATCCTATGAATTTAGGCTAATATAGGCCTATTACGCTGCTAAACAGTGACGCCAAGCTTTATTCCAAGATCTTTGCCTCACGGTTGAACTCCGTGATGCATCATCTTGTTTCGGTTTGGCAGCACGGGTTTATTTATTATTGTTTGTATTGTTTACTATTTGTACAAATAAATCATCCTTGAGGGAATGAGAGGTGGAGGTATCCAAGAAAGGAGTAGAGAAATAGGAAGCGGGGATGGGAAAAATCAATAAAATGTTACAGGTGTCTGAAGCTAGGGCACTGGAAGAACAAGTGGCTGGAATGAAAAGGAAATAATGCCCCAGGGGTAGTCTAGCAGAACCAACCAGCCCATCCAGCTCTGCCTAGTGCCCCAGCCCTACAGGCCATTCGTAATCCCCTGACTGTAGTGCCAACTCAGTTTTACAAGACAGCTCCTTCCCCTCACTCTGCCATGGTCACGGCTGCCCAGCCAATGTTTGTACTAAATTATACTTTTCATTATTTTACTGCTATATCAGGAGTTTACCAGGCCCTCGTTTTCTCCCATAGGGCTGCACAAGTACAAGACCTACAGAAGTACTCCGATTACCCTTCTCAGGACAATTAGTGCAAGCTGTTGCCATTTCCAATTCTGAGAGTGTGTTTTATACAGACAAGAGATACACATGCATATTTTTTTAAGTTTCAAAAGAAAGTTTATTGAGAAAAATAGAGCATCAACAATGAAATAATAATACAAAGAATAATCATTATGCATAGGAGATCAAAATATTTAAAGAATATAGAAAGAAAAGGAAAGGGGACCAGAGAAAGAAAACATTCATATACCATCATACAAAAGTTAATAATTACAAAACGTTAATGTAAAAAACTGTGAATAAACAGAGATAACAATAATTATTGGGAATAACATGAGTTAAAGAAAATTCATGGAGGTTTAGAGACTTCTTCAACTTGAGAATTGGGGAAATATGATCTTTGAGCAGAACAATTAAAAAAAGTTGTTTTAGGGAGCCATAGGAGAACTCTTTTGATAGCAAGAGCAAGTGGATGGACATATGCTCTGTCTAACCTGTGATGATAAAAAAACTCCATACCACCATGCTTGAAATGATACTTTCAAAGCATATTAACATGTTTTTGTAATTTGTTGAAAGGCAGCCGCAAGGAGTAAATCAATGATACCAACAGCTTTAGACTGGATGTCCCAATATTCAGAAATACTTCCTAAAAAGTGGTTAGTAAAATTAAATGGGATGTGCATGTGAAAAATAGTATTGATCTGTTGCCAAACTTGTAACCAAAATTGATAAATATGAGGGCATTCAAATAACATATGTTTCAGATCTGCTGGGGCAGCGGAGCCTGACCAGCATGTCGGTAGTATAGTAGAGTCTATCCTATGGAGTACAGTAGGAGTGATTAAGAACCTATTGTAGATAAAAAATAGGGTTTGGGTAGTATAAGTTGCTCTAGAAGATTTCTTATTTTAGTCCAAATCCTGTCCCAGATTGAAATTGAAAGTGTAGTTTGTAAGTCAATTTCCCCTAGCGCGTTCCACCTCTGTTTTATTCGTAGTATCTGGAAGAGCAGTCAAATGCTTATATAATTGAGGTGCGGAAGGGGATGTATATAACAATTTATTGACACTGGGAATTGGGAGCGAGGAATTAAAAACTATGAGGAAGCTTATTATATAAAGATTGAATAGTAGAAATTAAGGATGTGTATTTAGTTTGATAGGGAAGTGGAAAAGAAAAGCGGGATTGAGCTACAGAAACAGGGATACAGATAGCACCTTGGAAAAGTTGAAAGATCCATTAGAGGCCTTTAGCATGTCAATACTTACAAAAAATAGTTTTATTGTTCAACATAACAGACACATTGTGCCAAATTGATGATTGTAAAAATGCTTCTTTAGGAGTTCTATAAGAGGTAAGAATAGGTTGAAGTACTTTACAAGTATTCTTAAAAATCGGAAGAGATAATGATAAAGATCTGGACGTAAAAGATAAAGTTTCCACAAGTGAGAAAGGATGAAAGAAGGTTTTTTCAAGGTCAATCCATTAAGGAGACTGTAGAGAATCAACTTCTTGTAACAGGAGAGAGGTTTGTTATAGGAAAAAGGCTAAATGATATGTGCGAAAGTCCAGAAAGTTAACCCCCTGATGTTTCAGTCTTTTAAGTTTTTGAAGAGACATCCTGGGTTTTTTGTTAGACCATAAACATTTGGACAGGATAGAGTATATGTTTTATAATGAAAAAGGGGAATATTTACTAGCATATTAGAGAGATAAAATAAAATTATAGGTACTAACATCATTTATATAGTGTCCAAACGACCCCACCAAGATAAAAATAAAAGATTCCATCGAGAGGAGAGTGAATCTAACATGGTAAGTAGAGATTTAAAATTCAAAGAGACCATGTCTTTAATGGAATCAGTAAACCCCAATCCAAGATATTTAATTTTATCTGGATTCCAGTGAAAAGAAGAAGAAGCAAAATCCGTATGAAAGCATAGTCTGTTTAAGGGAAGGATTTCCCATTCATCCACATTTAACTTATAACCTGAGACGGATGCAAAATTGTCCACTTCTAAAAGAAAATCTGGTAAAGAAGTCTGTGGGTGCGAAATAAAAAGTAAAATATCATCTGCACAGACAAAGTTTGAGCTGTTTGTCACCATAAACAAAACCCACTATATGTATATTGTAACGGATTTTTATTAAAAATGGCTCTAGAGCAAGAATAAATAGTTGAGGTGAAAGAGGGCAACCTTGTCGAACACCTCTAGAAAGAGGGAAGAATGGAGACATGAGACCATTAGCTGGAATAGAGGATTTGGGGGAAGAATACAACAAAGATATATAACTAGTAAATTTAGAACCAAAACCAAACCAGGAAAGTGCGGAAAAAATGAAAGGCCAACTGATTCGGTCAAAAGCTTTTTCCGCATCTAAAGATATTGCTGCTAAAGAAGATTTATGTGATTTAGACTTACTAAGAACATTAAAAAGTAATCTTGTGTTGTCCGAAAGATGCTGACCTTTAATAAAGCCACACTGCTCCTTTCCAATCAGATGAGGTAAGATAGGATCTAAGCGTAAAGCAAGAATTTTTGCAAATATCTTATAATCCAAATTTATTAAAGATATCGGACGATAATTTTTACATAATGTATGGTCTTTATTGTCGTTAGGGAGGAGACATTTTAGGTCTTCTTGAAATGAACCACCCGATGTCTGTTTAGATATAAAATAGAGGCAAGAATGATGTCATTTTGGTGTTAGAGAATGGAAAACTGGGAATAAAACTCTATGGTGAATCCATCAGGTCCCGGGACTTTACCACGTTTAATCAGACGAATAGCATTAGAAACATCCTGAATTTAACATCGGTGTCCAAGCAGGAGAAATCTATGTCAGGATTAGTAGGGGAAGAGATTGATGATAGATATCGAAAGGCATCCTGTTGAGTAGATTGAGATTCCGGGGTATAGAGGGTCTGAAAATATTGAGTAAATTCCGAAAGTATGTCTTCAGTTTTATGAATAGTTCTATTGGAGGAAGTAAGAAGAGAATCAATTTTAGAACGTTCTTTTCTAATTTTAAGATAATTAGCAAGAAGCTTTCCTGCCTTATTCCGACCACCATAATATTTGGCACTGGACTTTAAGAAATAGGAATTAGCAAGTTCTGTGGAAAGCTTATTGAATGCAAATGTATCTTTAACTATCTCATCAAGATCAGTCTTTGATTTGGAATTATAAAAGGCATATTCTAGTTGCTTAATACGAGAAAATTGTTTCTTGGAAGTAATGGAAGATAACTTGCGTTCCTGGGCCAAACGGAAATATTGAATTCCCTAGAGGCAGCTTTAAAAGTATCCCAAATAGTTTGAGGAGAAATATCAGGAGTTTCATTTTCAGAAAAAAATGTATTGATAAATTGTTCAAAGGCTTGTGTAAACGTGGAATCTAAAAGAAGTGCATTATTAAATCTCCATCTCTTAGTACCAGGAGTGAGTGGAAGGAGGTCTAAATCCATGGTAACTGGGGCATGGTCCGAAATTAATATAGAACTTATATCTGAGTGTATGAGGTGTTGAGCAAGTGCTTGAGATTTGAACAAATGGTCTATTCGAGATTGAGAAAAATTAACAGGGGAGAAGAAAGTATATTCCTGAAGAGTCGGGTTACATAATCTCCAAGCATCAATAACAGCCATATGACATATAGTAGATGTAAACTGGGAATGGATGTGTGAAGGAATAAAGTGAGTTTTGGCTCGCCTATCTAAAAAAGGATCATACACCATATTAAAATCACCACCTACTAATAAATAATCATGCTTATAAGTCATCAATTGAGACAGCATTTGGGGCCAAAATGATTTATCAGGATTGGTAGGTGCATATAAGTTAACAATGGTTAAAGGAATTTTATCAACAAGTAAAGAAACTGAAACCCATCTACCTTCATCATCTGAATTATGAGTGATAACTTGTATATCAAGGCGTTTATGACACAATATAGCAACTCCATTACGTTTCCCTGAACCAGGCGATGCAAAAATATGACCTCCCCATTGTCTTTTAGGTTTAGTGATTTCCTTATCTGAGATATGAATTTAAACTAGAAATATGTGTTAAAACCCTTTGACGTTTTATAGGGGAACCAAAGCATTTAACATTCCATGAAATAAACCTTAAAGCTAGCTATAACATATTAATATGATTTTAGATATTAAAACAAATAAGAGAAGGTTTCAAAATGCACAGAAGATATAAGAATATTAAGTTATAATCATGAAATTCGAATAGCATAGAGAAACAGATAGTATATGACAAAGAAATTGAAAGAATCAAGAGAGAAGAAGGAAAAACGAAAGTAATAAGAAAAGGAAATAGATGAAAGAGAATTAGAAAAATATGACCAATTGAACAGAAAACAGAGAGAAAAAATAAATTTGATAAGAAATATTTGATAAAAAATGAGGCAAGAAAACTGAAAAAAGAAAAGATAAGGAAGTTGAGGAAAGAAAAAGACAAAGACCATATAATGAAAGATAATGGAGAAAATAGCATGCACAAAAACATACATAAAAATCGAGGGTGGTGAGGCAACATAAGGGAACGACACAACCAACCGGAGATTCCAGGGCGGAAACGGGAGGGAGGAAGCACACCAACCAGACGGACTTGAAATCACATTGAAGTGAAATGAAAAAAATAATAGCACCTAACAAAAGAAAATACATGTTATATAAAATACAACATAGCACAGCTCATTACACATTACAAGCAACTAGGAATAAGCTTTAAATAGGATTATATAGAGTCAAAGAATAAAATGTAAAGGAACAACACCTGACAAAAGACATAATCTGTAAAATATAGTACAACACAACACAATATATATTTAAAGCAACAAGGAATTACATTTAAATTGGGATAATATAAATTCAAACAGTGGTTTTAGTAACTTCCATGTCTTTCTGTCTGCAATTGTCTAAAAAGCGTCGTAGTATAGTGGGGTCTTCATAAGTTGTAGTTTTATTCTTATAGGTAACTTTGAAAAGACACGGATGTGTAAGACCAAATCTGGCATTGATACTACGAAGTCCTGGTCTCATATCACCTCCACTGTTCAGTAGCAGGAAATCATCTTCGTGGTGAAAAAGCAAAATGGCGGGCGCGAGTCCTGAGAGGAGACGCGTTGGCTGATAAAACGAAGAAAAACAGTTCACCGCAGTGTCAGGGAGAAATTTGGCAGCCGCAGAGCAATAGTGGAGCACTTCATGTCTTCATGATGCCAGGTAGAGCGGTGCCGGATGTAGACATAGGTCAGGAAGGGCTTGACTCTCCCTGTCCACTGCGGAGCTCTACCCAGAGGCAGCCATCCCCGCCTGTGCCAAGCCACGCCCCCACATGCATATTTTAAAGTGATGACTTTGATGATGGTGCAGAGTGTGACCTCTACAGAATTAAGTGATATACTTGAGTACGACTGAACTCTGGGAGGTAAAGAGTGGAGAAATAGGGAAGCTGCACAGTGCCCAGCCTGCACATGTGAGGTCCCTAATATAAATTGTCACAGGAGGCAGAGGCAGGAACTCAGCCTGTAATACAAGATTTGTAGAAGTCGAATATTATTAGAAGAATAGAATCAAGCACATGCACCACCTTCCTTCTTCTTTAACCCAAAGCCGATGGGGTGGGGGCGTGGGCTGGCCATGACTGTAGATGGCCGCTTGACTCGTAGGCTCCGTGCAGGGATGGGCTGACAGCCACCGCACTTCCACGATGCAGCCCCCCGCCGATGGCTGATGGCGACCAAACTTCCTATCAAAGCGGTGGGGGCCTGATATACGGCTTTGCTACCCCTGCCACTTTCACCACAACACTAGCACGAGGGGCTGCGACATATGCCACCACAGAGGGCCCGGTTGAGGATGAACGTCACCACAGTCTCTGGGAAGGCCTGGAGGGCCTAATCACCAGTGGGCCACCTCGTTGCCTCCCTGCAATGATGGCCTCCGCCTCTCCTGTATAAGCGGTGGGGGCCGAATTCACAGCGTTACCCCCACTCCGATGCATTGACCGTGACCCGCTTCAGGGGCCGCAGCTCACACCACTCACCAGGGCCAGTCAGCGACCGAACTCAACAAAGCTGACCCGCCCGCTTTTCTGGCATTCCGGGCTGCCAACTGTCTTTAGAAGCGGAGCGGCAGGGATCTGAACAAGTACTGTATCTGCACCGGATCCCCTGCGAACACTGGGGAAGGGAGGCAAGGACCCATAACGCTGTTTCCTTTGCATTGCTGGCCCCAAGGATTACACCGACTGCGGGGACCTGAGACTCATCTCGTGGGTGTTATATATAATGTCCTTTCCTCACCCAGACAGAATCAGTTTGAGCCCTGTAGCAAACGTATGCCCAGGCTAAGTGACCAAACTCCATCTCTGCCGGTGGACCACACAAAGCCCCGGATACCATGCGGCCGGGCTTGCTGTGATTGCCGCTGGATCCCAAAGTGTGAGAAGGGCATCCACTGGATGCTGTCACTGTGCCCCCTGGCTCTTTGTCTCTTCTGCGTATTTGCCTTCTGCTCCTCTGTGCTACCTTCATGCAGATGTGTCGACCCCTCCACCGCAGCACATTTAAGGACACGGTATCCCTCCCTTCCGCCGGGATTCCCCGTTGGCGCTGACAGAGGACACGGCACCTTACCCATCTCGTGAGTAAAGATGCCCCCCTTCTCCTGCTTAGCAAAGGTCATGGCCCCAAGTGCAGTGACTGCGTGGAAGCTCTCGGCACATGGGGGCAAGTGACTGTGGTCTCCCTAACCACGGAGCACCATACACCTACCCCCCCATCACAGATCTTAACCCGCCAGCGGCAGGACCCCTGCTTAATCCTTGAATAGCCTGTGAAGGGTCAATACTGCAAACTAGGGGTTCCTATACATATACTGTCCTTCCACCAGGGACTAGACCGGCGGCCCTGGTGCCAACGCCCTCCCTCCGACCCACCACAGAAGGGTCCACCAAGGTTCAGGGGATGTCACCTGGCAATAACACGGGCAAGCCTGCCTGACAGCTGCTTTTTCAGAGGCCCTCAACTTGTCTCGCTCTACATCCACCCCCCCCGGCACAGCTCACTCTGCACCGGACCCGCCTCTATCCGCAGCCACGAATGCCCCGGACCCCACCATGGAGAGCATCTTGCAGGAGATCACCACTGTGGGTGCAGCACCTGGAGGGCATGGATGCGAATATTTCCTCTCTGACGTTGGAATCCAATTCCATCCGTTCAGACATTGCAAGTTTTCAGACCAAGGTGGACGGTCTGACACAGCGAGTTTCAGCAATGGAGGACCACATTAACACCCTACCGGAGCGAGAGCAAGACCTCCTAATCCTCCACAGCAGGGTCATAGATCTGGAAGACCGGAGCAGGTGAGACAACGTGCACTTTTTTGGATTTCCAAAGTCCGTGGAGGGGCTTGATGCCAAGACCTTCCTCAAAGATATGCTCCCGACACTCACCGGCCTAACCTTTGACCCACCCTTGGAAATACAGCGAGCCCATCCCATAGGTCCACCAAAGCAGGGGGCACCTGCATACCTATGGCCCCTCATAGCCTGTTTCTTACGACATGAACAAGCGAGACAGTTAATCTCGGCAGCCCGAATCCATGGCCCGTACGTCTACAAGGAGCACGAGGTACGGATGGCGGCGGATTTCTTCAGGCAGACGAACGAGCGCCGTAAAGCCTTCCTATCCCTCCTCCCCAAGCTTCTGCAGCTAGACATCAAATATGGAACCTGCTTGCTTCAGGATCACTAAAGATCAAAGGAATTGTTCGACCTGGAGGACCTGCGTTGCTTCCTTACTGCCCTCTCCACCCAGGACATGGACACTACCTCCCCTACTACTACGGAGGGGCAAGACCCATCAAATCTACCGAACACCACTACCCCCAGCGAATACCAGCGGAATCCCGGGGGCTCTCGACACAGGGGCAGGGATCACGATAGAGCAGCCGGATCTCAGGGAGACAGGAACCAGGCTCTCAAAGCGGTGGCTGAACTCACAAATGAGCAGGCTAGGGTCGAGTCACACGCTCCCTTGAAACCTACCCCTGCTCCAGAGGCCGGACCCTAAGATTCCAATGGCCGCGCTGACTTTGTTATTGAAAGGGGACAGCAGCCAGAGAACTGATGAATGAAGACAGCATACAGCGGAATACCAGCATGCCTTTTACAGCTTAATTCCTTCTTCCAGATTCAAAATGGACCGCCAGATCAACTCCATCACATCCTCCTGCTTCCACACCCTCCGCCTCCTACGCAAGACCTTCAAATGGATCCCCCTCGAACACAGAAAGACCGTCACACACGCCCTCATCACCAGCAGACTCGACTAGGGCAACGCACTCTACGCCGGAATCAACAAAAACCTCACCCGCAAACTTCAAAACATCCAGAACGCTGCCGCCAGACTAGTCCTCAACTTGCCACGACACTGCCACATCACCCAGCACCTGTGCACACTCCACTGGCTCCCCATCGAGGCAAGAATCACCTTCAAGATTCTCACCCACGCACACAAAGCCCTCCACAACACCGGACCAGTATACCTGAATAGCCGACTCACATTCCACGCACCCCAAAGGACCCTACGATCGGCCCAGCTCTCCTACGCCGTGGTCCCTCGCACCAGGAAGACCAGATCGGGCGGCCGCTCTTTCTCCTTCCTCCCGGCCAGAGCCTGGAACGCCCTCCCGCTCCACCTCAGACAGACGACCTCACTCCCGAACTTCACGAGGGACCTCAAAACATGGCTCTTCGATAGACCACCTCCTTGATGGACAGGACCCTGCGCCTCCCACCCCCCCCAGTGCCTTGAGACCCTCACGGGTGAGTAGCTGCGCTTAACAAACACATGATTGATTGATTGATCCTTTTGTTAATTGCTCCATGCCTTTCTGATTATTCTCTCTCTGCTCCTCATGTTCCAATGTTTGCTTAGCATGTATTTAATGTATTTCATAGTGATGTGCTCCGTGTGCAGACCCTGCATTCTTGTACCACGCCGTGTACCCACACATCACCTTTCCACCTAGGAGAGATTCGAAGAGGCCCACCACACCCCCCCATTCTACTACCCCCTTGACCCCCGTATCCTATTTGCCACGTGTCTAATCTCTTAGGGGACCCACATACAAGCGTGCCGGAACACTAACCTCCACCGCCCCTCTGTGCACACCTCCCAAGGCGTTGGCGCCTCAACATTGCGCCCTTCCATACACACACCTATGCATTCTCCACCCTGCCTGGACCCCGGAAGGGGCCGTCCATGCTCGCTGCTCCCGCCAGCCTAGACCGGCAGCACAAAGCTTAGGGCCCGAGCGATGTGCTCCTTGTTGCTCTTACTCCATGTAAACTGCCCACTTACCTTTCCCCTAGTCCCCCCTCTCTGTCCTGTGACCCCCCAGCGCATCCTAAAATCACAAGACCCCTCCCCCCGCCCGATCAGTCTCCACCTGCAGGTACCCCCACAGTGTGTCCGGTCCTTCCCTTCCCACCCACCCTACCATACCCTTCCTATCTGAGCCCCCCGTCCTTGTCTCTCCTGCCCGTTCTCTCCCATCCCTGCCCCACCTCCACTCGATCCCCACTCCCCCTGTGCACCCCCGCCCCGCTTTCTTCTCTCGGCCACTGCGCTACATCTCCTCTATTTGTACAACCCTCCCCCCGTTCTTGCCCACTGTTGGTCTGTAGACCCTCACCACCTGTGCCATATACACATCCTGGCGGGTTGCCTTTCTCCCCCTGTCTGACGACCGGCTCCCCACCCTTGTCTCCCCCCGCACCACTGTCCTTTCCCCCTAGAGACCTTGGGCTATCATGCCTGCACCCACATCATGCACGCAGCAACCCCTGCACGTCCTTTCTTGGAACATTCATGGCCTTACACACTACATTAAAAGGAAAAAGGTGCTAGCATACCTACAGGCCAAAAGAGCGGATATGGCCCTCCTACAGGAGACACATCTAGATTACCTAGAAGCTGACAAACTGCGTCATGACTGGGTGGGCAAAGTAATATATAGCAGCACATTGCGGTCCCCCACAGCCGCAATCAGCCCACAGCGAACATGCGGAGTAGCGATACTCATTCGCAAATCACTGCCCGTTACAGTGGTGAAGACTTGGTCTGACCCGGACTCCAGATATGCTTTTGTAAAGCTAATGGCAGAAGATGGGTTCCTCTGCGTGGGTTCCTCTACGGACCGACGGGGGATAAACGTGCCTTCTTACTCCAGCGAAACGATCTGCTAGTGGAGATCAATGCATCTAAATACATCATTGGCGGGGACTGGAACCTTGCCCGAGATGCGGTCCTCAATAGAACAGGCCCTCTATATAAAGGAAACAATGCAGACAGAGCCTTGATGGGAGACAACAAGTCTGACCATGGACTTGTGGATCACTGGCATCTCTGCCACCCGATGGACAAGGACTATACCTTCCTGTCATCGGTACATGGCACAAAATCCAGACTAGATTTTGTTCTCATCTTGCACCTGGTAGTGGCACTTGTTAGTGAGTCCCGTATCCTGGAAGCAGCCTTATCCGACCACTCTCTGGTCCTACTGTCATTGGACGTGGGCTTGGCCTCCCTGGGTTGTAAACCATGGTGCCTGAACGTACAAAGATATCGCTCCCCCAAATGGAGAAACTTTTCTTTCTGATATTCACGTAGGTCAAGATCCATTACTAGACCCAGCGATTTTAGCCAACTGGAGAAGTCAGGGCTTCCGCAAAATAGGAGATTTTTTACTGGGAGATTGGAGAAACTGGTCCAAAATAGAACCATTTCTTAAACATAGTAAAATTATTTAGCAATGGTCGTTTGTCAGGGTTAGAGGCTTTCTGTCGGAACGTAGCCCCACACATATTATCAACATCAGTGATCTAGTAGTGCATCTACTGGACCCTACATATCGCATTTCGATAAGTGGTTGGGCCTCCCTGTTCCGAACTCGAGGGGTAGACAAATTTTACCAGAAAGCACATAGAAAATGAGAAAATCAAGAAGGGCTGCATATCTCTACTAAAGATTGTTGAAAGAGGCTAACTTTAAACGTATGCAATTTTACTCTAAATGGTTGCTGTACCGTACACCGGACTTCTTGCATAAACGTAACCCCCAGATCTCGTCAAACTGTTTTCGATGTAATATGGAGGGTGGGGGGAACTGGACCCTTACCATCTGTGGGTGTTCAAAGCTAAATGGATTCTGGGAGATGATTAATAGATATTGTCATGACACACTGAACGTTCCACAGATACTGGATACCCAGACAATGGTTTTAGGATATTCTACGGATTTAACAGCAACCGCCCTTCAAAAAAAACCAGATATATACATCTTGGTCCTGGCCGCCCGGCCGCTGATTCTTCAAAGGTTGAGGTCGGAGGATATTCCAACTTTTTCACAGCTACTTAGTAAAGTAGGCAGGATTAAGGAGCACGAAAGAAAGTACACTTTAAGAGTGGGCTCCTATAGGAAGTTCAAGGCTTTATGGGAGAATTCGAGTTAAAATGTAGTCAGGGGTTGTTACGCTGCTGGAATGGATATATTTTTATAATGTTAAATCAGATTGTATGATCGTTGCAGTGAAATATTGCACTTTACGAATCTCGATGTTTTTACTGTATATGGTTTTAATATTTGCTCAATACATGTGGATATGCCGGGTGTGGCACTAATGTACTTTCTCTTTTTTAATATTACTGCACTAAGGATTGATGAATTATCTCTAAATAAAAATATTTAAATAAAAGATATCGCTCCCCCCAAGGTAAGGCTCAAATCCGAGCCCATGTCTCTGCATATATGTTGGATAATGAGCATTCCGTGGACTCTCACAGGATGCTCTGGGCGGCCGCGAAGGCAACCCTCCGTGGTCAGCTGATGAGAGATGCAGCCGTGGCCAACAAAGAAGCCTCCCTCCGTAGCACAGAGTTGGAGACACAGATCACCACCCTCAACTGCCTCTACTCTTCCCAGCCCACTATACCCAATCGCCACCAACTGGAACAAGCCTGCATGGCCCTCAACAGCCTCTACACCTCTCAGGCTGAGTATGTCTTACAGCACATATAAAGGAGACACTATGAGCAAGGGGAGAAGGCAGGGCGCTTACTAGTGGCCCAGCTCAGACAGCGTTAGGTAGCCATGGCCATACCGGTTATTAGATCAGCGTTTGGGGAGATATTTACCCGACCTCAGGCCATTGTTAATGAATTTGCGTCATTTTATGGAACACTCTATACGCCGGAGGCGCCGACAGATGAGGACCGAATTGCCACATTCCTCAAGAATGTCAACCTCCCACGTCTTACAGACAAGGGCCGCGAACTACAACCGTGGGACATTAGCAAGGAGGAGATAGCAGCAGCCATCTCTCCGCTACCCTACCACAGGGCCCCGAGAGAGGACGGCTTCCCCGCTGAATTCTACTGATGGGCAGGGGAGGAGGTAATCGACTCCCTCCACGCGGCCTCTCATGAAGCAGAGCGTTCAGCCTCCTTGGGATCCCTCTCTAATAAAGTGGTAATCACCATCCTCCCCAAGCCAGGAAGGGAACTGTTGCTGTGTGGCAGCTACCAACCAATTTCTCTCCTAAAATGACATTAAAATCCTTGCGAGCATAATGGTGCACGCTGAAAAGTGGTCCCCCCTTCCCTCATTCACAGCTCACAAGTTGGTTTTGTGCTGGGCCGTTCCTCCAGGAACCACTTACAAACCCTGGCACATACCCTCTGGACTGCCAGAGACCTACCGGAGGAAGCAGTGGCTCTATCCCTGGACACTGAAAAGGCATTCGACCGCATTGAGTGGGAGAACCTTTTTGCTACCATGAAACTGTTCAGATTGGCAGATTAGTTCATCTCTAAGGTACGACTGCTGTACGATTGTAAAAAGAACAATTGATGGACAGAATGCAGAACAATGTCATACATTCACCCCAGTACAGAGATCTGGGACTAAATCCATCGTTTTTTGCTCACCATGCCATTTCAGTTTGGACCCAGCCATATGCAAATCAGTCTTGACCCTGCGCCCAATGGGAACAGTCCAGCCCGAACTGCCAGGCCAGGTCCTCCCTGGACTGGAAACAGGCATCCTAGGACCGGTTTCGAGCTTTCAGCCCTCATCAGCCAGGATAGCTTGACTCCAGTGGCATGGAGAGCACGGGACCCACGTCTGGGCATACCCGTCCCACTCTGGGTGACAAATGCAAAAAGAACAATTGATGGACAGAATGCAAAACAATGTCATACATTCACCCCAGTACAGAGATCTGGGCCTAAATCCATCGTTTTTTTGCTCACCATGCCATTCCAGTTTGGACCCAGCCATATGCAAATCAGTCTTGACCCTGCGCCCAATGGGAACAGTCCAGCCGGAACTGCCAGACCAGGTCCTCCCTGGACTGGAAACAAGCATCCTAGGACCGGTTTCGGGCTTTCAGCCCTCATCAGCCAGGATAGCTTGACTCCAGTGGCATGGAGAGCACAGGACCCACGTCTGGGCATACCCGTCCCACTCGGGGTGACAAATGCAAAAAGAACAATTGATGGACAGAATGCAGAACAATGTCATACATTCACCCCAGTACAGAGATCTGGGCCTAAATCCATCGTTTTTTTGCTCACCAAGCATTCCAGTTTGGACCCAGCCATATGCAAATCAGTCTTGACCCTGCGCCCAATGGGAACAGTCCAGCACGAACTGCCAGGCCAGGTCCTCCCTGGACTGGAAACAAGCATCCTAGGACCGGTTTCGGGCTTTCAGCCCTCATCAGCCAGGATAGCTTGACTCCAGTGGCATGGAGAGCACGGGACCCACGTCTGGGCATACCCGTCCCACTCGGGGGTGACAAATGCAAAATGAACAATTGATGGACAGAATGCAGAACAATGTCATACATTCACCCCAGTACAGAGATCTGGGCCTAAATCCATCGTTTTTTTGCTCACCATGCCATTCCAGTTTGGACCCAGCCATATGCAAATCAGTCTTGACCCTGCGCCCAATGGGAACAGTCCAGCCCGAACTGCCAGTCCAGGTCCTCCCTGGACTGGAAACAAGCATCCTAGGACCGGTTTCGGGCTTTCAGCCCTCATCAGCCAGGATAGCTTGACTCCAGTGGCGTGGAGAGCACGGCACCCACGTCTGGGCATACCCGTCCCACTCGGGGTGACAAATGCAAAAAGAACAATTGATGGACAGAATGCAGAACAATGTCATACATTCACCCCAGTACAGAGATCTGGGCCTAAATCCATCGTTTTTTTGCTCACCATGCCATTCCAGTTTGAACCCAGCCATATGCAAATCAGTCTTGACCCTGCGCCCAATGGGAACAGTCCAGCCCGAACTGCCAGGCCAGGTCCTCCCTGGACTGGAAACAAGCATCCTAGGACCGGTTTTCGGCTTTCAGCCCTCATCAGCCAGGATAGCTTGACTCCAGTGGCATGGAGAGCACGGGACCCACGTCTGGGTATACCCGTCCCCCTCGGGGTGACAAATGCAAAAAGACCAATTGATGGACAGAATGCAGAACAATGTCATACATTCACCCCAGTACAGAGATCTGGGCCTAAATCCATCGTTTTTTTGCTCACCATGCCATTCTAGTTTGGACCCAGCCATATGCAAATCAGTCTTGACGCTGCGCCCAATGGGAACAGTCCAGCCCGAACTGCCAGGCCAGGTCCTCCCTGGACTGGAAACAAGCAACCTAGGACCAGTTTCGAGCTTTCAGCCCTCATCAGCCAGGATAGTTTGACTCCAGTGGCATGGAGAGCACGGGACCCACGTCTGGGCATACCCGTCCCACTCGGGGTGACAAATGCAATAAGAACAATTGATGGACAGAATGCAAAACAATGTCATACATTCACCCCAGTACAGAGATCTGGGCCTAAATCCATCGTTTTTTTGCTCACCATGCCATTCCAGTTTGGATCCAGCCATATGCAAATCAGTCTTGACCCTGTGCCCAATGGGAACAGTCCAGCCGGAACTGCCAGACCAGGTCCTCCCTGGACTGGAAACAAGCATCCTAGGACCGGTTTCGGGCTTTCAGCCCTCATCAGCCAGGATAGCTTGACTCCAGTGGCATGGAGAGCACAGGACCCACGTCTGGGCATACCCGTCCCACTCGGGGTGACAAATGCAAAAAGAACAATTGATGGACAGAATGCAGAACAATGTCATACATTCACCCCAGTACAGAGATCTGGGCCTAAATCCATCTTTTTTGCTCACCATGCATTCCAGTTTGGACCCAGCCATATGCAAATCAGTCTTGACCCTGCGCCCAATGGGAACAGTCCAGCACGAACTGCCAGTCCAGGTCCTCCCTGGACTGGAAACAAGCATCCTAGGACTGGTTACGGGCTTTCAGACCTCATCAGCCAGGATAGCTTGACTCCAGTGGCATGGAGAGCACGGGACCCACGTCTGGGCATACCCGTCCCACTCGGGGGTGACAAATGCAAAATGAACAATTGATGGACAGAATGCAGAACAATGTCATACATTCACCCCAGTACAGAGATCTGGGCCTAAATCCATCGTTTTTTTGCTCACCATGCCATTCCAGTTTGGACCCAGCCATATGCAAATTAGTCTTGACCCTGCGCCCAATGGGAACAGTCCAGCCCGAACTGCCAGTCCAGGTCCTCCCTGGACTGGAAACAAGCATCCTAGGACCGGTTTCGGGCTTTCAGCCCTCATCAGCCAGGATAGCTTGACTCCAGTGGCGTGGAGAGCACAGGACCCACGTCTGGGCATACCCGTCCCACTCGGGGTGACAAATGCAAAAAGAACAATTGATGGACAGAATGCAGAACAATGTCATACATTCACCCCAGTACAGAGATCTGGGCCTAAATCCATCGTTTTTTGCTCACCATGCCATTCCAGTTTGGACCCAGCCATATGCAAATCAGTCTTGACCCTGCGCTCCAATGGGAACAGTCCAGCCCGAACTGCCAGGCCAGGTCCTCCCTGGACTGGAAACAAGCATCCTAGGACCGGTTTTCGGCTTTCAGCCCTCATCAGCCAGGATAGCTTGACTCCAGTGGCATGGAGAGCACGGGACCCACGTCTGGGCATACCCGTCCCCCTCGGGGTGACAAATGCAAAAAGAACAATTGATGGACAGAATGCAGAACAATGTCATACATTCACCCCAATACAGAGATCTGGGCCTAAATCCATCGTTTTTTTGCTCACCATGCCATTCCAGTTTGGACCCAGCCATATGCAAATCAGTCTTGACCCTGCGCCCAATGGGAACAGTCCAGCCCGAACTGCCAGTCCAGGTCCTCCCTGGACTGGAAACAAGCATCCTAGGACCGGTTTCGGGCTTTCAGCCCTCATCAGCCAGCATAGCTTGACTCCAGTGGCGTGGAGAGCACGGGACCCACGTCTGGGCATACCCGTCCCACTCGGGGTGACAAATGCAAAAAGAACAATTGATGGACAGAATGCAGAACAATGTCATACATTCACCCCAGTACAGAGATCTGGGCCTAAATCCATCGTTTTTTTGCTCACCATGCCATTCCAGTTTGGACCCAGCCATATGCAAATCAGTCTTGACCCTGCGCCCAATGGGAACAGTCCAGCCCGAACTGCCAGTCCAGGTCCTCCTGGACTGGAAACAAGCATCCTAGGACCGGGTTTCGGGCTTTCAGCCCTCATCAGCCAGCATAGCTTGACTCCAGTGGCGTGGAGAGCACGGGACCCACGTCTGGGCATACCCGTCCCACTCGGGGTGACAAATGCAAAAAGAACAATTGATGCACAGAATGCAGAACAATGTCATACATTCACCCCAGTACAGAGATCTGGGCCTAAATCCATCGTTTTTTTGCTCACCATGCCATTCCAGTTTGGACCCAGCCATATGCAAATCAGTCTTGACCCTGCGCCCAATGGGAACAGTCCAGCCCGAACTGCCAGGCCAGGTCCTCCCTGGACTGGAAACAAGCATCCTAGGACCGGTTTGGGCTTTCAGCCCTCATCAGCCAGGATAGCTTGACTCCAGTGGCATGGAGAGCACGGGACCCACGTCTGGGCATACCCGTCCCCTCGGGGTGACAAATGCAAAAAGAACAATTGATGGACAGAATGCAGAACAATGTCATACATTCACCCCAGTACAGAGATCTGGGCCTAAATCCATCGTTTTTTGCTCACCATGCCATTCCAGTTTGGACCCAGCCATATGCAAATCAGTCTTGACCCTGCGCCCAATGGGAACAGTCCCGCCCGAACTGCCAGGCCAGGTCCTCCCTGGACTGGAAACAAGCAACCTAGGACCGGCTTCGGGCTTTCAGCCCTCATCAGCCAGGATAGCTTGACTCCAGTGGCATGGAGAGCACGGGACCCACATCTGGGCATACCTGTCCCACTCGGGGTGACAAATGCAAAATGAACAATTGATGGACAGAATGCAGAACAATGTCATACATTCACCCCAGTACAGAGATCTGGGCCTAAATCCATCGTTTATTTGCTCACCATGCCATTCCAGTTTGGACCCAGCCATATGCAAATCAGTCTTGACCCTGCGCCCAATGGGAACAGTCCAGCCCGAACTGCCAGTCCAGGTCCTCCCTGGACTGGAAACAAGCATCCTAGGACCGGCTTCGGGCTTTCAGCCCTCATCAGCCAGGATAGCTTGACTCAAGTGGCATGGAGAGCACGGGACCCACGTCTGGGCATACCCGTCCCACTCGGGGTGACAAATGCAAAAAGAACAATTGATGGACAGAATGCAGAACAATGTCATACATTCACCCCAGTACAGAGATCTGGGCCTAAATCCATCGTTTTTTTGCTCACCATGCCATTCCAGTTTGGACCCAGCCATATGCAAATCAGTCTTGACCCTGCGCCCAATGGGAACAGTCCAGCCCGAACTGCCAGGCAAGGTCCTCCCTGGACTGGAAACAAGCATCCTAGGACCGGTTTCGGGCTTTCAGCCCTCATCAGCCAGGATAGCTTGACTCCAGTGGCGTGGAGAGCACGGGACCCACGTCTGGGCATACCCGTCCCACTCATGGTGACAAATGCAAAAAGAACAATTGATGGACAGAATGCAGAACAATGTCATATATTCACCCCGGTACAGAGATCTGGGCCTAAATCCATCATTTTTTTGCTCACCATGCCATTCCAGTTTGGACGCAGCCATATGCAAATCAGTCTTGACCCTGCGCCCAATGGGAACAGTCCAGCCCGAACTGCCATGCCAGGTCCTCCCTGGACTGGAAACAAGCATCCTAGGACCGGTTTCGGGCTTTCAGCACTCATCAGCCAGGATAGCTTGACTCCAGTGGCATGGAGAGCACGGGACCCACGTCTGGGCATACCCGTCCCCCTCGGGGTGACAAATGCAAAAAGAACAATTGATGGACAGAATGCAGAACAATGTCATACATTCACCCCAGTACAGAGATCAGGGCCTAAATCCATCGTTTTTTTGCTCACCATGCCATTCCAGTTTGGACCCAGCCATATGCAAATCAGTCTTGACCCTGCGCCCAATGGGAACAGTCCAGCCCGAACTGCCAGGCCAGGTCCTCCCTGGACTGGAAACAAGCAACCTAGGACCGGTTTCGGGCTTTCAGCCCTCATCAGCCAGGATAGCTTGACTCCAGTGGCATGGAGAGCACGGGACCCACGTCTGGGCATACCCGTCCCACTCGGGGGTGACAAATGCAAAAAGAACAATTGATGGACAGAATGCAGAAGAATGTCATACATTCACCCCAGTACAGATATCTGGGCCTAAATCCATTGTTTTTTTGCTCACCATGCCATTCCAGTTTGGACCAAGCCATTTGCAAATCAGTCTTGACCCTGCGCCCAATGGGAACAGTCCAGCCCGAACTGCCAGGCCAGGTCCTCCCTGGACTGGAAACAAGCATCCTAGGACCGGTTTTGGGCTTTCAGCCCTCATCAGCCAGGATAGCTTGACTCCAGTGGCATGGAGAGCACGGTACCCACGTCTGGGCATTCCCGTCCCACTCGGGGTGACAAATGCAAAAAGAACAATTGATGGACAGAATGCAGAACAATGTCATACATTCACCCCAGTACACAGAGATCTGGGCCTAAATCCATCGTTTTTTTGCTCACCATGCCATTCCAGTTTGGACCCAGCCATATGCAAATCAGTCTTGACCCTGCGCCCAATGGGAACAGGCCAGCCCAAACTGCCAGGCCAGGTCCTCCCTAGACTGGAAACAAGCATCCTAGGACCGGTTTCGGGTCTTGGGCTCACTGTGCCACTGGAATCAAGCTATCCTGGCTGAAGAGGGGTGAAACCCCGAAACCGGTCCTAGGATGCTTGTTTCCGGTCCAGGGAGGACCTGGCTTGGCAGTTCGGGCTGGACTGTTCCCATGAGGCACAGGGTCAAGGCTGATTTGCATATGGCCAGGTCTAAACTGGGGTGGCATGGTGAGCAAAAGAATGATGGATTTAACCCAGATCTCTTGACTGGGGTGAATGTTTTGATTTGTTCTGCATTCCGTCCATCAATTGTGTGTCTTTTGCTTTCTCGCCCTAAGTGCGCCAGGTATGCCCAGACGTGGGTCCTAACTTTGCGTCCTTGTCCGATACAAGGTGAATTGGTATAAGAGCGAAGCCCTCCCACTTTCGACCTGTACCAAGATCGCAACCATCCATGGATTCTCGATCCGTTGGAAAGCCTCCCAGTTGAAATATCTGGGCATCCTGGTTATTAGGGGCCTAGCCGAAATGCCGCAGACAACCTGACCCACCTCATCACACAGATGAAACAGGACTTTGAAAAATGGTCCCTATTCGGTTGTTCTATGTGGGGCAGGGGGCAGGCGGTAAGTTTGGTCACGCTGCTGCGCTTAACCTACACACTCGGCATGCTCCACATCACGGTTCCACTAACCATGCAACGTCTCATCGATTCCTGGATATGAGCCTTCGTGTGGGGGTCTATTCGACCCCGACTAGCCGCAGCCAAACTGATGGTGCGCTGATCCTGTGGCGGCCTGGGCCTACCGTTGATGGAACACTATTCTCTGGCCCTACACCTTTCTCAACTCGCCTATTTAATGCCAGGCATCTCTGACCACCCACAATGGGCTTGCACCAAAAGCTCACTTCTCTCTGGTGGCTATGGACTTGGCCTTCTTTATGGGACCCACACCCACACCCCCCCCAACCTTCACACCCCCACCCAGTGCTGCAGGCCATGTCCAGAGCTTTGGTCTGTGCCCACCGCCTCTTCGGAGTAGATCATCGACTACATAACAGGGCACCATTATGGAGTAATGCCGGCCTCTGCATTGACAGCTGGACCATTTTCTGGTCGCAATGGGCTGAAGCCGGTATTCTCACGCTAGACCAGGTATTGCTTGACGGAGACTTGAAACCTTTTAACCACCTGGTGGAGGAATTTGGCCTTCACCCGCGACAGGCCTGGCACTACCTGCAATTGCAGCACTGTCTGCGGCGTTGCCTGGGGCCTCGCCTATGGTCCCTGTCGTCTTCTCCAGTGGTGGACTATTTGCACACATGGCGCAACATAGGGACGTGATGTCAGGGCTATACAACGCACTCACGATCCACCTCTTTTCACAACCCCTATCTTGTAGCCTCCACACCAAGTGGCAAAACCGCCTCCAGATCACCATTGAGGAGGAGGACTGGCCTGAAGTCCTGGAAGCCCTGGTCAGAGGCGCACGGGAAGCCCAACTGAAATTTTGCCTGTTCAAGTTGCTCCATGAGTGGTACCGCAAACACTGAAGAGGGCGGGTCTCCTGCCTCATTCTAACTGCTGGAGGTGCGCGGCCACCCAATGCGATCCCACCCACATCTTATGCGACTGCCCTTCAATCCAATCTTTCTGGTCCTACGTGGCGGATACCCTGGGGACATCCATGCCCTTAAAGCTCCCCCTTACCCCTATTCTTTTAAATGTTCCTGGAAGCGCGCCTGAATTATCTTGACCGCAACGCCACCTCCTACACACGGAGCTGTCCACAGCCAAGCTCTGCATCCTACGCCAATGGCGCTCACCCCTGTCTCCCTCTCAGGAGGCCTGGATGGTGGCAATGATACAGACAGCATCCTATGAGCACGTCATCTATGGCCTGCAAGACCAGACCGACATGTTCACCCAGACGTGAGCGCCTTTCCTCCAGAATACTCCATAAAATTGAGTGCATTGGCAATGACCCTCCCCTCCTTTTTTTTACGCTTAAAACTAACTCAGCAAAAAAAACCATGTCTGGGGCAGTGACACTGACCCCCTCCCTCTACCGCCCGGGCTGGGATCTCGACCTTTGCAACCGCTTTCACAGCCCCCCCACTGACCACGCCCCTCTTCTTCCCATCTGACCCCCCTTTTTCACTTGCCCTATATCTCCCCCATGTATTTTCCCCTTCCTTAACCCCATCCTTTCCCCCTATCCATACCCACCTCCCCCTCATGCCTCCCCTCCCCTCTTCTCCCCCCCACCGGGCACGCAGACTACTGAATCCCACTCTCACTGATGGAGACCCCAAATGCCACATTTCTGCACATTGGACGCGCCTCCGCACTGGGGTCACAGAACACACCACTTCCTCTCTGCCTCCCCAGTCTTCCACCCTGCTCCTCCTTCCCCCGCTCTCCTCCCTTCCTCCCAGTTGTGCCATTTTTTCCCATAGCCAGAGACCTGCGGCCTACCCCACCTTGCGATACAGCCGACGATCTCCCACCCCATCTAGGTTTCTCCTTTTCACCTCGGCACTTGCTCCATGCTCACACAATGGGCATTTGGCCCCTTTCTCTTCCCATCCCCCTAACCCCTGAAACTGTAATTCAACAGAGCCCCTACACCGATTGTGCTGGGTGACTGTCAAAACCCACCACACCGCAATCAACAGCCGAGTTCCGCCACACTGTAACAGGGTGAAGGCGGAATAACTGAAAAACTGGATACCAGATCTTCATCACCGGTCCGCACCAAACCCCTTGCATCCCAGCCGCTCCCCTTCCCTTCCCCCCCTTCTCGCCTGCTTCTCCCTCCTTCCCATGTGTTTCCTTTATATTGCACCAATCAATGTTATAGTCCACCGCTGTATTACACCTGAATTTGAATTCCTATCGTATATCTTTATTGCAATAATAAAAAATCACGACACACAGAAAGCTGATGGGGTATCTTGGAATATGGTCCAAGATTTGAGAGTCATTAATATGATGGTGATCCCCAGTCTCCCCATTGTCCCAAATCCTGTCATGAATATGTCCCAGATCACTGCCACAGTAGGATGGTATATTGACATAGATCTTTGTTCCACATTTTTTTCAATATCAATTCACAAAAACAGCCATTCTTTATTTGTTCTCACATTCAAAAATATGGAGTTGTATTGGCAGTGAACACCCCAATGGCACACCGATTCACTGTCCATTGTCTCTCAAGCCCTTCATGAGGATCTAGAATCTTTGCTTCTTGCTCATGGATCCGTGTTGTATCAGTATATTGATGACTTGATGTTTGCCTCACCTATGATAGAAGCATGCAAATGGGATACAATTACTTTAATGAATCGTTTGGCTCATGGAGGGCATAAGGTCTCCCTTGCAAAACTCCAGTGTTGATTTAACAGTCTAAAGTGATCTCTTTAGGGCACAAGTTAGAGAAAAGGATAGCATCCCAGGACAGGATGACAGCTGTGTTACAGATGGCCCTGCCCCATATGCAGAGAGAGGTGAGGGGATTCCTTGGGATGGTGGGATACTGCAGACAGTGAATTCATAACTTTTCCCACATAGCCCACCCCCTTTACCAATTGACAAAGAAGGAAATCTCTGATCCAGTGTCCTTGTTGGAGTGTCTAAAGTTATTTGTAGACCCTAAACATGCTTTCTGTTCATCCCCAGCCCTGGTTATGCTAGATTATGATAAAGGTTTTCCCTTGTACTGTACTTAGACCGAGGGGCACTATTTCTGTCCTGGCACAATGGCATGATGATCAACAGCACACAGTTGCATATTTTTCCGCTTGTTTGGATCCTGTAGCGGAAGCTCTGCCAGGGTGCTCGAGAGGTGTTCCCAGAGTGGTGATGGCTGTGAAACTGTCTGATTATATTGTGTTGGGGCTCGCTGTAATATTAGATGTAGGCCACACAGTTGATGTAAAACACATCATTTGACAGATGCCCAACTTACACCTTATGAAATAAACTTGCTTGCTACTCCTATCATATCTTTAGAAAGATGCCGATTTTTTAATGTTGCTACATTGTTGCCTTTGCCATTCAAGCAAGATGATGAAGATCATGATTAAAGACAGATGACTGGATTGTGTACAAAACCTCGTCCAGACATAAGAAGTTAACCCTTGGAACATTGTGTTAATGTCTTGTTTTTAGATGGGTCATGATTAAGAGAACACAGGAAGTTTAAGACCTACATATGCTGTTTGCACCAGTGAAAGTGTAATTGAAGCCTCTTCTTTTCAACCATCAAAAGTCGCAGAATAGGTCTTTCTCCTGAAGGCCTGCTGTTGAGCAAAAATGCATTAACATGACAATTTATACTAATTCTCTTTCTGGGTTTGGTGTGGTGCATGCTTTCATCGCAGAGAAGGTTTATGACCTCAACTGGTACTCCAACATGCAATGACCCCCAAGTGTTAGATTTGTTGTGTGCACTACAAATGCCATCTCGGATAGCTGTTGTGAAATGTGTAGCACATCGAAGAGGGTCAGATAAAGTTTTGAGGGGAAATAATTTTTGCAGACAGTGGCCAGGTTTTACACATTAAATACCTCTGCTGAGTATGCCTCTCTATTTTCAGCAGTAACCCTCCCCAACTTAACTACATTTACAATGGAAGAAGTCCTGAACATTCCGAATGATGCAAGACAAGAGGAAAAGCAGGAATGGGAGCAAAGAAGATTGCTGAAGTGGTTGGGTGAATCCAGAAAGAAGGGTTGTGTTGCTTAAGTCTTTGTTATCACTGATGGTGAAGTGATTCCACGGGCCTACCCACACAGGTACAAAATGTAATGACAGCTAGTTTCAAAATATATTGTGGAAGAAACTCTTTTGAAAATGTGGCCAAGACTATTGCTAACAGTGTCTGGTTTGTTAGAGAAACAACGTGTGTAAAGGAATTGGGATCATTTCTAATCATTCCCCTCTTGCCCAAAGAACCATTTTTGAGGTTGTAGTTTAGCTTTATAGAGATGCCACTCTGCAGAAGACACAGATACGCACTAACAGTGATCTCCATTTTCTCGAGTTGGATGGAGGGCTATGCAACATGCAGGTGTGGTGAAATGACTGTGACAAAACTTCTACTTAAGGGATTTAGACCCAGATCTCTGTACTGGGGTGAATGTTTGACATTGTGCAGCTTTCTGTCCATCAATTGTTCTTTTTGCATAAGGAACTGATCCAGCGGTACGGGTTGCCAATGTACATAGAGAGTGATGACGGCAGACATTTCCAAAAGCGAAATCGTGAAGCTAGCATGTGAGGCTGTCAGTAACTGATGATTTGGTCATTGACCATTGCAAAAGACCATCTCATGTGGTGAAACAGATCCAGCAAGCAATCCAGATACCCTTGGCTGCTGCCTGTCATAGTCTAGAACCCGGAGACTGGGTCCTAGTAAATCACGTCCAGATAAGCTGCCTCCAGCCCCTCGGAAAGTGCCCTACCAGTACCCGTTGGTAACGAAGGCTACTGTGAAATGTCTTGGATACTCGCATCACATACTCAAAAAGTGAGAGCACCAGAGGAGGGTAGCAAGGTCTCCAAGACACCAAAGTTTAGCTGCCCAATTCAATGGTCACTGCCAGAAATGATAAATCAGGTAGGTGGCCAAGTAACAAGAATCCAACAGAAAAGTGTTGTTGAAACCAGTCAATGAAGGAAGCAATGAAGTTTCAGGGACAGATGATAGTTCTGATCAGGATGGGGGCCTCATTTGACACCCACACAATTGAACTGATCCTTGCATTGCTGATACAAATTATCCACCCAGTGAAAAAGTATAGGTCCTCCACTCCAGCGATCCTTCAAAAGATGCAAAAAAATAATGAAAAAGAAATGCGTTCTTATAAAAAAATGAGTATAAAGAAAACACATATGTTCAGCTGATCATAACGCACTACTCGATTATAAATGTGTCCAACTGTTGGGTGCGCACTCACAGGGAAGCCTCCTTGGTTAACCCCTTGGCCGCGGCGGTAATTCCCCTGGTCTTAATTTTGGTGCTGCCTCATATTTAAGCTGCCCTTGTAAATATGGAGCAGCGTCAAAATCAATGGGTGTTGCAGTAAAACGCCAACCACAACACCCATTACCCACCCCTTTCACGCTAAGTATAGCGTGAAAGGGGGCCTTATTCAGAAGGCGGCGTTAAGTCACGTTGAGTGGATTAACGTTGCCTTGTGAATAAGGCGAAGCGCCTATCACCACCACAACGTCAGAAAAAGTGACGTTGTGATGCCGATAGGGTCTTGTAAATATACCCTCAAGAATTTAAAGGATTAGATGACAAACCGAAGGAAATTAAATTTGCAAAACCTAAGGATGTACAACAGACAAAGGGGGATGTTAAGATTCCATAATGAACGTAATTGAGGTAAAATGATTCACTACTAACACATGCAGCTTTGAATCTACGGGATTAAAGGCTAGAAACACTCTACAGAGTCTGCAAGGGAAATGTAAAGGTGGGTGAAAGTAAGTGCACACATGCCAAAACAAATTATGTGCTACAATGAGATTTGTATCATGTTTGTGGAAAGAATGCTTACTTCTCCTTACCAGCTGGGTTGGATGGTTCCTGTTATCTAGCTTTAGTATCCTCACATATATATATTACACAAAATAATTGAGAGACATTCACTTTTATCACCAAAGGAGGAACACATGGGAGGACAGCTTAGACATTTTTTCAGTCATGGTTACTCCACTAGGGATAGCACTGTACGTAGCAAGAATAAGGCAACAAGCTCAAAGAATTAAAATATTGGCTGAAGACACCGGTGCTTCTTTAACTAATATTACTGAAGAAATAATTGGCATGTGCATCATGATTTTGAAGAACAGAATGGATTTGAATCTGATTTTAGCAAAGGAGGGTGGAATCTGTAAAGGAATTAGCGAACAGTATTAGACTTTTATCCCTGACAATACGCAGAACGTACAAGATCTATTATTTGAAATTTCAAAGGTTTCACAAAAAGAACATGAGATGACCAAATCAGGATTTTGGAAAAAAAATCAGGAATTAGCTAGGCAGTTGGGGGAAGTGGACGGTAGGACTTCTGAAATAGGTGATTATTGTATTCTTGCATTTGCTTCTACTAATATGTGTAGGGCCTAGCTTATGCTCAGTGTGTTCAAGTATGGGTATAAATTCCCAAAGGTGATAAGACAATTAGGAGGGGAAATTAAAGAATGAATATAAATTCCATAAACATGCCTAGTGTTGGAATGATATTAAATGACATTGAGAGGTAAGAAGGTTGGCACACAGTGCCAAACGAAGGGAAATGCAGGCACCTAGGCCACAACCGAATCCATCTTGTTTGTGTCATGTGAACTCATTATTGCAGCAATAATACAGGCATTTTGTTGGCATTCCGTTGGAGCTCCCATGTTATTCAGCTGAAATCTTTGCTTTCAAATGATCCTGTTCATGAATCTATTTAAATTTTGGGCATCCAAAAGTGAGTGGTTTGTCATCTCCCTGAATGTTGGTTTCTTTATGGAAATAATTTTTTAGTGAAGATGACACTCTACAACAGCCATTTTTGATGATTCATGTATTAGTGTTTTAGGGCCTAATCTTCTTGAATCATCCCGAGTCTGTGGCGGTGGTTGTTAAACTGCCTGATTATACTGTGTTAGGACTTGCTGTAACATTAAATGTAGCCCACACAGTTGAAATTTTGGTAAAATACGAAGGGGTATATTTACAACGAAATTGTGCAATGCCGCCAGCAAATCTGCTGCGCCTGGCTGCGCCATTTAAAAAACGCAGGGATGCGCCCTATTAACAAGAATATAGCCCATTCCTGTTGTCCCCCCTGCGCAGGCTCTAGAAAAGCTGCCTAGCACCAACACAGGGACCCTTGCGCCATGGTGCAAGGGTCCCTGCATTGCAGGGATGATTGATTATATGCAGGAAGGGACACCTTCCTGCACATAAACAATCATTAATGGCAATTTGATCCTTCTATGTGTGCTGTAAAATGCAGCACACATAGATAGAGAAAAAGGCAAGGCAAGGTGTCCCTTCCTGCACAAAAACAACATGATTTCAATGCAGGCACCCTTGCGCCATGGTGCATGGATTCCTGCTTTGGCGCTAAGCAGCTATTTGGGCACCAGTGCAGTGAATGAGAACAGGACTGCACCGTATATCATAAATACAGCACATTCCTACCCTTTTCTTTTGACACAGGGCAGCGCAGCAAATTGACGTGCAGCCCAGCCCTGCGTCAAATTGTTGTAAATAAGCCCCTCCGTGCTTAATGAAAATGATTGTTGCTATGCCTTCTCTTATTCATCACAGACATAATTCACTCTCATGACTTTGATGAGGAATAGTGGGGACATTGTAATTTGGATTTCCAGCACGTAATCAAATGATGTTATGCCTTTGGTATAGAAAGAACTTTGGGGGCAGTCAATGAGAATGGCACACTTCTTTAATGAATAACCAAGAACTATACAATGCATCTGAAAAAGATAATTTAATTAAGATGAAAATTAGTTAAAATAACAGCTGCACGTGCAAAGAATTATGTGAAATTTAAAACAAATGAGATGAAAAAAGACAAGCAATTTAAATGTGCAGACTGCGCTAGGCAGCCATAGTTATTAGTGTAGGCCGCAGAAATGCAAGTTTTTTTTTAGCTAGCAGTGAACTCGGAAATATTGAAATGTGCACAATACAATTTAGAAACTTAATGTTAATGTGACATGCTTAGAAATGTTCGTCATAACTGCAGAATGTTTCAGTTTAACAAATGTATTACATTTTGCTAAGATTGTGATAACTTCCTATTTACCCCATATTTCAGATAATGCTTCAATAGAATAGTTGTACATATTAAAACAGTATTTCTTGTGCGTGTTAATGATATGCATTACTCAACAGTATTTGGCAAGCTGATGTTTCTTTTCTTTAGCATCGTTCATTGTGTACGCGATGAAACATTAAAATTTGAAGGTTAAATTATGTTCGATGTCCATAGGAATGGAGGTCTATGAACCAAAAGGCTACGTATGTAAGAAGGCTAAAGCAAACTTTGTGATAAAACTTATCAAGCTGCATGCTATTTCGTGAGAAAGGAAGAGCTGAACTCACTCTCAGGTAAATGCTGTTACCCAATTGGATCCGAGGAGGAGAGACCTGCTACATATTTTGCAACATTATTTTTGCCTTTTACATTAGTGTGTGCGCCTAGTTAGTGTCAGGGCCATTATTTTTGCATACTTTATCCTGCTAACTTTTCAATACACCTTTTTCCAGAGACCCATTCCCTTGTCCCTTTTTGACATCTGTGGCTAGTGTCGCTGCGTTCTTCCTTTGGCATATTATTGATGCTCGATTTTGACACATTGCTACTGCATGTTTTTGCTCAAATTATTGAGACTCAGCTGAGTTTCATAAACTACCCTTAATGGTATGTTTGGCTGCTTTAATCGAATTTTGAGCTTTATACTCTCTTTATCTCACTCTTTTCCTTTGAATTTGAACTCGTCATAAGTTCTACTAACTTTAAATTCTGATCCTGTTCTTTAAAATAGGGATTCTGGTGATTTATAAATGCATCATTTGATTAATTATTTGTTCTAACCATTCTTTTTGATGAAATTTCTGTAAACTTACTTGATTTAGTGACTAATTTGAATAAAAAGAATAAAAAACTTACTAATACTTACTGATCTCCTAATGTGAAAGCTTTTAAAACTATTTCAAAATCTCATCTTTGACTGAACATTAGAATTGTCATTGTGATTTAATTTATGATGATGAAATAGCTCCTTGTTCAAAACACGGTGGCAAAGGTCCATCATGAAGCCAGCGCAGTATTGGGGCTTAACCCTGAAATTGATGGTAAGAAAAGGTTGAACCATAATATTTAAATTTTGCTACAGCTCCAAGCTATCACATCCACTCAAAAAGAATATGGGAACAAAGTGAGTAAGGAAGCAGGCATTGACAGACTAGATTTGCAACAGGGAGCTCAATTGTAACAAGTCCTTAAAAATGTGCTGTACCATTAGGTAACATATTTTCTAAAAAACTAAACAAATTAAAAATCTGGGGACCTCCTTGCCTGTCTTTTGGGTGAGGTGTCACATCAAGAGTGAACAACTTTGATGTGGAAAATCGATGAGGGTGCAATAAACTTTCTATGTGGTGTCTGTATAACACAAACATAAACAAGAGGAACACTGCACAGGGTCAAAGGCAAAGATACAGTCAACAAATGATTGGAAGGATAGCTAGGTCAATGCAGTATTCTTTAAAGAGATGTGTTTCAACCTCTCATAATTTGGAGCAGGGTTGGGGTAGTTGTGATGGATCATGGATGTATAGCTGAAGAAGGTCTATATGTGCTGTTTTTTTGTAAAGCATATACCAAACAATGTGCTCGTTGGATAATCCCCCTTTGTCGCTGGTTGGGTAGTACTGATCTCCATATATTGTTAAGATTAAGTGGGGCCAACACGCATGATTGTATTGTTTATTCTATTACTGGCTACTTGTCCTCGATCTCGTATACCAGGCTGAAGGCTTTGAAACGAGGTGGATACAGGAAAATCCTATTGCCTTTCTCTTTTTAAGATAAGACCTGAATTTTATGAATGTAGTTCATTTTGTATATGAAGTTGGCTACTTATTAGTAGGCATGTATTTGGTTTAACTACAAAAATTTAACTCTGCAAGTGTTTAAGCGTTTGGTTCACTGAACATTACTTTTACAAAATGTTATGATGCAACTGTATTATATGAAAATCATTTTAGGTATGAATTTAAAATCTTGCGATTAAGAGAATTATGCTTTTCATGATTTATTGTACCTATTATGCTTCATGTAGCCAAAAGAAAATACTTATGGGGAAAAAAAGATGTAGGTCTGCTGCTGTATTTCTTTTTGCATTTCTTTGTCTCAATTCTGATGATGTCCTTGATGTCGGTGTGCCAAAAATCAATAGATAGGGTGAGCTTGTCAGCCAAATAGGAAGCGTGGCTTGGAGCCATTGCTATGTAGATTTGCTACTGAAGATGGTACCAGCTGAGTTACCTCATCATGGGGGAGATGTGGTCTCTATTTCGTCCAGCACTTGTTGCGGTGTGCTGCAACATGTAGGGTGCCCTTAAAGGGGGTGGGTGTGACACCTAGGGGGGTGTGATTCAAGGCACGAGCCACATCCAGATGCAAGACTATGAGGACTAGAATGGTAGTTCTGAAGTCATTTTATGGATGGAATGGTTTTACTTTCTTTTGGTAGCAAGTACTGGTAAAATGGGGTCTGGGCGTTCCCGGTAATGTATTCCTTGAGGTTGTGATCCATGTTGAGGATGAATTCAAGTGACCTGGCATTGTGTGGAACTTAGGGGCATATGTACAAGGACTGGTGATAACTACCGCTAACGCTAGTTAGCAGCAGTTTTCTTACCGCCGTGTACCGCTGCAAACTATCGCCTTGTTAGCAACGTATTTGCAAGACGTCGCTACATGGCGATAGCTTCAGGGATCAGCTGTGAAAACTGCTGGTAACATTAGCGTGATGGCGATAGGAATTCCGGCGTTAGCGGGCGAAAACTAACAAAAGGCCCATTAGCGGCAAAAAAATGGACGTTAGTCAGCACAATCAGTCGACCTCCAAAGAAAAATAGGCAAAAAAAAATGGAATGCATAATGGAGCAGCCAGGGCCAAGTGCAGCACAGATCTACAACCCCTTCAAGCCCCCAACATCCAGGATGACCAGCCAGAGTCCCCGGGGTAGAGGAAATGCAGGGCTACATCCATGAAAAGAGGCACATCGCGGTGCAACACCAGTGATGCATCACTTCTCATTGCGCACTCTTCACAACACCATGTCATCCAAAACCTTGAGTGCGCGGACAGTGGGACCCAGAGGCCTCGCTGGTCCTGTGTCTGGAGCCTGGATGCCTCACTGGTCCTGCGTCTGGAGCCTGGATGCCTCGCTGGACCTGCGACTGGAGCCTGGATGCCTTGCTGGTCCTGCGTAGGGAGCCTGGATACCTCGCTGGTCCTGCGTCTGGAGCCTGGATTCCTCGCTGGACCTGCTTCTGGAGCCTGGATGCCTCGCTGGACCTGCTTCTGGAGCCTGGATGCCTTGCTGGTCCTGCGTCTGGAGCCTGGATGCCTCGCTGGTCCTTCGTCTGGAGCCTGGATGCCTCGCTGGAACTGCGTCTGGAGCCTGGATGCCTTGCTGGCCCTGCGTCTGGAGGCTGGAGTGGGATGCGGAGGTGCTGTGGAGTCAAAGAGCCGTGGCGGTAGACATTGAGGAGCGGCGATCGCCCTTACCTGGTGGTGAAGTCTGGCAGGGCACACGGAGACACGTTGCTGACCTGTGTGAGAAGACCGCCTTGAGCCCCTTGGAGCTGTGAATGGTAGAGGTGCTCCTGCGCACTAACGTAGGGAGGTCTGCATCGCATACTATGATCCACCACTACACTGGGGTGCATGGAGGGGATTACCAACGGTGGGCGGCGCCTCTCTGCATCACAGGCCGGATGAATTTGCGCTGGCCGGACGCTGTAGAGTGTGAGGCCCCTGAGCTGCGCCGAACTTGTGTGGCGGGAGCGCTGCAACTTCACCCCTAAGGGGGCCCTGCTGCATCACCTGCATCGGGAGGTTCCCTAGAGGACTTGGCATCGACTGCTGTACCCAGGCTTGTGAAATCCCACCTGGCTGAGACTCCTGCTGGCTGTGTCACAGATTTGGAGAGAGTGCAGCTGATTGCACCACGGTGTCAATGTCCAGGTAAGGAGAAGGTGGGATGCGTAGCAGAGGAGGACCGGGGATCGAGTCGCGCAGGCCTAGCACCTGGTGTGATGCACCCCTAGTGGCGGCTCATCCGCTCATGATGGAAGATCATCACCCCACTGCTTTCAAGCAGACTCTGGAGAGCAGGAGCAACGAAGACACGGGACCCGGCCTCGAGGTAAGATGTCTTTCATTTAAATATTTACAACACCCACTCACACACACACCCCTGCGTCCCCGCCCCATCTAGTGTCCTTTCCGGCATTTCCCACCTCCCAGCTGTCCAGACCCCCCCACAGCACTTCTATATGGCGGGCACTGTGCGCCCATGCGCAGCGGCATACCACTGGTGTGCCACAGGTATATATGAAGTTAAAACGCATACCATTACATCGCATTCCATTACAATGCATTCTAATACTATGCATATTGCAACAGTAGGGAAAGTGCTGGATAGCGGAGATGAAAACATTACTATTCCGTGAGTGCAACCCTAAAACTAACCCTTGCACCCCAAAACACACCCTAAACCCTAAAAGTCTTATTTGACGCCCTAAAACACACCCTGGACCCTAAAATTCATCTTTGACCCCCCAAAACACACCCTAAATTTCATATTTGACCCCAAAACACACCCCAAATTTCATATTTTACCCCATAATACACCCAAAATGTTATCTCTGACCCCCGAAACCCATACCCACCCTAAAACTTAAAAAATACCATTACTAACCTCACAATGTGTTGGAATGGAATGCGATGTAAAGGCACCTGCGTTGTTGTAGTTGCGTTGTAAAGGCATTACAATGTAATCCTGCGTTGTAATGGACGTCTCACGTGCCAAAGGCAAGCCCGTCTGCATCCGTCTGCCCCTGGACCGCGCTCAGCACCAAGGCCCCTTCCTCTCGAACACTCCACCGCTACGACGCCAGCACCCTCCTCGCCATCAACTCTGGATGCCACATCGCCTGCCAGGACCAACCTCTGCTCCGGACCAGACATCGCCATTGCCATCACTGACGGCTACTAAATCACCCGCAAGGACCACCCCAACCGTCCAGGAGGAGGCATTGCCATCACCTACAGAAGCACACTCCGACTGACCACGCACTCTAATGACCCAACGGTGACCATGGAACACCTCAACTTCCAGATCCGGACCAACCCCAACCCCATCCTCTGCGGCACCCTGATCTGCAGGCCCCCCGGGCCATGGACCCACATTCTCCGATACCATTGTAGACCTCATTGCACCCCAGGCTCTCCTATCCACCGACGACATCCTACTCGGTGAACTCTACTTCCACCTGGACAACCCCAGTGACCAGAACACCACCCCTTCCTGGGGAAGCTCGCCAACATCAGACTCAAGCAGCTAGTCACTGCAGCAAGCCACATGGCAGGACACATGGTTGAGCACGTCTCCTCCGCCAGCGGGAACATCAACTACAGCCACACCACCGGACTCTTCTGGACTGACCATCATTGTGTTGTAGTGAGCCTCAGCAAGGCCTACCAGTGCTTAGGGGTTCTCCCTTCTCTGCACAGAGTCCTCAGACACTTAGGAAGAAGTTGGCACAGAAACTGAAATATAAAAGACAGAGTTTATTAAACCTCATGAGGTGGAGCTAACATTCACACATCACCCTTCAGTAATGCATGAAGTAGCACACTGAATGGCAGGATCCTGGTCCTTTTATACCCACACAGGGGCTCAAATGAAGGCGGTACTAACACAAATGCTGGTTTTAGGTACATATAAGGTCATACAGAGAATGCACAGTCGACAAGTGGGTGGAGCTAACAGTTTCTACTTTTAGCAGACACATCCTGACATTTATAAACTCGGAACAGCTGCAAGCTCAACTGAGCATGTGCAAAGCAAGAGGAACTAAATATAACTTGTCTCTAGGCAGATTTCAAGAGCAGTTGACAGGAAGGTAGGACAGAGCACATGGCGAGCACATGGTAGCACATGGCAGCCAAAATGGCTGACAGAAATACAAAATGGATTCCACAAAGCGGACAATTTAGCCTCTAAATACAGGCTGTCTTCAGTTAATGCTTAACTTAAATGCTGCCAAATTACAACAGACGACCCTTTCAGCATTGGCTGAAGACATTCGTTTATCTGGGGTAATCTAGATATTCATCCCGTACATCTATTAACATTATTTCGGCCACCTCTTTATTCAACATTTGTTGGGCCTTTGTTTCAGCAATGTTCCCTCTGGCAGGTATACAAGCAGAGATGCAAATGGAGCAAAGCATTGGACCACATTGGATACATACGCAGCATGTAAAGAATATTGTAATTATTACACATAGGATAGTCAGTAGCTTCCAGCCCCAAGCAGAAACAAGAGTCCAAAACCATCCAGCAAAAGTCCAAGTTCCAGTCTCTGGATGAATTTCTGCAGCAATCTTATGCAGTTTTGATATTGCGTCATATACTGAAGGTGAGTGATCTGGTATGAATACACAACAGCTGCTACCGATGATGCGACATGCACCACCTCGATCAGCCAAAATCACGTCTAGCACCATCCTATTCTGGAGTGCTACAATCCTTGCAATCTGTAGTTCCTCTGTAATGTTCCCAAGTGCCATAGCTGTCTGATTAGTAACAGCTTCCACAACACGAGTCAGTCGCCTAATCTTCCTGCTATTTAATGCAGCACCCACAAAGAAAAATAAGCCCAAATTGAAATCAACATATTGTTGTAGGGTAGTGTCGGTTTGGTCAACTTCATCCATACTTATTGTCCTCTTATTTCTGTTTTTGGAAATGTCATTGTACAGTTTAAAATCACGGTGATACAATGCAGGTGCCAGAAACACAGGGGGCAACAGAAAAGATACATAGCAGATTCCTGACCACCCAACAGGTAATTGATAATATCCGTTATTTCCGCACACAAAATACGTATTATGCGAGGCTGTGAAAGTGCTCTTATTGGCACCTTCAATGGTCAGGATTACAGTACACTCGCTCCTCCCCACTGGAATTCTTCCAACACTACAAATACACAAATCTGCTTTAGCTTTTGTCACAGAAATCACAAAAGGTCCAATGTTCTTTATTATTCTCACATTTGTGAAAACATATGGTGTTGAAATATTGTCCGGTTGATACTCTTCCCATTCCCATTTAGTCCCTTTGGCTTGTGGATAACCTTCTTTATTTTGATAACACACTTTATTAAGTTGAAAAATAATCCCACCTACTGAAGGCTTTCCATATGCAAACAAAAGCGCATACCAAGCTTGACAAGAACCATTGTGAGAAATGGAAGAGGAATAAAAGGTGTTCCTCCTTTCTTTTGATGTGCAGGTATCATCCCACACACCCAACAGTTGGTAGTATTCGTAGCATTGTGAGTATGGTGCAACATCTGGATAAAAGTATTGTTCAGGTAGGATTGTCGATGCTTTTGCTCATGGTAAGGAAGAGTAAAGTAGTGGTGTTCCACGGGTACTGGCGTAGTGGCAACAAAAAGCTGTCGAACAGGAGCCACCTTCTCGATGTACCATGTAATTGCTGCCATAGCCACCATAGCAACAACAAACCCTACAGCACAAATGATTTGTTTTTTCATTTTAGCAGCAGTAATGATTGATCTTTCTGAAAACTTGTTGAAAACAGTCGTTGGAGCTCTTCTCCCTGGGCAGCCGCTGATTTCTTCACCATGGGCCAAAGTGGGTGTCACTACACTAATACAGGGCTGATCCCCTCCCCTTGCCACAATGGCTCTCCGTTTCACTAACCCAGGGTGGTAGCTCAACGAGTCTTTTCAAAACTGCAGATCCTTTCCTCGGTCTTAATTGATATCTGGATACTCCAGTGATCGTGTGGTCCGGGAAGACTTCCGCAGATTCGTCAGGTGAGATAGCTTGGCCTTTCTCCGTCTCCAGAATCTCTCGATGGTCGGTCAACACAGCCGGTTCCACCAAGGCAGGCGACACGCGTTTGCAGTGTGTGCTGTGGATCCAATTCTTTCTGTTTGTCACTCGAACTGCTGTTCTTGTCGCAAGGAGCACCTGCTCTGGTCCTCGCCACCTTGGCTCCAAGCTGTTCGATCTGTCAAAGACCTTGACCATTACATGGTCACCAGGACGGAGTTCGTGGGCCTCACCTGTAGATCTGTCAGGAAGAGCTTCTCGAACCTGTTGATGAATAGAAATCAAACTGTCAGTTAACTGTGCCAAATAATCATTCATCAGAACACAAGGAACATCATGTATGGGGCGTGGCTTAGGAATTCCCCAAATGTTCATTGGTCTCCCAAACACCACCTCATAGGGGGTAAGACCTGATCGTGAATGTGGCACCGATCTTATGGACAACAATGCCAAAGGTAGGGCATCTGGCCACTTTAGAGACGTGGAAGCCAGTATTTTCGCCAACTTTGTTTTTAGAGTAGCGTTATACCTTTCCACCAATCCTGCTGATTGCGGGTGGAAAACTGTATGGAATTTCTGTTTGATCCCTAATCCTTTCAGGACATGCTCAACAACTTGCCCAATAAAATGAGGTCCATTGTCACTCCACAAAAGTTTACAAACACCGTATCTAGGGAAAAACTCCTTTAGAAGCACCTTTGCTGTGGTGAGAGCAGTATTATCCTTCGTAGGGTATGCCTCTAACCATTTGCTAAAGGCACATACCACCACTAGGACATATTTCAAATTATTGCAGCGTTCGAGTTGGATGTAATCCATCTGCAAAACTTCAAAAGGTGCGGTTGGTGTAGCAAACCCTCCTGTAGGAGTTCGTGTCCCTTTTCCAGGATTATACTGCCAACAGATCAAACAGGACTGTACTACCCTTTTGGCTGTGCTAGCAATTTCAGGATGCTCCCAAACTTGTGTAAGCAATGTAGTTATTGCTAGAGCTCCAACATGTGCCAGCCCATGTGCCATTTGAACCATAGGTTGTAAATAGGCCGCAGGCAATTTCCACTTATTCATTTCTTTGTTACGCCAACAACCCTCATCATCTAATATTCCTTCTTTAGACCATTGCTCAAGCTCTTCCACAGAAGCAGATCTCTGTATATCCAATACTTCCTCTCTAGCATCATGCCAACGCTCAGCTTGTGATTTCACTACGTACATGGGTGTAGTGCTTCGCTGCATCGCAGTCTCACGGGCTACGCGGTCTGCAAAGGCATTGCCTTGTCCTATTTTGTCAGTCACTTTCTTGTGTGCGCTACATTTCATAATAGCAACTTTCTTTGGGTATGTAAGTGCAGTCAAGAGATTATGCACTAACTCTCCGTGTATTATCTGCATCCCATGGGATGTAAGAAAGCCTCTTTCCTTCCAGAGTAGGCCAAAATCATGAACCACTCCAAAAGCATAGCGGCTATCCGAGTAAATGTTCACACACAAGTCAGTGCTAAGCTCACATGCTCGTGTCAAAGCTATTAGTTCAGCTGCTTGAGCCGACTTCTGAGGTATGCGAGCTGTTTCCACTACTGTCTCAAGCGTGGTAATTGCATAAGCAGCTGAAGTCGTGCCATCTGGTAACTTCAAACAGGACCCATCAACCCACAGTTCCCCATCTACATCTGGAAGGGGCGTATCTTGCAAATCGATGCGACCCTTTGTCTGTTCCTCAGTAAGGAATATACAATCGTGAGGCTCCTTTGGCTGAGACTGAGTCGCAGGATATGGCAACAAAGTGGCGGGGTTCAGTGTCGCACATCTTTTCAAGGTAATATGAGGTGCTAGCAGTGTCAATTCGTATCCTGTCAAACGAGCACTAGTTAAGTGCTGAGTCTTAGTCTGATTCAAAAGGGCATCTACTGCATGGGGTACTAGCACCAACAGTTTGTGTGACAAAACTATCCCTTCACTCTGACGTATGGACACAGCCGTCGCTGCAACTGAACGGAAACACCCAGGCAATGCACGAGCAACAGGGTCAAGAACTGCAGAAAGGTATGCACAAGGACGCTGTTTGTCCCCGTGTGTCTGTACTAAAACTGACAATGCACATCCTTCTTTCTCATGTACATAGAGTGTAAAAGCCTTCGTGTAATCTGGTGTGCCTAACACTGGTGCAGAGCAAAGAGCTTGTCTCAACTGACAAAAAGCATTTTGACATTCATCTGTCCATGGAAGGGGGATCGGTGTGTTCTTAGTCAAAAGTGCTAGTAAGGGTTTAACAATGTGTGAAAAACCCAATATCCATTGCCTGCAAAACGAAGTCAGACCAATGAATGCACGGACATCTTTCTGCGTGGAAGGTACTGGGGTGTCTAAAATTGCTTGAATGCGATCTGGTGTCAGTGCACGGCCCTCCTTAGACAGAAGGTGTCCTAAATAGGTCACCTTCGGTCTACAATATTGCAATTTCTTTCGTGATACTTTATGGTGGTGTGAAGCAAGAAAAGAAAGCAAAGACAAAGTGCATTTCTCACACTGCTCAGGTGTATCGGCTGCCAACAAGATGTCATCGACATATTGTATGAGAGCCACTCCTTTAGGCAAGGTAAAGGAATCAAGCTGTCTCTTCAATGCTTGACTGTAAATACTAGGACTCTCAGTATAGCCTTGAGGAACTCTACAAAATCTGTATGATCTATTATTCAAAGTGAAACCGAACAAATATCGGCTATCAGGATGAATAGGAATCGAGAAGAAAGCGTTCTTCAGATCAATTACAGAAAATGTAGTTGCTGTTGGAGGGACCAGGGTAAGCAATGTCGTTATGTCAGAGACTACAGGGTACTGTGGTACTACAATCTTGTTGACTTCTCTCAAATCGATAATAAATCTATAAATCCTAGTGTCAGTATCTTTTTCAAAATGGGAAGAATCGGACTATTGCAAATATTGTAAGGAACTTCTTCCACAACCCCCACCTTAATTAAGTCATGTACAATACGTGTGAGTGCTTCTTCTCCTTCTCGAGAAATTTTATACTGAGGCAGTCTTGGCAATAAAGCGCCCTCCTTGACACTAATATGTACTGGTGGAATAACCATTTGCCCTACATCAGTGTCCGAAGTAGCCCACAAAGTACTAGGGAGTGAGGCTAGTGCAATGTCCTCTTTAACAATACAAGATCTCTCAATCATAGGGTAGTTGTCATTCAAAATAACCCGTACTCCTTCCGGAGAACACCTTATCGTAGCCCTGAAATATTTAAGCATATCAAGACCCACAATATTGTCTGGTGTGTTTGGAGAAAGCAAAAACGGACATGGAGCAGTAAACTTATCAATATCAAATGCAAGTGGTTGTGACAATGGGCTAAGGGAAGGTGTTCCATCGAAACCTATCGATGTAATGGTTAAGCCAGACAGGGGAGCCCTTGGAACCAATTGTTTAGACAAGGCGCTACGAGTAGCTCCTGTATCAACCAGAAACTGATCAGTAGAACCCAAAACATGTGCTGTAACATAGGGACCCCTCTGATCTACTGGAACTTCAATTGATTCCTTACCCCATCCTAGGCAATCCTATGCATAAGCAGAATCTTGAAAATCAGAGGGCGCATAGTCAGACATTTGATATTGGTTCCTTCTATCAAAAGTGTTAAACCCATTCTGCCCACGTGTATTAGCATCAAACCGAGCACGATCATTCGCGCTTCCTCTAGGCCCTTGATATCCTGAACGATTTCTCATTTGTCCCCGACCACGTAGATTCTGCTGAGCACGCAGCACTGGACAATCAGAAAGCCAATGTCCAAATTTTTGCAGTACGCACACTGATCAACAGACAAATTCGAACGGGCAGAGGAAGGAAAGGACGAACCATAAGATCCACGTCCACCTCTATCATTACCTCTAGAAGGCGGACCATAAGCTTGAGCCAACATAACCTTTGTTTTCAACTCTTTAGACTTTTTGTCCTCATTACCTTTGGCTTCTAATTCTTGCCGCTCATAATACTGGGCCATAGTTAAAAGAGAAACCGGAAAAGATGTAGTCCATGAACTCTCACTGGCCTTTAAGCGACTAGCTATTCCTGGCAAAAGGTTTGCGACATATTTATCGACAAACAGATGCCTACCCGTGTCATCTGTCAATGACTGGCCACTAAAATCGTGAAATGCTTCTTCAAAGCGTGTGAAGAAGTCAGAAACTGATTCATCTACCTTTTGCTTGCAAGACGCTAGCACTGTCCAATCTATCTTTTTAGGGGGAATGATCGTCTTTAACTTAACTAATATAGCTGCCGGAAGATTTAAAATTAACTGACACGGTTTCTGTGCAGGTTCTCTATCTTCATCTAACCGCTCTAAATCTTTCCACAATGCTCCAAATGTCGCATTATCATCTATTTTACGCACAGTTCTCCACATATCAGGCGGTAATATTAATCCAAAGAACAAATCAATATCAGACAGAGTCATAGTACAAGAGCTGATTGCACCCTCAACTTCCTCATAAAAGGCTGCTGGATTCTTTCGCGGGTCAGGCAATGCATTTTTAAGGGCCATAACATCTGCTCTATTCCAAGGAGTGTAAACCCAATTATAAATAAAGTACCCTTTCGCATTAAGAGAAGTCTTATCATCCTCTGTACCCGTTCCTTTAGGAGGAACATATAAAGGCGCGGCTTCCCGCATGGGTTTCACATGAATTACAGCATTCTTATCTGTTTCAGGAGTAGAAGTTCGTGCCATGCTGATCTGAGATGCTAGTGCAGCTGTTTCTGCTGCCTTTTTCTCCTCTCGCAAACGGGCTGCTTCAACACGCAGTTTAACCAAGCGTCTGATCGTGTCAGCCACCTGGGAGAAGACAAAAAGACCGTCACGTAATTGTTTACAATCAGCTGCTACATCATTGGGCTCCACTTCTACCGAATACTTCCTAAATTGTTCAATAACCTCTGCAGCAAATGTATCGGTAAAATATATTTGCTCCCTTTCCTGCCATCCTTTTATACTATCTAAAAGTTCAGAGGCAGTGGTAGTACTACGAACGGCTTTACGCGCAGTAGATCTAATGTCAGATGCACGCTCAGCAGATAACATGGAACGAGTTTCTCGAGCTTTGTCCTGGTCTGAAAAAGAGTCCTCATCTGACTCATGAGGAGCAGAAGAAAAAATATACGGAGGTGGAGAACGATCTAATAACAGGAAATCATCTTGCGGTTTATTAAGGATAGGATAAAGGGGCTGCCTAACAGCATATTGGCCAGTTACCTGTAAATGGCGTTCCCTATCTTCCCTCTCTTTAATTTCTCTCATCTCCTTGTTTTTTAACTCTAATGCTTTCGCATAAATGGTCTTTCGCTGTTCTTTATCAATCAAGGCTTGTTCACGCTTCATTCGCTCACGCACTTCTTTCTCCCACATTCGCACACAATCAAACATATCTTGCCTAGTCTTTCGTTTAAACATACATTGTTCCACATACTGAATTTTTCGCAAATCAAATGACCCATACATAGGCCAACGCAACTCAGGATCTTTACTAGTATATTTGTTCCATAACGTGCAGTACATTATAGAAGAAATACCATACTTAATATACATATCCCTATTAGGCGTCCCCTCCGGGGGCCTGGTTGTGCTTCGTCAAGTCTCAAATTGGTACCACTACAAAAGCAACACATCCTACGAAGTGTGCTGAAAACAGGCATGCCAAAAAATAGTGCAAAATATGCAGTATTATAATCAAAGTAGCGCTTAAGGTACTTTTCGTACGTTGCGCTGTTCAAACAATTTTAAATAGAGAAAATTCTCCTCATTACCTGCCTATATGCATTGCAATACATATATAATTACAAAACAGATTCCAAAATTGGCCAATTATACAAACAAAGCCACAGTAAGTGTTACTAAAACTACCTTACCAATCAAAGGCATCAAACCAACAGCAAGTGCCGCAAAACGGCTCTTACCAATCAAATGGTGTCCAGGTTCCAACTGCCAAGTTCTCAAATCGACCAAATGGTCACTGCACGGCGAATCAACAGAAGAGATCTCAGTCAAGGACCGGCGCCGCCGGGATGGTCAGATCAGAAAGAAAGGAAAAACGCCGTGGGTGCCAAGACTCTGGTGTCTCCTCAGGCAGCGATCGCGTCCAAAAGCGAGATTCCAATCCTTCGTCGCGACCAGTCCTTCGGGCATCCGAGTCGTTGATGAGTCCCACGTTGGAAGCGCCAATTTGTTGTAGTGAGCCTCAGCAAGGCCTACCAGTGCTTAGGGGTTCTCCCTTCTCTGCACAGAGTCCTCAGACACTTAGGAAGAAGTTGGCACAGAAACTGAAATATAAAAGACAGAGTTTATTAAACCTCATGAGGTGGAGCTAACATTCACACATCACCCTTCAGTAATGCATGAAGTAGCACACTGAATGGCAGGATCCTGGTCCTTTTATACCCACACAGGGGCTCAAATGAAGGCGGTACTAACACAAATGCTGGTTTTAGGTACATATAAGGTCATACAGAGAATGCACAGTCGACAAGTGGGTGGAGCTAACAGTTTCTACTTTTAGCAGACACATCCTGACATTTATAAACTCGGAACAGCTGCAAGCTCAACTGAGCATGTGCAAAGCAAGAGGAACTAAATATAACTTGTCTCTAGGCAGATTTCAAGAGCAGTTGACAGGAAGGTAGGACAGAGCACATGGCGAGCACATGGTAGCACATGGCAGCCAAAATGGCTGACAGAAATACAAAATGGATTCCACAAAGCGGACAATTTAGCCTCTAAATACAGGCTGTCTTCAGTTAATGCTTAACTTAAATGCTGCCAAATTACAACAATTGTATACATCACGTCTTCAACATGCCCACTGTACACAACTGCCATCACCCCCCCCCCTCACAGCTGGATCAAGGCCACCGAAGAACTTCTCGTCAACTCCCTCAGCTCCACCACTCCGCCAATGCTTACAGGCGATAACACAGCAGCTCGCAACCGCCACTGATGGATCTCTAACTGCGCCGACACCCTGGCAGCCCTCAAGAAATGACCAGGCAATATCTAGCACCACGTTATGCCGTATTTGCAAAGTGACATATGTAGGCATATGCGTGACCTTGTGAACTTGTGAAGCCCTGTGCCACATCATACCTGCATCAGGTATGATGTATGCAGGGTGTGCGTTCCCACGCGACAAGGCCTAATAGGAGTGGCATAGTGAAATCCATCAGATTTCAATGCAACAATTGTAGGACGGCACTGCGTCAGTACCTTACGCCTGCCTGATGGCAGGCGTAAGGGTGACGCAGTGCCACATGGATAGGCTGGCCCCATGCATTGCTGGAGTTGCATCATGCTTGTGACACAACTGCAGCAATTTGTGACTTTAGCGCAGACAGATACGTCAGGATTCCAGACGTATCTGTCATTACTTGCGTCATGCAGCGCTGTCCAGTGAATACAGCGCATCCATGGTGTCGCAAGAAGGGCATAGTGAAAAGAGTTGCAACGCTGTCTTGTCGCAGCGCTGCAACACTTTTCATGACTGAGACCCAGGAATGTGCACTATCTTATTGATGGTGCGCATTCCTGCCCTGTAGTTTTGTCGCAGGACAGCACAGCAACATTGCTTGCAGTGCTGTCCATCACCAAAACCTGCTGAAATGAGTCCCCAAGTGTTATCTCCATTATTAAGACCAGCTATTTCTGGTCTTAAAAAACTGCCTCTAACTGCAGTTGGAGGCAGTTTTTTTGGTCCTCCTACCTTCAAGAATTCCCTTGTAAACATCGCGAAGTGGGGTTAGCGGCAGTTTTTGCACGGGAACGCCTCCCTTGCATGTCATTATCGCTAACTGAAGTGGCGATCTTTTCTATGGACGTTTTTGCCGGAAAACTGCCGCTAACAGAGGTTAGCGACAGCTTGTACATATGACGATGAAAATATCGCCGCCGAACCGTTGGAAAAGTGCCGCTAAGGCGGCGTTAACTCCTTGTACATATGCCCCTTAGAGTGGGAATCTTTCCAGCTCTATATTGCTAAAATATTTTTTGAGTAGTTTTCTAATAGAAAACGGATAGTTTCACATTCCCTTCAGCAATGGGTTATTCCTTGATTTGTGAAAAGATTGCTAGACATCGCATGACATTTGCTCATTTAAAAAAAAAAAAAATCGGACTTTTTGGAATGGAGATTTACAAGCCTTCTTTTTACGGTGTTTGTATATTGAGGTTTGCTTTTTCATTCCCTTCCAAATGCCACTTGTACACATGTCTGAGAATGTTATTAGTAAAAGTGTTTTTCTTCTAAATTCAATTTGTAAATGAATATTTGTGATTCATTATTTAACCCCCAATTAATGAAGAAAAATGTCTTTCCCAGAAAACATGCCCACACTTTTAGTAACGTATTTATCAGTGCTCTACATCTCTTTGGAGTTGCATGAGTGCCACTCATGGTTTCACATAAAAGTTAACTGTTTTACAGCGCAGTGTATCCGAATTTTCATTTTCGATATTTCTACTTCCAATGATCTAGCAAAAACATTTTTAACAATATTTATAAGCAATACCTGCGAAGTCCACGAGATGGAAGCAAAGGCACATGGTTAAAAATGAACAAACTACAATGAAAAAAAGTAAAAGGTCGAAATACAATGGGCCAGTGTCTATCTAGCGGCATTCAGTTTGTTGACAGTAACCGGTCTGTGTTTCCGAGGACATAAATATTAATGAACAGTATGGCAGGAAGGTTAAACCCACTCTGAAAAAAAATGGCGTGCTTGTCTTAGCATTTTCGTGTGTGGCAATGTAACCAATTTTTATCATCGTAGTACTTGGTGAATTTTCAATTCCTGTGCTCACAAGGCTTGCTTCCTTAAGATGCCATTCCATGTTCCGAACTTTTTCTAGGGCATTCGAATGCGGTCCAAGACAGATATGTATGTAATCAAAAGAAAAACCAGCATTTGCAGTGCTATAGGTCTCGCATTTGTCAGAGTTAGCGCTATTGGTGTTTTAAATGACAATAGGCCAGACGTATGTAGATATCATTTTGCGATTCCCTAGTTGCGAATCACAAGGATTTGCAATTAAGAAATCACAAAATGCAATGTATGAAGGTGTATAGTACACCTTTTGCGATTCCTAGGGGGTTGCAAATGACCTACCTCATGAATATTAATGAGGCAGGTCGCAATTTGCGACCCAGTAGGAATCGCAAAAATCACAGACCACCATGTCCGTGATTGCTTTTCAATAAAGCAATGTTTTTTTGTAAAGAATCCCATTTTCCTTAAAGGAAAACTAGATCCTTTACAAAACGAAAAATGAAAAGTTATCTTTTCATTTTTTTAAGAGCAGGCAGTGGTCCATGGGACCACTGCCTGCTCTTAAACATGATTTTACAAACATTCACAAAGGGGAAGGGGTCCCTGGGGGACCGCTTCCCATTTTGCAAAGGGGTTACCACCTACTTGAAGTAGGTGGTAAAATGCGAATGTTTTGCGAAGGAAAAGCAGCTAGCAGCACTGTCTAGAGGACTTAGAATGAGGAATTGCACTGGGACCAGAAAAACAGCTGCAGCACTGTCTAGAGGACTTAGAATAAGGAATTACTGATGAGACCGGAGAAGCAGGTAGTAGCACTGTCTAGAAGACTTGGAATGCAACTAGCAGCACTGTCTAGAGGACTAAGAATGAGGAAATACTACTGAGATCAGAAAAGCAGCTGCAGCACTGTTTAGAGGACTTAGAATGAGGAATTACAGACGGGACCAGAGTAGCAGCTAGCAGCACTGCCTAGAGGACATAGAACGAGGAATTAAAGATGGGAAAAGAAAAGCAGCTAGCAGCATTATCTAGAGGACTAAGACTGAGGAATGAGCACTGGGGACAGATGCACAGCTGTAACACTGCCAAGAGGACTTAGAACTGAGAAGTTACCAATGGGACCAGAGAAGCAGATAGCAGCACTGTCTGGAGGACTTATAATGGGGGAATTCCCGATGAGACTAGAGAAGCAGCAGGCAGCACTGTCTGGAGGACTTAGAGTGAGGAATTAACACTGGGAACAGAGACACAGCTGCAGAAATGCCTAGAGGACTTAGATTGGGAAAATTACTGACATAACAAGAAAAGCAGCTAGCAGCACTGTCTAGAGGACTAAGAATGAGGAATTGCCACAGGGAGCAGAGACACAGCTGCAGCACTGCCTAGAAAACTTAGAATGAGGAATTACCACTGGGACCAGAAAAGCAGCTGCAGCACTGTTTAGAGGACTTAGAATGAGGAATTACCGATGGGACCAGAGTAGCAGAATTACCCACGGGAAAAGAGAAGCAGCTAGCAGCATAATCTAGAGGACTAAGACTGAGGAATTAGCAGTGGGAACACAGACACGGCTAGAGCACTGCCAATATGACTTAAAATGACGAATTTCCACTGGGAACAGAAACAGAGCTGCAGAAATGCCTAGAGGACCTTGAATGAGAAATCACAACTGTGACCAAAGAAGCAGCTGCAGCACTGTCTACAGGACTTAGAATGAGGAATCACCACTGTGACCAGAGACATAGCTGCAGCACTGCCTAGAAGACTTAGAATTAGGACGTACTGACTGGACCAGAAAAGCAGCTAGCAGCACTGCCTAGAGGACTAAGAATGAGGAAATACCACTGGGACCAGAGAAGCAGTTGTAGCACTGTCTAAAGGGCTTAGAATGAGGAATTACCACTGGGACCAGAGAGGCAGCTTCAGCACTGTCTAGAGGAATACGAATAAGGAACTACCACTGGGACAGAGAAGCATGTAGCAGCACTGGCTAGAGGACTAAAAATGAGGATTTATCACTTGGAACAGAGACGCAACTGCAGCATTTCCTAGAGGACTAAGAATAGGAAATTACCACTGGGAACAGAGACACAGCTGTAACACTGCCAAGAGGACTTAGAATTGTGGAGTTACCGATGGGACCAGACAAGCAGATAGCACTACTGTCTGGAGGACTTATAATGGGAGAATTACCAATGACACCAGAGAAGCAGCATGCAGCACTGTCTGGAGGACTTAGAATGAGGAATTACCACTGGGAACAAAGACATAGCTGCAGCACTGCCTAGAGGACTTAGAATGAGGAATTGCACTGGGACCAGAAAAACAGCTGCAGGTCTGACTAGAGGACTTAGAATAAGGAATTACTGATGAGACCAGAGATGCAGGTAGCAGCACTGTCTAGAAGACTTAGAATGCAGCTAGCAGCACTGTCTAGAGGACTAAGAATGAGGACTTACCAATTGGAGCAGAGACACAGGTGCAGCACTGCCTACAGGACTTAAAATGAGGAAATACTACTGAGACCAGAAAAGCAGCTGCAGCACTGTTTAGAGGACTTAGAATGCGGAATTACAGACGGGACCAGAGTAGCAGCTGGCAGCACTGCCTAGAGGACTTAGAATGAGGATTTAAAGATGGGAAACGAAAAGCAGCTAGCAGCATTATCTAGAGGTCTAAGGAATTAGCACTGGGGACAAATGCACAGCTGTAACACTGCCAAGAGGACTTAGTACTGAGAAGTTACCAATGGGACCAGAGAAGCAGATAGCAGCCCTGTCTGGAGGACTTATAATGGGGCAATTCCCGATGAGACTAGAGAAGCAGCAGGCAGCACTGTCTGGAGGACTTAGAATGAGGAATTACCACTGGGAACAGAGACAAAGCTGCAGAAATGCCTAGAGGACTTAAAATGGGAAAATTACTCACATAACAAGAAAAGCAGCTAGCAGCACTGTTTAGAGGACTTAAAATGAGGGATTACCACTGGGACCAGAAAAGCAGCTGCAGCACTGTTTAGAGGACTTAGAATGAGGAATTACCAACGGGACCAGGGTAACAGAATTACCCACGGGAAAAGAGAAGCAGCTAACAGCATTATCTAGAGGACTGAGACTGAGGAATTAGCAGTGGGAACAGAGACACAGCCAGAGCACTGCCAATATCACTTAGAATGCCGAATTTCCACTGGGAACAGAAACAGAACTGCAGAAATGCCTAGAGGACCTTGAATGAGGAATCACAACTGTGACTAGAGAAGTAGCTGCAGCACTGTCTACAGGACTTAGAATGAGGAATCACCACTGTGACCAGAGACATAGCTGCAGCACTGCCTAGAATACTTAGAATGAGGAATTACCGACTGGACAGAGTAGCAGCTAGCAGCACTGTCTAGATGACTTAGAATTAGGACTTACTGACGGGACCAGAAAAGCAGCTAGCAGCACTGCCAAGAGGACTAAGAATGAGGAAATACCACCGGGAAAAGAGAAGCAGCTGTAGCACTGTCTAAAGGGCTTAGAATGAGGAATTACCACTGGGACCTGAGACGCAGCTTCAGCACTGTCTAGAGGAATAAGAATGAGGAACTATCACTGGGACAGAGAAGCATGTAGCAGCACTGGCTATAGGACTAAAAATGAGGAATTATCACTGGGAACAGAGACGCAACTGCAGCATTTCCTAGAGGACTAAGAATAGGAAATTACCACTGGAAACAGAGATACAGCTGTAACACTGCCAAGAGGACTTAGAATTGTGGCGTTACCGATGGGACCAGAAAAGCAGATAGCACTACTGTCTGGAGGACTTATAATAGGAGAATTACCTATGAGACCAGAGAAGCAGCACACAGCACTGTCTGGAGCACTTAGAATGAGGAATTACCACTGGGAACAAAGACACAGCTGCAGCACTGCCTAGAGGACTTAGAATGAGGAATTGCACTGGGACTAGAAAAACAGCTGCAGCACTGTCTAGAGGACTTAGAATAAGGAATTACCAATGAGACCAGAGAAGCCGCTAGCAGCACTGTCTAGAGGGCATAGAATGAGGAATTACCAACGGGACGAGAGAAGGAGATAGCAGCACTGCATAGAGGATGAAGAATAAGGAATTACCACTGGGAACAGAGACACAGCTGCAGCACTGCCTAGAGGATTTAGCATGGGGGAGTTATTTACGCGACCAGAGAAGCAGCTCTGCCTAGAGGACTTAGAATGAGGCATTAACACTGGGAAGGGAGACACAGCTGCAGAAATGCCTAGAAGACTAAGAATGGGGTTATTACTGGCATGACAAGAAAAGCAGCTAGCAGCACTGCCTGGAGGACTATGAATGAGGAATTACCACTGGGAACATAGACACAGCTGCAGCACTGCCTAGAGGACTATTAAAGAGGATTTTCTGACGGGACCAGAGAAGCAGCTAGCAGCAGTTCCTAGAGGACTAAGAATGAGGAATTACCACTGCCTAGAGCACTAAAAATGTGCGAATTGCCAACGGGACCAGAGAAGCAGCTGCACCAATGTGTAGAGGACTTAGAATGAGTAATTACTGACGGGACCAGAGAAGCAGCTAGCAGCACTGTCTTGAGGTCTTAGAATAAGGAATTACTGACATGACCAAAGATGCAGCTACAGCACTGCCTAGAGGACTTAGAATGAGGAATTACCAATGACCAGAAAAGCAGCTGCAGCACTGTTTAGAGGACTTAGAATGAGGAATTACTGATGGGACAAGAGTAGCAGCTAGCAGAGCTGCCTAGAGGACTTAGAATGAGGAATCACCACTGTGACCAGAGACACAGCTGCAGAACTGCCTAGAAGACTTGGTATGAGGAATTACCGACCGGACCAGAGTAGCAGCTAGCAGCACTGTCTCAATGACTTAGAATTAGGACTTACTGACAGGACCAGAAAACTAGCTAGCAGCCCTGCCTAGAGGACTAAGAATGAGGAAATACTACTGGGACCAGAGAAGCAGCTTTAGCACTGTCTAGAGGACTTAGAATGAGGAATTACCACTGGGACCAGAGAAGCAGCTTCAGCACTGTCTAGAGGAATAAGAATGAGGAACTACCACTGGGACAGAGAAGCATGTAGCAGCACTGGCTATAGGATTAAAAATGAGTAATTATCACTGGGAACAGAGACGCAACTGCAGCATTTCCTAGAGGACTAAGAATAGGAAATTACCACTGGGAACAGAGACACAGCTGTAACACTGCCAAGAGGACTTAGAATTGTGGAGTTACCGATGGGACCAGACAAGCAGATAGCACTACTGTCTGGAGGACTTATAATGGGAGAATTACCTATGACACCAGAGAAGCAGCACGCAGCACTGTCTGGAGGACTTAGAATGAGGAATTACCACTGGGAACAAAGACAAAGCTGCAGCAGTGCCTAGAGGACTTAGAATGAGGAATTGCACTGGGGGCAGAAAAACAGCGGCAGCACTGTCTAGAGGACTTAGAATAAGGAATTACCAATGAGACCAGAGAAGGAGCTAGCAGCACTGCATAGACGATGAAGAATTAGGAATTACCACTGTGACCAGCGACACAGCTGCAGCACTGCCTAGAGCACTAAAATTGTGGGAATTGCCAACGGGACCAGAGAAGCAGCTGCACCAATGTGTGGAGGACTTAGAATGAGTAATTACTGACGGGACCACAGAAGCAGCTAGCAGCACTGTCTTGAGGGCTTAGAATAACGGATTACTGATATGACCAAAGATGCAGCTGCAGTACTGCCTACAGCACTTAGAATGAGGAATTACCAATGAGACCAGAGAAGCAACTAGCAGCACTGTCTAGAGGGCATAGAATGAGGAAATACCAATGGGACTAGAGAAGGAGCTAGCAGCACTGCATAGAGGATGAAGAATGAGGAATTACCACTGTGACCAGAGACACAGCTGCAGCACTGCCTAGAGGATTTAGCATGGGGGAGTTATTTACGTGACCAGAGAAGCAGCTCTGCCTAGAGGACTTAGAATGAGAAATTACCACTGGGAAGGGAGACACAGCTGCAGAAATGCCTAGAAGACTAAGAATGGGGTAATTACTACGGGTGGGCGTAGTGGGCATAGCGGGCTACGTGGAGTGCCACGGAGACGGAACCAATCTCCGCACACTCCGCATAGCTCCGCTACGTGCCGCCCGCCTCCCGCCCGCACTATTAAAACATTATAAATAAGAATTTAAAACACCTTACCTTATCGGCGGCGTCCCCAGGCTTCCCTCCTTCTCCATCGCGTCTTCTTCTGGAAAACTGCGCATGCACGGACGCCCACGCATGCGCATTCCTCACGAAAAATGCGCGGGCGCTCGCGCATGCGCAGTTTTGAAGAAGTCGCAATGGAGAAGGAGGGATGCCCGGGGACGCCGCAGATAAGGGAAGTTGTTTTAAATTCTTATTTATAGTGTTTTAAGAGTGCTGGCGGGAGGCGGGCGGGAGGCCAACTCCGCTCCACCCCAAGTGTGCAGAGATTTGCCTGTTCCGCCTACTTTGCTGAACGCGGAACAGGCAAAATTCCGCACATCCCGTGGGCGGAACGGAGTTGTCTGCCCACCCCTAGTAATTACTGGCATGACAAGAAAAGCAGCTAGCAGCACTGCCTGGAGGACTACGAATGAGGAATTACCACTTGGAACAGAGACATAGCTGCAGCACTGCCTAGAGGACTATTAATGAGGATTTTCTGACAGGACCAGAGAAGCAGCTAGCAGCAGTTCCTAGAGGACTAAGAATGAGGAATTACCACTGGGAACAGAGACACATCTGCAGCACTGCCTAGAGCACTAAAAATGTGGGAACTGCCAACGGGACCAGAGAAGCAGCTGCACCAATGTGTAGAGGCCTTAGAATGAGTAATTACTGACGGGACCAGAGAAGCAGCTAGCAGCACTGTCTTGAGGGCTTAGAATAAGGAATTACTGACATGACCAAAGATGCAGCTACAGCACTGCCTAGAGGACTTAGAATGAGGAATTACCAATTACCAGAAAAGCAGCTGCAGCACTGTTTAGAGGACTTAGAATGAGGAATTACCGACGGGACAAGAGTAGCAGCTAGCAGAACTGCCTAGAGGACTTAGAATGAGGAATCACCACAGTGACCAGAGACACAGCTGCAGAACTGCCTAGAAGACTTGGTATGAGGAATTACCGACCGGACCAGAGTGGCAGCTAGCAGCACTGTCTCAATGACTTAGAATTAGGACTTACTGACAGGACCAGAAAACCAGCTAGCAGCACTGTCTCAATGACTTAGAATTAGGACTTACTGACAGGACCAGAAAACCACCTAGCAGCCCTGCCTAGAGGACTAAGAATGAGGAAATACTACTGGGGCCAGAGACACAGCTGCAGCACTGCCTATAGAACTTAGAATGAGGAATTACCACTGGGAACAGAGACACAGCTGCAGAAATGCCTGCAGGACCTCGAATGAGGAATCACAGCTGTGACCAGAGAAGCAGCTGCAGCACTGTCTAGAGGACTTAGAATGAGGAATCACCACTGTGACCAGAGACACAGCTGCAGCACTGCCTAGAAGACTTGGTATGAGGAATTACTGACTGGACCAGAGTAGCAGCTAGCAGCACTGTCTCAATGACTTAGAATTAGGACTTACTGACAGGACCAGAAAACCAGCTAGCAGCCCTGCCTAGAGGACTAAGAATGAGGAAATACTACTGGGACCAGAGAAGCAGCTTTAGCACTGTCTAGAGGACTTAGAATGAGGAATTACCACTGGAACCAGAGAAGCAGCTTCAGCATGGCTAGTTAAATAAGAATGAGGAACTACCACTGGGAACAGAGAAGTATGTAGCAGCACTGGCTAGAGGAATAAAAATGAGGAATTATCACTGGGAACGGAGACGCAGCTGCACCATTTCCTAGAGAACTAATAATAGGGATTTACCACTGGGAACAGAGACACAGCTGTAATACTGCCAAGAGGACTCAGAATTGTGGAGTTACCGATGGGACCAGAGAAGCAGATAGCACCACTGTCTGGAGGACTTAGAATGAGGAATTACCACTGGGAACAGAGACACAGCTTCAGAAATGCCTAGAAGACTAAGAATGGGGTGATTACTGGCATGACAAGAAAAGCAGCTAGCAGCACTGTCTGGAGGACTAAGAATAAGGAATTCCCACTGGGACCAGAAAAGCAGCTGCAGCACTGTCTAGAGGACTTAGAATAAGGAATTACTGATGAGACCGCGGAAGCAGGTAGCAGCACTGCCTAGAAGACTTAGAATACAAATAGCAGCACTGTCTAGAGAACTATTAATGAGGATTTTCTGACGGGACCAGAGAAGCAGCTAGCAGCAGTTCCTAGAGGACTAAGAATGAGGGATTACCACTGGGAACAGAGCTACATCTGCAGCACTGCCTAGAGCACAAAAAATGTGGGAATTGCCAACAGGACCAAAGAAGCAGCTGCACCAATGCGTAGAGAAGCAGCTAGCAGCACTGTCTTGAGAGCTTAGAATAAGGAATTACTGACATGACCAAAGATGCAGCTGCAGCACTGCCTAGAGGGCATAGAGTGAGCAATTACCAACAGGACCAGAGAAGGAGCGAGCAGCACTGCTTAGAGGATGAAGAATGAGGGAGTTACTGGTGGGACTAGTGAAGCGGCTCGCAACAGTGTCCAGATAACTAAGAATGAGAAATTACCACTGGGACCAGAGAAGCAGCTGCAGCACTGTCTAGAGTACTTAGAATGAGGAACTACAACTGTTACCAGAGAAGCAGCTGCAGCACTGTCTAGAGGACTAAGGATAAGGAATTACCATGGGGACCAAAGAAGCAGCTAGCAGCACTGGCAAGAGGACTAAAAATGATGAATTCCCACTGGTAACAGAGACACAGCTGCAGGACTGTCTAGAGGACTTACAGTGGTGGACAGATTACAGATGAGACCAGAGAAGCAGCTAGCAGCACTCACTAGAGGACTTAGAATGAGGAATAACCACTGGGACAAAGACACAGCTGCAGCACTGCCTAGAGGACGTTGAATGAGGAATTACTGACAGGAGCAGAGTAGCAGCACTCCCTAGAGGACTTAGAATGAGAAATTACCAAAGGGATCAGAGAAGCAGCTAGCACCACTGTCTGTAGGACTTAGAATGAGGAATTGCAGTCGGGACCAGAAAAGCAGCAAGCAGCACTACCTAGAGAGCTAATAATGAGGAATTACCACAGGGACCAGAGAAGCAGCTGCAGTACTGTCTAGAAGACTTAGAATGAGAAATTACTACTGGGACCAGAGAAGCAGCTACAGCACTGACTAGAGGACTAAGAATGAGGAATTACCACTCTGAACAGAGACGCAGCTGCAGCAGTGCCTAAAGGGCTTAGAATAAGGCTTTTCTGATGGGACCAGAGTAGCAGCTAGCAGCACTTACTAGAGGACTAAGAATGAGGAATTACTGATGGGACCAGAGAAGCAGCTAGCAGCAATGCCCAGGGGACTGAGAATGAGGAATTACCACTAGGACCAGAGAAGCAGCTGCAGAACTGTCTAGAGGACTAAGAATGAGGAATCAACACTGGGACCAGAGAAGCAGCACTGACTAGAGGACTAAGAATGAGGAATTACCACTCTGAACAGAGACACAGCTGCAGCACTGCCTAAAGGGCCTAGAATGAGGCTTTACTGACGGGACCAGAGTAGCAGCTAGCAGCACTTACTAGAGGACTAAGAATGAGGAATTTCTGATGGGACCAGAGAAGCAGCTAGCAGCACTGCATAGGGGACTAAGAATGAGGAATTACAACTAGGACCAGAGAAGCAGCTGCAGAACTGTCTAGAGGACCTAGAATGAGGAATTAACTCTGGACCAGAGAAGCAGCTGCTGCACTGTCTAGAGGACTAAGAATGAGGAATTACCACTGGGATCAGAGAAGCAGCTAGCAGCACTGCCTAGGGGACTAAGAATGAGGAATTATCACTGGGAACAGAGACGCAGCTGCAGCACTGCCTAGAGGACTTAGATTGGAGATTTGACTGACAGGACCAAAGAAGCAGCTTCAGCACTGTTTAGAGGACTTAGAATGAGGAATTTCCAATGAGACCAGAGAAGCAACTAGCAGCACTGTCTAGAGTACTTGGAAGGAGGAATTACCACTGAGATCAGAGACGCAGCTGCAGCACTGCCTAGAGAATTTGGTATAAATAATTATCAACGGGACCAGAGTAGCAGCTAGCAGCATTTCCTAGAGGACTTAGAATGAGGATTTACAAACAGGACCAGAGAAGCAGCTAGCAACCCTTGCTAGAGGACTTACATTGAGGAATTACCAAAGGGACCAGAGAAGCAGCTAGCAGCACAGCCTAGAGGACTAGGAATGAGAAAATTGCCACTTGGACCAGAGAAGCAGCCTCAGCACTGTCTAGAAGACTTAGAATGAGGAATTACCACTGTGACCAGAGACACAGCTGACACATTTGTAACCAGATGAAGAACAAGATTTACAGCCTGTTTATAGAAATGGAGCAACGGAGCTCTGAGCGAGTGAAACATAATTAATGCTAAAAACAAAAGATTCGGTGAAAGGGAACTAGCAAGTAAAGTCACATTTCTAGCATTCTAACTTTCTGACTGCTCAACTCGATCTTCAGTGACTCAGATTCTATAGCTTATTTGTGAAAGCTGAGGTGTGAAGGGGAAGAACACATGGAGAAATGTTGGGTGGGAGGGGAAAGCAGTAACACTGGTCAGCTGCTCATGTTTGCAACAATTCCAGAACAGGAGGCAGGCTATCAGAAAAAATAGTGTGCTAAACGAACTGAAATGGCCAGAAGCAAAATGAGCCCTGTAACATGGCCAGTCGCTATGGGAGGGAACGACCGACCAACAGGTGGGACAAATGGGCACGATTTACCATTCAAAAGTAAGGAATTTAGAAAGGCAATCGGAGCAACCAATGACACACAATGGGCCGGCTTGAAGTCCATGTATTTAATTACTTTTGTGTTTTCATTACACATAACAGTGATTGTGCAGGTCAGCCCTCTCAGCCTCTGCTTCAAGCTCCTGATGACAGGATAAGAAGGAGGGGGTTGAGAGAGTTGAGGCCCACTCCAGCCACAGAGTGCTATTAACACACAACACTGAAGATGAATGTCTGAATTGTGCATATCCGAGGGGCGTAGTTCAACTACTGTCCCCTTACACAGGCACAATTCATTTTATTTAGCAGACATACTGTGCATCCCTCAGGTAGTACAGCATATCTGCAAAAAATGGACTATGAGGGCGCACCTCAGTGCATCCCTGAGGCCAATGTGAAGCGACATAACAGTTAGTTTTTTTTCCACGATATAAGTGTTGAATGTTGAATTAAAAAAAACAGCTAAGGCTCAGTGTACATGCCACTTTCAGCATTAGTCCTCACAAGATCTGTTACGAGTTGGTCCATTTTGGTCCTAGGTTTCTGAGGCTGAATAAAAACGTTTAACTGCAGTTAGCAGCATCACCAGATTATGAAAATCGGTGGAAGTGGGCCCAAGATTTTACATTACGGCAATATTATATAAAGGGCTGTATTCTGAGAGAATGAAATGTTCGATCTGTCGTGTAGCTGGAGATAGAAAGATATACGTTTCACCAAATATTAAGAGCAAAAGAGCCTCATTGTGCATAAAACGCTGTGCTCTGAAACGGTACGGTGTGGATTCAAATACAGGCCTACCAATAAAGAGTATGCCTTTGCCATTTATTAAGTAATTTGCTCTTAAAAATATTCTGCGATAGAAACAATGCTAAGGGGGCTGTGAAAGGTCAACACACTAGCACCGGGACCTTAGAACTCTACTGGCCGCTGGGGTTCAGGTTATTCCAATGTGTTTTGCGCTTTCAAAACTCTACTGGTCGCTGGGGTTCAGGTTATTCCAATGTGTTTTGCGCTTTCAAAACTCTACTGGTCGCTGGGGTTCAGGTTATTCCAATGTGTTTTGCGCTTTTAAAATTCTATCATGTCTGCAAATAAATGCACCGAACATGTAGTCATTTAGTCTACAATTTACGGTAGACGGGAATGGATAAATAATCCGGAACGCGGGCTCTTGTTTATAATATGTATGAATTTATGTATCAAATTAAGGCAAAATACACTAGCACCGGGACCTTAGAACTCTACTGGCCGCTGGGGTTAAGGTTATTTCAATGTGTTTTGCGCTTTCAAAACTCTACTGGCCGCTGGGGTTCGGGTTATTCCAATGTGTTTTGCGCTTTTAAAATTCTATCATGTCTGCAAATAAATGCACCGAACATGTAGTCATTTAGTCTACAATTTACGGTAGACAGGAATAACTAAATAATCTGGAACGCGGGCTCTTGTTTATAATATGTATGAATTTATGTATCAAATTAAGGCAAAAATATTTCCAGATGTACTGGTCAAACGATAATTTATCAATTGTTTTAATTAATGACTGGTTCCGTTGTCAGGCCAGGTAGATTAGTGGATTAACACATCCATTGCAGGGACTGGTGTTTGGCCTCATGGTCACAGGTGCCATTCCCGGCAGGTACATAGCCTTGCATCTTGGGAGAGGTAGACAAATTAAGCATCATTCAAATCTGTGATTCAACGCCAAGATGCCCCCCCTCTTGGGGGTGGAAGTGCACAGTGCACATACGAGTCATGCTCTATGTCAAAATTGGATGGGCTGCTGCAACCTGATAGTAACCCTTTGCCAGTTGGGATGGGGGTTTTGAACGGGGTTGCAGCCCTGAGGCACAACATTTTCTTGCTGATATGTTCAGGGGTTTACCGTTGACAGATTGACCGTTTGGTATGATTCATTTATTGAAAAATGGGCAACAATGATTTCCTTTCATCACAAACACCTATGGTGCTGGTAGGCAATTTGCATGTTATACGGTGCAGGTTTTTATGCGACTATTGGGGAATACTGCGGGGATTTACACTTTTCGCTACTGCTCCCCATAGCGCTGTTATATGTCATTTGCCTTCAGATTAGTGACAGTCTACACCCTTCGCTACTGCTCTCCATAGCTCTATTATATGTCATTTGCCTTCAGATTGGTGACTGTCTGAAGTTAGTAGGGCAATCTATATTAAGCAACTAAAATAGCTAGGGGGTACAGTAGGTTTGAACTGTTCACATAAGCATTTGTCACGTATCTTTATGCCCAGAATACAAAGATAGAACTCATGCCTAGCCTTAATTACGGTTACCTATGGTTCAAGTTAACCAATGGTTAGTGGCACAGGGGGATCCCTGTTTTAGAGTGCAGCATTAGGGAGTTGGTACTTAGCTCTCTGTTGCACTTACCCTCTGCGGGCTTAATTACATTATAATTACAGTTACATATGGTGCGGAGGTAGCCAACGGTTGGTGGCACAGGGGCATCCCCGTTTTGGTGTGCGTCATTAAGGGAGCTGGTGTACTTGGCTCTCAGTTGCACTTACCATCTACATGATTTGGATGTTGGGACGAAAGCGTAGACAAGACAGTTGCTGATGCCCTCTCTCGTGGTAAATTCCCAGTATATAGAGCATTATAGCCGCAAGCAGATGGTCAGAACCCCATCTTTAACACTCTATCACAGAACATCGCAAAACCACACTTATAGCTGTTGTGGCAAGGTTTTGCGCTGGACGCTACCAGTGTCACTTCGGTGGCAGGGGGACAAAGCCCCCCCCCTTTTTCTAGGGAAAAGGGTAAGGGGTAGCCAATGACTAGATCATCCCCCCAGGATACACTGCCAAATACCTATGCATTTCATTATCCCTTGGAGGGAAGTAACGAGGTTACAACTTCATGTTAAAAGCTCATCCCAACAACGGGTAGAAATGTATTGGTGACATAATCCCTAGGATTCATTGTGACATAATCCGCAGGCAATGTGGGGAATTGTGCCAGTAGTCCTTGGTGAGGACTGAGGGTGTGCAACACAATTTGCATGGAGTGAGCCTGGGGAAGGAACTCCATTTTAAAAGCTCATCCCAATAAAATGTGGAGATTCATTGGGTCTTGCTTAATTGCCAAATATTTCTATGCAGAGCTTCTCTTTTCCTTTCAACTACAGCAGTCTTTCGTAAGGGACTTATGGGGTACAGTACAATTCACAAAGAGTGGGCCTTGGGAATGAAATGCATTTTAAAACTCATCCCAATAACAGGTGGCAATTTATTTGTGATGTAATCCACAGGTAATGTGGGGTATTGTGTCAGCAGACCATAGTGAGGAATTGTGGTGTACAACACAATTAACGGAGTGGACTTGGGGAAGGAAATGCTGAATGGCCAAATATTTATATGCAGAGTTTCTCATTTCCTTTTAAGCGTCAGCAGTCCTTGGGGAGGACTGGTGGTGTGCAACACAATTATCATGGAGTGGGCCTTGGGAAGGAAATACATTTTAAAAGTGCATCCCAATAACGGGTGGTGATTTATTTGTGGCATAATCCCCGGGCAATGGAAATTGCTACCAAATCAACCATCATTAGAGTTGCTTTACTCAATGGCCACAGTTTTCCTTTCCTTTTACGTGTCAACAGTGTTAGTGAGGACTAATGGTGTGCAACACAATTACATACAGTGGGCAGAGTGCAGAAGTACAGGCCAGTAAAAGTCCTGCACAAGAGGGTCTTTTGAAGGACACGAAATATGCAGCATAGCTGAGTCGTTTCTATGCACAAGGGGGTGCCAGGTTGGTAAGGGGACTATGGCGGATGTCAGCAGGTAAGAGTATTGGGAGCCCGGGGGCGGGCTGAAGGAAAAGTGGATTGTCATGCTGGGGGCATAGACTTCGTAGTCCTACCGGTGGTGACCTGCAGTTCTTCTTTGGGATTCGAGCTGCTGGGAGGTGGGTCGAATGGAGTTCCTAGGGTACTAGTTCCCTTGGGGATGGAGGTGGATGTCTTAAGCGAAACCAGGAGATAGTGTAATGGGGGCCTTCCCAACTCGATGGGCACTAGGAAGGGCTTCTGGACAAGGTGCCAGTTCCTGAGGTTAGTTGCCAAGATGTAATGGTATAAAGCATTCTTGGCCCAGGTAATTTATCACAAGGCTGTAAGAGGGTCGGTATTATGCTGCCGCTTAATGACCATTGGTCCGAAGGGAAGTCTCTATATGTGGTCGGTAGTAATACCGCAGGCAGTATAGGTTAAGGGGGCTCCGGTTAAGACCATGGACAAGTTGGTGAAGAAGCTGATCCAGGGGATCAGTAATACCCCAGATGCCCAGGGGAGACTAATTAGGGTTGCGCTAGCAGAAATTTATCGGGGGTCCTGGGGTAGTAGTGCCCTTTGGGATACAGGATGGTGGAAATACAGCTCGTCACAGTTTCCTGGCAGGGGGGCATGGATTCCTTCAGGGAAAACGGGAGATAGTGTAAACTGGGAGGCTTCACAACTCGATGGCCACTGAGAGGGTGCAGGTCATTTATCACAGCACTGCCCAGATAATAAAAGGGAGCGGTGGCTTCAGGATGGAGGGCATACGTTGGTAAAAGGGGCAGTAGCTCTTTAAAAAAAAGAAAAAAAAAAACGATACTAGGGGCCATTGTGGAGCACAGTTAGCGCAGGGGAGGGGAGGGCGAGTGCGCCAGGGAGCTTCTCACCCTGTGGCGGTTCAGCGACTGGATGGCCCCAGGAGGGGGTAGGATCCACGTGTGCAGAGGGTAGGCGGAAGGGGGGACTGTCCTGCTGGTGGTCCTGGACTCTTCTGCACTAACCCACAACGTATGGACTGAGTTGAACCTTGGGGAGGCTGCCTGAGTGCAGGTACCCCGGTGGGCGGGCCAGTGTGCCATGCGAGGCCCTGGTTTTCAAGTAGTGCAACTGTTCGCTGTAGCGCGTTGGTGCCTGCTGGCACAATGTGCGCAGCAGAGTGGGGGCTTGGTGGGCCGAGACGGTCAAGTTCAAGTGTATGGCCAAGTTCAAGAGTTCAAGTGTAATGTGGTGCATACCTTCTTTACTACCTTTGACAGGTCAAGGCCACTAAAGTGTACGGCCAAGCTCAAGTTCAAGTGTAATGTCGTGCCTAATTGCCTTGCAGCCTTCGTCATGTTGATGCCGCTAAAGAGTGATGCTGTAATAATGTTATATCCAAAAAGGATACTGTTATTCTCGTGTTGGTCACTGGTGAATTACCTGGTTTGTGAATAAAAAGGCTACGCCATGAACAACACGCTTTGATTCTGAGAGTTCTTGGGCAATGGGGAGGAGTGAATGTTACGTTGTGCGCGTACTACATTTCGTGTTCATGCAAAGGTATTCAATACATTAGTTGAAACATCTGTACTTCAATATCCACGATGCACAGCAAAGTTTGGTTGCAAATCCGGTTCGAGCCACAGTTTGATTGGAGGCTCGCATGAGACCACAATTCCCATGAATCATTATACAATATCGAGTAGTTAAATGAACTCCAACAGGAAGTGCCTATGTTGTTGCTCATGCGAAGGGTTACGTTGAGAAAGGAACACTGACACAGAAAGCCCAATTGTACACAAGTAAGTTTGGAAGCTCATGCTGCCATTAAAAATAATGCTCTCACACGCGGACATTGTAGTGACAACTCGTTTTGCGTTTTCCTTCAGAAACGCTGAAATATCCCCGAGTTCGGGATGGCGTCGAGTTACGTTTAAAAATGAAAGAATTACCGCTAAAGGTATGTTTAGAATGTATAGTGAACAGTTGAGCGTTCACGCTGTATTGAAAATATGTTTCCATCTGGAGAGGGTTGATTGGTAATTCGATCGCGTTTTTATTGCAGAAAACGCCGAAACATCCCCGAGCTTGGAATTGTGCCAAGTTACGGTTAAAAATAAAAGAACAACCTTTGAAGGTACGTTTTAAGGCCTTTATGTGGAGCACTGCTGTTAATTATTAGCGTGCTGTCCCCAGCGAGTGAGATCCTTCTTACATGTTTATCCCTTGTTTCAGATTTAATTTAAAAAGCTGGGCTGATACATTGTTTTGATAAACATCACCTTTGGAAGAGAGCAAAGCTTTATCGCCCCGACAGTCAAGGTAGGCGTTGTATAGCTTGTGTGCATATTCGTGTAGCGAAACCAAGCATACACATTATTGATAATAGTTTTTTATTTAAACAGGGTCAGCTAGGACTTTTCGTCATTCAATAAACACGAGCAATCTTGATGGATGAAATTTCTTCCGTCAGGTAACGTTCCTTCCATTGACTTACGATTTCAGAAAACAGGAGAGTAGTTCTAAAACTAGTTATACATTTTTTATTTGTTTTATAGATCACACCAATGTTTGTAAATCAGAAGCCCTGATCAGAGCCCCTGAAGTTCCACCGGGTCTCGAAACGCGTCGGCATTTCATTTAACACTGAGGAATCATAATGGATGGGTTTATGTATAGCTTGAGGGAGATGTATTGAAAGTGTTTCCCCCACTTTTTTGCAAAAATGGTTCCCTGTGTTTGACAGTTCCCCTGTTTGGTTTGAAGAAATGTTAAGGATCAAAGGGTCTGTCAATTGTTTAAATAATATTGGTGGATGAATTTATTTATGTTTTGTGTTGTATGTTGTAAATACATGTAGATTATTGTTTATTTTTGTTTCCCTAAATGTATGTATCACTTTTGTATGGTTCTCTGGAATGAATAGGTGGCATTCCTATTCATACATTTAAGAATGTACATAAATATAGAAAAAGTTTTCTAAGAAAAAAAGGTTTAATAAATAACCAGATCAAATTGAATTATTATCTTTTGACCCTTGCTGAAAATAGGTGGCTTAAAAGATTAAAGATAACCAGGTCCTCATTTTTTTCTTACATGTAATACGGCCCTACCTTGTATCTGTCCTTATGGGCCTAACCCCCCTTGTTGCTAGAACTTTCTAAAAGTGGCATTTTCAGAATTATAATTTAAAATCTGACTTCACTATAAGTTAGGATTTTAGATTAAGATTCCACAGACACCAAACATGAACCACTTTAATCAATCAAACAATCAATTTCATCTTTATCTGGGTACTAAAGTATTCATAAAAGTCCACGATCACACAACAAAAACAAATAGAATAATCAATAAAACATATAGCTAATTTAAAACAATTCATAAAAATACATATTTAAATTCCATGACATGTCAGCCATGCATGGACAGGACTGCATAGTTATGTAATCAAATTTAAAAAGTGTTCACCGAAAAGCGGGCTCGGACAGCGGTTGTCAAGAAAGCACCAATATGAGCAATGGACTCATCATCATTAAGTTGAAGCAGCATACTAAATGCTGCCCTAAAATAAGTGATATTGTGCCTCTCAATTAAGGGGAGCGAAATACGCTTTGTATACAAGAATAAAGACCACAGAAAAATAGAAAATGCAGTATGGATTGACCTGAAATCCCATTACACGGCAAGGTAAAAAATCAAGATCTGCCTAAAAGCCTGAGGGAAAGCATGACAAATATTTAACAGTACCAGCCCTAAAGTGGAACAATAAACTGTGCTCCCATTGGCCCAATGATTTAGTCAAATACCTGCAATTATCTGTCCGTTCTAATGTTCCAATAAACCACCACACTCAGCTTCCTAAGCTCTAAAGCCAATCTATCATCCTGAGAAAGTTTAAACAAGGCTAGCTGCAACTGCCTTAAATGCCTTTTACTAGTGGCATGGCTACCCCCAGGGTTCTCAAACAGATGCTGGTAGCCAACCTTTTGCAAGCAAGATTCCACTGCTGCTAACCAAGGGATATTCTTGACTTTGTCACAGCTGAGTCAATCTGAGATGATGTCTCTTGTAAGACTTGCCTGCTTGTTTGTCCATACTGGTATTAATAGTAAAGGAGGACGAGCGCTGATATAACCTTCGATAAAAGGTCAATTCATTTCACTGTGGCAGATAAAATGGGAGGTGGAGATGGGATCCCCCAAGACTCTTTGACAAAAATCTAATTTCTTCTGCCTTTATAGTATTACATTTAATAGTACCCCAGACCTCAACCCCATATGTAGCCATCGGGAGACATTGCATTTTAAAAATGTGCAGAAGTACTCCACCCCTCCTGAGTTGCGGTAGGCTAAACAATGTGCCAATAGCCCTAGAAAATGTATTCCTATAATGAGCAATATGCACCGTCCAGGACCCATTATCGACAAAGACTAGGCCCAAATACGGTCAACTGCTATTTCATTTTAAGCTGAACTTGCCCGCAGTAAGGAAGGCTAAATTGTACTTTCTGGGGCCACACATAGGATTTTGTAAAATTAGTACGTAAATCTAACATGGCCATAAAATCTACAAATCCTTGGACTACAAGACGCAGAGCCCTTGGTGTACAAGCCATCAACACAGCATCCTCTGCATCTAACAAAGTTGGTACCGGAGAGTCTTTAACTTTAGGGACGTTGCGGGTGATGGTTAATAAGAAACAGTGCAGATTATTAATATATATATAATGAATAAAAGTTGTGCTAAAACACATCCTTGTCTCACACCCCTAAAAATACCTACATCTGGGGACACCTCCCACTGAGTATTTCTTTTAATTTTGGCCTTCATGTCCCTGTGCAAATAAGCTAGAAAGTGCACCAGTGCTTTGTCCATCCCACATGCTAAAAGATTTGAGCACAACTTTGAGCGTTTGATGCAATCAAATGCTGAGGTCAAATCCATAAACGCTAAGTATAGCGGAGAATGTTGGGCTACTGTGTATTTCCCAATGAGCAGGTGAGGTTAAGGCATTGCTCAGCTGTGCTGACCTTGGACCTAAAAACATACTGGCAGGGATATAGGATGGTTTGACCATTCCTTTATCCGATTACATAGAACCCTTCCCAAAATCTTGAATGTAGTATCTGTTAGGGAGCTGGGCCTAGACCAACTAGGTTGTGAGCGGTCGTCCTTTTTAAAAATAGGAACAATAATAGAGGTTGACCATATGCTTGATAAAGGAGAATGGGCCAGGTTCTTAAAAACCTTCAATAATAATGGAACGCAGAATTCGGGGCTATACATAATAAGGTCTATTGGTACCCAGTCTGTGCCAGGGGCCTTTCCCCCAGTACTCCGACTTATAGCGTCTTCAACCTCACCCAGAGTCAGATGCGCTACTGCATGAGTGGAAGCGACAGGGAATTCATTTTCATCAGAGATGGCAGTGTAAATATTAGTAAAATGCAATTCCCAGACCTTTATGGGAATGTTACAGCAAATTGGAGTTGATTCCTGATTCACCTGTCGCATATTTTTCACCACTGACCAAAAATGTTTACTATTCTTTTTGTTTGCCACCGAAACTAGTGAACTCCATTATTGGTCCGGTGGTTCCTTCTTCCTTGCTGTTGTGACCTCTTTATATTTCTTACGTAACAATGCCACCTCTTGAGGATTCCTTGGGTTAAACATAAGGGCCAAGGGCAATGGACAGTTAGGAACAGAGAATTCATGACTAAGCCAGTTAGGAACAGAGAATTCATGACTAAGCCATCTAGGTCTGTTAACAATTGGATGTGAGGATCTCATTAGCTCTTTTACTAATAATAGAACAGAGCTGGTTAAATGCCACAGCAGCTGGAAAGGTGATGATGAGCTGTGCTTTGGGTAGCGATGTCCATGATATTATTTAGGTCAAAAGATGCCAGATATGACAGCAGCTTCAAGCCCCTGGTGTCAAAGCTATTCTGGTTGTGGGTGCAATTATTAGAGGTAGATATGTTAAGTGAACACGAGGGATTAGTCATTATTTTGAGCTTGGCATGAAAGTCACAGCCTAAACAAAAGCCTGCTGATTGCCTGCTAACACTGACAGTATTTTGTACGAAGGATATATAATCAAATAATATAGGAAATTTAGTGTTAGAAATGTTAGTAAAATCATTATTATAAAAATTAATGAAACATAGCGCAGGACCCCTTTTGTACCTCACTACTTGACAATTATTATATTCGGTTCATATAGGCTTAACACAACCCCCTGCCTTAATGTTCACCCAAATGGCCAGCCTGCTTGTCGCACGACCTGATGTGGAAGTGGTTGCCAAAATATTATGACACACAACACCATCAACAGTTGTTTCATGTGTCGCCCAGGTCTCCTGAAACATTAAAATATCATACTGACTAATGAAAGAAAGCCAATCTGATAACAATATCTTTGATTGTAGCCCAGCCACATTCCAACTCAGAATTTTCAACGTTGTGTCGCCATGGCCTGAGACATTGCCCAATCTAGGGGAGAATTGGGGGGTGGCTCTCTATCAGGTGTCCTAGGTACTGATCAATCCCTATCTATTAGTTCAGACCTCAGTCAATCTAGCCCATCGAGGCCTTCTAGGTAGGCCTGGCAGTGAACTCTGCTCCGTTCGTGGAGTTTGCAGAGTTTTACGCACTGCGCGCTTCACGGAGAACGTGGAGTTCCCAAAAAACTCTGCAGAGTGGAGTTTTTTCCTCACTCGCGCTCGCCAAGATTAAGTTGGCGAGCGAGGAAAATCCAACTCTAGACCATCTCCCAGCGAGATTTCTCAACGCGGGTGGTCACGGATGGTCGCGACTGCTCGCGTTGAGAAACCATCCGTTCGCGTTGAGGAAGCTGCTGCTTGAGTAGAAAATCTAGATGAACAGCAGAAAGAAGCAGCCCCCTCTTGCGCTGTGCATGGTGCCATTCACGCTGATTTTCCAGCGTGGGACAAATACCCGGCGCTAAAAATCATCGTGAACGGCGTGACCTATCGCACTTCGCCGCTTGCCAGAGTTTTTTGGTCACTTGGTGGAACACCTAATCTGGTGTGCAAAGATTGATGGGTTGAGCGGGGTTCTTAATGTTACAGGTTTAACCCCTTCGATGCTTCTGTCGGCCAACGGCCGTCGCGAGCACTACCTCCGTAGTGCTGCGCACGTCCATTGGCTGACGCGGCCCCGCCCACCTAATTAAACTGCCGCACCGCAGCGGAATTCGTGCCGCGGTTAAGTAAATAACCTAGAAGGAGAGAGCACATTTTTGTGTTGTTGCAACCAATATGCTCTTGATGCTTCAATATATTTCTATCACTTAATGGCCTAAGAAAACAATACAGTCTCCATCAATATTTTCGTTTGGACGACCCACTCACCCCACCCGCTGCACCATTAAAATTCAACTAGTACTCAAAGGATTAAGATGTTTGTGCTTGCTAAGCCAATCAACACATTTGTTCCATAGCTTCCCCTCGGATACACTTTGAGAGTCCCTCAAGGGTTACACTCCAGCTAAAACTAAAACATATGCGCAAGCTGCGGGGGGCAAGTCCAATAAGATTTTATTGGGCGTGTGACGTTTTGCATACTGGGATCAACGTGTAACCCTTGAATCAGATTGCTCAATAGGGATTTTAGGACGTGCAACCAATTTAATCCAAGGTATTGGATAATTCAGAGTATCAATGAAAGCTATGGCTGTTGCACCTTTCCCTGTAATGTTCCACTGAGCTGGCAGGGCTGGTCTTTTTGCCCCAAATTGAATTGCATCATCTACCCCTCCCCTTAAAGTTAAACCCTGATGGGATGGCTTTCCGCTGTGAAGAACTGGCAAAACAGGACCATTTTCGGATTGGCCCCCACTCCTGCCTTTGTTGCTGGTGACCGTAGGGAGAGGGTTGATGTAAACACTACCCAGCCGGTTGGGAGATTAATGGAATGGTGCACCAATGATAGTAATATATTCACTATTATCAAGATAAAAAGTCCGGCAAAGTATCCAATTTTGTCATCCGTTTTATTCAATAAGTACCAGAAAGCATCATCCAGCCAACGCGTTTCGTTCAGAAAGATTGTTTGAACTTCATCAGGGCTGTGGACAATACATACATAAAAACATAAATATACACATAGTGGACACATCAGTACATATAAAAAACAGATTTAAAAACAGGTTTTACCCGATGTTATTGAAATGTCCAACCACAAAATTACATTTAAAAAAGACAGACATACATGACAAAACTAGTCAAAAAACAATACATTCATTCCTAAAGATAGACCACATATAAACATGGACATTACTGACACAGAAAAGCATTTGATTTACTGAGACTGATCAGTTAAAAAAGTGTGTGCCAAAAGAACAGCAACAAGGATACATCGTGGAACTTTGTAAAATTACACAATTACAAACTGCGATGAGATAGTTATTAATGGACTATACAAACAATTTAGGCCGACACGAGACACCCAAATACCCAATATGAAGAGGAAGGAGAAAGAAGTAAGAAAATCTATAACATATAATAATGTCGGGCCTTTAGCATACTGCCTCCATCCCTGGTCTACCCTTTTCGTTTGAGGACCAAGCAGTTTTTGGGCCTAGTCGCATTAGGGGCATTAGGATTATTCTTTTACATTATGGTACTCCCTCATATTGTGTTTTACTTTTTTCGCAGGCATCCTTTGCTTGGGCTACTGCACCGGTGGCATTAATATGTGTCCACTTGCCCATATTTATTAGGTATATTACTGGCCTCTGCAATGTGTCATTGAAATTATAGGGCACATGGCTTTCTGTTGTAAGAGGCCTATGACGTCACTGGATAACGTACACATGGATCATTGATATATAGGTATGTGGCCATTGTTTGACATGATTACTTTTCTCACCACTGTGAAACTTTGTATGATACACGGTGCACTGGAATTTATTGCGCTGCTAGGTTGGTGGATCACGTTCTCTGCTACACTGTTTGATTTGTTGCGTTTCCATGTTTTTCTTCCCCTTTTCTCTCTTCTGTTTAAACACCACTCTGCTTTCCCCTTTTCTCGAGTCACATTTAATATTATATGTTATAGTTTTTCTTACTTCTTTCTCCTTCCTCCTCATATTGGGTATTTGGGTCTCTCGTGTAGGCCTAAATTGTTTGTATAGTCCATTGATAACTATCTCATCGCAGTTTGTAATTGTGTAATTTTACAAAGTTGCATGATGTATCCTTGTTGCTGTTCTTTTGGCATGCACTTTTTTAACTGATCAGTCCCAGTGAAACAAATGCTTTTCTGTGTCAGTAATGTCCATGTTTATATGTGGTCTATCTTTTAGGAATGAATGTATTGTTTTATGACTAGTTTTGTCATGTAGGTCTGTCTTTTTCAAATGTAATTTTGTGGTTGGACATTTCAATAACATTGGGTAAAACCTGTTTTTAAATCTGTTTTTTATATGTACTGATGTGTCCACTATGTGCATATTTATGTTTTTATGTATGTATTGTCCACAGCCCTGATGAAGTTCAAACAATCTTTCTGAACGAAACGCGTTGGCTGGATAATGCTTTCTTGTCATTATTGAATAATACGGGTGACAAAATTGGATACTTTGCCGGACTTTTTATCTTGATAATAGTGAATATATTAGTATCATTGGTGCACCATTCCATTAATCTCCCATTATTGATCTGCGCTTGCAGTTGCACCTAACGACGGCGGGTGCAGGAATTGTTGTGCACCTTCCATTATATAAACAGGAAACAGGAGAGCGAAGTGCAGCGACCTCAGTCCGCCGTTGGTAGTTTTTTTTCACTACCCAGCCGGTTCTCAAGGCAGTCCAGGCACTCTATCACTGGCTTGATTTTCTCTTCAAGCCTGTTGCTAATTCGGGTGCAGAGTACTTCAAGTAGGGAGGAATCAAAAGATGGAGTAACGCCAGTATGACAGTCTAAGGATTGTGTACAGGGGAGTTAATTGAGGCTGTGGCTGGAAAGCTGACACAGGCTGTACCCTGGAAAGTAGTTGGTTGTTATTAGTAACAGCACAAAAAGGTTGTTTCATTTTTGCAGCCGCTGACTTGCCCAGTACTCTTTTATGCGTTACGGCTGTAGCAGAAGCAGGAACAGGCTGTGACATCGAGGGGTGACCATGATCAGGCTCACCACTGACAACCTTATAGGTGCGAGTATTGGGGCAGACATTGTTGGGCTGTTGAACATCCCCATCCTTGTGCGTGGGCTTATTGACTATAATATCACCATCAACCAGTGGGGCCGACAGCACCTCAATATACAGTGACAATCTGCCCTCCGTCAGTTCGATTTTATTTGTGACATTCCCAACAACCCTATCCAACATCCTATCGATGGAGACAGAGAGGGCGTGTTCTGACATTACCCCTGTCAATCTTATGCTTCACCATAACAATTGTACTGTGAACTCTCACCTCTCCACAGTGAAGTACTGCACTCAGGCAGGATCAAGATTCTCTTCAGGGGCGAAAAGCAAAGAGGGTGGGCCCAGCCCAGGCTCAACCAGCCATGCCCGGGCATCCGCGGCGTGGGATGCAGGAAGAGCTTATGAGCGCTGGAGAGTGGCCTTCAGTTGGCCCCACCTCGAGTCTGGTGTAAGCTGGGGGGCCAAGTCCCACCCCAGAGCTGGAATGGCAGATGTGGCAAAACAAACAGTGTGGGCAGGGAACTGCTTGGCATGAACCAGTTATCTCTTCCCATTTGGAAATTACACTTATAGAATGTAATAAGACAACTCCAAGTTTATCCTATGGGAGAGATAAACTTTGCAGTAGTGAAAAATGAATGTAAGAGTTTTTCACTACCAGAACATTTCAATTTAAAAGTACATGCCCAACTCTTTAAATACATTGAACCCTGCCATTGGGGCTGTCCAGGGCTGTAGGTCTCCGGCTCTCTATAAAGTGTACTAAAATGAAGTACACTGTGCAGAAAGTTCAGTGAGACCCAGATTGGTATACAGAAGTAAAAGTAGATTATACTAACCCTATATTTGTGGTAGTGGGGGCGAGCAGTTAGGCTCATCAGAGGGTAGTGCTAAGCATTTGTTGAGGCAATAAATGAGACACACACTCAAGAATAAATTCGGGAACAATTTGCAAAAATAATAGCAATTTTTATACACATTTTCAGACCAAGAACTTCATTCTACAGTAAGTACTTTTAAAGTTATAAATTTTTAGAGTTCGCAAAATAAACCACTTTTGTGCGCAATTACACACCATTGAAGTCAATGGGTGAAAAGACAAAAATGCATATAAAATCGTATAGCTGATTTTCAAGGTTCATCTCTGGATTTCGGTAGTTAGCATGGTTAGGGCTAATGTTCCACCAGTGTATTCTCTGGAGCATCCCGGATTCAGCCGGGAGCAGGGCGCTGAGGTCCTTGGTAGATGGTGAGCTGTGAAGAAGGGGGCCACCTGGAAACTGACTGCACAAGGGGACTTAAAAGTAAGTTCGAGGGGTCCCACTCAAGGGAGAAGGTCGCAAGGGCCTCAGGACAACAGGAGCACAGCTGGCTCTTCGCTACCCAGGCCGGGCAGGCTAAGTGCAGAATAGATCGGTCAGCCGGTCTGCACGCGTCAAGATGTCCGCACGGTCAGGAGCAGGCAGCTTGGACAACTGGACCACTCACAAAGTGGGTCTCAGGGATCTCTATGTCCCTCAATGGATGCTTGCTTCCTGGGCAGTTGGATTCCGGATTGGACTCTTCATCTCAATAATTGCTGAAGGTGGTCCAGAACCCTGGGTATTGGTGCAACATGGCTCTGGTAGATACTGGTGTCTCCAAATTTTGTGGGGAGACATATTTGATCCTCTGGAGCTGGTGTGCTACTTTTGGTTTGGATGCTGAGTTGGAGTCACCCGGAGCAGCAAGTCGACAAACTAGACTTCGTGGGTTTGGTGCCGTGGTCTGCAGGGGAGTGATACCTTCACTCCAAGCGAGATCTTTGGCAATTTGTGAAAGGCTGGAGGAGCTCTAGGGTTCTTGGTGTCCTCACAGTGGCGGGACGAGACAGCACACCACGATTGTTGAGTCCTTCAGGCAGCAGACTGGATTTGGCACCAATTTTCTGCAGTAGGGCTTCAGTCCTCAGGTCAACCACTCTTCTTTATCCTTTTCTTTTTTGTGTCCATCGAATCCAAAGTTCAGGGTCCAGGGATGCCACCTAAATACTAAATTTAGTGGCGTTAAAGGGGAAGACAGGTTGTAGCCAATGGGCTACCTACCTTTAATGTGTCTACACCCTCTAAGTGACCACTTCCTGTGGGGAGGGGCACTACACTAGCCCTGATAGGTTTTTCCCTACTATCTCAAGATGGAGGATTTGCAAAAGTGGGGTCCTCCACATCGCCTCCCACACCTATGGGGTGGTGCTGGTTGAATGTGTGTAACAAAACAACAATGTCTCAGCTGGAAATCATTTGAACAGGGCAATAAAAACAGTGGTATAAATCACAGAGGGCGGGGGCAAAAGAAGGGACACCACAACGGGAAGGGTAAGGTCAAACAATTATTATTTGTAAGTAGTTTATAACAGCACTACAGTACAATTCAATATACAGTGACCATACCACACAAAGTGAGCACTGGGCGTGCTAGTGATAGTGAACGGCGCAGTGACACAGGGGTGAGGAATTACAGCGTGAACGGCGAAAGGAGTAAAGAAAGTAAAAATGTGGTCAATAGCACAATATAAATATATACAATATTGGTATTTTAGGTTCGGAATAAATAAATTGACCACAACAGCGCCAAAGTTCTGTGCTGGGTAGTCGACGGCGTTTCAACCTGATTGATTTCAGGTCATCATCAGGACAATGGTCACTAATTTCAAGATAGTGCTGAACTTAGCATAGAACAGGTCATGCGTCCAGTCGAAAGGGATCAATCAGAATGTTTGACAAGGCCAGGTGATGAAAGATTCAAGCGTAGGCGAGGCGTCAGGCAAGCGCTAGTCCACTATATTAATAGAACCGGCGTGGAAGGCTTGAGGGCTGCCGATTAAGAAGGGCGGGCTCCGTCAATCCCCGTGATGTATCCGGGCGCCATGCGATTTGTAAGGATCTTAATGAGGAGATCCAAGAAAACTGGGAAACCGGACTGAAGCCGGCTTCCGGGTCGCTTTGTCCGTGATCGTGAACACGGGCGATTTGCAAGAGAGGAGCCAATCCTCTAGATTACAGGCTGGCGCGGGACAAGTGGGTAGGCGCATAGGCAACATATGGATACAGCTTTGATATGGGTATGCACTTTACATTCAATTTAAAAAGGAATATTCATTGCATTGGGGAGCAGTTGAAGCTAATGCACTACCCATGATTATGGGGCTTTGTAAATTTAGGAAGACGTTCCAAAGAACCAAAGATGGATCCAGTTTTTACAGCATTTAAAGCAATGATTCAGTCCAAATATCTCTATGGAGCAGAAATCATGTACTTTAGTGGGATAACTAGTTGGGATAGAATTGAAGGGCAGTGCATAAAAAGGATATTGAATCTCCCTAAATCAGCTATAGCCCAGGTGAAAAGTAAGCCTGGGTGTAACATTCCACTCCACTCACAGAGTTTGTAGAATTGTCTTGTCAGTATTTCCGCTCTATCCCTCTAGGGAGTCCCAGGGAGAGTTGTGGCACAGCAGCCAGAGCAGCTGACTCCGAAACGTGAGGCTCCCGGTTCTTTCCAGGCAGCAGCTCAGCATCATGTGACTCAGGGCAATAGCTCACTTAGGGGCTTATTTACAAGCCCCTTGTGCTGCGGGTGCGTCACTTTTAACATGGGAAAAAGTGAGGTATCAGCAGCACAAGGGGCTTGTAAATAAGCCCCTTAATCTTCCCGACAGCACCGTGCGTGGCTTTTCCTGTCCTTGTAAATATGGCCCCTTTACACTCATCACTTTGCGTGAAAGGGGAGTTCCATGGGTGTTGCTGTGGGTGTTCCCATGAAACACCCATGGAACCTGACACATTTCCAGATTTATGAGAAATCGTAAATCTGGAAATGCGTCTGACTGCTACGCCTCCCCAGGGGAGGCATAGGGAGGCGCAACGAGTAGAAATGTATTCATTTCTCCTCGTTTCTCCCTCTTTCTATGCGTGCTGCATTCTGCAGCACACATATAATGAGGAAATCACCTCTGGTGATTGATTTTGTGCAAGAAGGTGTCCCTTCCTGCACATAAACAATCATTAAAAAAATGACATTTTGAAAGTTCTATGTGTGCTAATGCAGCACACATAGAAGATGTAAAACGCCAATTCAGATTGTTTATGTGCAGGAAGTGAACCCTTCCTGCACATAAACAATCATCCGTTGATGCAGGCATCCTTGCACCATGGTGCAAAGGTGCCTGCGTCGGCGCATAGCAGCCCATTGTACGCCAGCACAGGGGAGAGCTTAGGAATGCGACATATTATTGTAAATGTGTTGCGTCCTTGTGCTCTGAAAGTGCTGCAGCATGGCGCAGCCAAAGTGCTTGTTGTGCCGCGCTGCGGCACTTTGTTGTAAATGAAGCCCTAAATACTTTATTTGTTTTGCTTCCTCCATCCTTTTCATAATTCTACCATTTATATTTTTGGATATTTGAGAAACATTCAGCAAATGTTTGATATCCTTTTTAACCTATATGGTTATGGTGATTGAAGCCTGATGTAGCGCCCCCCCCCCCCCCATTTGCCTCTCTTGCCCCTTAATCTATCGGCCTCCACACATACAATAAAAAAATTCTGTGATTGTTTGATAAAGATTTCGGGAGATCATTCTAAGTGGTCTGATCGAATGAGCACTGCAATGTAACTGACTCAGCTAGATTGCATATAAGGTCCTGTCGGTTCTTTGAAATGCATTGCTCACATCTTTTGAATTGTCCATTTCTACACAGACAAAGAAGGGAGTCAAAGATCAGTCACTGTACAATTCATTTTCCTGAGCATCTACAGAATAAGATATATAACTCTTATTAAGTGAAAGGTTAATCCAATAACACATGGCCGGCTGCTTTTCTTATATTCTGTACAATAAATCGAGATGATAAACGGCTTCTGTTCTGGTTGCACTTCAGGAAAGCAATACACGGTAATTGACCTAATTAAAACATATACCTGATTGGCAATAATTAGTATATTTAGCTTTTTCATTAGCTGATTGTGTACAATTTACAGATACAAGTAAATACATGAGCAGGTGTCAGCAGACCACGTTTGAGAGGTGTATGTGAGAAGGAGGACATGTTATTAGCACTTTTCAGCCCACTTATCACATTCCATTACAGAGCTGAATAATGAAGTCAGTCATTGATGGATTTTATAATTTCTTTATCCACTTAAATAACAGTCCTCCCTTACTTCTAAGCTACACCGTTTTTATGTTTGTGTGCCTCCTTATAACCAGCCACATTGCACAAGCTCTTTTTTGTATAGATCGGTGACCAAAGTAAAAGCAAAGGATGTCTTAGTGATAGTTTATGCTAATTTAGACCACGCAATTTAAACGTTCAAATAAATAAGAATATGCGTCAGTCTTTTAGAAAAAGATGTACACGACCTTTTCACCGTGTTACATAAGAAGTGACATGCACACTTGAAAACCTGGGGCTCAGTGCACACTGTGATTTCTGAGTTGCAAACTCTGCAATATGCACAATAACAGGCTTTGTGACTGCAAGTTATAGGGTTACAAAGTTCTGTCCTGTCAACCTACCCATACAAAATCGCTTTTTCGACCTATTGCTTCTTGCAAAGAGGACGGGGCATGAAACGGGTGTTCCCCTCCAATTTATGCTTTGTATAAATGTTTTGCAGCTGTAATTTCGGCTGCAACAGATTGGCAGGTTATCGACACCCGACTTGTGGTGGTAACTAATTCACGAAGTACAAGACGTCTATGAGATAGCTTCCACTTTGTGATTGATGGTGCACTGCCTCTGGGGGAGAAGACAGCGGTTCAGGTAATCCCTGAATACTCCCCCAAATTTAAATGTGATCTTTGTTTAAAGCAGCCCTGACCCTTTATGAGACACAACTTTCTTTAAAAAAAAAAGTTATTGTGATTTGTGAAAACGTAGTGAGATTGCTTGCCTCAGGTGTACTGAAGTGGAACCTACAGGTGAACGGCCACATTTTTTTTTTTTGCTTTGGATCTCTGGGTTTTGACTTCTGCTGTGGCATGAGCCTCTGCAATGGAGCATCATTGACGGTAATGCTCTGTATAAATTGTTTTAAAAAAAAAATGCAAACCTCATTGCTCTCTTTAAAATAAGGTGTGGAGATGGAAAAGTCCTCTGCATGGTGAAGACATGTACCCCTGCCCTGAGTGCCTAATGGTGTTTTTTTCTGGATCCCTAATGCAGATTTTTTTGTTGTAGATGAACACGGATCATGCGTGTGCAACATGACATAGGCATGTGTCTTGTTGGGCTGGGAGGGGTGCCCAAGCGCTACCCCCAGAGTAGTGGCAGGCTACCGCCATAACTAGGAGTTAAGCAGCATGAGCATAGTGGTAGCAGCATACCGTGTAGTGAATGATCGTTAGTAGAGAACAGGACTGTTTACTCTGTGTCAATGGAGTGAGGCCTACAGGCTCACTTACCTTTCTAAAAGTTCAGCTGCTGTGTGCTTAACTCAACACTTGGCCTACATCAAGTAGATGTGAAATGCTGCTCAGCAAAGGACTAGTGACTCTGTACTGGTTGTAGGTGTGCCTGGGATGGGTACAGTACAGGGATAGAGCAGTACTGTGCAGTGCATGTGTGATGAGTGCATGTACTGGATGTATGTGTGCCTGTCAGGAATACATTACATGAAAGATTTAGTGCTGTGCTGTATGTGCAAAATGAAATCATGTGCTAGGTGTGTGTGTGCTTGTGTGAAGTACAATACATGAAGGGTAAATTGTTGTGCAGCACGCACATGGTCAGTGTGTGTGTTTGTAAGTGGCACATCCTTGTTAAACATAGAAAAGCGTCAGTGCTAAACAGTGCGCACAGACTGAATGTGTGCTGAATGAATGTGTACATGTAATGGTACAATGCATGGAGATACTACTACTGTAGTGGACAGTCAGTTTGCTGTTAATGGACACTGAGTAAATGTGCCGACACTGGTACATTACCTCGAGGATCCTGGGTTCCATTATGGGAAGGCCAGGCCTGCCTGGCGAAGACATGAGGAGGAGAGGAATACCCCCAGACACATTTGAGTATCACTGCATTGGAGTCATGCCTGCTGTGGCAGATATCTTTCATGAGGAAAGAAGAAAGAGAGAAGTGGCCACCTCAAAAGAGGCAGAACCCTAACATAAAACTTAAAATACTCAGACCCTAAATCACATTTGGTGTCTGAAAAAAAACAATAAGAAGGGGAGGATGGTGTCCAAAAAGTTGTCATCTGCCAAGCAGCCAGACGGGCTGTGTGAGAAGGGGAAGCTCTGCAAAACTTCTGCCTGTAACCAGGACTGGGGGCAAAGGCCTGCTAGTCTCCCTTGTTGTTGTAGGGGGACATCATCCATGGAAACCAAGATCACCTGCCCTGGATCCTGGAGCACCAGTGCCTGCCTGTTTGCAGTGGCGGCTCCTCCATTTGAGCAGAGGAGCGTCGCCCCGCAAGCCCCAACGCTGAAAAATAAAACAGTGATAAAGTTTATTTATTACCGTTTTATATTTCAGCAACTCATCCTGAACTAAGTGTCAGGACGGGACAGGGCTGGTGCTGCTGAGTGGCAGCAGCAGGGAGCTATGTGCTTTAAAATGCACATGTCTCTTTGGCTGGCTGTCTTGGGCTGGCCAGCCAGACATGCACATTTTAAAGTTATGTAAACTAGCTGTCTTGAACAGCTGGGTTAGAGAAAGCGCAGGCCTCCAGTGCTCTTAGAAGTGCTGGGAGAGACTGCTCTATCCAATCCTGGCGCTGCTTTCATGCTGTAAAAACAGTGTCAAGATTGGGTAGTGCAGTTTCCTGCATCTGGAGCTTCCTAGAAGGCACCTGAGGGAGGAGGACGATGCGCTGTAAGAAGGTAAGTGTTTTTTGTGCTTCCTCACCCCCCACCCACGGTACAAACCAGCTGCCACTGCCTGCTTGCCAAGACCAGTGTGTCCTGTGAGGAAGAGGACAGCGTTGGGGAGAGCAAGGTTCAGTGAGGAGCCCAACCATGAGGACTCCCTGTGCGAGGTGTGAGAATTCAGCTGTGCAGACTGTAGCCCGTGTGAAGGATTGTTTTCAGTGCCCCCAGTATGCCAGGAAAGGGCCACTGTAGACTTAGGCGTTTGTTGAGTGTTGTGTGGGCCTTGCTAAGCATGTTCCACTGTGCAGTGACCCTACATGCCAGGGGGGGCCACTGGTAAAGTTGCTACTTTGAGGAGTACCAAGACTTGTAATCGCCTGGGCAGGGGCATTTGGGCTTAAGAACCTGCGCCCGTATTACCACGTACCGAGGCAACCCAATATGACAGGTGGGGCTGCCTGTACCAACATTGCCGAAGGATTTGGGGCACTGTATGAAGGATAGACTGAGACTACGATCGGCGTGTTGGACCGGCACTGCGAGGTAACTGCCCCAACTCACCACTGAGGACTGCCAGAGACACTGTGGATGGCATCGCATCCTCGCTGGCTCCGGTTGAGAGCTGAAAAAAGGGTTTCCCCTATTGGGAAAATACAACTTGCTATATCTTAGTGAGCTGGGAGCTGCTCTGACAACTCGAAGAAATCCGGTAGCACTGCTCAGGAGAGAGTCTGTGCCATATGGTGCTCCTGTGTGAGCCGCTAGCAGCCCGACTTCTCTGAACTGAGTAGGACTCATGAGTGTGCAATGAAGGCACTTGCTGCACTTCTAAACTCCTCTGTTCTGCGAGAGTAGGTAAGATGTGAACTGCGCCAGTTGTGACCTGGGGGACTCTTTGCCAATGGTGCTGTAGCCCCATAGTCACTTTTGACTAACATCGTGAAGAGTCAAAAGGAACTCTGGAGCACAACCTAATAGTCTGCATTTCCTGGATGCGGCCACCAGTTCATGGGGAATAATCCTGAACATGTTATACAGAGGAGGGTGGGACAGGTATTTGCCTGATATACTAGAGCCCCAACCTCAAGGGGGATTGTGTAGTTGCTTCTGAATGCCGTATTCCTATGCATGTGTAAATTTAGAAATAAAATACTATTTCTAATAAAAGCAAACATTTGGCTGGACATTATTTTATTGTTTGTACTGTTTGCACTTTGAGTTATGATTCATGTTCACTGATCTGTATTTACATCCACACCACAAAAGGAGGCTTGACTGCTGGACCACAGCTAAATTGAGGGGCATATGTACAAGGGAATTGCGCCACCGGAACGTCACTTTGTTCAATGTTCAGGTGGTGCAATGCCCTGCACCATATTTTCAAAGTGGCGTTAAGTCACCTAGCATGGCTAAACGCTGCTTTGTAAATATGGTACCATTTCTCGCTGTATCTGCATGAAAGGGGCGTGCAATGCGTGTAGCTGTGTGTGTTCCACCGCAACGCCCTTTGCTTTTTGACACTGCCCCAGATTTACTAGGATGTGTAAATCTGAGGCAGAGGCAAAAATCAATGCCATGCAAAAGCAGGCATTAGCTTGGCTCACTAAGGAGAAATACTTTTATTTCCCCTCATTTTTGCTACTTCTAAAATGTGCTGCATTCTGCAGCACACATAGAAAGAGCAAAACGCCATTAATGATTGTTTTTGTGCCGGAAGGTATCTCCTCCTGCACCAAAACAATCATTAAATAATGGTGATTTGCTACTGTAGAATGCAGCACATATAGAAGTAGCAAATTGCTGTTATTGATTGTTTATGTGCAGGAAGGCACACCTTCCTGCACATAAACAATCATCCCTGCAACACAGTCACCCTTGCACTATAGCACAAGGGTGTCTGTGTTGGCACTAGGCAGCTATTTTTAGTGCCATCGCAAGGGAAAACACAGGGGTGTGCTGTATTCTTGTAAATACGGTGCATCCCTGCGTTTTTTAAATGACGCAGTGCGGAACTGCAAAATCTGCTGCAGCGCCACACTATGCCATTTCGTTGTACATATGCCCCTGAAAGTCAAGCACATAAGGGTTACTTGGCCCAGTTGAGCAGGATCCATAGTAGGTTTGGCCCTAGACATCAGGAGTTAAAGGCCCCAACCCCCACGGTTGGGCCCAGTAAACCCTGCGTGCCCCATGGTCCTCTGAAAGGGGTTCTGACAGAAGGTCAGCTTCCTCTGCCCAGCTGATGTAATTGTCTAATGAGCAGGTTGGATGCATATGTGAACATTCATGTGCATGTGTAGG